>CM064877.1:3907500-5107500 GCA_003313485.2 Penstemon barbatus
ATTTGGTCCAAATCAAAGTTTTTGTCAAGTCCAAAAAGTTTTATATGCATATGTAGAATCTACCGGATGTCTAGAATCAATAAAAAAAAAAAAAAACGAGTGATTTGAATATTTGATCATAGGGTAGCCCCGATTCTACTTTTGCTTTTAAAAATCTAATCGAGTTCAAATAAATTAAGTTTATGGTACAATTTTGAATCTAATTTTAATTTGGTTCGTTTCCACATCTAGATGAATAAAGGGGAGGGAGTGGGTTTAATTAAATTAAACACTCTCTCGCTCGCCAGTCATACTATAATCATAAAACTCATTCTCTTTGTAGTATATTTTAAAGCAAGAGTATGTTCGAGAAAGTCTATCAAATCATATATGCATGTATACAAATTCTGAAAATATTTAACAATGTTATAATATTATTGGTTGTACTAATCAATTAAATTAATGTTATTCAAAAATATCTTAATTAATGTAATCATGGTGCTTAAAAAAAAGAATGTCGTTGTCTTTAAAATATTTTGTATTTTTTGTTGACTTGGAACATATATATATATATATATATGTTGATGGTTTATATATTTATATATATGCATTCTTTAAAAGTTCCATCAGGATGAAATCCCCATAATCATCTTATTCAACTCAATCAGAAATGATAGAAAGTTGACGAGTACAAATTAATTATTGCTATGAATTATATATTCATAAAATAAAAAAAGGTGCAATTGGAGAAAATGAAATGTTACAAAATGATAGAATTACATGGTCGACTTGAAGAGTTGTCATAGCTGGAGGACTTAAGGTGGCTTACGACATTAATTAGGGGGGAATTTTTGTTTGTTTCTAGTTATTGGTGAATTTGGTAATGAGTTCCTTTCAAGAATATTAATCCTTTAATTGGACTCAGTGGTAGCAGATTGGAAGTGGTATTAATATTAGACTTTTTGGCTCCACAACCCAACCTAACTTGTTAATTTAATCATCGTCATCTGTAATATTAATGTACGGAGTTATATCTGTATAATAATAATACTAGTTACTGTCTATAATATAGTCTCCATATTGAAATACTAAAGTAGTCCATGTTGTACGTGTGGTTGAGCATTAAACAATCCATTGGTCAAAAGAGCCCCGTCGTGTGGGAGCAAAACCTTACATATTGGTTATTTGAGCGGCAAACCCATTCTAATCTTTTTAGATTGGATATATATATTGTACTCAAGTACCTTTAGTTTGACGGATTTATAAAAAATTCCCTCACATTTAAGAAAATTACAGGGACATCTCTTGAGCTTTGACCTACTTAGAGGAAACCTCTTACAACTTTCAAATTGATGATGTCATCAACTTCTTAATATTGATTTTCTAAATTTACCCTCGTTTAACTTTTTTTAGAGTTGATTCTCCTTTTTGGCGGATGAACATACCCCCAAGAGGTAGGTACGTTTCTAAAATAATATACCACAAGGTGTATGTGTGTAAGAATATAATAAACTTAGGACGTTCCTTCAGGGGTGGACCCACATAGGGACAAGTGAGGTCTATAGCCCCCACTGAAATTTTATATATAAAAGTTATATTAGTTTTTCTGATATTAAAAGTATCTAAGCCTACTGATTTGTGAGATGAAAGATGGAAACAAACACTGATTTAATTAAATTCCAGAGTTCAAGACTTTGGGGAGTGCATTTTGTATAATTTTTTGTGCTCTTACATAATTTTTCTTTCTTAAAAGATTTTTCTTCTAATTAATACGGTTTCTTCTCATTTTTTTATTTAAATGAGATGATCCATAAAATTTGAATATAATTGATCCATTAAAATTCAGATACACTTTTAATATTTCCTTTACTAGTAATACATTAAGAACATGACAAGGGTAAAAATGTTCATAAATTATGAGAGGGGGAGGTTATTGTAATTATAGAAATCTCAGAGAAAGTTTCTATAATTACATCAAATCTAAGGGGGAAAGTAAAGAAGTAATTTCCTAGGCTCCAAATATCTCTATGGATGACCCGTTTATTTAATTCACTTACATTAAGCAATAAATAAATACATATCCAGAAAAATAAAGTCACCGAATCTCAGTGGTGAGATCATGTGGATTTAGTGGTTTTCGTTAACATAATTGTCTTCTTGCCCGTTGCCGTTTGGTTAAAATAGATAGATGAATGAAAATGATAGTCGTCAGATTATTTTAATTAATAATTATATACTAGTAAAATTAATTAAGTATCCTTTATTTGTTGTGTAATTAATTAATGTTTGGAATTATATGATCATTTGCACCCCATCTGATTCCATCGTCTTTGACATTCGACAACAAAAGTGGGAAATTGAATAATCGATCTTCCTTCAACACCAAATATAATGCTCCAAGTGTCATTTCTTTTTATCATATTTTAAAAATATAATAATGTACTTTGACACCCATGTCCTCTTCCTTCTTTAATTAACAATCAAACTAAATTCAAACAAATAAAGTACAAGAAAAAATTAATCAGACTCATTAAAACTTCAACTATCTACTGCTGGTCTACTACAAATTACATACATACACTTTGTAAACAAAGAAACACAAGGCAAGATGAAATTAATTTACATATTGATATATTTCAAATTAAAAAAGCAGATACATATGCATACACACAACATAACTAGCTAGCTAGCTAAACATTTCATTTAGCATATATATATATAATAATCTTGAAAATCCAAAAAAAAAAAAAAAAAAAAAGAAAAGAAAAGAAACTCTCAAAAAATCATGAGTACTGATTCCACATGGAAGACAAATCCACTTCAGATAGATAACTGTCCGAACATCCGTCCCCAAAGCTTGAAGAACCCTTCATACTAGGATGATGATGATCAATATTATTATTATTATTAATACCACTTCCCATTTGACCGAGTTGACTCAGAACGGCCTTAATCACTTTAGTATCACAATTCGAAGAAGTATTTAAGGTCTGTGAATTGTAGATTCTAAGATCTTGGGGCAATCCAAAATTTGGCATGATTTTGGTACTAGTGGGTGGTACTATCTTTTGGGAATCATTCATGTGGGTGAGGAGAGAGAAAGTAGGGCTTGTTTGGTTGAAAATGGAGAAGCAGGGCACTTGCGGCTGATCTTGATGATCATGATACTGATTGTTATTATTATTATTATTATTATTATCAAATGTGATATTGTAGGGTTCTATTAATGTTGGGAGAGACTGAGAATAATAACAATCTGCAGGTTCTTGTTTGCTTGCAATTACTTCTGATCTATTCTTGTAGAAAACTCTGCATAGAACCCAATCCTCCTGTAGTACCCAAATGAATAGTTGTTAAATTAATTAATCAAACTAGATGTCATATGAATGAATGAATAAATGAATACTTAGATATAAATTATCAGTCATACGTGATCATTTATTGTAAGTGACACCATAAAATAAAAAATTGAAAAAAAAAAAAAATTTAAAGTGAGAATGGCAGAGGTATATAGATAGACTAAAGGATCATTACATACAACTACAAGTCTAGAAGGTTGTTATTCAATGATGTAGGAAGATTATGCTTTATGCTACCTAAACTCTTGAGGAAAGCAGAAAAGACAAAAATAGTGAAGTACTACTTTTAAGTTTAGACTTCCCGATAATAAATTACTAGCAAGGAGCCAAATAACTATTTGTCGTGATACATTTATCAACTACAAAATACTAAAAGACAAAACAAATTGGCATTAGAAAATTCTAGATATTCTCAACAGTCTATTCTACTTGAAAACAGCCTGTAACTAAATGACGTCCATAATATTGACAAGTTGAAGATATGGGCACGAAAAAAGAATCATAAATAAAACTTGATTTTCTAATTACTCAAAAATCGTGATTTTGGAGCTAATTTATTTAAAATAGTACCTTGTCAGGAGAAATTAACTTCGGGCCGGGCCCAACGATTCCCTCTAGGCGAAACTCGTGCATGACCCATTCGGTTTTTCTTCCTTTGGGGGCCCGGCCCTGATAGAAAACCAGAGTTTTTCGCATTCCTACGAGGGTTCCCTTTCGGATTATGGGTCGGTCTTTGCCGGTGGCTTTCCAGTACCCTGAAACTGTGGCCCGATTTGTTCTTTGCCCAGTTGCATATTTTCTGTCCTTTTGGCTGTAAAAATACCATTCCTTGTTTCCCACAAATGCACTCTCTGCAGTATTTCATGAAGATGCAAGAATTAATTAGGTAATTTCTTTTATTTATAAACAAAACAATTTATGGTAATTTAAGAAATATATTGTCCCTAATTAAGGCTGAAAAAAATGCAAGTACTGTTGGTAAGGATGAATTTTAAGAGAAATTAAGATTTGCATTCTACCCTTTGAATCATAGGTATCGTTTGCGTGATTTTCGATCGTTCTCAATTATGGATATATCTGTAGGGGTTGAATGATAAACACATGTGCATAAGAGGACAAAATATTATCATCTCGCTCATTCAGCTTCCTAGTGAATTGAATACATCGGAGGAGACACATAATTTTCGACATATTGAACCATTTTGCAAATTGCTTTATATACTATGATCTAGCTGGTATATATAATATGATCTAGTATTAATAATATACATATTTCTAGGCGATAGCTAGATTTTCTATTTGTGGCAAGAGTGATCATATATATATATAATCATACAATTTCATGACAAAATTCTAATTAAAATAGTACTAATTTAGTACATTTACCGCATATATGTTGATTCATGTATCTTGCTTGGAGGTTAATGTTCACGTAATTTAGAAGGATACGAGTAACATTCATTCATATACGACAATTAATGAGTAGATAATATCTAGGAACTAGGAAGGAGAAAAAAGAAGAATAGATAAAATTGTGGTGTAAACATCAACGCTAGAAATTATTCGATGCAGTGATGATGTGGTGTTGCACAAAAATGAAGTTGCATCTAGCTAGTATTTAAATTTAATGAGAAATTGAATTTATGATCTAATCTCTATCATGTATATATATTGATATATAAAAACTTAGTTTATGTAAAACCATTTAATTTGTGGAGAAGATGCACCAAAAAATCTATATATCATATCATAATCAATGGGGAATTATCAATTTAATTATTGAGGACCGGTTAGGGAGGGGCACGTGGGCAAGCATCTGTGGGCTCCACTATGATGACTCAGTGATAAGTTTGGTTGATCAATTGGCCCCATCTTTTGATAGATGGGTATAAGCCACCAATTATTCATGTATGGCAAGGTGTCAAAATCTCCACAACTCATAAATTATTCACGGTCGTTGTGTATGTTGAAAATAAACAACTCCAAGTATTTACACGACTCCGTCTGTTGTACTTTTACTAATAAAAAAATTAATATTATTATAGAGGAAATTCGGAAAATTATCCCATGGGATTATTTAAGAAAAAGCTATATATATTTTCCGAAATAATTAATCAGATATTTTGACATTAGGTACAAGGCAACAATTTAAGATTTTGATGTTTACTTTGTTATTCTATTGAACAATTAATAATCTCCATCTTTTCTTTCTTTCTTTTGGTTAAGATAAGGCCAAGAGTGTCAATTTCTTCAAAAAGTAATTGAATGAGATATTTGAAGGTAGCGATTGAGCAATAATATTCCCAGTAATATATAGTTACATTTTTTGGAAGAAGCTAGTATTCTTTTATATATGCTCCATCAAATATATATATATATAGTGTCTAATTTATTTAGTAAAACTACAGATTCATGCATTTAATTTGTGCACCATCATATTCATATATATATATATATAGTGTTAACTAATTATTAGTTTCTATGATGAGTAAAAGGTTGGTTCATGCATATATTGTTATTGGAGAATCTTCCAGTAGATAAAGACATGCAAGAAATTGTACAAATTCGGAATTTCTCACGTAGCTAGATAAATCTTACCTATTTTTTGATTAATTAATAGATGTAGATTGTTGAAGAATAGTGTAGCTAGCCAAAACTCTATAAATCTTATATAAAACTCTTGTTAATTAGAATCAATTATAAAACTAATTAATATTACAAATTAAAGAAACTTGTATATATATATATATATATATATATAGTTTAATTCTCAGTCGGACATGAGTTTACGCAAAAGATCAGCCTAAGTGTTCAAGAAGAAAAACAAGATCTTGGATTATAGGTAATTAACCTCCATGTAAATGTGTAATTAAAAAGATCTTAGTAGTACGTACGTAGATCATCGATCGTAAACGTAAAGATGAAGTAATAATTGTTAAATGTGCAGTGAGGATCGGAATGAATTGATCTTACGTACCAGGAATGTCCCAAGGCTCACACTTATTAAGATCAACTTCAATCAATAAAGGGCTCTGATTTGGGAATCCAGCCATCCATTTCATCAAGTAATCACATATCAATTCATCATCTCTTGGATGGAACCTAAATCCCGGCGGCAGTTTCTTCTCTACGGTGCTTAAACTGCTCATTTTGACGGTGATGTGGAGGGAGGGAGGGAGGGAGGGAGAAAATGAAAATATATATATAGTGCAAGGTAAATTAATGATGCTTAATATAATAAGAAGATCAAATTAAATTAAATGGCACCCCCTATATGTCTTAATATATAAAGAAAAGAATAGACAGTTGCAAGTGCCTTTATCTTTTTTTTTTTTTTTTTTATTTGTTTTGTATTGTTGCCTTTTTTTAAGGATATACTCTTACATATATATTCTTTGCAATTTTTGGTATAAAAATCAAGTTTGAAGTCAACAAAGGAATTTCGTGTCCGTGTGGATTTGAGTAAAACATGACTCAAAAGAGCTAGTTTGATGACATGGATATAAAATTGGACCTCCAGCAGCTGACTTGGACCTGTCTTGTTTTTTCTTCCACATTTAATTTAAGGTGGAAGTATAATATGTATTAACGGGGAGTCTATTGTGACTCAGAATTCGTACAAGAGTCATGGTAGCAAAGTTTATCTAGCCCATTGATGTAAATAATGATTAATCTTGGCCATTGATTGGTGTACAACTTCATTCTTGTGTATGAACCCAACAAATTAGATAAAGGAAATTATATATTAAATTATAATAAAAAATTTACATTTCCATCCTTACTAATTTTCACAATTACCAAAACCCTTCATCTCTTCCAATTCTCTCCCAATCTCCATCTCCTTCCCCTTCCCAAACCCTAACCCACACCAACCATCTTTTATGCCCCTTCCCTCCTTTCTTCTGGTCGGACAAGAACAGTACCTACCCGGCGTCAACTCCCCACCTCCCTAGTCCGTCATTGAAATTTTACCAGCTACATAGGAGAAAAAGTAGCAGAAAAAGTTTATGGATCTGGATTTTGAGGAATTAAGAAAGTTTATGGATCTGGATTTTGTGTTTTCAGATGAAGATAAAGATCAAAAACTAGAGTTTGAAGAATTTAAAGGGTTTATGGATCTGGGTTTGTGTTTTCTTTTTTTTTTTTTTTTTTTTTGGTTAAAGGGTTTGTGTTTTCAGATGAAGATAAGGATTCAGAATTGGTTTCTATAATTCTAGGACTTCAAATATTTGAAAAAATAATGTGGAAGAAACATAAAAAATTGAATCTTTTGATAATGATGAGAAATTATCATCAGTTTCACAGCATTTAATTAATTGTCCAATCTTAAGGATAAATAAAGAAGATAGCTTCTGATATGATCCAAAAAGTCGATTACCCAAAACAAAGAAAAATTCAAAACATCCACCATCAAAATTTAATACAACATAAAGATTTAGCATTCACTGAAACACAATTTTCTAAGCTCAGTCCTCTACGACATCTTCACCTAAATGGGCAATCTTCTGGGTGGACTTTGCAAGAAGATTTCCTTCCAGAAGTCCGGTGTTAGGAAGCCGTAGGTCTTACGCAAGCATTCAAATGCTGCATTGGGATTGTTTGGAAGATGAAGAAATGAAGAAAGAAATCGAATTCTGGATTATAGAATTCAAGATTTTGGTACTGAAATGGGATTAAGAAAGATCAATTAAAGTTTTGGGTTTTTTTTTTGACAAAAAAATAAAAGGGCATTTTAGTATTTAGCCATTTTAAGTATGGTTCGTACCCGACCTGGTGTGGGTGTCGGACTCCTCCACGTGGCAGCCTTTTGTTGAGTCGTGAATGACTTTTTTACCGGGGTGAGTCATTCTAGACAATCCCTTAAGTTATTAACGTGTACGTGTAGACAGTAGTAGTACACATATAATTTTCATTACAATTTTAGTTTAAAATTTCTATAAATTATATTATTTCAACCAATGCTTTAATTTATAATTAAAATATTGTTATTAATTCCTTTTATAATTAAAAGATTTGAATGTCACGGCCAGCTAGCTAGCCTAGCGCATGGAGATTTGTCCTCTAGTAAGAGGTCATGTACGTACTGAGCTGTCCGTCCAGGAGCTAACCACAATAAATTTTCATGAAGAGTCGTGACCATTATATTGTGAAGGGTAAATGGGTAATGTAATAATGAAGTTAAGGAGCAAAAATGTTTAAACAGCTTATTATCCGTTATGCCTAATTAATTTAAAGGTTTCCAGGAAATCCCCACCCACTGACACTACTTTAATTTGGAGGACTCGTTTTGGCAGTTTAATTTGTTGTTTAACATCTGAAGAAATTAACTCTCATATTTTAAGCAGCAATGGACTGGACTGGACTGGACTGGACTGGATTAAAATCGATCCAAGTCTGAGTGAATGTTTTGTTGTGCCCACCAAAGAATTCTTTGGTTGATTAGGTTGGAATTAATCTAATACTATTACACCTAAATATATTCAAAATTAATTAATTAATTAAGTTATATATTTTGTAATTGTGAAAGCGATTCCTGATCTGTCATCTCATATGATTCAAGAAATGCAGCGAATATATAGTATATATATAACTTTCTCTGAACAATTAATGACCTCACGTACCCCCAAGAAATGGAATTAGGAGTAATTAATTAATATGGCCACAAACAACATCTTTCATCCAAGGTTTACCCTGATGCATGTTATAATCTGCACAAAATGAAATCGGGAAATTAACATGCAATCAGTTGGCTGTAATCCTCCGAAATTTCATTTTTTGGTTAATCACAATTAAGCTGCCCTAATATATAATATAATAATAATAATAATATTCGTACATTAATTAGCTCAACTAGCTAATATTAATGTAACTTGGCAATTGACAAATTAAGGTTGAGGTAGCTCATTGGGTACTGCTAACTACCAATTCTACCTGAAGCGAATGTTATTGTTGGCGACCTGCCCTGCCCTGTCCTGTCGTAACCATGTTACAAGTTGCATATATATATAGCAGTGAAGAAATAATCAAATATAAGGGCTTCACCATTTCTCAAACGAAAAGGAAGTGTTTAATTTGGTTGGGATATATATATAGGATTTATAAAATATATAGTTGTCAGATCAGATGATTATGTTATCTGATTTGACTGATTCTCTTAGTATTTGTTTTATATCTATCTAACTATATAAACAAACATCTATCAATCAATCTATGTAATATATAATCTCATACGTACGTGAAATTAAAAAGAAAAATGTTATATATATAATCATTTTAATAATGTTACGTCGAATCATTCCATTCATTGATTTATAAAACTCATTTATTGCTTGCACTTGGGTAAAAATGGACAAAAGGAAAAAACACATTGATCTACTAAACTGAAAAAAGAAAAAAGAAATATTACAGTAGTAAATAAGCAAGAGATTAATTTATAAAAAGATTTATCTCGCTCGCGCGGTCACTATCTCAAAAAAGATCAAATTGCATAATACTTACAAAGTGTCCTAGCTAGTGTTGTTTTGATAAGAATAAGGGCATTTTCTGATAAAGTTTATTTTGACTGTTAAATTAGCTACTCATACAATGCATTTATTTTTTGTCCAAGTACTTTGAATATATAGTACTTGAGCCCTCGGCCTTTACTGTGATAGTAACTTTCAGGTTTATCTTGTTCTAAACAGTCCCATTATATCTGGAAAGAATATCCATATCCATCCATCCCCCCACACTAAAAAATTCCCCAAATTCCAATCCAAAATGATAAATTCTTTCAACCATGAACACGTGGTACCCTACCATTGTGCCCATCTGTACACATATATAATAACGGATGCGACAAAATACGTGATAGTTCGACATATACTCTACTAAGTTCATTTTTGGCAATAAAGTGTAACTAAGTTTAATAATGATCATACGAGATGTTGAATGCTTTCTCCAAAATGAAAAAGAAAGGGTACTGACTGTCACGTTATGTGACGTCAATCTAATTTAAGGCATTGAATCATAAATATGTAATCACAACTACATAAATTTCATAATATAGAGTAAAATTAAACTTAGTTAATTATAAGTTAACTTTTTAACAGGTTAAAACTATAATTTATCTTATATTCTTTAGTATCCCAAAGTTAACTACCCTAAATTTTTCTACTTTCCTTATTTTCTTTTTTCTACCCAAATCAATATCAAATTATCATAAAATTTATATGTTTCCACATTGTTTGGTACTATTTCATATATAATAGTATAACACCACCAATGTGTATAGTTATTCACATTACATAATATTGAATCCACATACTTAGTACGGTATCATATTAATAGTAATTAGTCACATTATATAGCATTATTATTAGTACTAGCCAATTTACGAATAATTATTCCCATTACATATTATATGTCTCACATGTTGTAGTATTGACTCCACAAACTTAGTATGGTTGACCCATATTAGTATTAATTAACTACATTATAAAATTTTTTCATTAATATTAACCAATGTGTATAATTATTCATATTATATGATATAATGTCTCACATGTAATAGTATTGACTCGACATACTTATTACGTTAATTAATCACATTATATATTATTACAATTAGTACTAACTATTACGAATAGTTATTCACATTACATGGTATATGTCTCACATGTAGCAATACATACGCACATAGCATAGTATTGACTCCATAAACATAGTACGATCGCCCCATATTAGTAGTAATTAGCTACGTTATGAAATTTTTTTCATCAATACTAACCAATGTGCATAATTATTCACATTACATATTATATGTCTCACATGTAGTAGTATAGACTCACATAGCATAATATTGACTCCACAAACTTAGTACGGTCCCATATTAGTAGTAATTAGTCATATTATGAAGTATTACAATTATTAATGTCCAATATGTATTAAAATATTAACTGTGTAAATTAAAATATATTATGAATTTTTTCAAAGGTTATTATTAATTATTCAATAAGAAATATTATATATCGTTTATTATAAAATATTATTATACACAATTTTTTATAATAATTTATTAGTTTGTAATTTACTATTGTTGTGGTTAAATACTACAATGAATGTGGTCAAATAATAGTGTAGTACAACTACTTATGATAATAGTATTAATTATGACTTGTTAGTAACATGTTAAGTAGGTAATTTATTATTGAGATGTCATAATTTTATTGGTTATAACTGTTACCTTATAATTTTCCTAAGGCTAAATTTAAAATTAGTCAGATCAACAAATATCAAATAAGTAGCTCACGATAAAAATAAACTGGTTTACTACTTGAAGGTTAACCTAGATACAGGCCGGACCCAAACAAATGCGATGGGCTCTTAACCCTATATTTTTACCCAGTCCATCTTTGACCCGTCAAAAACTATGCCAAATAATCTACCTAATTAAGTACAACCTCTAAATTTAAGTTTCCAACTCTTCTGAAATTATATCCATCAGTCATCAATGGCAAGATGTCAACCTAATTTAATCTTGAAATAATGCATAACAATGCCTGTGTCTTAGTATGTGCGAGTGGGGCTGGTGGAAAAGTTATAGCTAGAAAGTACAAGAAAACTTATACAATGTCAAGTTGAAAATTTGTCAACTTTCATATTCTCTCAAACTATAAAAAACAAATACCAAATCAACGGCATTTTGCTCTCTCCGGAACAGTTAGTAAAAGTATGAATGCCAAACATAAATCACTGTCCCTGTCATCCCAGCAATGTAATAAGAACAGAAGTTGAAAGACTTGCGCAGCTAAAGTCATTAAATAAGAGGAAAAGTCTTACGTGTACTGATGTAACTCAGCCATTAATCGGCCATAGTTAATCAACTCTCTACAATATTATGGTCAGGCCCAATTAATCGGCCATAGTTAATCATCAAATGCCCGGAAATAACTTGAATCCACTTCCATATTATATCCACTTGCACAATATTTCAATTACCGTTAGAACCTAGATTATAAAATTTCAAAGTTCGAGTTATTGACCCCAAGTATGTTTGATTTAAGGTTACCCTAAGGAAAGTAAAATTCAAGGAAACTCATTTGCATGATATTTAACAGATAGAATATACTCTAAAACCAAACTTGCACTCATGTCTTATTTCGTGGAGATAATGCAGGATAGAATAAAGTACCTTCACCGCCTCAAGTATACCATGCTCCTTGAGAAGCAATACTCTATAAAGAAGCAATACAGTTTCAATAACCAATCCTCGAGTGGCTTGAAGTGTCCAACAAGGTCCAATAAGTTCACACAACTTATTACATCAGTCCATCTTCAGAAAGACGCAGCTGATTCTATATACATATCACTTATTCTATGAAAATTTTGAACAAATGAAACATATAACTCAAAAGATTTCTTAAATACTCGATTCCACATCTCAATTAGAGGCATTTGAACAAAACTGACATTGCCAAACATGAAAGATCTGTTTTAAGTTCAACACTCACATGAGCAAGCATGTCTCTATACAGAAACCAAAAACATATGCATGCACAATTGTTTAACATATGTATATAGCAACATAATACATACACAACTAATATAAAGGTCGAAAGTTTGCATACCATAACAACAATTCATTCAACTCCTTAAGATGTGGCAAAACAATAATTCTGAAAGAAGATCATGAAAACAAAGACAAATAACAAATAACCACCTCTGTTCAAACATTTCTACTTTCAACTCCAGAACTGGCCCCATATACAGACGTACATTAACTCCCATGAGAAATATCATTGAGCAGCAGGTTATGCAAATACACTATGACCACTTCGGAAAGATGTAAACCAATGTTTAAAACCAAAAGGCAATAAGTTAGCTGCTCATTCTGATACCCTTGCTTCCTCTTCAATCATCTCTGTCCCTTTTTGTTAGCCCTGTTAATCATTCCAACTATTTAGAACATAAATAGAGAAGACAAAGTATATTAGCATTTTGAATGATCAAGTGGCATCAATATCTCTAGACTTGTAACTATCTTTTGGAATCATGTTAAATTTGATCATTCATGAACTTATCATCGATATAACTTCTTCAAGAAAAAGACTAGCTGGTGATGAGTGATCATCCTTCCTCACAATTATATAATCTTAACCTCAATTAAATGCATCAGCTAGCTGACTCAACATTAATATATGAATGCTACTAAGGCAGCTATAACTGACAGCTAAGGATCGGAAAATTGGAAGAAGTGATGCAAGGACCATCATATAGTCTGAAGTGTGTCAATTTGGTTGAAGAATTACCTTAGATTTCCCCAATAGTCCTTAAGTTTCAACTTGTAGAATCTGTTTAGCATTTTGTTCATTCCTCTCTGGATTTCAGCTTACTTCTTAATCTTTAAACATGAGTTCGCATTATTACAGAAAATCAACTAATACTCAATTGAGCCTCCTTCACTCCACAATTGGTTGGTTTATTTCCATTAATTACCAATTTGACAATCAGTTTTTGACATTACCATTCTGTTTCAGGCTGGAAATGTTGATTGTTATCATTATCACAGTAGGTAAATAAACTAACGAATAAACTGCTTAACTATGGATAAAACAAGTAAGCGGTGATCAGGCAGTAGCAATACACATAACAATGAATAACCGCATAAGATTTTAACATGAAACGGAAATCAAGATAGCAAACACGTACCAGAAGGTATTTTTTCCGCGGATTATTTCTGCAGCTAATCCATCCAATCATTATCAACCTCTTCCCACAGTGCTTCGTATCAGAAATCTAAAACAAATAATCAACGGTCGATGTACTGAAAAGAAATGTAATAGGAGTTACGTTCAATGTCTATGAAGAGTCGGTCAGGAATAGGCATGGATCCATTCTAGGGTTCCACTGGCTGCCTTTTGTACGAGTATTCGCGGCCACCATCATCAACGTCTTAGCGGCGGAGCGCCTTTAACCTCCGCCAGTTTAGTGAACGCTATATCTATTGCCTCCACAACCTACTGTGACAGAAACCGTTTCTCGACTACTGGCGCCACAACTGGGAGCAGAAACGACGAGCATTGATTTATTGATTTATTGATTTATCACACCTCTCGGCCCAAGTCACGTAAATTCTCCACTATTTACTTCCTTCTGTTTTTCTCATTCTTTTACACAATTATTCCTCTTAATACTGGGCTTCACTCTGGACTCAATTTAAGTTCGGCCCATTTTGTGGAAATTCTGCTTTGTAAATTGTAATGTATCGTTTCGCATGTAAATCTTTTGTAGGCAACTTAGAAGTAATAAACTTTTTTCTGAGCAATAACCCAATTCAACTTTTTTTCTTTCTGAAAAATCACATCACTTTAATTAGGAGACAAACTTGTGAACTTTTAATTCGTGTATTGATCACAAAATGCAGTATGGGGGAATCTAATGGAATTAAAAGCTTAAATACGACAAAACATTTAATACTCCAAAAAAATGGTTTTTGTGGCATAAAATTATCCACTAAACTAGTTAGGGAGATGTTATTTTATTTTCTCAAATAAAATAAAATAGTTTATTTTAGTATACATGGTCATGGTGTCTATAATCAATCCTAAAATAGAATTTATTCACCGTCTAAGTTTCCTAAGTAATTAATTGACAGTAAGAAGAAAAAAAACAAATGTATTTTGAAAGTAACAGATAATTAGAAATTAAAATATGATTCTCTAAGCATGAGCAAATCGGATTGGGATCCGGAATTCGGGTAATAAATGCTGACCCAACTCATTGACAGCGGGTCAAATAATACGCCTGCAGGCAGCTGTCAAAAGATATCCCCTAGCTAGGAATGACAGCCAATTATTGGTTTTGGTTTGCTCTAGCTAGCTTAATTTCCTCTACCAAGTAGCAACAAGAAGCAAGGAAAATTCTTAATTAGATCGGGTTTAGGAATTTTTTTTGCGAATATTGTAGTTGAAATTTGATCACACCATATATAACTTGTGATAATGTCATGAATTACAACCATATATATATATATATATAAGATCTAATTAGGAATGTAAGGTACCTAACCTACCTCTATAGAAACAAATTAAACAAAACCACCAGACGCACAGCGGCGTAATGGTAACACATCCAGCAACCACCGTCCAGCTGGCACGTTGATTCAGTAACATTAATTATCATGTTCAGAACTTGTGAATTTAGATGATACTATTGAATAAGTATTTTATTAAATTCGTCCCAACCGTTGGATTGAATCTTAAAATTAAATAATTGACTGGTGGGGGATCGATGATGAAAATTACTATAAAAAAGAAGAAAGTGATGAATCATGAATGATCAGTTTTGGGCTTTAAATCACATGTTGGCGTCAGTGTCAACAAGTACAGGACAGTACCGAAAATCGACAAAAGGTTTAGTAATATGGATTTTTTTTTTTTCCAGCAAAAAAACAAAATATGGAACAATTAGATAATTTAGATATATAGCCACTCATGTACAGTGCATTGATAGTTCTCAACTTGATGCAATTAAAGTAATATAGTATATTATATATAGATCAGAAAGAAGTATTTGCTTAATTAGATATTAATCCATGACATATATTAACATTCATCTTACATAACAATTATTGTTATTTGATTTCAATGCTTATAAAAAAGTGACGAGTCACAATGTAGTACGTCTACATAAAGCGTACTTTAGTCCTATCTAATTAGGTCATCTCCAATGTATAAATTAAATTATAAGAGTTTTGTTAAAATTATCACAAAAATTACTCTTCAAGAGCACATTTATAATTTATATGTTGTTAAAATTTATAGGTTTGGATGGTCAAATACAAATTACTATTTCCAATTGTACAAGAACTTTTGTACTTTCCTGCAAAATCTGCAAAATAATAAATCATTTGGGACAAAATTAAATTTCATTCTAATTAAATTCAAATCCATACAAATTTGAATTGAAATTGTAAATTCAAATTTTATAATTTGAATATCATCATAAGAAATGTGTCACTATTGACAATTAGCGAAACCTCTTTAGCGACATATTAGCGATAATTAGTATTGTTACAATAATTTAGTAATAATATTTTATTATTATTTTTGGGGCATCGCTAAATGTTAGTAATAAAAATTAATAATTTTTTTAAAAAAAAACTATTTTTTTATTATGAAATAAAATCAATTAGCATTATAAATATATCATTATTATATATATAATAAAAGTTATAGTGAAATGATATGATTGTTAAAAAATAATCTTTTAAAATATAAAATATATGTTGGAGTGTTGAGTAAAAATGGAAGTGTATAAAATGTCGTTCATTAGTCATATTTTAAAATAAGAGACTGAAATTTAAGAGAGCGATCGAAGATGACCTTAATCATGCTCCTGGATATTTTCTTGTTAAATTTCACATGCAGAAGTGGGAAATATACTACTCGTTGATATATTTGGTATTAAAAAAGAGTCACGTGATTAATCAATAGGAATTGGAAGGGGACAAAAGACACAAATTAACCTGTACTCTCTCAATCCCGGCCCTACAGATAGACAAAAATTCAAATCAATCCTCCTCCTGCCGGGTTTTTTGCACTTTACACCCCTAAAACATGGAAAATAGGCATTTTACATTCCCAAAACTTAGATTTACTACTTTGTACCATCGAAATATGAAAAATATAGCACTTTGCACCCTATTTTATTTTCAAGCAGAAGCTCAAGGGCAAAATAGGTAATTCTATTGTAAACTTTGGCACTTTGCTCCCCCAAAATAAAATTAGCACTTAACACTCCCTAATAAGAACAAATTAACAACTTGCACCCCCGAAACACAATAAATGAACATTTTGTACCCCAAAATACAAATTTAACACTTAACACCCTCAAATTAAAAAAAAAAAACTCAAACCCCTCATTATTTCCGGCAAAGTTGACCATTAAGGTGAATTTTTTTTAAGGGCAAAATAAGTAATTATTTATGTTTATGTGTCTTTGATATGTTGAAGTAGACAATGAGTCTTTGAAAAGTTTACTTGTACTTTATTTAGTTATTATGGTTATATTGTTGAAAAGAAAGATGGAGAGAGAAATGAGTATTCGAGTATTTATAATTGTGTTTTGAAAAATTTAAGTAAAAAAAAAAAATTCAATTTTGTCTTAGATTTTTTTCACTCCGATAGTCAACTTTGACGAAAAAAATGAGGGGTTTGGGTTTTTTAAATTTGAGGGTGTCAAGTGTTAATTTTGTGTTTTGGGGTGCAAAGTGCCTATTTATTGTGCTGATTTGTTCTTAAATAGAGGGTGTTAAGTGCTAATTTTATTTGGGGGTACAAAGTGCGAAATTCTCAAGTTTTGAGGGTGCAAAGTGCCAATACTATTGAATTACCTATTTTGCCCTTAAATTTTTGCTTGAAAATAAATGAGGGTGCAAAGTGCTGCATTTTTCATATTTCGAGAGTGCAAAGTGCTAAATCTAAGTTTCAAGGGTGCAAAATACCTATTTTCCATGTTTTGGGGGTGTAAAGTGCAAAAAAACCCCTCCTGCCTCCTGTTTTAACTTTAAACCATGCCAACTATATATATATCGAGTTTTTCGAGCACACACACACACACTGATACATAAATATAAATACTGTATATTGCATAGTAGCTATATAAAGAAACCATTGTGTTCAGCTTTTTTTTTCAAGCTTTTGATTCTAAAAGAAGTTGTAAAAGAGGGAGAAGGTCGGAGCATGTTAGGCCTATTCCTAGCTATGTTGTAAAAAGTTAAAAGCTGTTTTATCAAAGAAAAGCCAGCGAAAAGCATTTTTCATCAAATTAAATAATTATTTAACTCAGATTTTTCATCATTGTTGTTTCAAAAGGTGAAATCGCTCACCCCGGGCGCCCCTCACCCCCTGTCCGACGGGATTGTGAGAGGAGGTAAATCATGGTGACTCAACCGGCAACAGAGGCTGGGACCAGTACTCACTGCGCACAAGGAGCCCATCTCATTTTTTGAGAGGTTGCTCCCACACTGCCGCTGGTGAGGTTCGATCCTTGGTCACTTGTTCCAACTTCCACCTCTGAGACCAGTTGAGCTGCCCATGCGGACGATTTTTCATCATTGTTGCATATATTTACATCACACATAATTAATAAGACAAGCACAATGAATCATATTTCGCTAATTATTAACTTTTGTTCATATGCATATAAAATCCAAGGGGTAATATGTAAAATTGTACTAGCATTAAAATAAAAAGATCAAGGCTGAGCATTGTGAGGAGGTGTGTATTCAACTGCATGTTATACTAGGCCATCTTCGAACAATTTTATTAAATTCTGGCATCTTATCTTAACATTTAAGATTTTATTAAATTATGGCTCTTATTTTAAAATTTAAGATATTTTACTCTGTACTCCAACAATTAAAATTATATTTAAAACAATATAACCACTTCACTCCAACATCTAATTTATATTTAGTAAATTATTTTAATAATAATTTATATAGAAATAATAATGTTATATATAACATTTATTTATTTAATATAATCGTAATAAAATTTACTTTTTTAACATATCATAATTTCGAGAAAATAATATGAATTTAATTTAAATAAGTGTATTCTATGAATTTAGATTAAATGATTCGTGAAAGTAATATGAAATTAAAATATTATTACTTTGAAAAATAATATGAATTACTATTTTAAATAAGGAAAGTACAACTTTCCATGCAAAATGAGTTTTTAACAATTAACAACATATAAATTTTGTTGGGTCTTAATTAGAGCTTTGTTGGAGCTCATATTTTTGACAAAACTTATAATTTTTCTTATATTTTGAGTTATAAATGACTTGTTGGAGATGATCTTAGGTGGCGTTTTAAAAAACTTATACTTTTCTGCTATTTTTCATTTAAAAGTACTAGATGATGTATTTTCAATTTGAGTTTCTCCATTAGATTCTTTAAAAAAAAAAAAAACAAAAAATGACAGAAAAGCAAAGCTTTTGGTGGCAATTTTTTCCCTCTTAATTTACAAACACTACCCAATAAAGCACTTTTCTTTTTAAAATATAAACACCTCTCACTTTCTATATCTCGTCTACTTTTAAGTGATTCAAAAATCTCTAAATTAAATAAAAGTTCAAGCATTTGAAAACACCACTTTAATATAGTACTTAATAAATATAACATCGATCATGCATCTACATCTTAATAAATATAACTCGATTCGGATTCGTGTGAAATATGCCGCTAGCTCATTGCAAGTTGCATATTTCATATTGTTTCTTTATTTTATAAATAATTTATCTTATATTTATATGTGTATTTTCACAAATAATTTGTTGTAACTACTAATTTTTTTCATTTAATTGGCCCGACAATTCATGAACCTTACAAGGTCTATTAAAATGACCGGATTCCAGGATCCCCACGAAATATTCTACAAATGTGTGCATATATATGTATATTCTATAATAAAAAGATTGTTTTATTTTGCAATGTTTTATGGGACGCGCGCGGCTTGTAGTTTTATGCAAGAGCTAGAGACAATCAGCTGTACTTGTAACTTGTGTAATAAACAATATTTTTGTAGAATGATAAATTTAAGGCTGCTTGATATTTTGACAACAACCATGTGCGCGCCAACGGGATTGATTGATAATCTTCTCTTTCGAATGCCAGTTTATTACAATATTTCTTTATAATTCACATTGATTGATGTTGCTGGCAAATTGAGTTGAGAAATTGTCGTGTTCCGAAATTTTTAACGTTTAACAAATCTAACGTGGAAAATGAAATTGTTCATTTCTTGTTTTACTATCCGGTGTGTTTGGTTTATTTATCAAAAATAAAAACCAGGTGTGCTTGGGTTATTTAAAGCACGTACTTAGTAATTCAATTCATGTCTAAAATATTTTTTTCCGTGATAAAAAATAAACTATGGTAATTATATAAGTACCCTGCGGTTTGAAGAAATTATAGAACTTGTAAATAAAGTTTCAAGTATTATACATATATTATCTCTCATCAAATTTCAATTAAAAAAATTAACACAAGGGCTTTAATCCCTTGCCGTAGTCATATAATTACAATTAAAATTAATATTTTTAATATTTTTAAATGGTAAATAATAGTCTTTAATTTGGTCAAATAAATGGATCGATCATACTCATATCATGGAAAATTCTAGTATAAATTTGGTTTGGTCAAACTCATCCAACCACCATGCTAGTGTATTGTACTTGTTTTGTGATTAATCACTCTCCTAGAAGTTAAATTCAATCATAAAGCAAGCGTATTACACTTGTCATGCAATTACATTGAATTCGATCAAACTCAATGGTGGTGAAAATTTCCATCATATCATATGGGCCGACTCATTTATATCTATAAATAATTCATTTTAATTACAAATTGTATCACCCTACTCCACACCCCAACAATTTTAATAGATCAAACATATTCAAACTCTGGGTATTACTCATTTTATATTGTGCTATTTTATGCGTCATTTGGAATTAAATATGTGGGTTCTAAAATAAAATTAAATATGTTAGAGTTTAGACTTAGTAATTATAGTTCCTGAAATGCAGTGGGCATGTAAAATTTTATATGTATTTTATTTATAATATTAATTACAACTAATAGTAAGACAAGAAGCACTATATAACAAGGATCACTTAAACAGTAATAATATATTCGATTGATCGAACCAAGTTTACAATTTTCTCATGCCTAAAACCATCTTCAATGACCAAGCTGCTTGAAGAGATGGAGATGGTCATCTACGTTAACCATCAAATCAATTGTTTTAAGAGGTGGAGCAAGTCGAGGTTACCTGCCAGTCCCATCCCTTGAGTCTTCAAGGCAATGATGTTGTTTTTTTTATTTTTTCATTTTTAGTTAATATTTTTTTTTCTAATAAAAAATTCCTTTGGTTTATGATTAATTTTAACAAGGTTCATTTTAATTTTTAAAATGTAACTTTTATTTAAGAAATAAAATTTAAATATTAAAAATTTAATATTAAAAGAATATAACTTTAATTTAAGAAATTTAATATTAATAGTCTGTAAATTTAATAACATTGTAAAAAATTCAAATATAATTTTTTGTTATTATTATTAAGTGATAGTAGGGAATAATGAGAATTGTAATTAAATATAATCCTGTAAGATCATTTTCAAATTTCTCTCTAAATTTGACTGCCTTTGCAACAACTCAAAAGCGTGATCTTATTGTATTGAAAAAGGAAATATGAAAAGCGTGACGAATGGGCAGATACCCAAATGGCTCATTTTGCATAGGAAGGGGAAGTAGATTTGCATTTGATGACTTTGTTTGGTCCCAAGGTAGCTAGGTGAGACCAATAGTCAAATAATTCATAATTCATACCACTCGAAAGATACTAGAAAAACACAACACATAAGAATTTTTTAAGATTTCATATGACTATGAATCTATGATTCATTTTTTTCTAAAGAAATACTTTATTCGTTTCAAATTAATTGAAAAATTAACATTTTCACACAAATTAAGATTTAGTTAATAAAATATTAAAAATACTCTTTTAATGATTGTTTTAATTAATATCATCGATCTTCGTGCACTCTACTTTATTGCGTAAATCTAAAATTAAGGAAAAGTAAAATTGAAAAAAATATGCATTGAAAAATCAAATGTGACAAGTAATTTGAAACATGAAAATTGGAATTTTTGTGGATACCATCATCCGCCATGTTAGGGGGTTTTAGGGACATTTTTTTATGCAAAAATATCCCTAAAATGGGTCTAACATGACAGATGGTGGCTACCAAGAGTGTAGCCACGACATGAAAATTTTGTATATTTTTTTTGGTTTACCCAAGAGTTTAATCCCTTTCAAGACGTATCGGACACATTAAGTGGGAATATCTCCCAACAAGAATTCGAACATAAGTTCACTACTTTATAGTAACTAGTGTCTTCCACTAAACCAAATTACCTATTGGCGAAAATTTTGCATATTAGTCAATTAATTTGTACCATAGGGAGTATGAATACAAGAAAAGTTCTAATTTTCAATTATTACTTTAGATGTACAAGTAAAAAAAAAAATTTAAAATTGACTTTATTAACTCTTACGTTAACTCCACGTCAAAATAGAAAAGAAGCAAGAATTAAGAATTTTGTCACAAAAAATCATAAATGTTTGATGTTCATCCTAGATAAATTTAGCATTAGAATCACACCAAAATAGGACATCAAATCTTCATTCTCGTTATTTTTGAACTTAAGATAAAAATTAAAATGTCATTTTATATGACACCCTCTCTCCCGGGCATACATCACACATTAGAAATTTACTCTTTCTATAGAGAAAATTGCATTGGGGAGAACTATTCCCATTAAGAAGTTGCAATTTCAATTAATGTCAATGCGGAAAGAAATGCTTCATTCAGTTAAAGAGTCTGCATCCATCAACATCATATTTCCTTGGGTCTACAATTCAATCATTCAATATAAGAAATAATAAAATACATGTTGAATACCTCTAAAAAAAAAAATACATGTTGAATAATACAGTCAAACTCTCCAGTTAGTGAAATGAAATATTTACCCCACCTCCTAAAATAAATGCTGGACAAATATATTTGGCCTTCACTGTTTAGAGTTATGACTTCAGGACAAACTCAGGCCAAGAGGAATATAAGAAAATAATGTACTCTCTCATGTTCATATTAATTGACGTATTTGTCAGATTTTTATATTTCATATTAATTGGCACATTTGAATTTCTAATGCAATTTTTTTTAATTTTGCCCTTCTCTTTGGCCATTTCATTGGAGATGGTCGGGGTCGGGACGAGATCGGGGGTGGGGAGGGAAGTCGTCTCCAGCAACTGGGGGCTTGGGGCGGGAACGGGGTGGCGAGGGAGCTCGTGCGAGCCTTGGCCGCGGGCGGGGGCTCGCGTGGGTTGGAGGTTGAGGGCCCCTGATTGGGCCATTTTTTTTAAATTTTATTAATTAAATTGGTTTTTAATGTTTTTAAATAAGTAAAATTAATTATATTAAAGAAATATATAATAAAATTAAATTTAAAACCTAAATTAAATTAAATGTGTATAAATGAATTATTAAATAAAAATAAAAATATGGAGATAATAAGTTCTAATTAATTGTTTTAATAAAAAAATGGGATATGCAAAAATTGAGTTTATCCAAAAGGTAGAGAATTGGAATACATTCGCGTCAGCATGTCACGGGCTCGCATAAGTCTTGAAGGTCAAAAGTGAATTTCGATCCATGGTTTGCACCCCCGCGGGCAAGAGTTAGAAATTGAATTAAATCAATTTCGGAACCCTACCATTGAAGACAACCATGAAGGGCTCGGGGTGGGGACAGGGACAACCCCAGGGCTCTGGAGCCTCCCCCATTGGAGATGCCCTTACATCTAGATTGGGAAGCTCAAGAATCACTAATGAAAAATGAGGAAGGTATTTTTGATATTTTATCATATAAAAGTGATTAATCATGAAATTTTGTGTGAAAATTAACAATGTGACAAATAATATGAACCGATGGAGTAATGAACAATCCCCCATTAATTAAAACTATGACTAAAATTTAAGGAGTTGGGATCAGACTGTTGTGCAAAACTAAAATAAAGAAATTAAAACTCATGAGCAGCGCTGGCAGACCCTGAATATCTATATATATTTTAATGGAGTTTTAAAATCTGGACAACATTTCCAATCCAAGTTCTGAAAAGAAAAAAGATTCTTCTATAATTGAAATTGAAAAAAAAAGGGAAAAAAAACAGAGTTCTAATGCAACAGTGAATGCGTACAGGTAAGAGAGCACATGAAATTTGAAAAGTCATGTGCTCACTAAAATCCAGATAGAGGCAAAGAACTTTTCGAAAAGCAGAAGCAGATGAGATTCCATATAACTTTTCCGGTTAATTTCTACAAAGGCTAAAAGTGAAGAATAAGAGAGAGCTCTTTTTAACATCAGCTACAAAAAGAGATGGAGAAAAATTAATCTAGCATAAAGATTTGTTATTTGTGAAGAACATAAATTAATTAAACAGGAGAATCTTTATCATCATTAACCAGAAAAAAAAAAAAAAAAAAAAACAAAGCACTTCCCTGTTAATTCATAGCATATGTACATAGTAATCTAATCAAGGCGCTAAACAACGAAGCAGTACTACATCAAAACCTTCAGAAAGAAAATAGATCATAACGCTCTGAAATCCAAGTTAATTGGACAAAAACAAAAAGCAAAAAGGCTAAGTATTACCCAGAAATATAAAAGTAATCCCCTTCAAGTTCTTTCGGTGCGGTTCTTGCCGTGACTCTGTTGACTCCTATTTCCACCACCACTACCACTACTGTATTCTTTCTTCTGTTGTGAAGAGAACATAGGTAATCCAAAAACACCTGATTTCGACGAGCCTCGAATGGAACAAACCGGAACATTAAGAACAGGAGTGATTCGCACATTAGCCGAATAAGACCTTTCCATTCCTCGATGCTTATGTCGAGGTCCACCGTTAAAAGTGCTCGGACTACTTGAACTTCTCTCCAAGCTGTAAAACACGATCTTTCCGGAAGAGTTCATTCGAGGACTATCTGCCGAAACCCCACGCACTGGAACTGCAGACTCCGGAGCTTTTCGCGTCAAATTTTCAGACGATAATGCAGCCCTATGCTTGAGCACCCGAGATTTTGAAAGATTGCTTGCTGTTTGATGAGAATTACGAGTAATAGTATTCGTATTAGGCTTATCGGAATCGAGAGAAAGCCTAGGGAGATCATCGTGTTCGTGCCCTGATGAAGAAGACGAGAGAGAAAGGCGAGATGATATCGAAACCGATTCGTTATCTGTGTCCTTTAACAATGGAAGGTTTAGAGATGAATCAATGGATGCATTTAATGAGGATTTTGAACTGCGGTTGAGAAAGTGCTTCAGACTTCTGGCGGCGTTTCTGTTACTACTATTATTGTTATGAATGGACACGGACGACGTCGTTTTGGTCTCTTCCTGCTTAGCATTGCTGTTCTGATACAGTTTCTTCAAACCGAGAAGCTCCTTCCAGCTGCTAGTGCATCTCGGCGCCTTTGGAGAAAACAAGTATGGATCCATGGAGGATATCTCATTTCTACGCCGGAAGTTTGGCGTGTCAGGAGATCGGACGTCAGATGAAGCAGGATCTGACGCAATGGACGGCCGGATTGAGGACAGGTGCAAGGGCATGAGCTTTCCGTCTGAGAAAAGCTCGTCGGCGGGGAGCATTGTGACCGGATCTTCAAGCCTAAACTCGAAATCCACGAAATCTTTGCCGTAGTTTTCTGGATCTGGTTTTTCCAGCTTCTCCGCGTCCGCATTCTCCGACTGGTTTTGAGTCTTATTATCTGCGGCTTTTGGTGCCACTTCCTCTGGTAACTCGCGGCTGAATGAGATTCTAGGGCTCAGCCATCCGTACGAAGGATACTTCACCGGAGAACAGTCCAAAAAACTCTCCTGCGACATTCCGATTCTGTTCACGCATGCCGACGCCATTTTCAGCGATCTAAATCTAAACTCCTTTTTATATATATTACTACCAGCACAAAAAGTCACCAAAAACACTCCACAGAGAACGAAATATTTATCTAGAAATGTAGATTTAGAACAATGGAACGTTACCTAAACCACATTAACGGGAAATGGAAAAGTGGAAGTAGTTTTGTTTTGTTAGCTAGGGTATGGAGAAACCTTGTGAATGGGAGTAGGCGTTGTTTTTTGTGGAGATGTACGTATAGTTGTATCGGTATATGGTACATATAAGAAAGGTAGAGCTAGGCCCAATGTTTGAGTCCCCACTAGGGATTTGAAATTTTTACACCTGGTCAAAGATTGGGTGACGTGGAGGGTGAGCGGGAGATTCATTTTTGTGCTGGTTCTCGGAAGCATCCCTTTCTTGTACTATTATATATTATGAGGAAGTTGGGGTTAAAGGGCATCTCTTATCTCTAATAGGGGAATGAGTGAGAGAAGGGGATAATGGAGTGATCTCCACTGATGATAGGAAGGGGAGAAAGGTGGGTTGTGAGGTCTTTTCCGGGATATTCTTGCGTAGATCTGATCTATGAGATTTTTATAGACCTTGTGGTAGTAAAAACACTACATCATACATTTTGAGAGCATAACATCATCAAAATATATGATGTGACGCATTTACAATCACAAAGTCTATGAAAAGCTTATAGACCAGGTCTATACAAGAATTTTCCGTCTTCTCCTGAAGGATTAGAGAGGATACATGCCTTTTTTATTTTTTTATTTTAACTTTTTTTTTGTTATTTAATTAATTTAGTTTATAATAAATGGTAATAGATACTAGGTTTGATTTTTTTTTTTTTTTTAATAACTCAGGTGTCTAAGCTTACACTAGACTAATCCTGGACCTTCAGAACCTTTGCCCTAGAACCCTGAATGATGAATACACTTTGGCATTCCACAATACATGTTTTTTTAAAGAGATTTTTTTTTTTCACAATACATATCACTTTAGGAATTCAAGATAAACTTACATGCTATTTTGACAATTTGTACCCTTTTTTTATTAAAAAGAGAGAGAAGAAAGATTTATGGGGATGGAGGGATATTAATTGAATTAGGATAAACTTAAACATTTTGTCCAACTACATTCTTATTTTTCTGAAATTTAGGATATTAATTGATTTCCTTAATCTTAATGAAATAACTTTAAACGTCATGTAATATGGAATTGAGGGAGTACTACCTACCTTCATGTCGTTTAAGGTTGTTGCACAAAGATTAAAGAAATTATTAATTACCTAAATTTTAGTAGAATAACAGTCTTATGGTACAAAATTGTCATTGAAAACTGAAAGACATTTAGAATATTTAGGTGTTTAATTACTAATGAGAAAAGATAAAATTGTTAAAAAAAATATTTAAGTCTGTCTTGAATTTTTAGAATGACATGTATTTAGGATTTTTTTTATTTTACTAAATGACATATAATTAGAAATGTAGATACTTAATTATTTACTCCCTCAGTTTTTTTTATTTGTCATTTTAGGATTTAAATGTAAAATTAATGTATTTCTACCAATATTACCCTTCTTGTTAATATTTATAATTAATGCTAATTAACTTTGTTATCATATGATAAAAGGTTATTTTGGACTTTATGCTTAAAAAAATTGGCTATTTATTATATTTTTTAATCCGCGTACAATCCTTTAAAACGAAAAATAAACAACGGTCTGAGTAGTATCTAAATCAAAACAGGTGTTTATTCATACTGTACATTGAAATATAATTAGTGTTGGGCTTGAATAGTCTTAAAAAAACTAAAACTTAATCATAAAATGTTACCATTTTTGTTGGTCACTCGGACATGCCTTAGGCCATCTCCAATGGAGCAGGGCTGCCCCGGGGCTCCTGAGCCCCGGGCCAGTCCTGCCCCAGCCCTGAGTCCTGCCTGGTCGTCTCCAATGACAGGGCTTCGTGGAGGAATTAATTTCATTTTTTTTCTTTGCTCATTCTCAACTATTAATATTATAGTTTTAATTTTTTTAATATTAATATTAATAATAGCAATTATTATTAGTACTCGTAATTTAATTATTAATTATATTAAAATTAAAGAGAGTAAATAATTAAAGTAACTTAAAACAACACATTAATTAAAATAACACATTAATTTAAACAGCATATTAATTACAACAATACACAACATTAATTTGATTTAAATACACAACATAAATACACAGCAATTAGAGAGAGAGATGGAAGATCAACAAGACTGTCTCGTGAAACAACAAATGAGAACTGAGAAGGCAAAACTGAAAAGAATATAAATAAATTAAAAGAAAATAATTTCTATTATTTTTCTTTTCCTTCCTCTCTTCTCGATTTTCTTCTTCTCTCCTCTGTAAAACCCTTCGCTTCCTTTCTCACAGACGCGCGCCCCGTTCCCTGCGCAGGGCCGCCCCGAGCCCGCTGCCCAGCCCATTCCAGCCGCCCCGCCCCGCAGCCCTCTGCCGTCTCCAATGGTTTTCCGTCCTCAGCCCCGCCCCGCCCCGGCCCCGGCCCCGGCCTTAGGGCAAACCCATTGGCGGGGAACGGGGGAGTTGGTTGGGGAGAGGTTGGGCTGGGGGTAGCTTAGGAGCTCCTTGCGTCTATGCGCGCCTATTAATTTTTATTTTTATTTTTTAGTTTAGTTTTTACTTTAGTTTTTAGTGTGTGTATTATTATTTAATAATATAGTATATTTATGTAATTTGTGATATAGTTTTTAGTTTAAATATTTTTGTTTAACTTTTTGATGTTCATATTTTTTATGACATTTTAATTTATTGAATTAAAATTTTAATTTTATTATAAAAATGACAATTAAAACTAAATCATTTAATTAGAATAAAGGTGGTGTTATATATATATATATATATATATATTGAAGATAATAATTTTTTATTTACTTTGAAAATATAATTTAAACACTTAGACAAAAAAATTTAAATTCATACTTTATTATTTATATTTTTGTAAACATATTTTTGTGTTGAAGTATTTGTTAATATATTTATCACATTAAATCACCAACATAAATTTTAATATATTGCAATGAAAAATAATTGGAACAATAAGATTTAATTTGATTAATAAAATGAGAACAAACAATTTAACAATTTTTTTTTGTCATATCCAATTGTCGATGTTATATGTTATTGTATTTCATTTTATTTTTCTATGTTGCGTGTTCGGACTTTTTTTAATTCAATGATAGATTTCTTGTTGTACTCCGGCAATTTAATGAATATATTTTTTTTTTATTATTTTTAATTTAAAAATTTTAATATTAATATTAATTTAATTATTTTGTTATTATTATTATTATATTTGTTATTATTATTATTATCCTCATTATTATTATTATTATTATTATTATTATTATTATTATTATGGTGAGAGTGGTGAAGATTTAAATTGAGATTAAATGAAATGGGAAGCTGCATGGTTGGATTTGGATAGCCAGTGCATGGGCACGGGCAACTGGGTCCGGAGCTCGATCCCTGCCCCCCAGCATTGGGTTTGCCCTTAGTTGCATACCAAGTGAATTCTATGCAACCTAGATAAACCTCTTTATGTGCAACTTTCTATTGAATCAATAAAATGCAAAATTGTAAGTACGACTAAAATACAAACTTGGTGACCCATAAATAATGAAGGGTAAATTAAGAATACCATATGACGTAAGATCTAATTAAAAAATCTCATTTACGTATTATATATTACAAAATCTCTCTCTTGTTTGTCACCTTCTTATAATTATCCCTAAAATATTTCAATTCTACCATTGGAGGTTATTTGTAATGTTTATATTATCTTATAAATTATGAAATGTAAGTGTAAATCATTTCTTTTAAAATGTAAGTGTAAATCATTTCTTTTAAAATAGATTCAATTTAAACATGACAACATGAAAATTTCTTTTAAAATTTTAATTTAATTTAATAACACTGTAGTTTTAATTTTTAAATCTTCATTTTGTCTTCAATTGTACAATATAATTAAATTAGGAATAAGATGACAAAAAAGAAAAGGAAACAAAATCTCTGCTTTTTCATCGTAGAGACTAGAGGCCATGACTCATTTTTCTCCACCATTCTTCTCAAATAAGCAAATTATATAAATACTCTTATGTTTTTGTGGTAAACTAAGTTGGTAACTAAAAATGCAATTTTGCTTTGACACAACAATGCTTTTGCTCAGTTACGGAAAAATTTAGTTCAAACCAAAATCTTATAATTATCAGTACAAGAAATGCATCAAGAAAAGTGTTTATATGAAAATTACCAAACAAAACCGGGGGAGATCTAATTAAATTGTTCATATAGGAGACTTAATTAAAATTTGATTGATAAAGAACATGTTTAATTCCGGTTCATTGAAATTGAGTTGAGCATGTACGAATCTACCTTTTTTATCATCTTCTTCCTTATTTAATTAAAACTTCATTTAGTTAAATTCCTTTTTAAAAGCTACTAAATGTTAGTGTATGTTATTTGATGCTTAGGGTGAGTTTGGCCTAGCGATTCGAAAATCAATTATAGGAGAATTAATTTACTAAAATGGATTTTGGCAATAATTGATTATGATAAAATTCAATTATAAAATAATTACTTTTGGATAATAGGTTTTGCAAAAGTAACATTTTAGTTACTTCTAAAATAAGTTGCTTTTTAGCTTCTGAAGATCCCAAAAGTGATTATAATAGTGAGGGTCAAACACCATTAAAATCACGATTGACTAAAAGTAATTTCTATAATTGGGGCCAAACACTTCAAAAATCACAAAAAATGTTTAAAAGTGTTTAAGAGCTCCCACCACTGGGTCAAACTCACCCTTAATAACTTTCAAAAGTAAAACACATTTCAATCAAATATTGATGTGACAGTAAGGTGTGATATCGATGTGTGATATAAAATCCACTACCATCCCGAGAGTTTTACCTTTTTCTTTTGTTTTACATTTGGTTTTATCCCAAACCCCCTATTCTTCTTTTTCTTTTATTCTTTTTTCAGAAAACCCCTGTCTTAACATGTCCAATCTATTAATACTTTGGTTGGTCAAACCGTTTTCTGTGGAATAAAATTTTCCTAAACTTTGACGCTTTAAAGTTTTATTTTATGGAAATTTATAAACCCTTTTCATCTCTATGCCTTTAAATTAAAACAAGAAAATACATACATTACAAGAAAAACTGATTTTAGACAAAATATTAAATGATATTGTTGAAATTATCAATTTATACATATATTTAGTGATAAAATTTCAGTTTTGTCATAATAACAATAGTGACAAAATGTATATTTAAGTTGTCACTAATAGTCATTAATAACAAGTGCATGAAATTTAAGTTGTCATTGTTGATAATTCGTGACATCATTTCAATGACAACCTAGTGATAATAAATATTGTCACTATAATTAAGTGTTAACTTTTTAATTGTTTTAAGGTATCACTAAATGTTAATAGTAACAATTTTTTCACATTACTTGTCATTTACTATTTTATCACTAAAATTTAATTTTTTTAAGTGATAATTGGCTGTTTAATCAAATTTATGAAGATAAGAAAAATTCCAATTAGAATTAGCTACATTATTAATTTAAAAATCTTCTCGTTGTAACAACAAAAAAAGGATATAGAGGTCAGTAAATAAAAGAAATACAACAAAAATAATCTTGCAATCGAAGAACTTGGCTAAAGCGACGCCGACATATTATAACCACCGAGCCTCTAGGGGCGTCTAGCAATTAGAGAAATCTCCAATTGGTTCCAAGAACTTCTAATAGGAGTAACATTTTGCTCTATTTTATTAAAGCTGGGTCTAAAAAGAAAAAGTTTTTTTTTTTTATTAAACTCAAGTCTGTTTATCGGCCCCCGCCGCGGCCCCAATTTCTTGACGAAATTGATGAACCGTTAAAAAAACTCCGGTGGGCGGTTACCTGTACCGACTTCTTTCGAGACCTAAATCAAAATCATGCGATCATCGGCGGTGAAGGCGGAGAACAACCGCGGCATCAGCGCCCACGTCATCACTCTTCATAAACGCCTTTACCATGCTCTCAGTCTCGGGTATGCCTAGCTTCAACCTGTTTGCTCACAAAATCGCGCATTATTTGAATACTTGTATTGCTTCAAAAGTCCGGCTCAAATTTGTTCGTCTATGTTATTACTACTGGTTGTATTATGTTCCAACTTTTTTTTGGCGAAGCATGGATATAGTAGTAGCTTGGACTGTGACTAGGGTTTTATGTGACAATTGCAAAATTCTCAGTAACTAAACTGATTTTACTTTCGACCTACTATGAATCTTACATGCATTAGTTTCTTATGTATTCAAATTCCGAGTAAAGTTGAGCGGCTTTACAACTGTCTTGATATATTGTGGCTTTTTATTTGCAGAAGCTTGGACAGCAAAGGGAAATGGCATTGTTCAGACATTGAGGCCCAGAGAACGGTGCTTCGATCAATGGATGCGTTTCTTGGTTGCATTACCAGTGAGACATTATATCACCCTCTTATCAAGGTATATAACTATAGTTTACATATGCTACAGTTAAATTCAAATCAACTTTATATTCTTGCTCATTGTTCACATGTTCTTCATTTAATGCAATAATTTACATTAATAAGTTGGTCATAATAATGAGAGACCCAGTACTAGCTCACTTAAGGGTTATTTTCTTGTTCCACTCATAGATTGCTTATAGAGTTATTAAAATTGTGTAACCTGCAAAAGGTTGCATAATCTGACTAGATATACTAGAAAGTATTATTGTTTGATTAGGGCATTTGTGGTGACTTAATTAGTGCAGTATCTATTTGGAAACAAAGTTGAGCTGAGCTGGGCTTCATTATTCTACATAAGTTTTCTCTCATATATATGTGAGGTTTGAGTAGTAATCTAGTTTGGGAAGAAAAATATGGAGTTGAATTACTATAGGAATAAGTTGAAGCTGACAACAAATTCTTCAACTTGGCAATCATAATATGATGTTTCATATGGGTGGCTGGAATTTTAGGCCATAAAAGATAATTCAGTTGGCAATTTATTGATATGAATCAATAGGTTCATGCTATTGGATAGTGCATGAAATTGGAAAGAATATGGTGAAGGTTATTCCCCTGCTTAAGAAATTTTGCAAACAATGTCAACTTTCCTTGTCCTCGTTTGTTTTTTGCCTGATTTGCCTTTTGGTAACAAGAAAGCTCAATTTGAACGTGTGATCATGGAGTCATGGAGTACCATAATTTCATAGCATAATGGAGCTTTTAGTAATGGCTGCATGCTATCCATGCCATCAGATTTTTTTTTTTCCGCCCATGTTGTGTTAACATTGTTTATTGCTTCATATCTAGTTGACATTAAACTAAAGTTTGACAAAAAATCTCATAATATTAAATTATATCTGTGATGATTCATACATATTACTAACATTATCTTTCTTTTTTCAGGATTCAGTGGTTGTTATATTCAGAGCTTTAGAAAGTATTTTAGCATTGAAAAGGCAGTCCGTGTTGAGCATGGCCTCGAAGATGGTTGCAAAGATGGTCAATATTTTGCCAAGTACAATGTTGCAATCTGATCAAGCTTTGGATCTTATATTTCATGTAGCGGATTTGATAGCTTCTCAACAACTAGAAGTTGCTATGTCATCTGCGACTACCTTGAATATCATTTTGTCAAAACTTAGTTTTAGACAAGAGAGAAAAATATTGGAGATTTTGAAGGAAACAAATGCAGTTGGTTATCTTGTAAATAATGTTAAGAAATCTTGTAATAGTGATGTACCGATTGAATACTTTCAAGAGAACGCTTATGTTTTGAGTAAAATATTATGGCGGTGGCCATCCTTCAGATTTTCTGTGTGGAATGATTCTAAGTTCTTAATTGTTGAGGATGCAATCCATCTCATGTCTGAAAACTCCGTCAAAATTGCTGTCCTACAGTTGTATTCCACTTTAGGTATTCACACTCTGTTATGAATTTTGTACTATTACACATGTGGCTTTGTGATGGGCTTGCAACTTTGTGTTATTTTTGGCTTGCCAGCTCTATGTGGTCAAGGGGCGGAGAAACTTCTAGAAGATGGAGCAGCACTTCTACAGATGATGTTGCATTGCATGGATAGTTCAAATATTCATTCAGTCTGCATGGAGGCATTTAGACTTGCTCGATGTTTAGCGGTAACATTTCTCATTTAAACCTTTATCCTTATGAGGTGATGTTTAATTTTATGCGCCTGAAAATCTTTTGTTTCAAACAAAATTCAGCTTACCAAAAGAGGATGTTTAAAAATGATAAGCATATCTTGTGAGCCCCTTGTCAAAGCTATAATTGGTGCAATGGACGGGTGGAGTTTACAATCTGAAAAGGTTGATAAAAACCAAATACCTGTTTTGTTGGAAGCATGTCGTTTGGCTTCAATCACTCGTTGGGCTGGTGATCATCACTTCTACTTTTGGAAAGGAGGAGTGGATAGGCTCCTTCTCAATCTTCTGCTAAACGATTATAACAAAATTCACCAACTGCAGTGTGATTTATCTGTGAATAATCTGATGATCATGGTGAAGAAGGGTCTTAATGCAAATTCTCAACTTTTTCTTAGACCATATGTATGGGATATTCTTGGAGGGCTTGCAGCAAATTGTGCAGAAAATTTCAACCATGAGATAAATCAGAATGAACTTCAACTTAATGTCCTTATAATGTGTGCATGGTAATATATCTATCCATGGCAACCATTGATTTTGTAGCAAGTTTTTTCCATTATTCATATTGCCCTTTTATTTTACATTTTCGGATCGCCCTAGTAACTGCAACTGCTATTTCTTTTTATTGTATGGTTCATGGTATTTCCAAGATGTTATTCTATTTTTATTTCTTATTTATTTTGTTTTAATGAAACTTGACAGCTTTTCTTTCATTGACTCAATTGGGAAGTCACGTCAAATTCTTCAAAATAATTTGGCACATCTGAACGAGGGTGAATCAGCAGCTAGGGCAGTTCTTATGATGGTTTATTCTCCTTGCAAATACATTGCATCCTTAGCTAGGTCCATGCTTTGTCAAATACTCAAGTCGAGAGAGGTTTATGCTAATTACTTACTCGAGACTTTAAATATGAGATTGTCTGGAAACGAGTTTGGGCTTCCAGGAGACCTTCAGATTCTGGTGTGTCTAATGAGTTTGGCATGTTATTGTAGTCTACCAAAGTATCGAAAACTCATTATTAAACTTCAAGGGATGAAAACTCTAGTGGCATTCATAAGGTGGTTGTTAAACAATCCTATTCATATAAAAAGAGCTAGTATGGTGCCTCATTTGCGTGATCCTTTCAGTGAGAAGAGTTGTTGTTTCCTCGGCTCAGAAGAGTGGGAAGGGGATGACATGCTTTTGCTTTTTAGTTTGTGGATATTTGCTGAGTTGCTAGATCATTACGTGCAACAAAAAATTCATCCATCTGACAGTGAGGCGGACTTTGATGAAGCTTTATTGATTGAGAAACTTGAGGAAATATGTAGAGAAAGTAGGTCACCTGGTTCAAGATGGTATGCAGCATATGTGTTGTCCTATTTTGGATTGTTTGGTTTCCCAAGTAAATTGGGAAAAAAGATAGGAAAACTATTGGCTGAGAATGAGCTCTCTGATGTGAAGCTCTGTCTTGTAAATCAATACATTGTCTATGTTCACGAGGTAGTTCTCATGTTCAGATGTCCATCATTATTTCCTCCTGGAGAATCACTTCGTAAAGAGGAATCAGGCGATGCTATAAAGACTGTCAATCTATCAGCTCAAGTAGATCAGGATTCATTGTTGAAGTTGTTAGATTATGTTTACTCAGGATATTTACGAGCTAATGACGAACTTATTAAAAAGTTGAAAATCTTTGCAAGGCATTGTAAATTGGAAGCTCTATTTCAGATGCTCTGTAGAAAAAATCCAAGATGGGGTGTCCCTATACCAAGATTTGATCTTAGTCCTGCTCTAGGGCCAGCCGGATATAACATTTCGTATGTATTTTTTTCATTATAGTTCTTTAAACACTTGTATTTTGTGGTATGTAATATTTTTATGTCTTCAAGTGGTTGGTATTCATCCATACTTCAAGAAGATATTTGACCTTGCTTTTCAGAAAAGTGGTTGCTTCTGACTTCAGTGAGGGGCACCTTTTATCATTCATTTTTATATGTTCATTTTCCCCTATGAATAATTAGTTCCTAGTATTATGTTTGTCAGTTTGTGTGTTATAATTTCCTTGTTTTATTTTTTCCTCAGGAATCTTCTCCTAGAAGCCAACACGACAGAACTGGTAAACTGGAAGTGCGATAACTGCTCTGCTGTGGTTCCTCATCTACATGTTCACAAAGTTATATTGGAGTCTGGTTGTGATTATTTGCGGGCCTTATTTCGGTCAGAAATGAAAGAAAGGTATTTACATAGGCTAAGTGGCTAACAATACTAGTATCTAAACATAATGAAATTATTATATATCCGCTTGATTAAAATAAAAGGTTGTGATATATTTGTTATATATATCTTTTTTCTCTCATTCCACTTTTTGTTCCTAATTCATATTTGACTGGGGGATTACATTAAATCACCGCTAAATTTTACCGTGGTAATAAACAAAGATGGATTCTTATAAACCCAAGCATAGTCGAGGGTTCATACAAGTCAATATTTTTAGCTGGGGTTGAATCTTAATATTTAGATGCAAGGTCTTTTTTCCTTCTCATATGTGATGTTTTTGTATTGCAGTCATTCGCAAACCATCAAGGTCCCTTTGAGCTGGGAATCACTTAATAAACTTGTTAGTTGGTTTTATTCTGATCAGTTGACTTTACCCAACTTCAACTGTATATGGGACAACATGAACCTGGAGAAGAAAATACAAGAAGTGAAACCATATATAGAGCTTTGTTGGCTTGCTGAATTTTGGCTCATTGAAGACCTTCACGAAGAATGTTATAAAGTTGTCGCGTCTTCCTTATATTCTTCTAGAGACTTGTCTACTAAAATAATTCAAATTGCTGCTGATTTCTCCCAATGGAAGTTGGCTCAAGTTGCAGCAGATTGTATGGCCCCTATGTATCATAATCTACGCAAGTCAGGTGAGCTTGATGCACTAGACAACGATGTTGCTGAGATGGTTCGTGCTGCATCTGTTAGATTTTTTCAAGGCGGTCATCCTTTAGCTGAATAGTGAATACTTCTGTTTCTTAGTACATTTTGTTTATGAGGGAAAGAAATCGTACTTAGCAGGTGATGAAAATCCTCGTGAGTTGAATTGAGCATCATATGTGAAACTCTCGGAATCTTTCTGAAGGCAGAGCTGATCCCAAGATTAAGAATTTGTTAAATATCAGAATTCACTTTTGTGATGATCAAGAGAACTTAGCTAGGACTTAGGCATATGTTGTATCGATGTGGATATTGTATAGGATTAAAAGCATACTGTTGAGAATGCATTCCCATGCTTAAGCTGCACAGGTTTAGCTTTTCTGGAGTGGTATATGTATATAAGTAGTGCTTTACCATATTATTGAAATTGGTTCGACAAAGTAACATGTTCTCATCGCATGACTTGCTCCTAGTGATGTTCACAGAAGCAAAATTGAATTCATATGAAGTATTTGTAAATGATTTCTTTTTTTGGAAGGTTAATTTTAAAATGTATATGCTGTTATTATAAATTTATAATGTCGGTTCCAAAATCGTAAGATGTAAGTTTTATGTTGGTAGGCACGTCCGGTTATTTTATGTTATAATCACAAACTAAAAGAAACAAGTTTTCTTGAAACTTTCTTGAATACAACTGTAATCTCATTTTAAACAAAAGATGAATAATAACAAAGCAAACACCATCAGTATAAAGTATTATCAATAATAAACTTCCCACCCCTTAACACAAAAAAAAAAGCTACAAAATAATGTCTACATATTTCTTTTTGCAACAAAACATTTCTAAAACTCTAAAATCCCCATTACTATTCAGGGATTGCACAAAAAGAGCATCAAAATAAGCTCCCAAATAACAAAATTAACTTAAGTCACATATCACTGTAATATCACAGATGATGGCCAACTTAAAACTTCTTCCACCATATGCCCGGCCAATGAAGATGATGAAACTCTAATTCTTCAACAGCTACAACTAGCAAAAGCAAATACCATTCCTGCTTCTCAGGCGTAAGCCTAGCCCCACTACATTCTTTTAAAAATGCCAAGAATATGAATACCTGATAACATTCAGGTTTCTCTGTGACAAGTATGAACTCATTTAATAGTTCTTTAACATAGCATACGGCATAATTAGCTACCACTTCCTCCACTCTGCCCACCGAAACCCAGTACAGTAGATCGATGAGCAAACTCGAGCAGTATTTTCCTCTGCTGCTCACTCGTATGAGGAAGACTTGCACGCAAGAGTTCAACAGGCATTTCTCTAGTAATTGCTTTGGCTACATCAGCTGCATCAGGTGAGCCCTGGGCGAGGAAGGACTGCATAACCGAGTCATACTTATTAAAGCAGTACTTGGTGAGTAAGGAGAAAAATGCATCAAAAGAAGCCTGCCAGAAAGCCCTGTTTTGTGCGCTGCAATTTCCAGCAGCTTGAGGATCGGTCAGAAGTTCAGTTGCTCTATCAAGAATGGACTTAAGTATGACAGAAGCTCCGTCTCCAGCAGGACTCCCTATCGGACGCAGAGGAGGATGCTCTACTGAACACACCACCGATGCAAGACAGGCAGCAAGAGCTTTAAGCTCCATACAATGGACACAGGATGATATAGCCTTAGCGAGGTTTGTAGTAGTAGAGGATGCTCCAGGATCAGAAAAAAGGTTGCCAAACAAGAACCTCAAATGACGGAAAATGGTCATGCAGACAACTCGAGTGAGCTCATCACCAGGCGAAAGGAGTTGAAGATACCTCAAAAGGAGCTTACGGCCCTTGAGAAGAGAAATTAGCCTCAAGAACACGAGGTCATCTTTAGGAGCTAAATCCACGGTGTGCCCATTATTTCCCAGTGGGTCAACAAGCTGAAGAGATGATGCTAAATCTTCTAGAAGAACCTGCCTCCTCTGCCGCAACTGGGCCCCACCATCTGGTAGCTGAGTAAATTGTAAATATCTGTCAATATCATCAACATCAAGTAGGAGGCATATGCCATCTTCAATAGTCACCCTGGCTGCAAGTAATGGCTCCTGTTCTAAAGGCTTATCAGCCAATTTTGATTCAGCACCACCACCACTACTGGATGATTTTGGGGAACCAACTTCAAGGAGCGGTCTAGGCCTGCGTATAGAAGAGAAGGAAACTCGTCCAAGAGCATCAACCTGGAGAAAAGCATGGGGTTCATTGCTAGCACGAGCCCTGGCAGCGCTATCCTTCAAATTCGTAGGACAGAAATGGTGTCTCAACTTAGCTCCAGCAGATTTTCTAGCTAGGCAAGCTTGATTGTAATAATCATCAACATAAGGATCATTGCTGTGAGTAGCAGCAAGCTGCACCCTAAGAATATTTTCAATTTCATCTGCGGACATATACTTGGATTTAAACCTTGGCCACCCACTCTCACCCTTATGGAAGCCAGAATCAGAGCCCTGATGAGAATAATGTGTTCCCTGTCGATTTCTCTGCAATGGCATAGCTCTTTGATCTCTCATATCAGGCAACCCAAGCATGTCAAAGTTGTTCGCCATAGATGGAGATGGAGGAAGATGATGATTAAAATGTTGAGACTGCACACCTGGCAAATGTCCAAAAGATGGTGGAAATGGATGCTGCATTCTATTTTGCATCAGCTGTGGAGGCATTAAACCATTCTGATGGGATAATTGTTGGGACGAAATATTATTTGGACGGTCGCCAGGGTACAGGCTACCTTGATTAGCCCATTGATTCTGAAAACGATTATTAACTGGGAGACCATGAGGTAACTGAGGTATATTTCCACCAAATTGTGATCCATGATGCAGTGAATTCAACTGAATCTGAGGATTAGGGAAAGGAGAAAGATTGGATGAAGAAATAGGCATTTGATGACCACCAGGGTGATATGGAAGATTAGGATGCATAGATTGGCCATTTGGTGAAGCTTGTGGGGATTTACCACCAGGGGGTGGATATGAAGTAAATGATGATTTTGGAATGAGAATTGGTTCACTAGAATAGTGATGATGTAGGTTTTGCTGTTGATTTGGATGCTGCTGCTGATCAGGATAAGAAGATGTTCTGTGCAAAGACTTGGATTCCATCAAGTGGGAAGAGGAATATTGTTGTGGGGGGCATTGTTTGTTTTCTTGAGTGGTTTCGGCATCAAATGTACGAGGATCGTACCAATTAGTGAACTCCGCCTCTCGCGCCCACTCAGCAGCAGATGAACCTGCAGCTGAATAACATTAGTACAACAGAAAATCCTGGCCCTAAAGCATAACATAACATCACATCACACTCAGCCTTGTTTTTTACACAAATTCCAGCACTACGTTTTGCTGAACACTAGTTAATTGTGAAGATCAGATAAATATAATTAGTATAGATATCTATTGGTCAGCTATAACTTACTAAGGACCAAATATTCATAAGAATCTACGCGTAGAGATCTCATCTAAAAGAAGTACAAATGTAGAGCCATTATGTCTGAGAACACCAGTTTTGTGTGATATCCTACCTGCTCACAGAACAACTGCACAAGAACTAATACGAGAAAAGAATTCATCACATGCAATAACCGAGAGGCAACAAGCAACCAACAAAGTAAGATGATAAGTGTTCCACACTTGGCAACTATATTCACATACTCCTTCCGTCCTTTTATTTTTGCTACCTATTTCCTTTTTGGGATGTCCCAAAACAACACTCCCTTTCCTAATATGAAATTATTTCTCAAAAGTACCCTTTTGACATAAAGTAATGATTTGACACTACTGATTCTCTACCACTACTTTTAAGGACATAACTGAAAAGATGCTTAAATGTTCCATTTTTCAACTCTTAACTAAAACTCCATGCCAAATTTCAAGGAAACAAAAGAAAAGGGACAGAGGGAGTATACGCTACGTTTATCTAAAATATATACAATTCAACTATATGCAGTGTTGATCCACAAGGTAAAGCAGAAAAATACACTACACTGCTAAGCATCCCAACAGGGAGGATGTATAGAACCACTGATTTGCCTCGGGTGTTTTGACAAGATAGTTCTATAATCACCTGGACACTAAGCTAAATATGATGAAGATGGGTACCTACTTAATTAACTTTCGAAAAGTATGTACATTTGAGGGAAATTAGAGCTTCTGAATTCTGAGGTTGCCAGACCATAACAATGCGGCAAGATACTATCAAGCAACGGTATTTAAAGTTTGAGCACATTAGAGATCCGCAAGTTTTTCAATACTCTACATCAGATAATTAAGTCAAGATAAATCTCAAGATAACACATGTATATAATTTTCCATTCTATGCACAAATACACAAATACACAAGGAGCTACAAAATATAATTCTTCAAATTTAGGGGAAAAATAAAGATAAATAAATATATTTAACTATACTACAAAATCAGATAAAACAGACAGGTGGTGTTTTCAAATGGTTGAGCTTTTACTTAATCTAGAAATTTTAATCACTTAAAAGTAGTTGAGAATAGAAAATCGGAGGGGTGTGCATTTTAAGAGGAAAAGTGCTTTATTGGGTAGTGTTTGCAAATTAAGAGGAAAAAAATACCACTAAAAGCTAAAAGCAGCCCCTTTGCTGCTTCTGCTTTTCTGTCATTTCTAGCTTTTTTTTAAGAGAACCTCATGGAGAAGCTGAAATCGAAAACCCACCACTTTTGAATGAAAAAAAGCAGAAAAGTGATTTTATAAGCTTTTGAAAACACCACCACAGTGTGCACAATAAAGCAGTTCCATAAGAATTCCAGTCATGCTGCCGAATCTAGTGATAATGTCAACTACCATTATATTTTAAAGGATAACAGATGGCATCTCACTCAATAATTAACATAAGCAGCCAGCAAAAGATGCTAAGAGAAGCAATCACGTATTGTAAATGTTATCTAATTAAATTGCACTCACTTTCTCTGGATCCCCAGTCTCCACTAACTCCTGCACTTATCGGCCCACTGGTAACTTTGTTCAACTGTGAAAAGAAAAGTTAAAAGTGAATAAAATTAGCAGACTTCCACTACATTCATTCAGAGGAGTGCTGTAAAACTTAGTTACAACAACACAGGAATATATAAGGAAAAACACTGAATGATGGCAAAGATTAATATGTAAGCAATAAAAGGCCATAGCACGACGTCCAACCACCACATCAGTACTTTAATTAATATTAGAGAGCAAAATACTATTACAAGAAATTCGAAAAATGTATGATACGTGAAAAAAATCACAAACTTTTCGAAGTTTAAGATTTATAATCAATAAAACAGCATATATTCTGAAGTATTTGAAGGGGCATGAGAAGGGTAAGTGGATATAGCGACTCATTCTTAAGATAAAATAACCCAGTACACAAGCATTGCGGCGTCAAAAGGTAGTAAAAGAAAGGTTTGAATTTTCCTTTCCAATGTTCTTCTGTTTGTTTCTTGTACCTCAAGATGCTAATCAGGATACATCAGTGGAGGTTCAATGTCAACATGTGGGGAAAAAGAGTCTTAACAGAAAGGGAAATAAATATATATATGTTCAGAAAATTCCAACGGTATATGTAGACGCATGTGCCAAAGAAAAAGATTACTTGTGCATTTATTCAGATTTTGAAAAAGATTATACCCAAAAAATGACAAAAGTAAAACGAAACAGTTACTTCAGTTACATGGTCATCTAGATAAATATACTTCAGATTCATTTCAACATCAACTTTACCACATTGTAATTTTTTCATGATAGCAAGAAGTAAAAATAACTAGCCCAGAGCACAAGAAATGCAAAGACAGTCCACGGAAGAACCGGAATTTTGATGTACACTATCAGTTTAACATTATTTGAAAATCTATCTCAACTTAATGAAACCTTGATGGGACTTTTCTGTATGTGTGAAGCTCACCTTTGAAAATGTGTGTGAAATATCATCAATTTCAGATAGAGAGTCCAATACATCTCCCTGCAGAGAGGAAGAGAAGACACCAATCAGAACCGATATAAGGTTTCAAACAATCACATATATGGCGCATACTCAGTAAACCTTCCACCAATGACATCCCAAAAAGTAAAAGTAACTATTATTATTTTGCATCAGAAAACACAAACATAACAAACAACAAAAAGCAACCAGGATGTAAGTGTGCATGTATGCTAGAGAAAGCGAGACGGAGATATGCTTGTCTGTAAATCCAAATATGTGCTTACATATTAATGGTTCTTCAACTATTTAGGCGACAACTTCATGATATTTTTGCTGAACACATGTTCAGTCAGCAAAACATCAACAGGGCAGTAAATGGTATTTATAAAATAGTTATAAGTAAACTCACCTTGTAAACAGAATAAAGTTCACAATAGTTTGTCCAAAAATCCATAAACAACACAATGTAAATCAAAAAGCAAACAAAGCACAAACCAAACAAAGTACGATAACGTCAGACAATCCCCCATAAATCCTTCAAATAATTGGCCTAACCCCATTCCCTTGGAACAGAACCAATGAACAGCTAATAGATCTATAAGAGATATACAAGAGAAAGAAACAACAGTAATCCACAGGCACAATGCACAATAATAAAATTGGTGAACATATAAAACACGAAAGAAATGTAGAAGACAACATTTAGTAATAGCAGAAATAATAATGTGACATTTAGTCCTAGAAAAATGTAAATGTTCGATCTCCACAGATTCATGTCCATACCATGTATAATTTCCATTTAAACCACGAAAATGTCATGATTACAAAATCATGAATAAAACACAAAAATGAATCCAGACGCCATCATAAACCACTACACTTCAAAAAGATGGCTCTAGAATAAGCTTCTACATAACATATTCAGGATTTCCACAGTATTTTACATGCAAGCTTAGCATATTTATCCAGTTAACAATTAACACTTTACCAAACCAGTTTCTTACCCAATACCATAATTACTGCAAAATATTGGATATAACGAGGATGGACACCCCTTTCAAACATGCATAAAGCTAGCTATTGAAGCACGTGCTTGCACGGCAAACCATTGAGAAATGCCGACCAAAACAAGAAAGCGCCCAAGATAAAACGCAAATAAACATGAGGATAAATAATGACACCCAAAAGGAAATACATATTAAAGAAATTACACATGGATAGCTGGAATCCATGTACATAGTCGACTTAAAATAAAAGCATGAGTTCTCCACTTGAAATCTAGAAATCACATTAAACTGGACATTGAAACAGCATCCACAGTATGCTGTTTAAATTTTGGAACAAATATCCCAGGATATTCAAGATACGGAAGAGGAAATAGATAAGAACAAAAATGGCAGCAAATCTTAATAACTCAAACATCAACCTCTTCCCTTTCGAACTGAAATTCTTGTTCCTCGAACCCAGCCGGGGCAAGATCATCCTCTTCATCATCTAATCCACCAAGCTCAACTTCGTCCACCGTCTCGTTACCAAAGAATTCATACTGTGAAGCGTCAAATACTGCACCTCCTGCTCCATAGAAGAAAAATGGTGAAATCTAGGACAGTTGGAGAAATCCTCAGAGACAAGCTGTACATAATCATCAAAATTCACTCGACGCGCACAAAAGAAACCATTCACAAGCTAGTTACAGAAAACTCTAAAATATGATTTAGAAGAAAAAGTTATACAACACTTCAATCGCTCATACACGTGGCAGAAAAGTCAACTCAGATACCAAAAACTCATATTCTCATTCATTCATAAGAAAAAGAAAAATCAAAATATTAACAAGCTAGATCTTCTCAACAATAAAGGCAATCCACGAGCCAAATCTACATTGATAAAAAACACATGGCAGCAGAGCAGAATCTTAAACATCTATTAAGCTAATAAAACTTTCTTAAACTGAAGAAAATGACTTTATAATCCGAAATTAAACAGATCTATTTATCGCAAACCTGTTGGTTTGGAGGACTGCTCGATATTGCCCCCACCTCCGTATACATCCATTTAAAAAGTTCTTCTGCTTTAATCAACAAAATACACAAATATCTTTAACCTAAGAAGGATCCTTTCTAATAGCTACTAAAACCCTTAAAAACTTGAGAGAGCATAAAACCCTAGACCCCCAAAATACACAAGTCAAACTGTCAAACCTAAATCTGATACAACGGAATAGCAGGTATTCATTCTAGAACCAATAACCTTCTAGGGTTTCACAAAAGAGAAGATCTGTGCAATCATTAGGGTGCCCTAAAATCATCCGCGACAAAATGGAGGAACAAAAATATATAATTCGTGTAATGATTTTTGGGCCCTTGGTTCTTGATAACGATTACCCTTCTGGTGTATTCCTAATAAAGAGAAATGAAATATAGTAAAAAATAAAAAAAATAATACTTGTAGTATAATTTGATGGTTGTGTGTGTGTCCGTGTGTGTATTTATATACCTGGTGGTTTTGTATAAATTAGTTCTGGAGTATTGATTGATTGTAATTAGGGTGGGCACTTATGTGGGGTGCAGAAATAAAAGCATAAAGTTAGATAGAAAGTTTTGCAAACATTGGGGGGGTTTTTTGCACTTTGCAACCCAAAACATAGAAAATAGGCATTTTATATCCTCGAAACTTAGATTCAACACTTTACACCCTCAAAATATGAAAAATACAGCACTTTGCACCTTCTTTTATTTTCAAGCAAAATTCAAGGGCAAAATAGATAATTTAATTATAAATCTTTGGCACTTTGCACCCCCAAAATAAAATTATCGCTTATCACCTTCGAATTGAGAATAAATCAGCAAGCTGCACCCCCGAAACACAATAAACGAACACTTTGCACCCCGAAACACAATAAACGAACACTTAACACCCTCAAATTTGAAAAAAAAAAAAAAAAAAAAAAACCCCTCATTTTCTCCGGCAAAGTTGACTGTCGGAGTGAAAAAAATCTAAGCAAAGTTGAACGTACCAATTTTTACTTATTCAATTGATGTGCATGACACTTTTAAATTGTACAAGCTATAATTCATGGCTTGTTAATTTGTTGTAAGATGTAATTAATCCAAATTCATGGTATTTAATTTATATATATGTATATAAATATAGGTTGTTCAATCGGATCGGAAATTTACCTATTTTGCCTTTTTTTCACCCCGATGGTCATGCCGGAAAAAATGAGGGGTTTGAGTTTTTTTTAGTGTGTTAAGTGTTAATTATGTGTTTCGGGGGTGCAACTTGCTAATTTATTCTTAATTCGAGGGTGATAAGTGCTAATTTTATTTTAGAGGTACAAAGTGCTAATTTCTCAAGTTTTGAGGGTGCAAAGTGTCAAATATTTATAATTGAATTACCTATTTTACCCTTAAGTTTTTGCCTGAAATAAAAGAAGGTGCAAAGTGCTGCATTTTTGCTAAATTTAAGTTTCAAGGGTGCAAAATGCGAAAAAACCCCAAACATTGAGATGTATGACACCGGATAATTTAATATATGTACCGTTAGTTTTCTTTATCATTTTTTTTTTATAATTAGTTTTATTTATCATTTAGCAATTAGGAAGTTTTACTAGAAAAAGTTGCATGTTAGCATTAAAACAACATGGACACCAAAAAAAATATTTACATTCAAAGAATATGCGGTAAATAAATTTGTTAATCAACTCAAACTGATCGATCAATATTAATCAACTAATACGAAAGTTTGATAAGTTAACTTTTACCTATTAAAAAAAAAATCACAATGTTGGAATCGAACTAAGTTTTATATTATTTTATACATATTACAAACATATGTATATATATATATATGGGCGGATCAAGAATTTTGTTTTGAGGCTAAAGTAGATATAAAAAAAATATTCAATTAAACACTAAAACTTAAAAATTATATTTCATTCACAAGAAAATCTACGACGAGATACAAAAACGAGGATGTGAAGTTTGATAAAAATGATTTTATAAGTTATTTTAATTATATATGATACTCATCACGAACTTGTTATAAGTGATGGAAAAAAAAGAGGCAATGTGAAAATATATTTGTCACATTTGGCCGCCTTTTATGAGAAAATTCAGTTTATGTGAGGAAAATATTTTTTGTCAAATTTTTTATTTGTTTTGCAAGGGACGTTTCTTTTTGTGTGGGATGAAATTTTTCGCCATAATGACGTTTTCGTTATGAAAAAATTACTTTTTGTCACAATTTTTTTTGTGGCAAAAAAAAAAAAAAAATTAGTGTGCATCAGATATCCTCGAGAATCAATATATCTCAAAATAATCGTTATTTGCTCCCTACAAGATATATCATGAGATTCATCGACAAGAATAGCAAATAACTCATCACTGGGCTTTATAATAGTAGCATTAATAGTTTCACATGAGTAAGCATTGATCATGTCTTTTTGAATTGATGAAGCTGTCAACTTAAGATTTTTCGGGGCATTCCGTAATATAACGACTCTAGCAACCTCGTTTTAACCAGCTAAAAAACTTAAAAGCTCAAGTATCGGCCACTTCCAAACAAGTCCGGCGTAGTTGATGACCCCGGGCAAATTTTTTGTTTGCATTACAAAGGACCATGAATAATTACTTTTCCCATTTGATCACTCAATATATATTGAGTATGGGCTTAGCCTTGCCCTTGGCCATTCTCGTGGCTTTTCGGGCTGGACGTTTACGGGGGTTAAATACCGATAACATGGAAGAACGCTTGGGAGACTTGGCGTTCGACTCTGTCAAGGGAGAAATTTGCAATAAGCTAATAGCTTTGTTCAATCTATCTATGAATATGCCTAACGGCCAAGATTTTAGATTCCCCGGTAGGTTGACCATACAGCAGGTTGCAGCACACATACACAACGATGTGGAAGATCTAACAGTTCTTCAAAATATCTACTTTGACCTAATCCACCACGGTGTACAAAGCACCTACTTTATGCAAGCTCTGGAGTATGTTCTCAATTGAGATGTGCAAGCATTCTGAATTAAATTATCATGCTTAGGCTTATATTTTGAAACAAAGACAAATATTATAACTATATTAAAAAAAATATTTGAGGGGGCTATATATATATATATATGTATATTATTTTTTTGTTTAGCATTTATGGTACTAAATTCAATCATTTATTTTTCAAGATGCTATGTATGGTTAAATCTCTAATCAGTTGAGATCAAACAAAAAGATAAGTTTAATTCAAAAACTAAGTTATGAGGAAATAAATACAACACGGTCGTCTAATCTAAAACATCTAAAAGTTGAACAGAAGCAAAAACGAATAAAAACGAATGTTGCAAACACTAGGAAATAGCTTCTGATCAAAACTTTTTGGTCAGAAGTTGTTGCAAACACCTCGATTCTTAAAAATAAAAAAATAAAAAATAAATTGTCCGAACTATATCTCACCCCACAGGATACGAGAGATGCAATTTAGGCGCAATCTTTTTAGAGCCCAAAACCGTAGATGCTCTTTTCGATTGTTCTTTCTAATTAGGGTTCAATCTTCCATCTCCAAGGATTTCTGTTAGGGAAAGAATACCAGATTAGTAACAAATAATATCACAACGGAAGCAATTCGTTCTTTCCCACAAATATCCACGGATTGAATTGAGAATAACAAGATCAAATTAAACCCAAGCACTAATTCACTGAACTAAACAAGAACTAAGGTGCGAGAAAAGTAAATATGCACAGGACAATTTTACGTGGAAACCCAAATCGGGAAAAAACCACCAGATCGAAAATCAATCTAACTTAACCACTAAAATGATAATGGGTTTACAAAATCCTCCCTAAAACCACTAGGGGCTAACCAAATTTTCAAGAGAACACTCATGTATCGCAATAGTAAGAATCTCACCAAGAAGGTGGAAAACCTCAAATCACTAACTTGAATAACATAGAGAACAAATAAATCACCAAACTAAAGAGCAAGCATAAAATCCCGAACCAATTGGACGATTGAGCCCTTTGTGAAGAATCTCTGGCTGAATTAGAGACGAAACCAATTACTTGTAGTACCTCGATCTCTTTCACAAACCCCAAAATAAATTTCAATAGTTCTCCCAATATTCTTTTTTTATTGTGACTATTATTTTCTCTTAATGTTGATGTACGTATTTTTATGGTGTGTGTAGCACACAACACACACAAACAAGAAGACTAAAAGTCTTTTTATACAAGTCTCATGTAACATAATTTTACTCTAATGGGCTCAAACCACATGGGTTGGACATAAAACCCAACAATTTCAAAATTCAAACACAGACTCTGTGCATTGAACGCAATGGCGAAGTCTGCTCGTGGTCGTCTGCTGTCACCGCCGGGATCGGTTTCGGGCTCTTCATCCAGCTCGCGTTCGCGTTCCTCGAGCTCCGGTTCGCATTCACGCACCCGATCTCGCTCGAGATCTTTCTCCTCTTCTCCTCGTAGAGGAAGCTCTCGTAGCCATAGCCCCGCTACTCCGCGGATAAGGTGAATTCTCGTTTATTTCCGCACTTGATTAGTTATCTTTACTTTAAACTTGTATATGGAGAGTTTTTCTTTGTTTCATGTTATCTGCATTTTCAGATGTGATTAGGTCAATATTTTTGTTTTGTAGTAAAAAGAAAAAACCACGTGAATTTTTTTAATGATTTTATTCGTTTTAAACAGTATGTTAAGTTGTATGGTTCTAGAATTCTTTAATAACAAATCTTGATTTCAAAATTCAAATGACTCTTACATTTTTTTATCACTTCTTCAAATGTGCCATTGGCAAACCAAACCAGAAACTCTTGAAAGGTTTCTGAGCTCTACAACATAATAATCGTCATAATTTCATTCAAATTTGACTGCACATGGTTAATGAAACAACATTTGATAAAATGTCTCTCCATTAAGTAGGTTTTATGTTGTATAACAGTTATTTAGTCTGTTTTTTTCATGAGCTACATGCAACTAATTTGGCTTTCTTATGATATTGTGCTGGTATTTTGTAGTCCTACTGAAGGAGTTGGGCGAGGCCGTTCACAACCACCACCACCACCATCACAAGCTAAGAAAATTACCCCACCTCCATGGTGAGAATTTTTTTCTCCACAATTTCAATTCATTGAAATGTAGAGTTCTTCCTAGTCTTCCTAGGGGAGTACAAGAATTCGTTTTTTTAACTTTCCGATTGATCAAAGAATTTTGTTATTATCATTTTTTTTTGTTAGTACCTCTATGAAAATGCATTTCTTGAGGATGTGTTGAGATTTTTGACAAACATGAGATGAGGGAGACATGTTGTAGCATGGGATTGCTGTTCTATTATTCATATTACTAACAACTTCCTCATGTTATAACCAAGTATTATGAGGATTTTTTTCTCATCTGAAAATAATAATTTTGTTAATCAGATTGTTAAATGAACTTTCCCAGATCTAAGAATTGAATATTTTTTCTTCCAAAACTAAGTTACAAAAATGAGATTGTCAGTGTGATTTGCTTTGTTGTTCGTACTTTCCCAGCCACTCTTTTAATATATTACAACACGCACTGTCTGAGCCAAAATTAAGTCCTAGTTGGACACCTATCAAACATGCTTTATTTATAGTATATCAACCACTCTTTTTATTTTGTCAAGATTAATGTTTTGTTACACAATGAAATCAATTATCAACATATAAGCAACAACTATTATATTATATCATTTAATAAATTAATGAAACATATAATACAATCAACTTCTTTAACAAGACTATTATAATATTAAAACAATCCATAGAACTGAAAATTAAGTTAAACTATTTGATATTTGATTTGAGTTAGTTCGATAAAAATTCGTTGGAGCTCAGTTTATTATTGAAATAAGATAAATTTGAACATCATATTTCATTTGATAACTCTTAAAACTCAATTTGATATACTAAAAGTTGATACTTACATGTAAAAATATCAAACTGCTCAATATTCAGCTCGAGTTCATTCGATAAAAGTTCGTTTGAGCTCGGTTCGTTTAGCAATCAAAGCAAACTTAAACAAGAAATTTCAAACTCGATAAAATTCAAACTCAACATGTTTACACCCTAACGACCATGATCAATAACTGCACTAATTATATTAGTATTAGACATTAACAATTTCATTGATGAAAAAGGAATAAGAATTTCAAAATACTTGGGTTACTTGCAGATCACAAACTTTTATTTAAAAATTGATTTTTTTTTAATTTTTGTGTGCACACCATGAATTTATTGAAGGGAACAATCGTTCCAAGCATCTGGGTTGGGGTAAATTTGTAGTTTTCCAAAGGACATATACGAAAATTAGGGAAATCCTTTTTTTGTCCAAAAAAAGAAGAAATCAAATACCAACTCAAAATCGAGCTAAAAATTGTGTTTGTACAATCAATCTCTGATACACAAAACAATCTTTAATCAGTGGTTTAGAATTGAAAGTTTGGATTCAGTGCAACCCTAAAACCGCGGCGGCGTCTTCAAGTTTATTGAAGGTCAGTTTACCCTCGTGTCAGGGAAATTCTTGTTAGGCATAACCAGTATTTAAGTTTAATTAATTTAAGTCTTTATTTCCTGTTATGTTAGAGAAAGCTGAAATGACAACATATGGGAGTACGCTAAAGAAGAGTGAAAAAATAATTTTTATTTCTTAGGTGTGAGGGGTTTATTTTTTTACGTACTACCAATTATCATATTCTCCCTCCGTTTTATTTATTCGCATTGTACGTACAAGTGTTTTTTTTATTTTGTCTTAGTATTTTGATATGTATGTATGTATGTATGTATGTATGTATGTATGTATGTATATATATATATATATATTATGTTATGATATTGTTGTTTTGTATTAATTAATAAAAATTTAGAATTTGATGTAATATTAATTTATTACAAAGAATACTCAAATTACATACACGTCTCATTTTTTTTAATGGACTGAACCGTTTGATGTACTGTACAAATTTTGAAATTACCATATCAGACTAAATATTAAAAATTGGTACGATTCAGCTATATTGAATGCAACGACATCAACCCCCTAATATTATGGTTGTGCATGATCGGGGAAACCGTATATTGAACTGAAATTTCATTTTATTATACGGAGTGAGCTTCATTACCGATTCATTAGAAATTTTGATTTTCGATATTAATTGTAGATTTTCCTTACATAATTCAACCGATATACCCAATTTTTTTTTAGTGATATAGCATTTTTGGTGCACCTTATGGGTCAAATTTTGCATTTCGTCCATCATAATTTTTTTTATAGTAGATTGGTCTCTCTTATCAATGTAATATAACACATTCGTTGCTCTTATAACACATTATTCACTCATAATTTTTTTTTAGTAAATTCGTCCCTCTTATTAATACAGTGTAACACATTAGTTCTTCTTAGATAGAAAGTACGTACATCAACATTCGTCCAATTTAGAATATATCTTGAATTTAAGTGATATATTTTATATTTAGAGGGACTAATGTGTTACACTATATTGATAAGAGGGACGAATTTGTTATAAAAAATTTAAGAGGTACGAATGTGATATAATATATTAATAACAATATATTACAAAAAATTTAAGAGTACAAAAATATAAAAGTTAATCCAAGAAACAAAATCGCGATTTTACTCTTTTCTTTTAAATCCCATTTCATACAAGGTATAGACACGTTCCAAATTTCTAATCCTTCACTTCTTCGACGGTGCCCTAGAGCAAAACCCAAATCTTGTTCTTCTTCAATTCAAAATCCCACAGCGCCGCCGCACTACCTACCTCATCGGCGCCTCCAGCATCTCTTTCTCTGCCCAGATTTTTAATTTACAGAGGTACAGTCCGAATTTTAAATGCCCAATTTTATTCTCTTTCTGATTTTCTCTTAATTAATTGGGTTCTAATTGCATTTAAAACCCAAAACTTGATGATGCAAAAGTAATTTTTGGAGAGGGGAATGAGGCTAGGTGGTCTCTGATGTATTCTTTATAATTTCTATTCAAGTTCATTGGATGGTTAGTGGTTAGAGTTGAAGGAAGCATATTATTATTTGCATATGTATCAAAGACAAATTATTTTTGATTCGATAATTTTTCTTTTTTTTTGTACTGAATCGGTAATTTACTGAACCAAACCAGAATTTTCGATTTGGCAATTGTTACGGGATTTCTAAAATACCGAATCAGCCGGTATAACAAAATTTGGTACGGTTTGGTATACAATTTGCACAGCCCTACCTAAGATAGTATTGTGAGAAGAAATATTTAACTTTCATATTCTTCCTATTTACTGATTCTGATAAGTAAAATATTATATTTGTTAACTTACATTTGTTATATAACTATATTCTCGATACTTGAATTTTCGACACACACACACATATATATATATATATATATATTGCTTTTGTTAAGAGAAAGTTTAAGAATGAAATGTCATAAAAAATATATAACAGTTGAATCTATAAAGTATCATCTAATTTGTAAATATCGCCTAGGGCCCCGTAATATGTCTGGCCGGCCCTGTGTGTTACTTTATGCAGCTGAAAAAAGAACCAATTGGTTAGCAAACTAATAAGGTCACATTGGCGTCTCTGGAAGGTTCCATGGCAGGCAATGGCCTGCCAACACTTGGCCGTGTGAAACTGGTTGATTTAATTCCATCTGAAGGTCTTCCTTCAGACTCATACAAATTGTCAGTTTCGACTCTATCCCAATCGCTGGCTCAGTATTCAGCTGCCATTATTCAGTTACCGATTAGCGATGGGGCTCTTTTAAGGTCTTGTTTGGATTCATCTCGTCTCTACTTTCATCATAAACCACCCTTCCCTTCATCAGATATTATCCATCCCGATGACTCTCGTGACTGGTGCAAGACATCTGGTTATCGTGCAGACCCTCAACTGTGGCAAGAAACTTACAACTTTAGACCTGGTATTTCTCCAATAGATTGTAGTAATGAAATCGAAATCCCTCCAGCTGGTTTGGTTGAGATATTTGCACTTCTTGGTAAAGCGGGTAGGGACATATTGGATGCCATCAGTTTCTACTTGAATCTCCGTAGTTCACCTTTCACCGAAATACTCGATAATGTTCCTCTAAGAAATCGAGAAATATCATCTTCGGTACTGTCAGTTTGTTGCCATGGAAGGCCTTCTTTTCAAGGTGCTCAGCATCATAATTTGACGACTCAAGAAGATGGTCAGTTAGCAATGTTCCCGGACCACGACCATCAAGTTGATCGAAGCTTGTTAACTCTTGTCAAACCTGATAAGGCAGCCATGCATGTAAGAGATTTTCATGGTCATTGGGTTCTTGTGGATGGTGATCTTGGGCTTCAAGAAGTGATTGTTTATCCTGGACTTGCTTTGTACCAGGCGACTGCAGGTTATATTGACCCTGCAATGTACAGAACAGATATGAGTAATCTGCAGGGTGTTATGTATGGACGCTGTTCTTTGGCATTTAAACTCATGCCGAAATCCATGAGCAGTCTTAATTGTTCAGAGATGAGGGCTGCTGGGCATGGGGTTGAAGCTCAATTTCAGCTCCCTGTTCCAGTGGATGACTTCATGCAGAGATCCACCGATCAGGTTCTTAACAGGACCAGTTTTCCTACTTTCAGTTTCCCTGCAGACCAAGAAGGTACAATTTTTTAATTCTTTCACTACTTTGACTTTGACAAGAAGTAGCATAAAGTCATTCATTGCATGAGTAACTGATTCTACATGTGTGAAATCTCTATGGTGGTACTCTGATGAATAAGTTACTTTTATGTCGGAAATGCTGCCACTTTTATTAATTCTGAGTTAATGAATAGGGAGGATCCCAGACGGAGATAATGTTAATGTTTTCCTTAACTTTCTTAAGATATGTGGAACATTAACCATTTCATTTGTTGGTTATTTCAGAATCTTCAATATATTTGAACATTCAGTGTTGAAGTTCTCACTTGTCTATTTGTCAGTTTATCTGTTATATGTGAATATTCTTATCATGACCTCCTTTAGATATTTAAGCTATGTTTGGTTCATGGAATTAGTTAGTTTTTTTTTTTTTTGGAATTTAGTAAGTACGAACGCTAAGGAAAATGTCTTCTTCTATCTAATGATTGCATCGAAAGATAGAACAAAGAGCTTAACTTTTGTTCGTCTCCATTCTCCTCATCATTTTACTCTGAACCAAACATAGCCTACCCTACGTAGCGGTGACATTGACAGAAATGTTTTATCTTTTCTAGCTAAAATATAAAATACGAGATCAAATTCTAAAATACCAAATTGAAATCATTCACGAGTAGCACTTCAATGGCATAACCCGATGGTTGGCAGCTCCATATAGATGCAATAACAAAGGAGGAGCTGTTAGAAAAAGTAGTTTTTCTTGCAGAAGCAGGCCTTGCAGCAGAAAAGAGCATGAGTCGTAGCCATGTTACCAAAAGAAACAAACAACAATATTCAAGCACATGACTCTTCATTAATTGGTTTAAGTGGAGAGAAGAACAACAATAAAAAATAAAGAACAATATAATTCTTGATTTCAACTGTCAGAACTCAGAAACTGCAATCAGTTACCAAGGATAATAAATATGCTCCACATTTAACTAGCCTAATTCCTCAAGGGGAATTTAATTTGCTTGGTGTATCATAATAGCACTTAATGATTTCAAAGAGGTGAAGATACATCTTTCAGCTGCATAGTTTGTCGTTCATGTGCTATGGGTTCAAAATGTTTGGAATGTAGTAGTGTTGAAAATTTTACGATAGTGGACATGAAAAGAAAATATATACATGACAGTTGGAGATCTATAAATGCAATTTTTCAACTTTTGAGGCAAGTTTAGGAAAAGTGAATTCAATCTCATATTTATTGTGATGGAGTGTAGTGTGTTAAATTCCAATTTGTTGATAAGCATGAATCTGAGCCATTGCTACTTCTTGCTGTAAAATAAATAGATAATACTCCATCAAATTAATTGGCACATTTGCCAAACATTTTTGTTTCAAATTAATTGGCATGTTAGGGTTTTCAAAGCATTTTTTTCCCAATTTTGCCTCTTTCTCACATTTAAGTTGGGAAACTCAATGCTCACCACTCACTAATAAAAATTAAAAAGTAGCCATCATTATAAAGGGTATTTGAGTCATTTTACCATAAAAAAGTATGTAATTATGAGGTTTCTTAATCTGTGTGAAAACAAGGAATGTGCAATTAATTTGAAACGGAGGGAGTATTGTGTTAAATTACCTTTTGATGCTTACTGTAGCTTTCTCATATCAACTTTTGCCTACTCGCTTAGTGAGAAATTTATAACAACAGGCCATTGGATTGATGAAATGCTGGTACAGGATCTCTAATAAAACCAATGATGAGGCGGAAGAAGGAGAACTCTAGATGTAAACCTCTTCCACCTTCGAAAAGGCTTCGACTCGAGGCACAAAGAGTCCTCAAAGAGCGGGTTCAAGACATTGCTGATAAGAAGGGCATCAAGTTGAGATTTTGCACCTTGAAGGAGTGTGAAAATCACATCCACACACTCGATAGTCCATGTGCAAATATAAGAATGGAGATTGGATGGCCACCTGGAGTTCCATTTGTGCACCCACACGATCTTCCTAACAAGGCAAAGATAGGATTTCTCGAGACCTACGAACCTGGTTGGTCTGAGACCAATGATATCGAGTGAAGCTTAGTGAAACCTCAATCATTAAGTCAACACACTGGTAACTGCAAGTGAGCCCTCTTAATCTCTATCTCAACATATACATGCATGTTAGTTTTTATACATCTTTATATATTATGAGTTTCACAAATTGTTTTGGTTACATGCATAAATTTTACGGATGAGCTTATTAAAAGCTTATATTTACTTCTAAATCTATCCAAATTAATAAGGTCTGAAATACTAAGAGGATCCTAGAGTTGAGTTCATCTTTCCAACTGTGTTTGGGTTTCTCCGTTGTAATAGAGTCCGAGATGCCTGTTGGAGACCAACATACCAATTGTTAGTTCTAGTTTAGATTACATTTCGGTTGTCTAATCGTTTACTTCTCTTGGCTTGTTAGTTTGTTTTGCACTCAGTTATTTTCACAGTTTATTAATATAATTCTCTCCTTGTGTTCAACCATGACATCACCAGTTTCAGCATGCTTCTCATGGGTTTTGTGGCTCATTCTGGTGCTGTTTCTTTGGTGCAATTTTTTTCATCTTCTTATCTACTAAATTGTGTATTTACAGTTTGGATCGAAGAGCGCATTCGGTACTAGTTCACCTTCGATGAAATTTTGTAGTAATATTGAATATTCGTGCTTTTTATCTATATGATTAGATTGTTTGTAAATGTAAATTTTGAAAAGTGAAAAAGACGAGGGAAATAGGTTTTACAAGGACTCTACTATGATTTCTTTTGAAGATGAAATCCATGGCTAGGGGACAGTTAAACTCTTTAAAATCATCCATGGCAAGACTTAAATACCATTGGCAAGTGATAGTTATATTGTTGGATCATGCACGAAAAGCAAGTATTAAATAACACTGAACTAATAGCAATATACCCCTCTTGTGATACGTATAATATTTAATTTATCCTCCTCCCTCCCGGTGATTTGAAAATAACACTTTACCTCCCTATAATCTTATAAAAATTTTACACCCGTGTCTTTGACATTTTTAAACTTAAAAAAAAAACATGAATTAACAAAACTACACTTCTTATATGCTATACTTTGACTTAGGTCATTTATACTTGTAGCATTTTACCTCCCTATGTTGTTATGAAATTTTATCCATCTGTTGTGATAAGTGTGATATTTTACTTCATTGTGTTTTCATAAATTTGACACTCCTTTAAAATTTGCACGTGGGGTAAAGTGTATTTTTTTTAATCATAAGGAGTAAAATGAACATTATAGGTAAATTGACATTAGTCCATTAAATACTACATGGCTTTGGATTTTGTTTCTTTATACTTATTCGTATATAGTGGCAACAAGATAATTTTAAAGAGTTATTTTTCCAAAAAAAAAAAATAGTAATTTGAACATATAAATTGGAAATTAAACTATTTTAATTTATTTTTAGCTGAACTATTTTAATGGTCTATCAAATTTAGAAAACAGATTTTTAAGGTTTAATATTATGCAAGTAAAATTAGAAATTGTTAATGATTGGACCATCTCAACCTAACCTAAGCCCACCCCCGACCAACCCAAATTCCATCCTTAAACAGCACTTCTACTTCTACATAGTGATTTCGGTAGATAATGTTGCATTACATTTGACATAAATAGATATTTCAAATACATTCATTAGAAATAACTTCAATAACTACCCAAGTATAAAAAATTATAAATAATAGACAAACTCTAAATACCAATGTTTTCAGAATCGGACCGGACAGTGAGCCGACTAGTTACTGGTTTTACTGGTCGAACCGGTCAGACAACTGGTCGGACCGGATGACGTCATAATAAATTAATAAATATATTTAATTTTAAAGTATATGTAATGTGCGTAAAATTTAAACATTATCCTACAATTGATTAAAAATATAAAATTTGTTATATTATATTGAAATTAAATCATATAATATTTATTCAACTTATATCATAACGGTAATATTGTACTAATTTGTATGCTCATATAAATGATTATATTTCTTTATAAAAATTTAAAAGTGTAAGTTAAAAATACAACAAACTAAGAAATTCATAAATTTTAAAATATGGTTATGTATAAAAGTCTAATATTCAAAGTCAAACTTGCATATTATATCGATTTGACTTTTCATCCTAAAAATAATATTGAAAATAAATATTCTATAGAATAAATTATTAAAATTTATTATTTGAGTATTAATTTTCATTCATAATGTGTAAAATATTTATTTGAGTTAATTATCTAATTTATAAATAAATTTGGCTACAAGTTTATATAATTTATAAATTTTAATTTGTACTAAAAATTTCCACAGAAGTGATGTAGCTCAAATGGTAAGGAAGTCATGTTTCACTCTAAAGGTTAGGTGTTCAAATCTCAATTTTTACAAGAATTTTTAGTTTATTTTTAACATTAAAAATTTAAAAAAAAAAAAAGGAAATTCAAAACCGGGTTGAACCGGTCCATACCGGTTCACCGGTTCGGCGGTTTCGGACCGGTTCAACCCGGTTCAAATTGGGTTTTGGAGTAAGTTGTTTTAGGGGTAAATCGGATCAGACCAACCTTCGGTTCGTGGTCCAACCGGTCGGACCGACCGGTCCGGTCCGGTTTTAATAACATTGCTAAATACTAGTAAATTTTTTTTTTTATTATCAAAAAAAGCTAAATACTAGTAATTAATTAAAATAAAAATCAACTAAAAATACCTCTTGGAGTCTTGGTCCTGATATTTCAGTTTTGTTAATAATTACCGTCAGCCTACAACCTAATTGACTATTCCAAATACTCATTAAGTAGCATATAGCTGGTAGAAATACTAAACTTGCTCGATGTTCAACCTTAGCATTACTCATTTGAACTCCTATCTTATAAGATGGATGGCACTTTGAAATCTTTTGTTTCATTTAATTATTACTGGACTTGAATAACCTCAAACTGCATTTTATGACGACTATCAAATTTAAGACCAGCAAATTATTAATGTTTACTTGATTGATTTTATTCTCCTATAAAGTACTTTTTCCATTCTCCTTTTTTTACTCCTTTTATCTATGACGTGAAATTTTAGATAGAAATTTAAAAGATGAAATGTTGAGAGTTAATGGTGTCAAATCATTACTTTACGTAAAAAAAATATTTTTAGAGAAAATAATTCATTCATGAAATTGGAGTTTTATAGAAATAATAGTGAAAATTGTGGACAAATGTAATAAATTTTAGTCGCAGATATGTTAAGGTATGTATAAAACTTAAGATTTTGAATATCAAACCGGACTTACCCTATAGGCCAACAATCGGATATTGAAGAAGACCCCAAGGCCCACTAAAATCACCAAAATGATTAAATAGTAGCCCACTACAAGGCCCAACTCTGACCTAGGGCTTGGGGATTATATAAACACAGAAAAATCAATTCTCGAAACCCTAATACACTCTCCCGAATTCTCCCAAAGTCCCCACAGCCACTGTCACAAACGCAGCACCAAAAATGGTGAAGTTTCTGAAGCCAAACAAGGCGGTGATCCTCCTTCAGGGACGCTTCGCCGGTCACAAGGCAACCATCGTGAGGAACTTCGACGACGGCACTCGCGACCGCGCTTACGGTCACTGCTTGGTTGCCGGTGTGGCCAAGTACCCGAGCAAAGTGATTCGTAAGGACTCCGCAAAGAAGCAGGCGAAGAAGTCTCGCGTTAAGGCTTTCGTCAAACTCGTGAATTACAACCACATAATGCCCACGCGCTACACGCTTGACGTGGATCTGAAGGACGTCGTCTCCCCTGACGTGCTTGTTTCGCGTGACAAGAAGGTGACCGCGTGCAAGGAGATCAAGGCTAAATTTGAGGAGAGGTTTAAGACTGGCAAGAACCGCTGGTTTTTCTCCAAGCTCAGGTTTTAAGTTTGTCGTTGATGAGGATCTTATTAGTATATGATGTTTTTGTTTTTGGAATTGATTCTTCATAATCAATATCATTAGTAATTCTGCTACATTATTTTGATGATAACATTTGCTATTGCTGTTACTTTCTCTTAGAGCTTGATTTTGTTGTTATTTTGATCATAGACCTTGCTTTTATTTTGTTATCTTATCATAGAATTAGCTTATTTTAGCTGGTCATACACTGATATATTTTGCTATTGATTTTTAAATTTGGAATTTATTTTTAAATTTAGGTCTCCTATTCATGACTAGTTGACTACATAGGTGTTCTGTTGCTGGGGTTTTAAGATTGATAATATGACTAATGTTTCTGCTCGTCTTGTTTTCTATTGCATCCATAATTTTTGCAGCTTCAGTTCTCTAGTGTTGGTGATGTAGGCCTATTTTGTGTCTAATTTTTTGGCTTGGATTGATAGCAAAAGAAACTTTGCGCCATTGAGATTTAGTTTGATTTCTTGTTTAATTTGGATACCAAGTTTGTTGTTTTTTACACTTTTGCCGAACAATGTTCAAAATTTTAGTGAAGTTTGCGTTATAGTCCCACTTCCTGACAGATAACCATCTTGGATCATTTAAATGGAAGTATAATAATAAAATTGTCTAAATTTGTTGAAAGGAGAAATAATTAGAACAATTTAGTATATCAAAGCTAGTTTGACCCGGTGATTGTTTACCCTTTTGTTGTGAGAATTGACTTTCAACCTTTTCACTATAATTTGAACATGCTATTATGTGATGCACGCATGGATCAAAATCTCTGTAGTATCCATAATAACGATGGAACTTTTCAGTTTTTGAATTAATGGAAACTAAAATAAGATGTAGTTTCAAAATTCTTTGTTTTTATTAATACTCTTTCTTAGTCAAGTAATTCTTTCTCCAGAATTTTGTATTCTCATAATATTTTCAAAAAGTTTTTAATATTTATCTTATGAAATCATGCACGAAACAAAATTTAGATCAATGGGGGTGCATCTTTTTTTCGCCCTCGATTGATGAAATTGGAAACTAGAGTGATTGATAACAAGTTTTAGTGTAATGGAAGAATGATCTGAGCTGCAATGTCAAAGGCAAGGATATCCAATAGAAAATAAATACAAACAATGGAAGAATAATTGAATGTAAACAATCCATTTTGCGTAAAAGCTAATAAGTGAAGTAGGGGTATGACAATTGTTACAACATCTGAAATATTACTAGGGAAAGTCTCTATGTTGTCATCAGAAGCAAACATCCAGGCAGCAACAGCAACATAATCCAGCAAGACTGGAAAAGAAAGAGAAACATTTATGCTAGTTTTGTTTTTTGGTAGAAGTAAATTCATTCAACAAGAAAATCAAATATGTTTGTTACAGAAATTAGAGGGAAGCCTCTATCATAAAATACAACATGAGGAAGAGAACATTTATGCTAGTTAAAAGTCATGGAATCTAAATGATTATATACATATAGAGAAGCTGAGGAGGATTTATCTTACCATCCTTTCAAGAAGCCATCGCCTCTGGTTGTAGTCTCGAGAGGTGCATTTCCTTTGTTATTACCATCTTCTGTAGGATAACCAATCGGTGGGGGTGCCATGACATATTGCCTGTTATAGCCGTCTGCGGCTGCAAGAGGATACGAAGTCGGAGGTGGGGGATATGCTGCTGTGTAGTTCAGTGCACAGTTAGACTCAAGTAATGATTAGTTTTAATTCACAAATAGAAATGAAAAAACGAAAAAACATGGGCTAAAATTTTATTATGTAGAACATACCTGGGACTAGGTTTTGTTGATTGTACTGATTCATGGCTCCTCAAATGTTACGTTGTGTTTTATTGTCGGTGTTTGAAATTCTGATTGAATCTACGAGAATATTTGATGCTTAATGTGAATCGTGTATATATGTAGTCGAGACAGGAGACACTTTAATACGATGAGAATATGAAAGTGGCGGATATATATAATATTATATAGAGATATATGTGATGGATACATTGTGTGTGTGTTGTAGTATATTTATGTAAGAATAACGAAGATTCTAAAGTCGGTCGTAAGTCGTAACACGCTGCAAGAAAATTCAGTCCAGTAGTAGGCAAAAACGTGTCCATCTAGAACGAACAGGACTGCCATGGTGGTTATGGCAGTTGGAAATTGCTTTGTGCGTTCCCCTTCCATAAGAGAGATATTTTTGGACATTCCAACCGTTTTAAAAATATATGAAATAGATTGCTTGTAGAGTTGCAGGCTCCAAAAAACCTATTAGACATCGAGTTGGGGTGTGACCAAGTCAAGGATTACTCGACAGCCCATGATGTCGAAACTAATATTAATATTAATATTTTTTTAATTGTGAATATGTTTATCAAGTTAATAAAGATAAACTCTAAGAATGACTTAATTACAAAGTTAAATTAATTAAAAATTAAGACTAGTTATAAATAAACTAAAGAAAAAAATACTCGCAGAATTGGAATTGTACCTAAGACCTTCTGGTTACCTAGGGGGTAAACAAACCGAATAGCAATAAACGAAACATTGTTCAAGTTTGATTTGAATTTTATATCGAGTTTGAAATTGTGTTTGAGCTTGATATGATTGTTAAACGAAACGAGATTGAGCCAAGTATTTTTACATGAATTTTGTCAATTTTTAGTTTATCGAGTTGAGCTCGACCAAATCTCACAAGTTATCAAAGAAAAAATGATGTTAATGCTTGTTTGATTTGTTTGACGAACCGAGCTCAAACAAGCTCGAATTGAGTATCAAGTAGTTTTGTTTGATTTTCAGTCCTAATTATACTACCATACTAATCCATGATCTCTTATGAATTTCAAATAACATGGTATATTAGAGGTTCTTATATAATATGTTGACACCCATTGAAAGAGATTAAAATCCTTGAGAAACTGAAAAAAAAAAAAAAAAAAAAAAAAAAAGAGAATAATATACTTGCTTTAAGATTGAATATAACTCCCATGAGAATGGTCATTCACAAAATAAATATAAAATATTTATTTGATGGTTGGATTAATTTGACAAAGTCATTGTAAAAGAATTTTCTCATGTTATATTAACTGCATAGTCTATAACAACGAAAAACAAATTTTGAGCCAAGACAGTAACTTTAGTTATTTTTATGGGGTTTATCCTTTTTAGGGTTGCAAATGGCTTGATTTGATCCAGAAGGTGCTGGCCCAGAACTAATATATTTCATATTGGGCCAAATGGAAGTCCATAACTTCTAAGTGACGTAGAAATTACCGGATCACATTCTGTTTATACTTTTTCCATCATTGTTTGTTAAGGCTGTCAATGTCCATGGAGCGGAATTTTGTCCAAATTTTTTGTTTGAATTTAATTAAATTAATGGTAATTATATATATAAAACAAAAACTCAATTTGTTTTCACTGTGGCGTGTAGATGAAAATATTGACATTTTTAGAGAAGTTCTTCACAAAAATACTAGATAAATGAACTAGGACAAAATATTCAATCTGGTTTACAGTTATTATTTGGGGAAAAGGGTTAAAATTAATGATTGAACACATTCACCGTTAGTTCATTATCACAAAGAACAACAAGTTCATATGATGAATAGTTCATCGTTTTATGAATACGAAGTTCTAAGGTTATTTTGTTTATTCTTAGTTTGATAGGATACATTTTTAAATTAATTGTGATAGAGATAATGCGAGTTAACTTCTATTCATAAAGTATTTCATGTTTTCAATTATAAGAATTTTAAAGTGAAATTAGTTGCTCTGCCCAAGTTTGGACATGATAATTATCTATTGGGTTATTGTTCACATTTCTGTGTTCCCTCTCTTTAATTCTTAATTTCTTGTATGATTCAGCTTGTCCAAATCAATCGAACTATGCAACATCTAGAACCTGACAATTGAGTCGGTCCTATTAGAAGTCTGACGACTTGGCCCAATTGAAATTAACCCATACCCGAATAGTTATGAGTTGGGCTGAGTTTGAGGGAAATTTTTTGCCTAGACCAGAACTTTTATATAACATACACAAAATATTACAAATATGTTTAATTTATGCACTAATTTTGTTCATTGTCTATAGAAGACCTGATCTAGACAAGTATCACTAGAGTCTAAGTCATCATATTAAATTCGATCACTTTATGAGCCAAACTTGAGTCTAATACGACTTAGTCCGAATAAGACTCAATTATATAATTATTTTAAGTACTGCTGTTAGTTATTAGTATTAATTATTATTTTGAAACAATACATTTTTTACAGTAATCCAGTGTCCACGTATGCCTTTATAACTTTGTGAACTCACTATCCACCATATAGCAATTAAACTAACGGAGTTGCAGGTCAAATGGAAAACGAATTAATAAGGAGGGAAAAAAAAAGTAAAAACAAATGGACAAATAGATTGGGAGTAGGGACTTTATAAATACTATGGATTACATGTATGAATTTATAGTTCCTAAAAAAAAAAGTATGAATTTATATATTCTTGTACTAAGTCAGAATGGTTTATTTATTTGCATTTTTACTAGGCGTATTCTTTTATTTGTCAGGTAAAATTTATTAGTGTAACCAAGCCCCATATGAGCATAATATAAACTTGAAGCCCGAAAACTTACATGATCTGAGTTTGATCATATATATAATCGTGAAGCCTGATTTTTTTTTTTTTTGGGTTCCCAAGGGTTTACTCCCTTTCGAGACGCGTCGGGCACATAAAGTTGGAACATTTTTCAACAAGGATTCGAACCTGAGTCATCTACTTTATAGTGACTAGTCCCTTCCACTAGACCAATCACCTGTTGGTAATTGTGAAGCCTGATGATATCTGAGTTTAAGCCCATAGTTGTGAAGCTGATAATACTTGAGTTTAAATCATTTAAGATTGGTCGCCTAAGACCCGATTAGCAACCCTAACAACAACTTTGATTGGTGATTTTCCCTTTTTTTGTCCTAGAACAAGTACGAAAGCTCTTTATTTTTTCACTTTTTAATTGGGCCACTATTTATGTTTTGGATCACCGAAAGAGTTTACTTTCTAGAAAGTCGGTTGTCTTATAGGTCATCTCCAAGGGAGCTTTTAAATGTTATAATTTGAGAAAAGTTATAAATTTTTGCAAAATTTGATCCTCCAATAACCCTCGTGTAATATAAAAGCCCTCAATTATTTTGAGTTTGGACTTTCAAATTTAATAGTAATATTGATTTATGCAACAAAGTACAAAACCTTTTGTACTTTTCTACAAATCTTTAATGCCTTTAAAGTTTAATTTCTTCTTTTATTTTTTTCTTTCCATTTTTCCCTTCTAGATTTACGTTCTCTTGTATGTATAAATCAAGCACAACTAGAACAAAAAATTTATATTCACACGCTCAATACCTAGTTAGGGCATCTCCAATGGTTACACGGGGCTTCGGCAGGGCGAGCCCTGTGTGGTCGTCTCCAATAGTAGGGCTTCAAAATTAAATTAATTAAGTTTGAAACAATACCCACTCTCACCTATAATTCTAGTTTTTTTAAACATTAATATTAATAATACTAATAATAAATTTATTAATATAATTAAATTAATAATAATACTTAAATATTAAAATTAAAGAGAGTAAATAATCACGAAATTAAAATTCATACATAATAGGAAATACAATAAACAAGAAAAGAAGTACAACAAACAACATAGGAAACAAGAAAGTAAGTATAATAAAAGAAATTATAATAAAATGTTAAGTTTAGTTTCTTAAATTATAATATTCTAAGTTAAAACAAATTAAAGTTAAGTATTTAAAAACTAATAAATTCACACAATAATAACTTAATGTTAAGTTTCTAAAATTAAAGTTAAGTTCATTTAAATTTACATTTTTATTAATTAAAACTTATATTTGTTCTTAAAAAAAAGTTAATATTACATTTTGGAATGAACATAATGTTTCTCCTTAAAAAAATAAAAAAATTTCTCCTTCATAATTTATACTACTAGAAGCTCATTCAAAAATGATCTTCAAACCGATGTGGGATAATAACTTAATCTACAAAGAAGGAATTATCCCACATTGGTTTGGAGAAAGTGTTGTAGTGTACTTCTATAGTATAAAACAATATGAAGATATATTTTTACTTTAATTTATTTAATTTGCCTTCTATGCGAAGATTTTAGGGAAGGAACTGGGCTCTTAACAACCTATCTGAAAAAATAAAATTAAGGGCCCATTTAGCCTCACGATTCATCTGCTAAATTCCACGGTAGAAGTCCAGTCATCAAAATCTGGATGTTTAGCCGCTCAACTCACGATTGCTTTTGCTTTCCCTCATCGTAAAAAACATAGAGTCTGCAGAAGTAGGTACTTTGGTGCTTTTCTTCACTGTAGGAATACAATTTCAAAACATGGATAAAAAATTAATTTTATATGTCTCAGTCATTTATATATTAATAATTTTAAAACAAAATTGAAAATTTAATGAAAACTTCTGGAATTTATTGAGAAATCGAAAATTCTGTGTGTTTTTATTTTTTATGATAATATGAAATTCCAACCCACAATTCATACGTGTGGTCCTTTCCCCTTCACCTCTATGCTATGAAATATGGACTAAATCACATTGGTGAAATGAATTAGTATTATTTTTTCATGGAATATTAGTATTAATTGTTTTCAGTACTCATGTCATATCTACCAATTGTGGGCGTAGGGCCTGGACCCTGCGCAGAAAGCCCAAAAAACGGATATTGATTTTAATTCAATTATAAATGGTTTTCATTTCAATATAATTACAGAAACAGGCTTGCAGTTGATTGACAGGCCTTATCCAGGTGGCCCATTGTTATTAATTATTTGCCTTTTGTTATTGCAAATCATGACCTTATTTTGTTCTGACAAGATCAGGTTTCTGATAACAACATGGAAATTTTGGGCTCTTATAGCTTGTTCAGAATAATGGCTTTGGGTCCCTTGTAACAACTATAATCATTTAATGGTGCTATAATTGTTTAGAGGACTTGGCATTTACCTTTCCTAGTCTTGTTTTACTTATTTTTCGGAATTTGGTAGTGAAAATCATGATACTTGGAGCGTCTCCAATAATGTTCATGTAAATTGTACCCAAAAAAAAAAAAAAAATGTTCATGTAAAAAAGTTCACCATTAAATTCAAATTATACATATTGAACAATCTTTTACATATTCAGTTTTAACTATTCAGTCCAACAATTATTATCGTCTATCAGATCTTGTTAGACGAGCTTTAACTGACTCAACTCATACTTTTGTGCATCATGACTTTAGGTTCAAGTTCAAACATTATCGGGTTTCACTTACGAGTATATATAGGCTCAAACCCGACTCTGAAACTTTTCGGACATCGGATTTATATCGAACTTATTCACATAGTAAATTTTACTTGACAAATAAAAGATTACGTAGTGTTAAAACTCATATAGATAGACTAATCTTACTTAATGCAAAAGAATACATAAATTTCATACTTATAATCCATAAAACATTAAATGAATTTTGTAAAATCTCAATATAATTGACCATTTATTTAAGTTTTTCCTCTTTTTCCTTTTGTCATTCTTTTTCCTTTGGCCTTTTGATAAGTTAGTTATAACTGATAATTGTGTGGGCAGTGAGTCTATATAGTTATAATGTATTATATATGTGGGCAATTATATTTTTGGGCTTTATTCGAACTGATCCTTATTAGGATTAAATTCGACTCATATATTGTTATGATTTAATATATTGACTAAAATTCGGACTGGATCACAATTATTTGGATTCGATTAAAATTTAATGGGCCCGAGCCATCGATCTTCGAGTAGGCACAACTTATTTGATAGTCCTACAAACAAACAGTGCATGTAAAAATATATATTTTATTATGTTGTACATAACAATACAAAACCAATGCTTGATTAATCTAGTGGAATGGACTAGTCACTACAAAGTATCGAATTCGGGTTCGAATCCCTGTTGGGAGATGTTCTTACTTTATGTGCACGACGCGCCTCGAAAGGGATTAAACCCTTGGAAAAAAAAAGAAAAAAAACATATCAAATACAGATAGTATATGTAGGCTTAAATGATTTTTTAGATATAAAAAATATGAATAATAATCCAATGAATAATTTTTGTAATTCAATACGACACTCTCTATCCATCTATACATAAGTAATAAGCTTAAAATTTAGACAGGTACTTATATATAGTAAAAGTATGAAATTATGAATGTAACATGAATAAATTAAAACAAGTGTCTAGAAGAAGAAAAATGAGAAATGTAATATTAAATGTCGATGTGGTGGTTATGTATATTTTTACATGGCTATGCATATGCATATATAACATGTGGTTTTTTAGGTTGATTATGTATTGCTCTCTAACAAGGAAAAGAAAGAGCTCTTTGGAGATGGGCTTACATCTTTATTAATAAAATTTGCCTATATGGATTGGAGAAAAGGTGGACATGTTTTAATTATAAGATTATGATTATGTTAGTAGTTATCAATTTAAGTGGTGGCAAAATGGATCTGAAGCCATGGGCTGACCCTGTTCGGCTAAGCCGGGTTCTGGGTTGAATTAAAATTAAAGTAGTGCGATTCAAAATATATTAGTAATACAATTATTTGAAATAATAAAAAACACATAAAATTAAATGTAATATTTGCGTTTTCATGTTAACATGGACGATTGAGATTTAAGTTACAAGAAAGGACCATTCGACTTTATTATTACTCTTCTAGTGAAACAGTTCCAACCTATAACAAAAGAAAAGTTGGTTGAACCGAGAAATGGCATGCATGCTGCCTTTTTTTAATTTCTTTTTGATGTAAAATTGTAGGAGGACAAGTTAATTTCATGTGTGTGTGTGGTGGGGTGGGGGGCCAATCCATCATGGTTGATTTTATGTGAGAGATCCAATGGTTCATAAATGGTGGGCCAAAATGATTCCTGCATTTAAGCATACAGAGTAGTTGACAACACAATCCCATTCCCATATTGGTTATCATACCAAATGTGTTGTACAAATTTAATTTACTTGTTTCAAAAGTGATGGCTCTGATTCTTGCTGGCTTCTGTCTCTTTCATTTTCTCTATCTACTTCACTATATATTATATTGAATAAGTATGGCAACATTTTAATTAAAACTTAATTATTAGGACATACATCTATCTATCTCTTCCCCCACTTGTCTTTTAATTTCTAGGGATTAATTAATATAATTATCATTTTTATTGCATTTAGAATAATACTCGATCTATCACTTTTTCCAATATTGTAATCTTGTGTGACCAGGCAATTACACAGAAAAATTCATTATCTCTTAGATATGTGATAGATATCATATGTTCTTTTTCTTTCTGTCTACATTTGACACCACTTAAAAAGTTCTCCACTTAAAAATGATTCATTTTTTGGGGTAAGGGAAGTGAGAGGGAGTGACGGAGTACTGTACAAAAGTACAATTAGAGAAAGCAACATGTACGTGTTTTTGTTATAGTAAAACAATCCCATATACGTAATTCCTAAAATTTGGTGAATTCAAGTTTAAATCGCATTGAGAAAGACCGATGTCTAGGTAATGTGTATAACGATGTCACAAAATGTATATATGAAGCCGCATCTAAAACATAGATACATACATATGTGTGATTAGCTGAACTTTAATTAAAATACTACCCATTCCTGAAATTGGTTCATTGTTCAGTTTACTTAAAATAGGTGTCATTTTATCACAAAGCTGGCTAGTAAGTTTATGAACACTGAATAATTGAAATAGAAGGAAAAATACATCCAAAGAGGGTGTAGTTGGGTTTGCCACCAAATCTTTCCAATTGCTCATTAATGGAAATATATATAGTGAAAGTCTTAATTATATATATATAGTTTTAGCACATATATTAAGTGGGATGATGATTCCTCGATCATACTTCACAATCAAATGTGACAGATTTAGAAAAAAAGAAAAGAAAGAATAGATGCAACATTTACTTTAATTTGCTATTTTCTATTTCACAGTTCTATTCAAATCATCAATCCCATTCAAAAGTGCAATAAATAAATAAGGTCTTTATCTTTAGCCTTACTCCATGATAAACCAAACCCACTCATACATATAAAGATAGATAGCTCATTGAAATTCTCCCATAAAGATAGCTAGCTCATTGTGTAAGGTATCATTTCAATTTGGTTTGTGCTCACTTTTTCTCTTTTAAGGAGTATATATAAATTCGGGTTCTTATCTTCATCTACCAAATGTCACGAAAGCTAGGTAAAATAAAAGCAAGAGTACCCCAAGTAATCTTTCAACTTTAAATTATAATGTCTTGTCCCCTTTTTTTATTTTTCCAATATTAATTGATGAGAGATTTGTGTGTTTTTTCAATATTAGAAGCATTTAAAAGATTCAACACCTAATTTATGTCCATGAACTAACTTCCTGGAATATGTGATGTCTAAGTGGGGACAACAAGGGGATACCTTCTTCCATCCACCTCCCAATCAATTTTCTATTTGAATGAAAGTTGAATTAATTCAAGATAAGGACGATTTGTTGTTAAAAGTATAATTGACGACTACTAGCTATAGATCTATATATTTTAGGTTGGAATATATTTAATGGTACAAGTTGGAAAAAAATAATCACATTTATCTATCAATTTCCTTTACTTCCAAACCACCTCTAGATTGGTTAAGTTAGTGCCAATTAAGTTAGCGCAGCACGATGTTAATATTCTTAATTTTGTTAACATTTTAACTTATACGTACCTAACTTGTAAAAATTACGAATTTAGTATGTTACATAAATCACAACTTAATTTACGGAAAAAAACTCAAAATCATATAGAATATTTTTACCTAATCAAAACAAAATATCATTCGACAAAAACATTAATAAAATAGATGGCTTTCTTTGTATATCTACTAAATACATCAAATGTTATACATGAGCTTGGAATAGACTCAAATAATACGACACACAATTCAATATTATAATACACAAGAACAATAAATCACAACTAATTATTTTTTACTAATTTGAATAACATTTAAAATTTATGCGCAAATATAAATCTATATGGGTATGTGTACATACGCAAGAGCGGTTTATACCGCTGACATCATATAAAAACTTTGTTCGATTGCACAATTGGGATTTGCTTTGGGGAGAAAAGTCAAGATTAATCCATCAAACTTTTAAACCGTAAGGTGTGGTCCATTTGGTTGGACTAATCTATTAATGCAATCTTGTGGTTCCATTAAACACCCTAGGTGTTGCAATTTATTAGCGTGACTTTTTAATATATCAATTTTTTTATTTGCGGAAAATCAATGCTAGCTAATCTAGCTATTATATTATCGAACTGTTTTTATTAACAAACTAGCGTTATTGTCAAAGTAAGCGCACTTGGATTAATTCAAAATTAACAACATATACAATAAGAATTGCATATATATTAAAGGACCATACTAGCTATTAGAATTAATAAGTAAATATAAAATAAGGCTAGGACGCAGTCTCTTCTGGCCAATTTAGAAAAGGTAAGCCATCTCTTGAATTAATGGACTGCAACTACTAAATAGTTGCACCTAATGGAAAGAAACTTTAGTATTAAATTAATATGAATAATTTTATCCGTGCAATCAACCATTTACTCTATATATAGTTTGGCCTAATAAAAGTTGGACTGATTGAAGTCTACACGGGATAATGCACAAGATGCCCATGAGTACTATAATGGTGATTATGACTACTAGCTTGACCAAAATAATAAATTTGAACACTTATGACCTATCAGAAAAAAATTAATTATATAGCCAACCCTCAAATGTGACATTAATGCAATTCTAGGGTTAGTTTTATGTCATTTGATTTGGTCAAATATGCTTGTCCCAACATTGTTTCTTTGACTTTTAATTTATCGTTTTTCTTTAATAAAAAATTTCATCCAGATGTTTATAACTTACACAAGCCAGGAGAGTCAATGATTTCTTAAATTTAGAGACTAAACAAAATAATTTCTCGCATGGAGGGGTGGGCTAGCCTATTTTCTTTTAGGGGGTGAAGTTTATTTTTTCAAAAACTGGACAATTTTTCGATATTTGATAAAATGACAAAAAAGAAAAAAAAAACACTATAAGGTGAAAAAATATACTGGATTTTTTTTTAAAGAGTTCATTCCACAAATTGTTTATATTAAGGAATTTATAAAACACATAAAAAAAATACTAAAGCTTTTTTTAAACTGCTCTTAATCTACTTGAGTAGTGCATTCATGGCAAATAATATGTTATTATTATAATCATAGCACTAATAAATTATTGACATAAAAATAGTCACACTAAGTTGATATAATTAGCTTTCCAAATATAATGTAAATCCATATCACCAAATTAATGTTTATGTTTTTATATGACCAAATCAATCATCTGCATAACTAAAGAAAAGAAGAATATCTTAAAAACATTTAATAAAAAGAAGAAAACTAAAAGTTTGTAAATTTGTTTATATATATTGTAAATCTGTATGACCACATTAATGTTTGTATTTTATATGATCAAATTAATCAATCATCCGTCAATAACTCCATGTGCTGCAATACCTCATTCCATGCATGAGGTGTCATAATTTTTTTTTTTTTTTCTAAATTGTAGGTGAAAATGAGAGTTAAAAAGAACAAAAGAAAACTTTATGAACATACTTGCAAAATTGTGAAATTTGACTACAGATCACTCTAAATTTTTAGGTATGCTCAAATTAAACTAGGTTTCATAGAAAAATAAATACGCATATATAGTTAAAAAATATTAAATTTTCTTCCAAAATAGAATGGAAATTAATATACCTTTTCATTTTCAATAGTAATAATATAGTGGTTAAATAATTTCACGTGTAGGGGGTGGGAATGCCGGTCATAAAGCGACAGATGGTCCGGATCCGGTGGGTCCCAATACACAACTTCAGATCTTTACACCAACAAATCTCATCAATCTATTTAATTATTTTTGTGTTTGTCCTCTTCTTTTTTCCTATATTTAATATAATTGCTAATAATTACTAATACTTTGGCGTTTGCACCTGCCGTATCTGGTGGACCCAACTCGTGTACCCTGCTTTTTATGAATCCCACATTGTGGTACAAGTGTACAACTGAAGAGTCTACTTTTCCTTTTTCTCGTACAATATTTTAATTATTTAATTGAGCCAATTTATTTTTCTTTTGTTTTAAAAATCACAGAAGAAGAAGTTTTAGGGGAAGTTTAGTTGGCCTTTTCAAATTTATTTCGTATTTGGGAAGAAACATATTTTATATTTTATAAAATAAATTCATCTTTTCTTAATTTTTTAAAACTATTCTCTCAAAAGCTAAAATAATATTTTTTTTCTATGGAAAAAACTTATACAAACTCTACTTTGATTTAATATAAATTAACTCATCTTTGACACAACTTATTTCACATAATAATCATGATTATACATATTACAAACATCCACCATTGTTTTCAAACTATTTTCTCAAATGCCAAACAAACATGCCCATAATATTTAAAAACAATATTTTGATAAATTAATGATGTCACATCAAGTGTAATTTTGAGCAATAAATTAACTAAAAAAACACACAATTTCATGGAGATTTGCCATAAATACATGGAATTTTAAGCATTTTACCCTTTAAATAGTTTGATTACCACTCTAAATAGTTGACTATTTAATACAATTACTCCTATATAAATAGTTGAACAAAATTTCATTATCCTTTTTTTTAATCAAATAATTATCATATTTGAATGATGATGGAAAATTATGCTTTATATAAATTTGGGTGGCCGGTCCATTTTAGCTTCTTTTCTATTAATAAATACCCGTGACTTAAACCAATTTTATTTTGCTAACTCCGCCTTTTAGTCAGACTCCTACATCATATGTGAGGCACGTACCTAACTTATTAAAATGGGTTTGTTTGCTTAAATGATGATAAGCATTATATGCACTATCTGTACTTATTATATCGCCTAATCAGTAATGAGCATTCATTGTCCTTGACTAGTTAGTTGCCTTTTAACAAATTGTTATTTCTTATTAGGTAACATTTCATTATATTTAATACCTTATTATGAGCAAATATTATTGCTAATATAAGTATTTATATTTATCAAAAAGACCAAAAATTAAAGGTGATGATGGATAGCCCAAACAAATATTGGTTTATATATTATTAAACTTAGTTGAAATGATCTTAATTAATAATAATTTACTAACTTTTTATAAATAATATAAATATGTATTAAAATCTGCGTTGATCTGAATTCTGGGCCGGTCTCAATTAAACCCCTTCCAAGTAAGATGGTGAAAATATTGATAATACAAGTATAATTAAACATCCATCATCACTTTGTATCGATAAGTCGTTGTAGTTTAATGATAAGACCAAAATCTCTTGAGTTTGAGTCCCACTTTTATGATTATATGTGGAGTTTAATAATAAGTTTGATAGTTGATTAATTTTATACTTTGATAGTAGTATAATAATTTCGAAATAGATTTCTTAACTTTTACTAAAATAATATTGTACTATAGAAAATACTCGAAATATGTACCTCAGACTAAAGACATGTGCGCGCGGAGGATACAATTAATGTGGTCCAATGAAACATTCAAATCTGAGGATGGAAATATTTATAAAAAAGAAATCTGAGGATGATATTCAAGTAAAGGAAAATTATGTGTCTATTCCAGTTGATTCAATCTATTGAGGTGTTGAATTTTTTATTTTTTTATACATATGTGTTTATCATTCAACCCAGTGTAGGATGAATGTAACACAAGTAAAGATTCTAATTATCTGGAAATAATCTTTTGTAAACGAAGATGGATACATCATTATTTCTTGATTTTCAGGCTCCCAAACAAAAACGTCAAAATATATAATGGTAGTAAACAATATTTTCTAATTACACATTGATTTTCAACGCACCATGCAGTATGCACCACCCATCAGTTTTTTTTGCAATAAAAGAAATTAATTAAGAATGGGGAATCGTATTCTGGTGCCATAGATAGATAGATAGAGCTAGGTAGCTCGTCTTTTTTCTTCTCCAACAAAATCATTATTTAATTATATATATATATACTATATATATGTCTAGAGTTGATTGATGATGATGTAATTGATTTTACCAGTTCCAAGAATATTTCACTTGACCACTCGTTCATACATAAAATAAAACCCATTAAATTTCTCTCCAGAGTTGATTATCAATTCTGACCTCAAAATTCACGTGTTATTCACGTGAATCCTTCCCCTTCCCTTGCCCAAGTTATTCTTTGAATTTGTCTATTTTTTGTCGGAAGTAGAGAAATTTTATGAACACAACAAAAAGTTAAAACTCGGTCATAAATAATTGATTTTGCATTAAATGGATTTTTTAGGTAGATATATTAAGAGGAAAAAACACTTAATTTTTGTTTATTTTTATTTTAGTTTAACGATAAGTACGCGGGTACATGATTAATAATGTTTAAATATTTATAAAGCACGAAGAATGTATTCCCAACAAATATAAGTAATTTTAAATACACATTCTTTTTTTTTTTTTGCAATTCTTATAAAATTCGTTTTCCAAGACTTCTATATTCTTAGATCAACTTCGCCATCAAACTAGCTAGACATTTGATATAAAACAAAACCATGTCAATTATTTACTATTTACTTCTTTGTAAAAATTAAATTAATTTGATATTAGTCAATCCAAATTATGATCCGTAGAGAGGACATTTATGCCTTATTTATACATAATATTAACAAACACCAAAGAAAATGGAAAATAAACACTGAAGTTTCTTCTTCTTCTTCTTATTTTTTTTTTAAAAAAAAAAACATAAACACCTAAGTTTTTATGAATTTAATTCCCCATATTTAATTTTCTCGGAAAAAAATAAAAAAATTTCCCATATTGATAAAACAAAACGCTGACTCGAACACGAAACTTGGCAATACCGAACACCGTCAAGGGAAATTCATACTCAATTCGGATTTGACAAAATCCATAATGATCATATGACAAATGTAATACATTTGGTTTGGGAGTTGATGTAACTTCCATGAAAATGATCAATTACAAATTTAGTGCAATATACTTGCTTTATTTTATTTTATTTTATTTTTTTTTTTTTTTTGATAACCCAGGTGTACAAGCTTACACTTGACTAATCATGGACCCTCAGAACCCTTGCCCTAGAATCCTGAAGGATGTAAATCGCAGGATGTGCCTCCACCAAGCCCCGGGTTCCCACCATACTGCTGTACACTCTGCGCACAAAGGAGTCTTCACCACAAATGACCCTTAGATAGACCCATAGAAATGCTTCCATCCAAGTTCCAGATGGGATTCGAACCCCCACCCTTGCCGCTGGAGCAAGCCTTATGGTTTATTGAATGAATTTGATCACTACTAACTTGGATAAGAATTTTCCTCCCGTCGTTTCAAGTTGGGACTAGGGGTGCACATGGTACGATTCTGCGGTATTTTTAACAAAATTTGTACCGTACCAATTATTGCGGTTTTTTAAAAACTCAAAATCAAACTAGAGTTTTATGAACCATACCAACAAACTCGGTTTTGTGCGGTTTCTGTACAGTACGGTTTTGCGGTTTTTTCGAACAAACTTTTTCGTGCAATTTTTCTTATATAATTGATTACATAGTTTACAATTATATAAAAAATTAATAAATATCTTACAAACTATTTTTTTACATTAAATAAAACATTGTAAAAGAAAATGTTCACAAATTTGACTGTATATTCGACCTAATTGAATAAATTTATTTGATCATTGTTTTTATTATGTGAAGAATTTACTATTTGGTATTTGTTGTCTAGAATTTTTGCATTTTAAGTTTTCAACATATAACAAGTTTAATTTGTGTTAAATTAGAGCATAAATTTTTTAATTGCACGCTAATAAACCATGAAGGACTATAATATAAATTATAAATAATATAGTATTCAATAATATTAGAATTGTAAATTTAAAAATATAAATTTATAAAATTTAGTTGTAAATATAAAAAAATGAATAGTTAACTCATGTTTCTTTTCAATTTCGGTACGGTACGGCTTTTTACGGTATGATAAATCTAAAATCAAAACCATACCAAAATATTTGGTACGGTTTTCATTCATACCAAGACCTTCGATTTTGAGAAAAAAAACCTAACATTCGGTACAAACCGATACGATTTTAAAAATCATGTGCACCACCGTCTCGTGCAATTCAGCAGATGAAATAAGTAACAGGTATCAATCATAACCCAAACCTAATTTCCGTAAAACCCTGATCTATATTAATAGGTAGAACCCTCTATTTTTTACACACACCTATAAAATATATAGTAGTAATAGTAAAACGATTAAAAATAGTACTCCGTATTATTCTACGTTGAGTCTAATCTTGGTACTATGTCCTTTGAAAGCGACTCGAGATTAAGCTGGCTGCTGCGTATGTTGGGCCCATACACACCGTGTCTGGCACGCGCCACTATTAGAAGCCAGCACTTCAGATACCGAAACTCCCATCCTTCATTCTCGGACAAAAGTATATGATTATTTTGTTAAATTTTCTAAGCACAATTGTCTCATTTTTTTTTTTTAAATAAATTATCTAAATTATCCAAAAAAAAATTGTTTATGTTTTTAATTTTCAGTGGAAAAATTAGACAGCTCCGTGTAAAATACGCAATGTGGAAAAAAATATGGTAGAATCGTATACCTTTCATATTGGTTGATAGTACGCATCTGTGCCATTATACAGTTTGTACCACATGCATTAAGGACTTTGCTCTAGACATATCGCCCTTTTTTTACCTCTTTTTACCGCAACAGCGACATTTGGGGGATTCCGTCGTGTCAGCCGTTGGACTGCTCGTTTCACTTTCACTCCTTATTTAACCCTTTCCTCGTTGACTTCACGCTCCTTTCGCGCTTATTATACACGCTCGATCCTCATTTTGCCAAAACCATACACAGAAAATACTTACCGCTAACCTAGGAGCTCCAAATTTGCTAACTAGCGCACATAATTCAACAAATAAATACCCTATTATTTGGTAAATTATCAAAATAACAAATGTGAAAAGGTAATATTAATTGCATTAATTAATTGAAAAATGAAGGGGCTAGCTTGAGAAAGATATGGATTTTTATCTTTTTCTGACGGTAATTACGGTTGTAATATTTTTTACTGAAAATTTGAAAACACTAATCTAAACACGGAGATTCAAGAGTAGAGATTAATGTGAACACTAGCGGTTTTGATGGAATTACAAATGGGGCAAGTGTGAAGAGACGCCCCACAGACGGTACAGAGGCACAGATGTCTGCACGGTAAAACCAACACACAGGATTCCTCTTTCCCACAGCTCCTGCACATCTTGTTTCTGTTACTGTTTAACATACTGCTTCCTGATTTCTTTTTGTCTACATGCAGCGCAATGCACCTGGCGCCCGATGAGGAGCAATCAGCTAATGTGCGCCTGTCCGATTCCTCGAAGTTGCTTCCGTAGGACGACTGCGCGTCGTCAACAAGCGCCGGCTCACGGTGGCGCTGCTGCTCATTGAGGAGTTGTTCGAGATTGCTTCTCAGGTCATTGGCGGTAGCTTCGTTTGACTGAGCTAAATCTTTCCATAATTGATTTTCTACGCAAAGAGATTTCACTCTCTCCTCTAGCGCCCAATTTAATTTAACAATTTTCTCGATTTCTACTTCCTTGGCTTTCAGTTTCTTCATTATGTTATCTTCCAGTGTTGCAGCCATCCTCCGTGAATGTCTCTTTCGCCTCTCTTCAATTTCTGCTCTCACTTTTTCTGTCTGTTAGGAAATTAATTAATCAGATGCAATTTCAATAAAAAAAAAGGAATGAAAAAATCTAATTAAAATCGTCACGTACGTGCTGTGCGATGAATCGATCGATCTCCATTTGCTGTTGTTGAATCTGATACGATATATCTTCGCCGAGAAAAGTGAAAGAACTACCAGAGCGATTTGTTGCATACTCATTATTCTGTACGACGCAGGGGAATGATGATAGAAGAAGAGGATTATTGATCACCTCTCTGGATCGTTTTCTTGAAATCGGAACGGCGTGGGTTAGACCGCTCTCGGATTTCATCGCCGCTGTTTTTGCCTGAGAAGTTTCCGTGATCGCCGAACCGTAGATCGGAACCAAGGTCTCCGTCGCCGTCGTAGTTCCTGACGAAGGAGCGATCACTCCGTATCCGATCGGAGAACCAAACACGTTTCCAATGCCTTCAACACCATTCATCATCATCATTTCTCTGCAGTTGTACATCCAAAAGTATGAGATTCTATACCTGTAATGCTTTGCACGCCAATCGAGATTTGAGAAAAAAAAAAAAAAAAAAAGGAACCTACCTATTGTAGAGTGTCTGTGGAGGAAAAAGATTGAGATGCCGAGCTTCAACAGCCATTAATCTCTGTCGTATTTTCTTTGATCACTGAGGTGATACTTGTCAATCTCCTTGTGTTTCTGTGTAGAATATATATTAGTTGTATGTAAATCTGTCCTTTGGTTTTGCTTAATTTGGTTTGTGGACAGAGGACAGTGAGAGGTGGAGAAAACTGAAAAACAAAATAAGAGGAGGAGAGGAAAATGTGAAAGGCAAATAAAAGATACGGGGATGTAAACACTATATGCATGTGGAAGTCACAATTTGGGTGGGGTTTATTTGGGGTTTGGATTAGCTTTAAGTATAGATCGAGAATAAAGTTCGTGAAAAGGTGTTTGTTTGAAGGAAATTTTTGTCAAAATCTCATCTGGAATTGTCAAATTTTTTGGTACTTTACAAATTAATTTACTACGTATTTTATAAAAAGAAAAATTTATTACGAGTGTCTTGTTGATTAAATTTAATAAAGATATGAATCACAATTTAATATGAAATATTTTCTCTTCTAAAAAAAATGAAATATTTCCTTTTGTTTATAATATACACGGGAATTATTGAGTTTAGATTATAGTTTCCATGTTTTATACCCAATTTTAGGCCCACCATTTTGTATCCCTTTGTAAAATTGACCGGTCAACTAAAATAGTTCTAGAAATATTATAATAATAGATCTATTTAATTTATTTTAAAAAAATTCATAATATTAAGTAACTCTATAAGTATTTTAAACTTTTTACAACATTATAAATGTAAATTTTTTAAAACTTACTCATGAAAGGATGATAATTTCTATTAAATATCCAAAAAAAGGATGATAATTTTTATCAGAAAGTAATAAGCAAAATCGGGTGTGAATTAATATTTCCTTATTTAGAGTATTTAAAGGGTTGTTATAGAAAGAGAAAAAAAAAAGTTGGAGTATGAAGGAATATATGATTTAATTTGTTTGTAATTTGAGGGTTGATTCTATCCATTTTCCGGATATTAATCTAATTCGGTACCGGAAAAGCCTCTCATGTCCTCATCTTTCTTGACTCCCCGGCCCTTAATTTTATCGTCATTTTATAGCCACCATATGAAATACGGTCAGTCCGTCATTTCTGCTAAATCTCAGGGGCTATTCCGGAATACCAGCTTCTTGGTGAGTACGTATACTTTTTTTGATCAATTCTTCAATTAAGACTAATTAATTGTAGTTATATCAACGTGAAAAGGAGGCTCTACTCCACTTGTGGAAATTAAAATGGGATGATCAATTGAGGTTGGGAGGGGCGTAAGGTGTGTGGTTTAGTTATATTGGCAGGTTTTGCACATATGATCAGGACAATGCCGCATGATTCACTACGTGACGTATTTTCTTTTTTTAGACTTGTTATCAATTCATTTTTAATGATAATAATGTATAATTATTTTAATAGCTGGGTAACTCATTTTTAATATTGATTAAATGCTAAAAATTAATTTTAGCTTAACTATTATTTGTATATTTATCTGGTAGCAATTTTGATACTGTTGAAAAATAGAAATACAAAATAAGCTCGAAAGTAAAACAATAACGCCGTGTATTGCATAGTTTCTTCAATACTTAAGCTGACAAAAAATCAATAATAGTCTTTCAACTTTGGCAAATTTACAAAAATGAGACATTTGTAGTTTCGGTAAGTAATTTAGATAATTTATGTTTTAAGTTTCTGTAATTTTAGTCCTCTTACCTGCAATTTACATAATTTCAACATAAGCAACTAGATTCAGAATTATAACATATGTGCCCTAATAATTAGTAGGTAGGAAGAAAAAAAATAAAATAAGGTGTTACTTTTCTCCAGTTTAAACTAATTTGACAAAGTAACGTGATGAATTATCACCGCGTGGCAGCCAAAATGACAAAACCCCCTAATTTATATACTTATGTGTGTAGCAATTTAAGGACATTTAGTTAAATTTTGACGAATTTATGACTAGAATTGCGACAACTTAAAATATAAAGGATATAAATTGCTTGTCGAAACTACATGTGTCCCATTTTGCAAAAATTAAAATTGCTTTTTTACATGCTTAAGCTCATACAAAATTATGCCTATATATAATGTCATATGATTTTAAGTATATATTATAAAACTACTTCATACTTAACCAATGATATTCGTTTCAGCTGACTAATATCAAACTTTTAGTTCATGCTTATGCCTGCATTAATTGTACACATGGTTTCTAAGGTATTGTTCCACTTTCACATATGTTTTCCTTTTATTTTTTCAAATTCATCCTTTCTTAATATTTCAATGTACTTAATTATTCAATGTGCTTGGCCATGCGCCAAGTTTCTAATTATTTGGTACCCATACTTGCTTTTTCCTTAAATTAGAAGTTTATTATAAAACATGCCCTATATGATATATATGTTGTCAAATTAGATATTTTATTGAGTTGGATATCAAGTTTAATCAGATGACGATGCTGATGAAATTCAAATTATTTCTAGGTAGTTTAATTTTAGATTCAAACGTAACACATTTTGTCAGCTTTAGAATAATCATATTGTCTTTGAATCGGCGTATGGATACCCATTTACAAATTGTATAATAAGGGGTTATAATAATGATTAATTATTATATATTTGAAACACTTAATGGACTTAATATATGTGTTTGTTTCTCAATCTTGAAGTATTTCTTGATGCAGGCACTTTTGTTGGCCTGCTCCAACCTCTGTCTCTCGCCCCATGAGGTGCGCTGCCACACTTTGGTTTTCCATTCATCATAATGCCATGGCGCAAAGTTTTCAAAAGGCTGAAGCCCAATAAATTGTATATGTTGCCAATAAACAATAGGTGATTGAGAATAGTTACTACAAAGTAGCGGTCTCAGGTTCGAATTCCTGTTGCGAGAGATATACACTTTATATGCTCAATCCGCCTCGAAAGAGATTAAATCCTTGGAAAATTATAATATATATATATATATATATATATATATATATATTACCAAAAAATATATTAAAATTAGAAGGTAATTTTATTTTATATTTTATCTTCAATACTCATCTGTTAACTTTGCAAAAATTCTCATGTCAGTAGACTATTTTTTTTTTTTTTTGGTAGACAGATTAGCTGCAATTACGGAGAAAAATGAAATAGACTTAACTTATGAATGGCTTGACGAGGCATGCATTTGTCTCTTGCATTATTCATGTCTCAACTTGTTAAAATTTATTAGTTATTAATACTTAAAATCATATACCCACATGTGTATATACATTATCAAGTGTTTTATTTAATAGCATTAATAATAGAGTGGATGATACTTGTGTTCACGAGTGGACCGGGCTGTTGGGTACTTAAATCCCAAGAGTGGACCGCCAAATTTGCCGGTATCTTGAGTTTCACTTTCTATAATACATATCAATAAAGATTCAGAATAATACTCCTAGTTTATATTTGGTAGATCTTACAACCATTTAATTAAGTTTTTTTTTTTTCGGATAGTTGGTTTTTTTAGCCATATTATTATATTAATAATTAACATAACATTAAAAAATAAAAAATAAAACATTCGGTTAATAAGATATTTTCTTAAGCAGGGAGGGAGTTTTGAGTTTAATAGTTCAAATGTCTTTTCAAATTTAACCATGACCACTCAACCAATCACAAAATAAGTGTATTGCATTTGTTTTGTGATTGAATAAATTTGATTTAACTGAATTTTAAGTTAGAATTAATCTTATACAAGTTGATAATGGGTTGGATTCCAATGTGAGACATTATTAATCTTGCCTTTCACAATCACTCATTTAACTTCATTTAACCTCTATTATTGCTTCCATCGACCTAATACATCAACTAATATTTTTTTTAACCACCACCGAAATCTTAAGAACACAAAAGTAACGTAAGAAATGACAACATAAAAGTTGATAGTGGGTCATAAATCCCACGGTATTTGGCTACTATACAACAAGAAAAAGGATGTGTGCAAAATTTGAATTTCGATTCTAAGTCATTGTGCATGAGCAAAAGTAGAGACCGAAAGAGAACGGAACAATTGAAGAAAAAAAGTTTATAAAGTTGAAGAAGGATCTATAGATATAAATTGATGTAAAGAAGTCGAGTAGAGTAGAGTGAAATAATGTATTGTTTAAATTTGATTTCAATTTTTTATTAAAATCATATTTTAATCTGATTTAATTTTTTCAATATATCAATTACAAGTGAGCCTTAGTTCAACTGAATAAAAACTTGAATACCATAGTATCTTTAATATATTTCACCAATTTTTTGAACTTAGGAAATTGGCTTGTATTGATTTCTAATACTATAATATAATGAAACTATATTTAAATAATTTTTTAGAGGATATACTCATGTCGAATATTGAATAAATTAAAGTTGTTTGATATAGTTTTGAACTTTGTGTTCGCTTTCTCCTTGACTTTGTTTTGTTTCGTATTATTTTCCCTTTTCTATTACATCTAAATAGGTATGGACTTTAACATTTAATTGTTGAACATATAATACAAAAATGTCTATTGAATCTATGAGCTACTATTCCAGTCAAACTTGGACGACTTTAAAGAAATTTCAATTCTAGGTAAGTTTGATTAGTTGAATGTAATTTTAATGTTAATTTTCTTATAATATAGGTAATTTCATTTAGTTAACTATAGTCGAAAGTGAATTCCAAATAACAAGTTACAATGTACAACCTTTGAGCTTTCTAAGGCTGTGAGAGTGAGAGACCATGTCTGGGCCAAATTGTGGATAGTGGGCCTCAAATGTAAGACCAGACCAGTCTGGACCCAATAGACAATATATTATACAACCCTAAACATGATAGCTTATTGAATTAATTTTAATGGACCAGTAAATTTGGGCCTAATTATCTAAAAGTCTTGTTTTAGTGGAAGGTAAACAATAAAACTACATCTCCAGTATGATCATGACTTCTTCTTGAATTGAGAATCATGGCCAGGCCTTTCTTTGCAAGAACCAAGAATGAATGAATGAATGAATGAATGGTGTGGATAATTTGACTCTCCCATTGGAAATCCGGCAATCAATCCTTATTAATTAAATGATACAGATACATACACTGAGCCCATATCAAGCGATTCAAGCATTCCCGGAAAATGATGCATGTCTAAATAAAGGTAGAAGAATAAAGAATGATCAGGGGGTCTTTTGCAAATCAGAGGGGGGAATAGTGTACTGCTTAATATAGCAGCAGTCACGCACAAAAGAGGCAACGCGTTGATCAAGTAAAAACTCTCTTCTCTCTTCAATTCCTTCAGTTATTGGCCATTATCCAGAATTAATCACGCTTGTCCATTCTTGTTTCAGGTAATACAAGAGTCTCAAGCTGATTGCAATTATTATGATCCTTTGTATTTGTTGATTTCCCTGATTGTTCTTAGTTGTCCAATTGGATTGATTACTAGCTGTTTCATTGATTTTGTATTCAGTTGGGTTGATTGTGATCTATGGAACTCATATTGAATTGCTGGAAAATGAATGGAGTATACTTCTTTGATTGTTTATTGCTGTGATTGCAAATTTATATTGAATTAAGTTGTTTGTTCAGCGGGAATTAGATTGGATATCTATCAGAAAACCCAAGAATCCAATCCTCTTGTCAATGTCATCACGAAGAAGGCCTCCAGCAGCCCTTTGCCTTAAAAACACTCCTGTCCTGTCCGTGTTTTTTTTATGCCAACCAGCGGCCGGTTTTATCCTTAAAACACTTCCTTATTTGATTTTTGAGGAATTTTGGAAAAAAAATATTTGAAATAAAATCAAACATAATTAATAATTATATAATGCTTGAGAATCATAGGGTCTGTCTGTTTGGTGTTTGGGAAAGTAGTTTGGGTTAGTATTGAAGGTTTGTGAAATAATCTCGATTTGCGTAATATTGTTTGTTTGAGTTTTGATAGAGTTTTTTGAGAAATAAAGTAGATGAAGGTTATTTTTGAAATAATTAGATTGTATGTGTAAGACTTTATGTTGAGATGAGATGTAAGATTATTAGATAGTATACATACAAAAGATTAGGGCTATTCCTTTTTCTTTTTTTTTTTTTTTTCTTTTTCTGGAGAAAGATAAAGGCTATGTTTGATTTGTGGATTCTGGGGAATAAAATGATAAGTAAGAAAGAATCCAAGAACCAAACATAGCCTAAGTGAATAAGCAAAACATGAGGGTATAATTAATACTTTTGTATCTATAAGAGCAAGGAAAATTATTTATATATAAGATATTTGATCATTTAGGATTCGAAAAGAGTAGGACTATCCCTTGATCAAATTAATGGATCCAGAAGTTGTGGATTTCCTTGAAGATACATTTACAACTATTATTATCCTCTTTATATGATTCCTACCTTAATATTATGTTTCACCCCCAGGCTACATACTTAGCATCCTTAAACCATGAGGATACTAGGTTAGCAATCTCATGTGAAAGGGCTTTCCTAGAGAAATTGGAAGGATCTTGTCGAACTCCAATAGCTGGATATGCTAGTCGAGATGAGGATGGAAACTGTATTTTTAAAGCACTGGAGAAGGAACCCATGGTATGAACTTTCATGATCTTGGAAATTGATCCTGTTTTTAACTTCCTACTAGTTTAGATAGTGAATGAATGACATATTTGTATTTTGTTTCTTCTTCAGTACTTGAAACTTCTCGAAAAGGTGCATATGCTTATGATGACATGATAAAGACGGGTGTAGATGCTGGAGAGGAACTTCTCTCACGAGCTGGTCCAGGTTTCTTCAACCGATAACTAAGTTGAACGAGATAAAGAGAGACATTATCACTTGACCTTTGAAGTTTAGCAATTAGGCCAAATTCATTCTTCTTGTTGTAGTTTGTATTAAACGAATCTACTCTAAATGAAAATTCACATCATTTTGAACATCAATGGTACATGATCACAATAAAGCATACAAAAGAGTTTAGCTTCCATAGGATCTTACGTAATTCTAATTCTTTGGTTCAGAGAGACTTGGGTGTTCGAGATATAGCTGCAATCCTAGAGGTTCACTGCTCATGGATTTGATAGGAATTATCAATGGTGGTTGTTGCCATTGCTTTGTATCGGTTGGGATCCATATCTCGGCATCCCTGCTCGAACTAGACTCAGGCAGTGACCGAAAGTAAGCTGTAATTTCCCACCTACAATCTGAAACCGAAAAAAAAAATTCACTCAGTCAATAGATCACCATTCTCAAGTTAACCAAGAAAAAATTAACACTTACTGCGCGGAAGAACCTTAGTTAGAGGTTCCGAAAATGGAAGTTTGATAAAGAAGGACCTCAAAGAGAACTCAAGATCAGCTTCTTCAACCTTTGAATTATATGACAGATTCACATTAAGCTTGAAAACACATCTCTCGATAGGGATGTCATCGTTGTTGAAGAAAATCACGGCAACTCTTTCAACCAATCCCTAATGCATAACAAGAAAAAGATCATTAGGAAATTACTACATTACAAATATAAGCATTTTTTTTGGGGTTAAAAAGGACAGAAAAACACCTTTTGAATAAAAGGAAGGAGCCCATTAACAGCAGAACTGATGTAATCTCTGAGCTGAGGGTGTCTAGCTTTATGAACCACTATATTCATGTATCGCCGTCTTTCAAATGCTTCTATATATAAAATTGTTTCCCATTTTCACATACCCATAATCAAATTCACTCCTTTTAGTTATTAAAAAAAAAAACCTAAAAGATCTATCTTTAATAATTTCAATTTTACCTTTTGGATAGATTCCTTTGAGGAAAATAACTGAAGTAATGGCAACCTCCAAGAATTCCACCAGAAGCGAAGCGACCGCACCTGCAAATTTGCAAAGGGGAAGAAAATGAAGCATCCAGAAAAACATTTGAATTTAGAAGAATTGAAGAAAAAAAAAACCGACTTTGTGGAGACCGATTTTCTTTGCGGTCCATTTGTGTGATTTGCAAAAGTTTTGGAGCACCAAATTGCTAATTGAAATTGGAGGAGAAAAGCAAACCGCCGCAGTGTATGACTTTATTCACCAGAAATCGCTACAATATGGGATGCGTTATAGAAACGAGTATCATCCGCCTACTCGTGTAAAATTTTAGTAAAGTTAAATGTTTAAATTGGGTATTTTAGTATTATGGAGTCTATCTTTTTATATAAACTCATTATTAATAACAACTTTACATCTTCACTCTACATAACAAAACTCATGGTATGTACATCTAATTATTGAAAATCGTTTTAGTCAACCATAGCAAATTAAATTGACTTTAAGGGCTTAATCATTGTTTCGACACATGAAATGCACACAAAATGCAAGAGCAGAAACTTCAATTAAAATTTGATTTTTCAGAGCTACTAACTAATATCACATACGTTTTTATTTCTGATGGTAATGTATAACATTTACTCCAATTATTATAAGTTTATCTTAAATTCAAAATAAAACGTTTCTTATTAATTGATTATGTCATTGTGTCCATTGTCGAGCAAGGCGCTGAGATCGCGAGATATACACAATCAAGATAAAAAAATTAACCGACCAACTTTTTCTTCGTTGCAACTAGGAAGCTGGTGCTTAAAAATGAGATATAATCTATCTTTAAATTTTAACTTGAATTGAGAACGATTGAGAATAATCATTTGCAAAAAAAAAGAAGGTTCATTTTGCCAACAAAAATATTTGGAAACCACAAGGATTATACAAATAGTTGAAAGACAAAAAGTAATATCAACACTCGACACGCAGCAGAGTCAAGAAGACTAACATAGACTCTAAATCTGTCAAAACTCAAACTGCTTGGGCAAGAAAACTAATAATAACGCTCATAAATCAAAGCCCCAACTATTAAGGCATGAAACTAGCATATCAACAATAAATCAAATCTTCAAAAGTAAATAAAAGAAAAGACGAACCAATTATTCAATCAATCATTATCAAAATAGAAGTAAAAAAAATTCTTGTACTTAAAAGTAGCTTATACAACTCACAACAGAAACTGGGCAGCAGGAACACAACATTTTAATAGTACAAGTGAAATATAGAAATACTAGAATCAAAACACAAACACTGCCCAGAGGTGGCAAACTAATGGATGCAACAAAATTGAAGTAATTTCTCATGACTCACAGCCTGTCCTCAAAATCAGAAAGAGGTGTCATCTGGTCCTTCAAACCCTTCCTCTTACGAATATCAGCAACAAGAGTAGATGCTTGAGAACCTGGTTCGAGTGGGTCAGAAGGCATCATCTCCCAGTGATCAAACACACACTGTGGGAATGCCTGGCCAGATGTTGCAGCTCTCAGAGTACTGGAGAACCCAAATGACTCCACAACAGGTAGGTAAGCCTTGATATTGTAAAGTGGTGTTCCTGGCCTCTGCATTTCTTCAAACACGTGTCCACGTTTCTGGTTCAGAACACTGTAAATACCACCAAGTGCCTGCTCGGGTGCTTGGATCTCCACAAGGTAGACGGGTTCCAAAAGGCGAGGCTTTGCAGTGAGCTGTGAAGCATAAATAACCCTCCTAGCAGTGGGGATAACTTGTCCACCACCTCTGTGAATAGCATCAGTGTGAAGAACAACATCACAAACCTCAAAGCAAATGCCTCTCATGTTTTCTTCCGACAAAGGCCCCTCCTTTGAAGCCCACTGGAATCCAGCAACAACAGAATCTTTGATTTCATTCAGATATTGCACTCCCTTACACATATCAACAACCATGTTTGGACCAGTGGTTTCTGGACCGAAGGCCCAAATTTTCTTAGCAAGCTCCTTGTCCCAGCCAAATTCTTCAGACAAGATCTTTGAACGAACCTTGGGATCATCTCTTGGGCCAATACGCCCGTCATCAATTGCTTCAGCAAGTCCATCCTCCAATGGTCTAGCTTCCATGTAAAGACGGTTGTGCTTGTTTGGTGATTTGCTCATAACCGTGCGGCATGACCTCTCAAGAACAGTCTCACGGAAGGACACCACTGGATCAGATTTTATGATCTCAGCACCTCCCATAAAATCATCCTGCAAATCCTTCAAACAGATTTCAAGATGAAGTTCTCCAGCTCCAGCAATAATGTGTTCACCAGATTCCTCAATAGAACAGACAACCATAGGATCTGACTTAGCCAAACGCTTCAAACCTTCAACAAGCTTTGGCAGGTCAGATGCGACCTTGCACTGGACAGCAACACGCACAACAGGTGACACTGAAAACTTCATTGCTCTAATTGGATGGGCATCCACTTCCTTCTCATTAGTCAATGTGGCATTCTTTGTGATGAACTGATCGAGACCAACCAATGCAACAGTGTTACCACATGGTACATCTTCAACGGTTTCCTGCTTCTTACCCATCCAAATAACAGTTCTCTGAACACTCTTTGTATATAAATCCTTTTTCTCTCCAGGGACGAAGTTAGGACCCATGATCCTGACCTTCAAACCGGTGGAAACCCTACCAGAGAACACACGACCAAAAGCAAAGAACCTACCCTTATCGGAGGCTGGAATCATCTTAGACACATAAAGCATGAGAGGTCCATCGGGATCACAGTTCCTGATAGCATTTGCATAAGCATCATCAAGAGGTCCCTCGTACAAGTTCTCCACACGATACCTTTGAGCCGTATGGGGAGATGGAAGATGAAAGATCATCATTTCCAGGAGGGCACTACTAGCAGGCAACCAGGTTTGCATGACACGCTTCATCAGCGCTTTCCCCATCAATTCTTTCTCATCCGACTTCATTGTGACATTAAGCTTCTGCAACATTGGCCACAACTTGTCTTTTTGATCATTCATGCAGATGTTAATAATCTGCTTGATAGGCTCGTAACAGAACTGCACAAAACCACGCTTGCATGTAGCAGAGCCAGTATTCTTGCTAGTCCACTTTTTAGTGGCTGGGTCAAAGAAATTCTCTCCCCATAGCCTTTCCATCATCTTGGACTCATCTACACCAAACTTGGAGGCATACATCTTGGCAAAATTTGTGAGAGTAAATGCCCATCCATGCAAACCAGCAGAGAAAGCAACAGTACCTTTCTCGGGATAAACCTGAACATCACCGAGGAGGGGATCCTCATATGTGGCCATAATGACATTAGCATTCTCGATAACCCTTTGGAATGTCTGGTAAGCTTCCTCTCCATCTACCTGGAGCTCAAGGAAGCACCTGTCCATCTTGTTAACCGTCAAGACAGGCCGAATCCTTTCTCCAAGAGCCTGTCGGAGGACGGTCTCTGTTTGAACACACACACCCTCAACACAGTCCACCACAACTAGAGCACCATCAGTGATACGGAGAGCAGCTGTCACCTCAGAAGAGAAATCAACGTGCCCGGGGGAATCAATAAGATTGATGAGGTACTCATTACCATGTCGGTCTCCCTTGAAGCTTTTCAAAGATTCATCAGTCATCTCATAATAAAGTGAGATACCAGTAGACTTGATTGTGATACCACGTTCAGCTTCATCTGCGCGGGTATCTGTCATTCTAACATCACCAGCAGTTTCTTGAGCGATAATGCCAGCAGCCGCAACAAGAGAATCAGTAAGAGTAGACTTTCCTGCAAGAGTATCACATATTCAGTATTACTTTTACTATAGAGGAAACAATAACACAACATCATAGTGCTTTTGAGATTAAAGACTTTATATTTAAGTATTCATAGGAACTAGTATATCAAGTTATATATATGACAACGTAAGCAGTTTTAAAAAATTACATATTTATAAAAAATTTAGGTCTTTTTTGGAAATGTAACGAGATAAGATTCTTAAAATAGTTTTTTTTTTCAATTTGATTCCATCACTTTTGATAGTGCAAATGTAAAAATATCAAGAAAATGAGATAGGGTGTGTTAATTAAAATTTCTTTATTTAAATTAGAGTAAAATTGAAGTTCATATAAATAAATAAAAAGTTATAACTAGGCATGATAATGACTTCACATTGCATGATTAAGGCACCTATATTTTGTTAAATATTGTCCAATTGCAGGTAGTTTCTGGCTAGGAAATCGAATCTAGTCTAACAATTTGTTAAAGCCAGAAATGAACAGCCACATCATAAACTCTACATAATCATAGTAAAAATGATGCAACTTCCGTACCATGATCAACATGAGCGATGACGGACATATTACGGATATTGTGCTTGTAGTCCATAATTCTACGGAGTTCGTCTGCTGTAAACTTCACCTGGATAAATCAAGTAAACATTTGATGTTAAAAATCTTAATTATAAATTACATATGTCACATGTGATGAAACTACAGTCCATACTTACCATCTTTACTAGTTTCTAAGTTTCACCGCTAAAATTTATGCTGAGGATTTCCTCCAAAATACCTGCCATAAAACAAAGGAAACAGGAGTATTATTCTAAACAGACAATAATCTGTGTAAGTTCATATCTTTATTTTTATCTTTTTAACTAAACAACATTAACAAGCTTCCATAAAGCTCTTCCAAAATAAGACATTCACACAAAAACAATTAGGTGACAATATTTATTCCGCAAATCCCCATACTAAAACATACACTATCTAAGAGCAAATAAGTTGACATTTCCAGCTTAATCAACATACATATATTTTACAAATAAGAGTTAATTTAAAAGTATAACAGATAACTCTTTACCAAACAATTGTTAGAAGATGCAGCAAGAGGCAAACTTAATACAGACCAACATATCACTTTAAGTAACTCATCTGACTTAATACAGACCAACTTAATACACATCACTTTAAGTCCAACATACAAAACAACTAACAAATAAATTAATTATAATTTCACAATTCAAGCTGAAAAAAAAAACCTTCAAAATATAGCTAATACAAATGCCAAGAAAGATCAAGACTCGATATATTAGTCATAACAGAACAAAAAACCAGATCAGATACAAAAATAAGTAACACATCTGACTTCTCCACTATCTTTCTCAATTAACAGATCTTATGTTCCAAAATCTATAAACCATACGATCAATAAAATAACAAAAATCATCAAATAAAAATTCTACACCACTTCGTCCAAACATATAAAACTCAATATAAACCAGCGAACAGAATCCGATATATATATATTCAAATCACGTGATAAAGGTTGATTTTCAAAAAAGTGAAAATTTGACCGGAATTACTTACGGATTAGTCGAGAACGAGAGGTAGAAGAAATGAGAGTTTAGAGGCGGCTCGCAGTGACAAAACACTGAGAGAGGATATAAAATGAGAGGGGTGTATTGCCTGCCCTCAAACCCTATATCCAACCCGGGAGAGGGGTGGGTGGAGATGGGCCTAGCCCACCTCTCCCGGGTTGGAGAGGACACTGGGCGGTCCAAATGGACCGCCCAGCCCAACTCTAGCCCAAACCCTTCAGGTGGCGCCATTTGGCGCCACCTGATGGGTTTGCTTTTATTTTTTTTTATTAAATTTAAAAAAAATATATATATATATATATATATATATAAATTAATAATAAAAAAAGTTAAAAATTTTAACTAACAATTTTAACAATACCTTATTATTTTAATTAACTAAAAATAAATATTACATTTAATTATAAAAATTATTGTAGGTTTAATAACAATTTATTTTAAATTAAAGATGTAACATTATTAGATCTAAAATTTGCCATGAAAGTAAAATTAAAAAAAAATTATAGTATGATAAAATTCTTATCTATTATTAATTTTGAAATTATATATTTGTTTACGAAATAATAATTTATTTAGTCACATTTAAAATTTGATTTTAAATATTTTAATTTTATTTACCTTCAAACCGGTTGAAACCCTACCAGAGAACACACGACCAAAAGCAAAGAACCTACCCTTGTCGGAGGCTGGAATCATCTTAGACACATAAAGCATGAGAGGCCCATCAGGATCACAGTTTTCTGATAGCATTTGCATAAGCATCATCAAGAGGTCCCTCGTACAAGTTCTCCACACGATACCTTTGAGCCGTATGGAGAGATGGAAGATGAAAGATCATCATTTCCAGGAGGGCACTACTAGCAGGGAGCCAGGTTTGCATGACACGCTTCATCAGCGCTTTCCCCATCAATTCTTTCTCATCCGACTTCATTGTGACATTAAGCTTCTGCAACATCGGCCACAACTTGTCTTTTTTATCGTTCATGCAGATGTTAATGATCTGCTTGATAGGCTCGTAACAGAACTGCACAAAACCATGCTTGCATGTAGCAGAACAAGTATTCCTGCTAGTCCACTTTTTAGTGGCTGGGTCAAAGAAATTCTCTCCCCATAGCCTTTCCATCATCTTGGACTCATCGACACCGAACTTGGAGGCATACATCTTGGCAAAGTTTGTGAGAGTAAAAGCCCATCCGTGCAAACCAGCAGAGAAAGCAACAGTACCTTTCTCGGGATAAACCTGAACATCACCGAGGAGGGGATCCTCATATGTGGCCATAATGACATTAGCATTCTCGATAACCCTTTGGAATGTCTGGTAAGCTTCCTCGCCATCTACCTGGAGCTCAAGGAAGCATATGTCCATCTTGTTAACCGTCAAGACAGGCCGAATCCTTTCTCCAAGAGTTTGTCGGAGGACGGTCTCTGTTTGAACACACACACCCTCGACACAGTCCACCACGACTAGAGCACCATCAGTGATACGGAGAGCAGCTGTCACCTCAGAAGAGAAATCAACGTGCCCGGGGGAATCAATAAGATTGATAGGTACTCGTTACCATGTCTGTCTCCCTTGAAGCTTTTCAGAGATTCATCAGTCATCTCATAATAAAGTGAGATACCAGTAGACTTGATTGTGATACCACGTTCAGCTTCATCTACACGGGTATCTGTCATTCTAACATCACCAGCATTTTCTTGGGCGATAATGCCAGCAGCCGCAACAAGAGAATCAGTCAGAGTGGACTTCCCTGCAAGAGCATCACATATTCAGAATTACCATACGTATTAGAATGGAATCTAGTATAACATTCTTAAAGCTAAAGATGAACTGACACGTGATAAATGGTATAAAAAAAAAAAGAATCATAACGTGGATGTGGCTTCCATACCATGATCGACATGGGCAATAACAGACATGTTACGGATATTGTGCTTGTAGTCCATAATCCTACGGAGCTCATCTGCTGTGAACTTCACCTGAAACATCAAAAATAAAACCATAGTTAAAGACTACAATAATATCTGATGATATTATCTGAATCTGAGGATCAATCCATATGCTTACCATTTTGAATGGTCTTTATAAAATTCCAATTCAAATTAAACAATGGCCTCCTGCAGTTTGAGAACAACAAGCATAAGAAAGAAATAAACATAATAATTCATATGAAAGTCCAAAGCTTACTACATAAATCTTGTTAGAACTTAAAAAAAAGTTGATTGCAAACCAAAAAAGGCACAAAATTTCTAAATATTCTATGATAAAGGATACAACTCTAATGCCAACAAATTTGAGTGTATGATGATCCTAGAATATATCAAAATAACTAATTCAAAACATAATCGTAGAACAAACATAATCTTGAGATCAGGAAACGAAGTCAAAACCTTCTGACATACAAAAGCTAAATATGGGGTCCTCAAAGATCTGAGGTTCGGCTAAAATTGGGGCTGTAGGAAGCATGTTCCTAAATTTTAACAAATAATCCATATACGATAGCAGGAGAGGAAGATTATAAACAACATATTAAGGGGTCAACAAGGTTTAAATAGATCTGTTTTCAACATGCCCATTTAACATACCCGAACCAACCATCAACTTTCCAAAAACATTCTAAACTCCAGGACTCCCAATTAACGTTAAATTCAGATTCTATGGGGAACAAAGATAACATAGGATGACCCAACTTCAGTAAAGTAGGCATAATGAACAAAAGCTGAACATTAATAATCCCTTCAAAGGCATGTTATGATCTCAAAAAAAAAATCCAAAGCAGTATGTCACGGCCCGGCATTTTGCAGGGGCAAAATGGCGCGACACAGAGACCCGAGGGACGGGTGCGTGGCTCAGAGAGCTCGGGATGGGACATGCCGAAGACTTTGCGGAAACACGGAGCCAAGCGGGGGCGAGGCTTCGCACGAACGAGACTCCGCTCAGGGGAGCGTTGAGGTGGCCCGAGGTGAAGACCTTGGCAGTCAGGCAGAGGGCCGACTGGCCAAGCGGCATGGACGGGCGACCATACAGGTGGGATGGTCGGCCCGGGATGAGGCAGACGCGGGAGACGCGGGAGACGCACTCCAAGGGATAACCGGCAAGGCGGGAGGCCTAGCCGAGCGTGATACGAGGCACAAGGGCAAGGAAAGGCTGCCGAGTGGCACTGGGGCATCCCAGGGGCGGCCCAAGTCTTTTTGAGGTGCCAAACCTAAGTCTTGGAGGTTCCGGAGGGTTCCAGAGGGTTCTACACGAGTCCGGGACGTTTAAGAGAACTCTGGAGGGGTCCGGAGTATTCTACATGGTTCCGGAGAGGTCCGAAATGCACTACAAGGCTCCGAAAGGGTCCGGAGTATTCCACAAGGTTCCGGAGGGGTCCGGAAGGCGCTACAAGGTTCCGGAGGGATCCGGAATATTCTAGAAGTATGTAGAATATTCTAGAAGGGTGCGGAACCTTCTAGAAGAATAAAGAATATTGTAGAAGGTTGAAGAACCTTGTAGAAGGTTCTAGAATCTTAGATGTAGTAGGTGCTAGAACATTGTGGGATGTTCTAGAAACTTGTAGGAACTTGTAGATATAAGCTTTGTAGAATGATCTAGAGTTAGGGAAGTTTCTAGATATGGTAGGGAAATAGTATAAATAGAGGTAGGAGCCCTCATTTGTAACAACCAAGTTGTAAAGCTTTCTCCAAGTGAATAAAGAGCATTCCTGTAAAGTTCTCTCTAGCACACTTTACTTTCCCACCCACACTTCCTTAGCAACCTTCTTAGGGACAAGGGAGGCTGACTTAGCCAATTTCCGACAGAGGGGCGGAACATCGCAAGAGGCGTTCATGGCTAAGTGTCGCACGGATACTTTCGAGAAGTCTAAGTCCGTGACAAGTAGCCCTCTTTATTCGCATCTGAGCTCTTAAAAATAAAAAATTACGATCAAATTGCCCAATATTGAACAATCATGAAATTTACCTATTAGTTCAATTAACTCATTGAATAAATCCGATATCACAGATATAAAATTCATCTGCTTAATAATTATCCAGATAAACATATCGAAATTCACAAATATAAGGTGTAAATAGGTGGAAATGTTGATAGAGAGATAGAGAGGGTTATACTCACAGATTCGAGTTAGAGAAAAATGAGAAAATCCGCCGGTTGCTCTCAGTTGCACTGAGAGAGAGATATAAAGTGAGGCGTATGTTCGATGTCTGGAAACCCTAATATAAACCTAGGGTATGTTATTCTCTGCGGTTTCTCTCCCTACGATTCTTTTCAACCGTAACACGCTTTAGGTTAGATTGGATAGATTTTTCATAAAGTCCTACTTTTCTTCCTAATATCGAGTTCCCGCTTAACTCCCTTAGCTATTAAAAATATCACAAATCACTATATTTGGACGCTCGCTGATGGAATCCGTTCAAAGTTGGGTGGCGTAGTGTGAAAACATTCAAAAATTGGGTGATAAAATGGAAAAACATTCAAAACAACATCATTAAAATTGGATGGAATATTCAGTTAGATTCTAGATTTTTGTATCTTAGGGGATTGTCTAAGATATATTTAATAATTCAGGGAGTTAAGTGGGAACTCTCAAAGGTTAAGGGACAAAGAGTGATTTTCCCTATATTTTTTAATCTCTATAGATATTGATGGTCATTGAAACATAATTATGATTAATTTTGTACGAATTTTGGATAAAATATTAGTAAGATGACAATTATTGGATATTAAAATTTTATAATATGACTTCGAATAAGTTTTATAAGTTGAGTTTGGGTAGAAAAATATGTGGTGTGTATTTAATTTTATTAATTACATGCTTAAAATATAATATCACATTGGTAATGATTAAGTGATGATTGTAACTATATTGTTTTGATTGTGCTATCGAGACTTTAAATGTCAAGAGCTCAAATTTCACCAGAAGTTTTGATTTTTTTTCTTTTATAATCAAATTCAGCCTTCACTAAATATAAAACTATACTTATGTATATCAGGATTTAAGACTTCCCCCTAAGCAAAAGACTAGAACGTACTAATAAGTATTAACACTAATGGTACCATTGAAAAACAAGACTTTAGTACAGAGATACAAACAATGAAACCAGGACAAGAAGAAGAAAAACAAAGGAGTTTGTTCTTGAAACAAACCCCATGATCTTCGAATTGAGAGAACACAAGTCTTCTAAGGATTTCTCTATGGGTGCACCTCTTACGATATTGTGGTTTTATTAGTTAAATTCGTATTGTATCAATTGTTGCGATTTTTATAATATTCATTATTAAATTTCATTTTTGAACACCATATCAATGCACCTGGTATGGTACAATATGGTTCGGTTTCGCTGTTCTAGAAATATTTTTTGCGTCATACGATTTTCCTTTTCTAGTCGATTGATAGTTGAAAAAAATTATAATGAAATAAATTGGTTATATTTTTCTTTTCTTTTTAGACATTACTTTATAAAATGAAAGAGTTATATAGAGTAATATATAGTGAGATAATATAAATGACCGAGCCTTGCATATAGTAGCCCATTAAAGAAAAAATGACCATAATTTATTTGTCATTTATTATTTCTTTTAAAGGTAGAATTATTAGTTAGTCTTTAATTAAGCTTCACAATTTTATATCTGGACATTTTGTAATGAATAATTTAATCCGAACACAAACTATATATTCTACTTTAATATTTGAGTATATATATTTTTTTGAGTCAAAATTACTAATATTATATTATGTGTTATTATTATCGGTTGAATGATAATAATTCTTAAATTTAAGTACGTAAACTAGTGAATAAACAATTTATTTTTATTTACTATACGGTATAATTTTTCACGTATCACTACGACTGCTACTTTTTCGAATTCCCTTGCAAAGAAGCCTTTCGTCGCGTAATGCGCCCCCTTTCAATCCGTCAGCTCTGTCTACTCTTCTTGGACTAGACTAGCTAGGGGAAATGGCAATTGAATGTCCGAAAGAAGCCCTTCTAAGATTTTTCGATACTCACAGCCAGCCCCTTCTTTTTCTGCCTGCCACATCTCTCTTCGATAGCGGGGCTTGGGGGTAGAACCCATATAGATTCGCAAGCACGGACTCGGCATAATCATTAGTTTATGCTGGAACGCCGTGGACAATTACTCACAAGCTCGGCCTCAGTCAAGCAAAAGAGTGAAAGCGGCTGCCCCTCCCTACTGTCAAGCAAAAGAAAAGAGCCAAACTTACCCTCCCCCCTTCACGAGGTTGGCCTACTCATGGATTTTGTTCAAGTGTCGTTGCTGGCAGTTCGGGCGCTTTCCTACCTGGACGGATCAAACTTCTATCATACCTAAAAATTTGGCATCGTTTTCATGCATATTACATTTTTGAGAAATTTTGGAGGGAAATACGTTGTTGAGAATGGAAGAAAATGAATTATTTTTTGTGGAAGAGAATGGCGATGTTGATTTTTCAAGGGATGGACAAAAGTACCCCTAAATCCATATTTTTTTGGCATAAAATTCACCAAGGGTACAAATTGGAGGGGATACTATGTTTTGAGGGCGTAAAGTTGAATTAATTTTTTTTAATAGTGTAAAGTGTCAAGCTGATATATTTCGAGGGTGCAAAGTGAAATTAAGTCATACATATTGTAAAAGTTATTTAACATGTTAATTTAGTCGGACTTTATTTGAGTTTAGCCTCATTAAGACCGAATTCAATTAAAAAAATTTACCGAACAATTAAAAGGGCACAAACTCATTATTAACTAGACTCAATTAAAATTTATCCTAGAGAGCAATAAGGTTTTAAATAGGCTTGAATCAACAAACAATCCTAATTATAACTAATTGAATTCATGATCTTTTATACTTTATAAAATATATATAAATTAATCTACTTATAAAATTTATATTTTGTGTATTAAAAAACACAAAAATCATTGCAATAACATAAAATTCGCGGAAAATAATCTCCAACAAATAAATTGGGGAAATATGTAATTAACATATAGTTCCCGAAATGTTACAATGTCATATGATCGAAATCAAATATCCACAATTAAATGCAAACATCGAATTCATGATTTAATAAAAACTAATTCTTTTCCCAGTCCATATCGAATCGAACTACCGAAAGTAAGAACTTAATTTAATGATTTATCATGGGTCGGTAGTTCGACAATTGAATTTAGTTATACATAATAAAATTATACGTTGATTAATTAATTTAATAAGATGATGTGCTAAATTATGAACTACATATTTCATTTTATATTTAGATATGAAAAACTACATAATCTCTTAAAATGATATTCTTGTTAGAATTTTAGTAATTTTTCAATAATCTACTTTTCGTAAATCTTCTCTCACTTCTTTCTTTTTTCTTTATTCAAAATAAATTCATCATCCTCTTAACCAAAAACGATAAATTAGAATGATAAATATATTCGTACAACTTAAATTAGTTGCAAAAAGCCTTAAATCTAAGAATTTTAAGGGTTCTGACGGTCCAGGATTAGTCTATTGTAAGCTTGTACACCGGGTTATCAAAAAAAAAAAAAAAAAAACCATAACAAAGGAATTGCTAATTAACTAAATAATGAATACATCACCAAGCGATATATCTAACCACGTTATTTATGTAGCCGCCAGTCCCTGTCTACCTGTCAACATTCGAAAGTAGAGGTAATATATATTGGGCACCAAGCTTGTTGAAGAGAGTATATAGTCAAATGAACTTGCGACCCAAGTTTCGTTCATGGAAATGTTTTTCTTTCTCTGGTTATTTGAGGAAAGGTCGTAGCATTTTGGCTAAGGTTGATAATTCATAATTAAAAGGTCATGAATTCAGTTATCACTAGCACTAGTGAGTATATTTTTCTAATTTAATAAAACCTCTAAATATTAAAAAATTATACGGAGTAATAAATAATATAACTACTTTATTTGAATAATAATTAGATAATATTTTATAAAAAGACATATATTATTACTTAGAAGGTTTAAAACACAATAAATGTAACAAATTCAACTTGAATACTGAAAATTAACTTATGAAATAGAAAAGTTTGACTATGTATGTACTGTAGCTAATGGAATAAAATTTATAGGATAGAAGGAGTTTAATTAGTCTTTGTAATTAGATTATCTTTCTACTTTGATATCAATGAAATAAATTTGATACATAAATTGATATAACGATTTATTCACCGTACGTCTAAACAAAAAAGTATATAATATTTTGCTAATAGCACAATAAGTTAGGGAACAATACATTTTAATATGTTTGCAAATCTGAACATGAATTGCTTTCAAAAAAAAAATCTGAACATGAATTAGATTGTCTAATGTATTTACACAAACACCGAAAAAGAAACAATAGGTTAATATTTGTTCACTAATTTTTGTTTGATTTACAACTTTTTCCAAACCTGGTCCAAAAATTATCGAAAAAATTCTTAACGTTATAAGTTTATTACTGACCCAACCATATCAAATAAATCACCCCAATGTGTCAACCAATTGCAACTAATGAGTAGTAGTGAAGTGTTATCGTGCTAAGTTTTGGGATAACCTAGTCCAGAAACTTTTGGAAAACTCAATGTCAAACATTAACCACAAATATGTATTTTTTCTAGGGAAATTTACCTAGACACCCCCTGGGTTTAGGCCTAATTACAGGAACTTACCCTCTTGTTTGAAAAATTACCAAGACACTCCCTCTGGCAAAACAGTATTACAAGATGACCCCTTACGGCGTCAATTTTTAACGACAGAGGATGACGTCATCAATTTATTTTAATGTTTTTCCTATTTTGCCCCCAAGTGGTGTATTTGTAGTATATTTTATGTTACAGGGGGTGTCTTTGTAACAATGTAAAAAATATTGTAACTAAATTTTTTAAACTTTAAAATTAAAATTAAAACAAATAATAAATTTATTTACAATAGCTCAATTTTATAAATAAATTTTTTTCTTACAAAATTAAAAAAATTAATTTAAAATTTAATAAAATTATTTACAATAATACAATTGGTGAATAAAATAACAAATCAATCTAAAATTTAATAAATTTATTTATAATAACACAATACGATAAATAATGTTTCAATCATGGAAAATTACTACTTTTCCATTGAAAAAAAAAGTTTCTCTTTTTGAATCAATCAAAATGAAAATGAGATGTATTTCCGAAATTCTATATTTGACTTGAATTTTAATCCATGATTTTCATTGCTTGATTTTTTCTAGTTTTTTCGAAACATTTTCGAAAATTTATAGAAAAAATTCATATATTGAACTGACCAAAACATACATTTAAAATGAAATTTCAATACATGATTTTAATAACATATATTTTCTTACAAAAAATATAGCAATTCAATTTAAAATTTAATAAATTATTACAATAACACAATTTGATACATAAAGTTTCAATAACATAATTTTTCTTACAAAAATAAAACAAATCAATTTAAAATTTAATAAATTTGTTTTAACATAAGTAAAATATATATAATTTTTTTTTTTAAATTAAAAACCCATTACCCATTACCCACCCCCCATCCATCCACCCACCACCCCACCCACCCCACCCCACCCCAAGGTCTTCCCTTCCAACCAGCGCCGCCCACAATTGGACATCAAGCTCCAAAAGTTTGAAATTTTCACTCATTTAATTCCAAAGATTGAAACATTCACTCAAGCATGATTAAATCTTGCATAATTGGCACGAAATTCATAAACTGAATCTGAGATTGAGGATTATGGTGTGGGATTAGGGTTTTAGTAAAGTTTTGGGGGAAACTTGATTTTGGGAGTGAAGCGACGTCGGCAGGGAAAACGAAGCTGGCAGGGGAGACGACGCCGGCATAGGAGAGGATTCTGGCTGTGGGGACGACGCCGGGCAGGGGAGACGGGAAGAGGAAGCGGGAGGGTGGAGTGTAGAGTATTTTTTCTTTTTCTTTTTTTTTAAATGTGTAATTATTGAATATAATTAAGGGCATTTCAGACATTTTACAATTTCTGTTAAGTTTGACTAACGGTCGTTAAGTCAAGGAGGTGTCTTTGTAATATTTGAAACATGACGGTAAGTTCTTGTAATTAGGCTTAAAATCAGGGGGTGTCAAGGTAAATTTCCCTTTTTTCTATTATATATACAGCAACCATTGCCAACCAACTAACATATGCCAAATTAAAAAGGTGGGCTTTCATATCCATAAATATTTGGGTTTCTACTTGAGTCCATTTATCAATGTATAAATCGAACTGCGAAGAAATAAATTTAATGGGCATTTTGTGTCTTTTAGGGGAACATGACAACAAACAAAACTCATTAGGGTCTTTTATGCTTTCACGGTTTCACCGACCAGATTACCTGGCGTAGAAAGAAAAAAAAAATAGAGAAGAAGATGAAGATCAAACTCTCGAGTTCTAACATATATAAAAGAGCACCCCAACTATTACAATGATAAGTAATTTTTAAACCTCACCAAAGGACAACTAATAAATAGGCAATCCTGATATATACTTATTTGATTAATCAGTCAAGTTAAATGATTATACCAAAGACAATCATTAATAGTGATAACCAGAACAACCTTCTTTAAGACAGTAATTTGGTAAATTAAGACGAGCAATTTCCTTGGTTGTTTAAAGACAGAACTGTCTTTCTAAACTTTGTGCAACTAATCAAATAAAGTTAACTTCAAGGCAAGCAAAATCTAGCTACTTCCGTTCAGCCAAAATCGAAATCACAAAACATACTTTTATTCAGAAAAATTAGCAGTATTTCATAAAGTTTACTACCAAAGATTAATTTTAAAGCAAAAACCACATAACAGTGACTCAAGTGATACCAGTAAATAATTTCAACTTCCCACTCTGGAACAGAGAAGTAAATCTTCAATGCACAATTTCCACATATAGGAAAACCAAAATCAAAAAAAAAAAAAAAAACTTAAACCAGATATAGCTAACATATCAAATACTAGAAACAAAATAGTAAATGTCTGCAGAGTAATAATAACCAGAAAACTGACACAACATACTAGTCTTTTAACAACTAAAAAGCAGCCCTCAATATCAAATACTACATATTAATGAAAAGTAGAATATCTCGATCAAAAACGAAAAACAACAAAAAAATTCCACCCATAGTTATTAAGGTTCAAATGTTTAAACTCATTGTCAACTCACAGCCTGTCCTCAAAATCGGAGAGAGGTGTCATCTGGTCCTTCAAACCCTTCCTCTTACGAATATCAGCAACAAGAGTAGATGCTTGAGAACCTGGTTCGAGTGGGTCAGAAGGCATCATCTCCCAGTGATCAAACACACACTGTGGGAATGCCTGGCCAGATGTTGCAGCTCTTAGAGTACTGGAGAACCCAAACGACTCCACAACAGGTAGGTAAGCCTTGATATTGTAAAGTGGTGTTCCTGGCCTCTGCATTTCTTCAAACACGTGTCCACGTTTCTGATTCAGAACACTGTAAATACCACCAAGTGCCTGCTCGGGTGCTTGGATCTCCACAAGGTAGACGGGTTCCAAAAGGCGAGGCTTTGCAGTGAGCTGTGACGCATAAATAACCCTCCTAGCAGTGGGGATAACTTGTCCACCACCTCTGTGAATAGCATCAGTGTGAAGAACAACATCACAAACCTCAAAGCAAATGCCTCTCATGTTTTCTTCCGACAAAGGCCCCTCCTTCGAAGCCCACTGGAATCCAGCAACAACAGAATCTTTGATTTCATTCAGGTATTGCACTCCCTTACACATATCAACAACCATGTTTGGACCAGTGGTTTCTGGACCGAAGGCCCAAATTTTCTTAGCAAGCTCCTTGTCCCAGCCAAATTCTTCAGACAAGATCTTTGAACGAACCTTGGGATCATCTCTTGGGCCAATACGCCCGTCATCAATTGCTTCAGCAAGTCCATCCTCCAATGGTCTAGCTTCCATGTAAAGACGGTTGTGCTTGTTTGGTGATTTGCTCATAACCGTGCGGCATGACCTCTCAAGAACAGTCTCACGGAAGGACACCACTGGATCTGATTTTATGATCTCAGCACCTCCCATAAAATCATCCTGCAAATCCTTCAAACAGATTTCAAGATGAAGTTCTCCAGCTCCAGCAATAATGTGTTCACCAGATTCTTCAATAGAACAGACAACCATAGGATCTGACTTAGCCAAACGCTTCAAACCTTCAACAAGCTTTGGCAGGTCAGATGCGACCTTGCACTGGACAGCAACACGCACAACAGGTGACACTGAAAACTTCATTGCTCTAATTGGATGGGCATCCACTTCCTTCTCATTAGTCAATGTGGCATTCTTTGTGATGAACTGATCGAGACCAACCAATGCAACAGTGTTACCACATGGTACATCTTCGACGGTTTCCTGCTTCTTACCCATCCAAATAACAGTTCTCTGAACACTCTTTGTATATAAATCCTTTTTCTCTCCAGGGACAAAGTTAGGACCCATGATCCTGACCTTCAAACCGGTGGAAACCCTACCAGAGAACACACGACCAAAAGCAAAGAACCTACCCTTATCGGAGGCTGGAATCATCTTAGACACATAAAGCATGAGAGGTCCATCGGGATCACAGTTCCTGATAGCATTTGCATAAGCATCATCAAGAGGTCCCTCGTACAAGTTCTCCACACGATACCGTTGAGCCGTATGGGGAGATGGAAGATGAAAGATCATCATTTCCAGGAGGGCACTACTAGCAGGCAACCAGGTTTGCATGACACGCTTCATCAGCGCTTTCCCCATCAATTCTTTCTCATCCGACTTCATTGTGACATTAAGCTTCTGCAACATTGGCCACAACTTGTCTTTTTGATCGTTCATGCATATGTTAATAATCTGCTTGATAGGCTCGTAACAGAACTGCACAAAACCACGCTTGCATGTAGCAGAGCCAGTATTCTTGCTAGTCCACTTTTTAGTTGCTGGGTCAAAGAAATTCTCTCCCCATAGCCTTTCCATCATCTTGGACTCATCTACACCGAACTTGGAGGCATACATCTTGGCAAAATTTGTGAGAGTAAATGCCCATCCGTGCAAACCAGCAGAGAAAGCAACAGTACCTTTCTCGGGATAAACCTGAACATCACCGAGGAGGGGATCCTCATATGTGGCCATAATGACATTAGCATTCTCGATAACCCTTTGGAATGTCTGGTAAGCTTCCTCTCCATCTACCTGGAGCTCAAGGAAGCACCTGTCCATCTTGTTAACCGTCAAGACAGGCCGAATCCTTTCTCCAAGAGCCTGTCGGAGGACGGTCTCTGTTTGAACACACACACCCTCAACACAGTCCACCACAACTAGAGCACCATCAGTAATACGGAGAGCAGCTGTCACCTCAGAAGAGAAATCAACGTGCCCAGGGGAATCAATAAGATTGATGAGGTACTCATTACCATGTCGGTCTCCCTTGAAGCTTTTCAAAGATTCATCAGTCATCTCATAATAAAGTGAGATACCAGTAGACTTGATTGTGATACCACGTTCAGCTTCATCTGCGCGGGTATCTGTCATTCTAACATCACCAGCAGTTTCTTGAGCGATAATGCCAGCAGCCGCAACAAGAGAATCAGTAAGAGTGGACTTTCCTGCAAGAGTATCACATATTCAGTATTACTTTTACTATAGAGAAACAATAACACAACATCATAGTGCTTTTGAGATTAAAGACTTTATATTTAAGTATTCATTGAAACTAGTATATCAAGTTATATATATATCAACGTAAGCAGTTTTCAAAAATTACATATTTATAAAAAATTTAGGTCTTTTTTGGAAATATAACAAGATAAGATTTTTAAAATAGTTTTTTTTCAATTTGATGCCATCACTTTTGATAGTGCAAATGTAAAAATATCAAGAAAATGAGATAGGGTGTGATAATTAAAATTTCTTTATTTAAATTAGAGTAAAATTGAAGTTCATATAAATAAATAAAAAGTTATAACTAGGCATGATAATGACTTCACATTGCATGATTAAGGCACCTATATTTTGTTAAATATTGTCCAATTGCAGGTAGTTTCTGGCTAGGAAATCGAATCTAGTCTAACAATTTGTTAAAGCCAGAAATGAACAGCCACATCATAAACTCTACACAATCATAGTAAAAATGATGCAACTTCCCTACCATGATCAACATGAGCGATGACGGACATATTACGGATATTGTGCTTGTAGTCCATAATTCTACGGAGTTCGTCTGCTGTAAACTTCACCTGGATAAATCAAGTAAACATTTGATGTTAAAAATCCTAATTATAAATTACATGTCACATATGATGAAACTACAGTCCATACTTACCATCTTTACTAGTTTCTAATTTTCACCACTAAAATTTATACTGAGGATTTCTTCCAAAATACCTGCCATAAAACAAAGGAAACAGGAGTGTTATTCTAAACAGACAATAATCTGTGTAAGTTCATATCTTTATTTTTATCTTTTTAACTAAACAACATTAACAAGCTTCCATAAAGCTCTTCCAAAATAAGACATTCACACAAAAACAATTAGGTGACAATATTTATTCCGCAAATCCCCATACTAAAACATACACTATCTAAGAGCAAATAAGTTGACATTTCCAGCTTAATCAACATACATATATTTTACAAATGAGAGTTAATGTAAAACTATAACAGATAACTCTTTACCAAACAATTGTTAGAAGATGCAGCAAGAGGCAAACTTAATACAGACCAACATATCACTTTAAGTCCAACATACAAAACAACTAACAAATAAATTAATTATAATTTCACAATTCAAGCTGAAAAAAAAAACCTTCAAAATATAGCTAATACAAATGCCAAGAAAGATCAAGACTCGATATATTAGTCATAACAGAACAAAAAACCAGATCAGATACAAAAAGAAGTAACACATCTGACTTCTCCACTATCTTTCTCAATTAACAGATCTTAAATCCCAAAATCTATAAACCATACGATCAATAAAACACCAAAAATCATCAAATAGAAATTCTACACCACTTCGTCCAAACATATAAAACTCGATATCAACCAGCGAACAGAATCCAATATATATATATATATATATATATATTCAAATCACATGATAAAGGTTGATTTTCAAAAAAGTGAAAATTTGACCGGAATCACTTACGGATTAGTCGAGAACGAGAGGTAGAAGAAATGAGAGTTGAGAGGCGGCTCGCAGTGACAAAACACTGAGAGAGGATATAAAATATAAAATGAGAGGGGTGAATTGCCTGCCCTCAAACCCTAAGGCCATCTCCAACCCGGGCTGGGGTGGGTGGATTTGGGCCAGCCCGCCAGCTGCGGGTTGGAGATGATAAAGGGCGGTCCATTTGGACCGCCCAGGTGTGTGGGCTGGGCGATCGCCCAGCCCACAGCCCAGCAGCCATGCCATCAGGTGGCGCCACTTGGCGCCACCTGATGGTTTTCTTTTATTTTTTTTATTAAATTTTAAAATTAATTTTAATAAATAAATTAATAATAAAAATATTTTAAAAATTAACTACAAATTTTAACAATATCTTATTTATTTTAATTAACTAAAAATAAAAGTTACATTTAATTATAAAAATTGTTGTAGGTTTATTAGATATAAAAATTGTTATAAAAGTTACATTTAGTTACATTATTAGATATAAAAATTGCAACATGAAAATAAAATTCAAAAAAATTATAGTATAAAAGAATTCTTATCCATTATTAATTTTAAAATTATATATATTTGTCTATGAAACAATAATTTATTTAGCCACATTTAAAATTTGATTTGATTATTTTTCCAACGCCTTTTGATTATTTTCCCAACGCCTAATGATTGTTGTTTTCATCGTTGTATTTTTCTTGTTGTTTACTTATGTTGTATTTTTGCATTTTCAATGTTGTCTTCATCGTTGCAATTTCGTTGTGATTTTCGTGTAATCCTTGTTGTTTTTCTTGTCCCGAATGTAATATTATTATTTTATTATCATTGTCTCTAAAATTAATTATTATGCATTTTCATATTTAAATTAATATTACTTATTATTATTATTATTATTATTATTATTATTATTATTATTATTATAGGTGAGAGTGGGGAAGGCTTTTTTTTTAATTAATTGGAAGAGAACCCCCTCCCGGTTGGAGATGATGCTCAGGGGGGTGCAGATTCCCCGGGTGGAGATTGACACCCCAGGGCTGTAAATAGCCCTACGGGTTGGAGATGGCCTAAGGCCCAGTTCGGTTGGTACAATTAGCCCAAGATTGATGTAATCGGCCCATAATATTAAGCCTAATTATCTGTTCGGTTTGGCCACAATAATTGCGGGCAGCCCGGATTTATTGGGGGGAACATGTGGGCCAGACCCACTTATCGGACCGATTCAAATTGGAAGGTTGGGCCAGATATTAATTAGTTGGGCCAAATTGTTAAATTTTGAGACAAAAATGACCCCAATGTTCAGAATAATTACACCAATTGCCATTGAAATAATTGTGGGCAGATTACAAAAAGTCTTCATCCTCCTCCATTTTCCCACTTTCCATTTTGCAGTTTCCCTCCATTCTCATCGTGAAAGGTAAGCTTCTATTTTTTTTTTCTTTTATTATTTTTTACTATTTTGTTAACAAGAACATTGATTTCTTGAGTACCCAAATATATTAATTTGTTCCAATTTTTTTTTTAAATAGGTGAAGAAGAAGTTGAAGAAGGTGAGTTTTTTTTTCTTTTCTTTCTTCTTCTTTATTATTGTTTATTCTTTTGTTAACAAGAAGAATGATCAATTATTGACTACCCAAACTTTGAGATATTAAATTTGTTTGAAATTTTATTTTTTATTTTTTACTTTTTTTTAACCTAGGTGAAGGATACATTCAAGAAGAAGAATAACTAGGGTAAGAACACATTGCCCATTAGTTGTAATATTTATATTTTGGTTTGTTAAAAACATTTTATATGAGTTGGAGTGTTAAAATTTTCCCCAATTGCATTTTGTGTTCCCTGCTTGGCCTTAATTTCAAAATCTGGAAATTTTTTTTTTAATTTTTTTTTTCATGAACTATTTTTATGTTGTACTGTTGTACTTGATAATGGTGTATGATTGATTATATAAATAAATGCTTGTGTGTTTTTTTTTTCCTTTGTACTTTGTTTGTACATACCTTTTTGTGTAATTTTTTTTTTTTGTCTCATGAACTATTTAGATTGTGATACTTTTGTTTCCTTTCTACTTTGTTGGACATATTTGGTGAATTTTATTTGGATATGTTTTGTGACGATTTTGATATATTAGTTAATTTCTAGTTTGTTTGGGCATATTTTGATATACAGAATACCGCTTGAGTATCGATTCGGAGAGGAACGAACAAGTCCTAAACTTCTTCCGCCAATTTTTTTGGAAATGTGTTATAATAATAATATGTGTATGCCTCATTGCACACGAAGCACAATCTATTTCCCAATCATCTAGTCGAAAGAGGAAAAGGTATAGCATCTTACGTAAAAAATACAAACAAGCCAAGTATTTACATCGCGTAACCACGAACACGGATGTTAAAACTAAGTTCTTGTTAAGGTTCACTATGACTTCTAGTAAGCGATGTCGTTTCTTGCATTACGTGCCACTCAATGAACAAGTTGCAATGTTCTTGTCCGTTCTTTCACATCACAAGAAAAATCGAATCGTGGGGTTTCATTATCGTCGGTCTGGGGATACAGTGAGCAAGTGTTTCCACCGTGTATTGAATTGTGTGCTTAAATGTCATTCAATCTTACTATCAAGACCTATACCAATTTCAGAAAATGATGAAACTTCCCGATGGGGTTGTTTTCCGGTACGTACACTTTTTATCACTACTTTTAATTTGTTCTATATTGGTTAACTTAAAACAACTTAAATACTTTTTCATGTATTTTTTGTAGGGTTGCTTAGGGGCTTTGGATGGTACTTATGTGAAGGTACTAGCACCAGCTGCCGATAAACCTCGATATAGATCAAGGAAAGGAGAGATTGCAACTAACGTGCTTGTTGCATGCGATGTAAATGGAAAATTCACGTATGCATTGACTGGATGGGAGGGTTCTGCAGCAGATGGTCGGGTCCTTAAAGATGCTATTACCCGCCCGAATGGACTTCAAATTCCGGCCGGTATATGATACTTATGCATCATATATTTTCGGTCATACAATACCAACAATGTTAATTCTTTCCTTTTTATGAATATCATAGGAACATACTATCTTTGCGATAATGGATACACGAATGGGGAAGGTTTTTTGACACCTTATAGGGGAGTTCGCTACCATTTAAAGGAATGAGGTGTAGGACAAGATGCTCCCCAAAATTACAAAGAATACTTTAACATGAAGCATTCTCAGGCAAGAAACGTGATTGAACGGTGTTTTGGTCAAGTTAAGCGGAGGTGGGCGATACTTAAAAGTGATCCGTCCTACCCATTGAAGACGCAAAATCGAATTATCATGGCTTGTATTCTTATTCACAATTTTCAACTTATGACAATGCCCAATGATATGTCAGATTCCGATTCGAGTAGCGAATCAGAAAGTGATGATGAGGTTGAATGTGAGAGTCCTACCGGTGACTTTGTCGATGTTGTGGAGCCTTCACAAGCGTGGACTGATTATCGAGATACCATGGCTCGTGCTATGTATGACGAGTGGTTGTCAAGTCCTTGAGATAAACGCACTTGATGCGTTTTGTATTTGGAAAATGACTTTGTTTGATTGGATAATATGATTTGGTGTTGGTTGTGATGCTTTTTTCTTTTTTGTTTTTATGATTGTGGTTTAATTACTATGGTACGTTATTATATGTACATGAGGACAATTTATTTGTATGATTGTGATTTTTTTTATTTATTAATGTTTAGAATTGTGGTTCAAAACGGGTTATCACGGATTAATATTTTATTTCGTGAATGTGTTCTCAGTTTAATCATGGAGCCAATTCCGGCACCAAGGTATGCAGAAACATCGCACCCTACAAAAACTCCACAAGCACCACGTAGAATTTGGAGTTCCGACGAGGAGCAAACATTGATTTCTTGTTTGCATGAGATTGTTTCGAATGGATGGAAGACGGATAATGGGTTTAAAGCGGGATATTTAGGTCACTTAGAATCCGCAATGAGGGCAAGGATACGGGGAACCGACATTAGAGTGAGACACATTAACTCAAAGCTCACGGTTTGGAAAAAACAATACTATTTATTGATTGCCATGTTGGGTACTAGAAAATTTTGGATGGAATGACAATGCTAAAATGATAGAGGTCAACGATGATGTTTGGGCCGAATATGCACGGGTAAATAAGAATTTACTAACTTGTATAATATTTTGGGCTATATTTATGTTTGTGTTCTAATCTTGTTTTTGTATTACTCGAAAGGCTAATCGTGATGTTCGTTCGATGAGGATGAAGTCTTGGAGGTACTATGATGATTGGTGTGCATTGTTTGGAAAGGACAGGGCTATGGGAGACAATGCTCAAGGGTTCACTGATGTTGTTGATGACATATTAAGTGAAAATCTTAATAACTCAAGCAATACGCAATTAAGCATAGAAGTGGTGGAACCGTACATTCCGACATTTGATGACCCTAGTCCATATGTCGATCTAACTATGGATGCATCCGATTGGGTTGGGGATCAGTTCAAAGAGAAAATCAACTACACTCCGGATACATCCGATGGTTCCTCGATGAAAAAATCGAAAGTATATGGACTTGGTGTTAAACTTGATGGGAACGAGATGAAAAAGAAGAAGAAGAAGAAGAAACAATTGACTAGAGAAAGAAAGTCGAAAACACCCGAAACCGCCAAAAGTGAGTCTATGTTGCCCGTCTTGAAAAGTTTCATTGAGGAGGCAAAATCTATTGCCATGAATCTCACAAAAATGAGCAAGGGGGAAGATACGGTGGACGAAAAGGCATCGAAGGTCATTGCCGCATTAGAGAAGGTTCCGGGACTAACCGAAGAAAACATGAACTTTCTTTGTTACAAGATTATGGATGACCAAAGACATGTGAGCTTGTTTTTACGTTCTAGCGAACGTAATCGGGAAATACAAGCACACATGATGCTCGAAGGTAAGATGCCATGACTTATGGTTTATGATAATTTCGGGTGTTGACTATGTTATTTGTGAATTTTAAGACATTGCTACATGTTATAGTTGTGTATTTTGTGAATTGGGTAAGGAAGTATTAGAGTTTGGATATTTTTGGCCAAATGGGGTTTTTAGTAGTTGGCATGATATTTTGGTAGTATGCATGCAAACATGGCTTGAAAATTCTTGTGAAATGATGTGAATTTTGGAGCCATGTATGTTCAAGTAATTATGAGTCTTTGGAATTATGAATGACCAAATTGTAGTTTTTGGAAATATTGGGTTGAAATTGTAATTATATTGACTTTTCGATGATGCCACAGTTGGTGCTAAAATTGTACAAGTTTGAATTACTTTCTATGTTGCAATTTGTTTATATTTCCTTGTGTGTTTATGTATAAAAGGAAAATATGGAACTTCATTTTTTAAGTATTGTTGCAAATTTTACGCAATTTAAGTTACTTTTGTTCATATGTACAAGTTCCACTAAATCATATTAGTACTTTGTTACAAATGTATGCAGTACTAATTGTTTATATGGACAAGTTCAAGTATTTTTTTTGATGCATTAAAACTTGGTACCAATAGAGAGGTTTTTGATGCATCAAAACTTTATTAAAAAAAAATACAAGGGGTAAATTGAGATTTTTCCAAACTATGGAGGGGTAAATTGAATATAGAATATTTTACAAGGGGTAAATTGAACTATTTAGATTTTTTGTTCGTATGTATAATTTGTATGTTCATTTCTAAACATTTGTTTTGCAATTGGTTCATATGTACTTGTGTTCAACCACATATGAATTGAGAGTGTAGATGACATTTTTTTATTCATGTCTTTTTGCAAATTTGTTCATATAAGGTGACATTTTTTTGTTCAGTTTTTTTGTGTTCAATTTTTTTGTGTTCAATTATTTTGGTTCAATTTTTTTGTGTTCAATTATTTTGAGTTCAACTTTGCAGTGAATCAATGTGAACCATTGGTTACTTTGCATAATATTTTCACATTTTTTCAGCTTTTTTCAGAACTTCATACATGTGATTACTTTTTCCTGATTTGAACTTACCAAAAAAGCTGGATTGCATGCAAAACTTTACAGAATAAAATCTACATAATATCAAACATTGATATTTGCAGAAAAGTTAAAAAGAAACTGAAAAGCATATATATTAAACATTATAGGCAGCCCTATAAAGGCTGCCTAAATTACATACTTCATATTCCACAAACAAACAAACAAACAAACAAAAACCTATCCTAATAGGTTCTGCACAGAGAGCAGAACCAAAATCAAACATACATATATAAACCTCAACATATCCAGCACCAACATATCCAGCAAATTACATAAACATAACATAACATGTCCATAAAAATATCCATAAAAACCTAATCAACATCACTCAGCCCCCCACCATTAACATCTCCGGCTGCCCCGGCATTTTCCCCATCATACACAATAATTGCAAGTGGATTTATCTCTTCGGACGGCGGGGCAGTAGCCTCAGATTCATCATTACCGTCTACAATACTTATAGGGGAGACGAGAAGGGCACCATCATCATTGGCCGAGACGTCAATGGGATACAGAGGGGAGCCAATGAATGGTCGTGGGAATATGGCACATTGCTTATGATAAAAAATAAATCTCAATTTCCGATAGTGGCGATACCCTTCAGTTCGGTACCTTCGGTAGCTCCCCGGCTCGTGCTACAAATAAACACGAGAAGTGGTCAAAGGGCTGAATATAAACACAAACATAAACATGCCAAGTTAGTACTACTTACATGTGGGCTTATGAAGTTCCAATATGCGAAGGAAACGGAAGTGCGGCAAGTATAGGGGTTGTACTCAATCCCGGGCTGGTCCAAGAATTCCTTGAAGTCAATATACTCACGACGAATACGTTCCAGTTTCAGTTTAAGTAATGTAAGGTCGAAGCGTCGATAGAAGCGTTCATTCATTTTCACAGCAATCCTCTCAAGAGTTGGACGAAGCATTTCAATGTCTTGAACATGGTCCCTATGTGCAGCACGGACCAGATTGGAAATGAAGTAGGATTCTTCCTCGGGGCTCTACCCGTCATACCTTGAGTTCAAATCAGCCCGCTGACTTCGAGTAAGTGGCATGTTTGCACCTACATATAAAAATGGAAGAATAATAAATTGAAAAGTGTTGGAGGAAGTTAACTGTTTTTTCTTCTAAAAAGAGAATGTGTGTTCGGTTTGAATAAAACTACCCATATATATAGGCAAGTAAAATATCAACTATTTACCAATTAATGATGGTAAGTGAGAGTTGGTAAAATGATAAATGGTAAATGTTAGTATGTCATTAAATACATGCATTGGAAATGAAAAAAGCTATAAATGTAGCATGCAAAAAGTTATGAAGGAAAAGACATGATATGACTTAGCAAGAATGCACAAGACAATTCAAACAAGGCAAATATATTATGTGTGCAGAACGAAATCTGAAATGGATTCTGCAAAAGAATATTCATTATTATGAATTGGACCTTGTAATAATGCACAACAAAACAAAATATGGTATGCAATTTCATTTATATAAAAACCAAGCAGTAAACTAAACTATCCAATGTAAGCATTTGGTCAACTTCAAACTTTTTTCAACTTTTCAGAATTGATATCTATACATGTGAACTATGACATAATTTGCAATAGGGTATGCAATTTCATTATACAAAAACCAAGTAGTAAACTAAACTATCCAATGTACAAACTTTGGTCAACTTCAAGTCCTATAACTTTTTTCAACTTTTCAGCTTTGATATCTATACATGTGAACTATGATATAATTTACAAAGTTTAAGGTAAATTAAAACCAAAACTGAAAGGGAACCTAACTTAGTTCAATTATAAAACCAAAAAATTAAAATTACAGTTCAAGTACTTAAGGTCAAGTAAACCTCAAATCTGGAAATTGCAAATTTACTTTACAGTGAATTCAATTTCATTCAATTTGCAAATATGGATAAATAAGAATTACAAACCATGCAGTAATAACAACATCAAAACCAAGCAATAAATTTCGTTCAATTTGCAAACTTTACAGTGAATCCAATTGTGGGCTAATTGGATCAAGCAATAAATTTCATTCAATTTGCAAACTTTACAGTGAATTCAATTTGCATACATGGATAAATAAGAATTACAAACCAAGCAGTAATAACAACCAAGGAATAAATCACATTTGCTTGCAGTAATAACAACCCACAAAAGAGCACAAATAATATTCAAATTATAAACTAGTAAATAGTTAAATTTACTCCCTGATTTTCCAGAATACAGGCACACGTCCGGTACTATTGGAAGAGTCCCCCAATCCAGAAAATAAAACCTACACGTCAAAAACAATGAAAGATAGAGTCATAGAGTTTATGGATGGATGTAATAACATAGGAACCCATATAGCTTATGCACATGACACACCAAAAAAACTGCAAAATCCCAATAAAAATAATAAAACTTTTTCCATGTGTATCAAAATGTGAAATAAAATAATTTACTCCATATCCGTCCAAAATTGCTTTATATTCCATACAAAGAACCCATTTGATCATCTAATTAAGTAAAGTTATCAAATTTAAAGAAAACCCATAGTTCAAAAAAGGTAATCAGTTTATCAGATACAGAAAGAAAGAGAATTTAACAAAAAGTTTAATGGAAGCAGTGCCTGAATTGGGTTGGATTGGATCAAGGGATTCATTCTTCCTCCTCATCTTCTTTGATGTATGCTTTGATTTTCCTGAACATGGAAGAAACCACCCCATTATTTTTACTGATTAGTGTACATGTTTATTGCTCTTTTTAAATCACTTATTATTACATAGTAATTGCACAAATAGTAACTGAAAGAATCAAACTAAGTATGACTACCAGCTTCCAATGTTTGAATAGATGGTGATCATTCACCATGTTTGATGTTAGGCCTTATATAATTAAGCCACCTCAACCTGCATTATTGATTCAAATTAACAACATAAAACACAACAAAACAAAACAAATATAGCTAGATAGTAGATTATTAAACTAGAGCAGAGTGTTAATTAGGTACCAGTACCAGCTTTTTGAGGGAGGCCATGGACCTTTCTTCACATTTGCTTTATCACAACAAGGAGCTCTTCCCATCTCTCTCTCTCTCTCTAACTTATAAAAAGAGAAAACACTTAAATTCATTCAGTTCAACTCAAACTAAAGAAATGTACAATGGAACTAAAAATAAGGTAAACCCCATCATTATAAAAAGAACTCAATGAGCAGAGTAAAAAACAGAGTACAATAAAAATTATCAACCTAATTGAATTCACTGACAAGAAACCAGCTTGGCCGTTTTACTAACAATAAAGTAATGGATAGAACTATACAGCTTAATGTAAGGATACAATTGTTTACATTTTAGTATTTTAAAATTAGTATTAATTCCATACATTACCAAATAATAAAATTCCCCTATTTTCGTAACCCTGATTTGAAGAAAAATTAAAAAAATTGGGAAACTTTGCATTACCTTCAAGATGTCGAATGCCCCGTAGTAGAAATCATACAAACCCTAATTTTCATGGAAACTTGAAATTCCTAAACACTAAATCTTAAAAAACAAGTAGAAATCGTTCGAACGAGAAGGACTACTAACAACCCTTAAATTTGTGGTTATTCGTGTGATTGAAAGAAATATATTGAAGATTAGGGTAGGAACGAAGGCGATTTATGCTAGGAGACAAATAGAGAAGAGAGGTTGAGAGAAACCCGAAGGATTCGTAAAAACAAGAAACTTTCATGGCGGATTTCCGATGGGACTAAGAGAGAAGAGAGATTGAGAATTGGATGGCGGCGGTCTTCGGGTGAGAAAGAGAGAGAAACATTTTTTGTGAAATGAGGAACCCTAGCCCAACCCGTTCTATTAGATTTGATCCTACGGCCGAGAATAAATAAAGAAATCAACGGCCAGATTTAAAATTCGCTGGGGGTATAATAGTAATTGCGGCACGAGCGGGCTAACCGAACACCCAATTAATATTTTGGGCCAAAGTCCAACTAATATATTGGGTCCAGATTATAATCAGGCGAACATAAGACAAAACAATTGGGCCCGATTATTTAATGAACCAAAATTGGAATTTGGGCCGATTACAATCGGCCAAACCGAACTGGGCCTAAATTAGTGCATATTAGCCAAGGGCACAATTATAATTTTAGAACGCCTACCGTTAGATCTCCTACAGTTCCTTTCAATTAGTATTTTCGTCGCTACCGGCCATATATTACCAAAGTCTTCGCATCATCGAACATTTTGAGGAATATTCAGCTCAAGTTTTGGATCGTGGTTCGGCGTCTTGACGTGTTAATGAAAAGATGGGCTTGTAGCCCAATAAAAGAAACTATATTGGAACTAGTTTCACAAATTATAACTTATGGGAATAATATTTTTTCGACTTTTTAAAAATATTTACGGTTTGTGATTCGTTGAAGATTTTAGTTGATAAATGTGATGCAAAATCATGCATAATTGATGGTAATTTCTAGAACATATTATGACTAGCGTATGCTCCGTGCTATGCACGGGATTATATCAAATTATATTTATGTAGATTTTTTGACAAATTAATAAGAAAATTATAAAGAAGGAAAAATATTTTTGATATCAAACTTTAGTCCAAAAGTGCGCTTGAGAGAACTTAAGGAATGCTCTTATATTAACTTGGAGAATGTTTACAACTTGATGGATTTACAAATGAGCACCTATCTATTTATACTACTTGCCTTATCAAATGGACGGCCATGATTTATTTGATCTATGGGCTAGGAGTGATTCTCTAGACCCTTCTATAAAACTTCTACCAATCTAGAACTATGGACTTGATTCTAGAGTGCTCTACTATGTACAAGATGTCTCTTGAGCCTTCCACAAGATTCTTGATCCTTCCGACGTGTTCTACACTTGTGTAGGCTCCTCTGATTGCTTCTAGTACCTTCCGGCACGTTCCGGACCCATACGACACCTTATGGCTTCTTTTTGACCTTTACGGAGTTGTGTGGAACCTCCCATAATTCTCTTGAACGTTCCGAATCCATGTGGAACCTTCTCAAGTCCTCCGGAACCTCAAAGGGATTGTTTGTTTCTTCAAATCATCCCGAACAGCCCCTGGGACGCCACAACGCCACCCAACAGGTTGTGTTTCGCCCCACTGGCTTCCCGTCGGCCGTATAAGTCCTTGCCTCACCCGGGCCGCGCCCCGGGTGACATGATGTGCGCCTGACAAGCTCTCCAGCCTTGGCGGCAGTCCCGTGATGTCCCTTTTGGCCTTTGCCTCGATCAAATGCCTTGCTCGCTCGGCCCCCGCGGTCGAGCAAAGTGCTGGGGCGTGACAAAGTGCTGAATTTCGTCCGAAAATTGATAGCAAAACTAAATGTGTCAAGATTGTGAAAATTATAAATGAAATGTGTTTTTTCAAAAAGTATGGTATCAAATGTGTTTTTTAAACTAAAGTTTGTTATCAAAAGTATTTTTTCCTCAATTATAAAGGAATAGGATATATAAAAAAAACAAATAATTAAACAACACTTATGTACATAAAATAGGTAATAAAAATGCAATTTTCTATATTCACAAATAAAATAATTTTTTTATATTGTACATCTAATTTAGGTAAAATATTGTAGGTAATATGAGCACATCATCGTTGACAAAGGAATACTTGAAAACACTTTAATTTTCCATTAAAAGATTCATGAAAACAATTAAATTTTGAAACTTCCAAAAACAAAGGAAAATACACTTCTGAATATGGACATGAAATCATATACAGTAATATAATATATATAATTTGACGGCAAAAGAATGAAAACAACCTCGCATGTGAAATCAAAACAAAGTCCTAATTGCATGCGATGAATTTAGATAATAGAAGTGTAAAAATCTTACCCCATCTTATAAAGCACATTCACGAAAATGCACCTACACCAATAAAGCCTAAAATATAAATAATAAAATTAGAAAACAGAAGTGTAAATGTACCTACAAAAAAAAAAAAAAATTCTTATTCAAAGGTTGCTCTATTTTGCAGGATGAACAATCAATCTCACCAAAGAATAATACTCACCAAATATGACAAATTTTGATATTTTTAGATAAGATTGATTAATATAACTTACACTTTACAATCTAAATACACAACTTAACACTTATCATTATGTCATTATAATTAACAAAGAAAAACAATCACAATTAGTCCCTTTTTTTTATCTAACACATGAATGCATAATTTGAGCTATAAAATATAAGTAAAAATTAAGGCTAAGGATTTGAAATATGTAAAGAAAAAGGGAAATGAACAGAGATGAATGTATTTCAGTAACAAAAAAATCCAAGTATAATAATATTCTAACTCACAGGCTCACAACAGTTTCTTTTTGGATGAAACATGGGGTGTTTGAATGAAAATTTGTTGCAAATTTTTGTCGCGATTAAGTTCACTTGTTCGGGTGAAAATTTTAACCTCATATTTGTCCCTTCTCTTCCACTTCTCAAACCTTTTATCCTTTATCCTCGTCTCTTAATTTCCCTTAATCACTCCCCTATTTTGTCCCCTTCCAACATTCAAAGCTTTAAACCATTGGAAGATGCTATTATGTTAATGTTAAGAATCACATAAAAAGCATACTCCAATAGTCAAATAAGTCTTTTTACTTCAGGTATACCATAATACTTGGAAGTCATATGCAAGATCTGTTGGTGAAGGGAAATATTTAAAAAGAAAAAGACAGTAAGCTGGATTTACCTTCTCATCCATTCATCCTTGTACTTGATAATATATACTATTAGAGCCACCTGCAAGAAGATTGAGTGGAATTGTAATCATTAGAAACTAAATCGAACATTGCATAATTAAACTCACTAAACAAATATGCTTATATATATAAGAACATCATTACTAAGGAAGGTCTAATGAGACTGTAGATCAGGTTAGACAGTCAAATCCAGAAGAAGTTGTTCTGAAACGTTAGAAACATAAAAGATTTCCAATTTAACATTCAAACAAAACAAATAAAAAATTCACAATAATTCATATTTACATTTTTTCTTTCACTCACATGGTTGCACTGAGAAACATGTATATATCACACATTGAAATGAAATGAGTGATAATAATTAAAACGTTCATTTAACCCATGAATTCAAACGTTACGCTATACAATATATAAGTAAAACCCAGCTCAATAAAAAGCACTAATCTAGATATAAAAGCAAGTTGGAGAAGAATTCACTGCCGCCCTGTAATTCAGAGCATAAAATGTAGTGTAAAGAATGATAATAATTATAATAAACAAAGAGAAATAACAAATTAACTAAATTAAAATTGGAATACTCATTGAATACAAAAGTTTGGTTTTTACGGGAGAAGGGAGGAAAAAGACAGTTGGGGAAAATGGGTTGATTTTAGGGAGAGAAATAAGGCGAGGGAATAGGGGAGATACCGTGGAGTTAAAGTTCAATTAATTTTTTTTTATCTTTAATGATTAAAAAATATTCTAAATTCTGTAAAAAGAGAATTGAGTTAAAATTAGCATCTGACAGTTTAAAAACTGATCTCAAATATATTTATAAGTAGATAAGTAGATATTGATATGTATTCCCAACATAATATTCAAAATATCCTTAAATATAATTCATCTAACTTCTCTGGTATAGGGATTTAAGGGTCTTTGGCTTTCGATATCTCGTGATAGACATTGGGTCTTCAATCTCCCAAGAATATTTTGATTGTTTGCTTCTTTGAATTGCAAACGAGGCTGATTGATCGGATCACTTCAACTTACATGATTTGATTCAATCGGGAAAAAAAATTAGTTAAACTAATTATTTATTTTTGAAATTAAAATTTAGTTGAATTCCAAACTATATTTTAGAAAATTTAATTGGTGACTAACATATTGACACGTATCATCATTTTATTGAACACGTATCATCATTTTATTGAATATGTACCATATATATTTAAAACTATTTTATGTTTGTCCTAAATTCTATTTTTTTAAAATTACTAATATAATTTTAAGCAATGATTAAAAAATAAAAAATAAAGAAAGAGGAAATAGTCCAAGTCTGATGTGTGCACACAACTTGTATTAATAAATAAGGTAAATAAGGTGTTAAATTATGCAATCACAAGTTTGAGCATCCTTCCAGAGAGCTTGACAATGGAGGTATCCCCTAAATATATTTATACTCAAACTAGAGTGGTGCAGTCATTTTATACTAGAATTTGATACCTAATATCGAATCCTATCAAATATGACGCTCTTCCAATCTTTCAATTTCATCTCTCATTCTTAACAAACATACTGATTAAATAATAAAACAATATAAATCTTGACAACAAGGTAATGCAATTTTATCTTCAAATTTCTTACATCATATTTAAATATCTCCTAACGTTCACCATTGGAGGGAAAAAAATCCACTAAAAAAGTGTCACCTATATACATAGGTTAACCAACATGATATTAATTTGTAAAGATAGTTGGGGGGTGAATTACAAACAAACAACATGCATAAACAAAAACCAAACAAATGAACAAACAAGTTTGCTATTTATCGGAGAATATGCAACAATCTACAGTGAGACCAAACATCCTTTTATCTCAAATGTAGTTAGCAAAAAGGTAAAAAGTATCTAGAGGCTGTATGTAATTGGTAAAAGCTTAGTATGCTCATAGAGCAGTCATTGCCTTCTGCTTGAAACAATAGGACACTATTTTACCTTCTTCTGGAGGTTGGATGTTCTGTACTCAGCATCATCTTTGATAAAACTCCACCAGATGTATGTGAGAGGGATGGTGGAAGCATGCCAAAGTGCGTGTGCGTCAAATAATCCGTTATAAGGAGGGAAGTCAAAGATCTCTAGGAGCATTGCAAGGCCACCTCCCACAACCACAACCCACAACTTCCATCGAGAAGGGGGCCGTGTAACTCCAGCCCAGATTGACCAAACCAGAAGTTGAGCGATACCCATGACAACACATACTTGCATATTCCATCCTGTCAAAATTTTGTGAGTCACAACTAGCAAACCTAAGTATAGTTTGCTTATGTCACAAATCTTTTCTTGATCATCCACCAAGATTTCTTTAACTTTTTGCTGTTTTAAAAACCTAGATTTGGATGTCAAGTCTTTATGAAATGTTTTCAACATCTAGATTGACTCACTAAGGCTAATCATAATTAATTCCTAATCAAGTTTCATTTAATAAAAAGTCCAGAACATAACATAATGACTAGAGCATATCTCCAGTACTTTTCGTCTTTCCTTGATACTTCTTTAAAAATATAAATTTTTAGCCTTGCATGATCATCATTTATGCAAACTGTTCATGACTATATTAGTTAGGAACGATGTACTATACTGAAAGCAAGGAAATCATGACATACCGTAGTCCATCTTATAGTTGTTAAGGTACAAAATATGGGTAGTTGTAAATGCAAGTAGTGGAGCGGCAACCATGACCCTAGCAGCCTCATCCCTTAAGCTGAAGCTTCTGATAATGGCCAAAATTAGTGAGTATCCAAGTAAGGCCACTGCCGATGAATAATCTAGCTTTTCTGTCAAGTCCACGTCTCTGCATTCAAGGATATAGTGGTAAATTCAATAAAGGAGCTGCAGGGAGAAAATGAGAACTCGTGTTTTAATCAGAAACAGAAAGTAAAGACGAATATGAGAAGATGTGTTAGACATGGGTATGCTATTAATTGTCTTTCTTTGGCCAAATTAAGGACATAAAATATGACAATAATGGCCAAGAAAATGAGATTGAAAAACTTGTACCGACTATGGAAGACTGCACTCCAGAACCAAGAGTTCATAGACAAGAACCCATAGATATTCCAAAGACCCGCATAATCATAGAATGGCTTCTTGTCTGGTTTCAAGGGCAACTTATAGTTCAGAAGTATGAAAAAGGAAAGCCAACCATGGAAATGCATTGCAAGGTTCAGAGCTGAAAAGGCCACAGAAACAGGCTCCTGAATAAATTCATGTCATTCGATCAGGCACATGCTCAAAATGAGTACTAAAGAAACTAATAAGGAAAACTCATTTAACATAAAGTAATCATTAAAAGGGCAACAGCTAACAAGGTAGCAAACCTGAAAGCCAAACAGACGTAGAAAGGGCCACTTGCCATGATATTTTACAGGCCCTTGACCAACTTCTGCTCTTTCCTTTTCTCTGTCAAGCATACAATGGTAACGACAATCACTCTGGCAATCCCATTGTTTCCACCGCAAATAAAGAGGCTCTTGCATGTACCAAGGGCCGTCAACGGAAGTACCATCTGAAGAGAATTTGCAATGTGGGAAGCATCTTTCCCCAACACAACCAGTTTTTTCACATTGTCCAATACATGTCCTGAAATCCACAAATAACAAAAGTTTAACTGTGTAAGATGCAGTGGTTATAAGTTTCTGGAGGTCAGCTTGCTCCAACTTGATTTTTATAGGAAAAAGATCATGTTGTACTAAAGTTTTCTAAATCATCATGTTCAGGAAGAAAATGAGAAACAACTGCAGAGTCCTGAGTAAAAATAATGGTTCAGAAATTGCTAATTGTGTTCACATCCAAACAATTAAGTTACTAAACCAGCCATAAAACATTACAAAGGAAAAACCTGAAGTTTCAAAATCTTTACTAATCCAAGAATCTTTGGTTATGATGTCTTTATTAGTAAAAATGAAGAAACAAATTTAGGTATAATCTAAAATATTGGGCTTGGAGAAGGTTGCTCCCACAGGAAGTCAGTACAATTAAACATAATAACATATTCAATAGCTTATTACCTGTATAACATAAAAATTACTTACTAAAGGTCCCTAGTGTTCCTCACAAGACAAAGGGATTCTTTTTAACTGAAGCAAAATATATGAAGTTTACCTATATAATGGGTCTGAATCACCTGCACTGGCTTCATATACTCTAACAAGACAAGAGAATGCGACAAAGCCAATTATCCAGTGATAAATTGCCATCTGTTCAGACAATTATAACAATTAGCATAGTTTACCACAATCCAGAAAGGGAAAATTGGAGATGAACTATGATCTTTGTACCATCAACCATATTATGCACTTCTATTGTTTCTAAATTTAAATTAATATAACTCTACTGCTTAAAATTCTGATAGAAAAAACAGATGATTGTACGACCCAGAACCAGAAGCAATATAAACAAGAAGATAAACAGCAGTTGAGTGTCAATAGCCCATATTTTCTTGTGAAAGAAAATACCTCATGTGTAAAAGGAGCACATCAATCTGAAGTTTCATGAATCTAGGACTTCAACAACAGTTCAAACCATGAAAAAATGCTATAATATACAGAGATACTATTAATATAAGTGCTAGAAACTTGTTTGCATTTTAACAATGTCAAGGAATGAACATTAAAGGAGGTGAATGTAATAGATACAACTGTTCCAGACCACAATAAAAAGTGTAGGCAACTCCAGGACACACTTACCAACACTCAAACTTTCTAAAACTTTTAAACTTTGACTATAGAACAACTAGATAACATTTCAACAAATATAGTTGCTTTTGATGCATCCAACTATGAGGTAATAGGTACATGCATACAATAACACATCATTATTACATGGATGCAGAGAAACCAGCAAACAAAAAAGTGTTTACATACACGGGAAGCTAGCACACATAGACATGTACTCTATATCTTATCAGGCATTATCACTATATTTGTTAGTTTTGTGTATAAACATAGAGGTCTTAATAATTGTGGTTTTGCAAAAAGGAATGCACATAGAACTTTTCCAAAATCACCGTATATCACATGCAAAACGATGATTCGTTTGTTAAAAACAGCCACACTACAGAACAGATCTTCCTTAACTAAAGCTTTCTCTATATTTCTTAGAGTAGCTTACCTCATGCAAAATCATAGGGTGTTTAAGATCTTATAAGCATGCCATTAGGCAAGGATTGGCTTATTATTGTAAATGATTTTATTGCATTTTCAAGGAGATATAATAAGTACGAGAGTTTGGTTGTTATTTTGAAAATCATTCTAGACATTGCTAACACTTACCATGGTAATGTTCATTGCATGTGCCTGATGATACAAAAGTTTTAATAACTCAATCAACTAGAAGTTAACTGTAAATTGCCCAGTCTCTTAGTTAACCATCAAAGCTCAAACAAATGAATATGATGATTAACTCTCATTAAAATCAACCACTCAAAAACATAGTGCTCTATTTGGGAAGAATGTGAAAAGGCCTTTATGACATAAGATAATTGTGGAGTAACAATATTATAACCTGTCCTAATGTCTATGATGTCGATTCCCACAATTAACCTTGTAATTTCAACTGATCTGATATCCCCTCTTACTGGACTTGGCGGAAAGTTTTAATTAACCAAGAAGAGTAGACAATGTTACAATTACTTAATTCTGATCTTATCTAAACTACTTTCCATCTCTAACAACATATGAAGCTACTCTCAATTTCAATCATCACACAAGATGCACATGAATGTGGCAGTACCTAATCTCCATGTTCTAAGCACAACTTATAATCACCATGCACCTAAAGTATATAAACCAACCAAACATAGCATTGGTATATTCTCAAAATGATACAGCAGCCAGACAACTACTCCAGCTAATCAACAACGAATAACTATATAAATAATTAATTACGATTTATGTAAGCTTAATGAAACAGTTGTACTGGAGAATCGAGATTGCATTCAGATAACAAATTTGAAGAATAGCCGAAATAAAATTCAATTAAGACGTCAGATATCTATAGAAGATCGCTATCGTGAAAATCCAGTAGTGGACATTGAATTTCTCGACAGATCGGGGAACAAAAACAATAAGACGCACACTACATACCAGTACCACTTTTCTGATAATATTCCAGAGTTTTTTGAGTAAATTGGGGATACAAGAATAAAAGATATTCGCATAATGTGCTGGTGTGTGTCGAAGTAGAACAAGAGAAATAAATGGGTCACTTCAGTTTACCTTGTCAGCGGAGGAGGACCCTGGAATTATGGCGACACTGGACACCTCATATATATACAATCGAAAAGAGTACAAATTTTTCCCAGCTAAGAGAAAGCGAGACAGAGATAATTATCTACAATACTGCAAAATCACGGGACCCTTCTTTTAAAAAGAATATATAATATTATGAATTATGGATCTGATGCTCTATACTATACTATACTACAACACATTAAGAGCATATTTATGTTTATAATTAGAAAAATAAATAGATAAGCTAGACATGAAACAATAGTTTTATAAATTATACATATTAATCAATCATTTTTATGTATATTATTCTTTGAGTTAAATGTATCAATTAACATATCACATGTGTTATTTTAATTGGTGGAATATTGGCCAAAAATCCTAAATACGTAATATTTATGGATTAAAATGTATAATAATATTTTGTTCAAGTAGGGATGGGCGTATGGTTCAGGTATTTTGGGACCCGTCTATGTCCAATTGGATATTTTCTGTTTAGATAAATTGGATTTTTTGATATTTATTCGGCTTGGATTTTGGGTATTGATTTTACACCCGAACGGATATTTTATTGAATAATTTTTTTGGCCCAATACAAAATTAAATGATATGACATGACATATGAGTGGTCTTGACTCAAATTTATATGGCATGAACGAGCTGGTGAAAGTTTTGAACAGTTATAATAAAAACCTAAAAAAGTAGACGTGTATTGATTAAAATGACGGTTTGATCAATCTCGTGTCGATTAATAATTTGAAGAGCTACTAGAAATTTTTAAAAATAATAGAGAAATATAACAATTGTTCAAATAATAATTGACATAAAAATATAATAATTGATTGAACAATAACGAATATAAATACAATAATCGATGAAATAATAACATATAAATTGTTGGCATAATAATGGGCTTTTTTTTTGCATGAAGTATGATTTTTTTTTTTTTTTACCAAGATTAATACAATTTGATGTAAAATTGAGATTAAGAACGAATTTGGTATGAGATTAAAACTAACCATTAATATATATGAAGGGGGAAAGGTAATTTGGGAAAGAAAAAAAATATAACTTTGACTAATTAACATTGGAGGGGTAAGTGTTACAATTAATAATTTAGGACATAATTGATATATCTCCATACTTTAGGGGGTTAAACCGTATTTAACCCTTCTATAAAGTATATATTTTATCTACATCTATCTATATTATTTATTTATTTATTTATTATTTATTTATATTTTATTATATTATTATTATTATTATTATTATTATTATACATATAAAAGTACGAGTTAGCATAAGAAAATTTCTTCCCTTTTTTTGTGAAGACTAATATACCCCTATTTAAGTTATATTGTGATATTAAATTTTATGCAAAAGGGTAAAAGAAAAAAAATCCTAGAAGTATAATTAGACAAAAATTCTATCCTACATCAACCTTATAATTATCTTTTAAAGTTTTACAACTCATTAGAACATTAATGATAACAAAAAAAAAATTTATTCTATATTTCTTCAAAAAAATTCTTTGAAAAGTTCTTAAAAAATTATTACTTATTAAGGAACCTAAAAAATATTAAAGAGGCTAAAAAAAATTGTCACATTCATGCTAAATGAATAAAAAAAAAGTACTATTTAGTTAACTAAATAATGTATAATTGGCTTAAGCCCAAAAATGTCAAAAGTATAGAATTTGTTAAAATCAACAATTCGATAAAAATATATGATAAAAATAGTGAAATCAATGGAAAAATGGATCATATAGAAATAAAAGCGAGTTAAAGCAAAAAAATGGTGAATTGATTAAAAAAAAAAAGATTAACTAGCAAAAAAATGGGTAAACCCGGTAAAAAAAAAATTGAATGACATCGGCTAAACACGGGATAACAAAAAAAAATGGTGAACTAATAAAACAACAAGGTTAACCGGCAAAAAAATGGGTAAAACTGGTAAAAAAAATTGAATGACATCGGCTAAACACGAGATAATCAGAAAATGGATCAAATTGATTAAAGAACAAAAAAAATGAGTTAATTGGCAAAAAAAAAAGGTGAAATATGTGGAGAGAATATGTTAAATAAGCAAAAGAATAAGTAAAATAAGACTAAAATTGAGTTAAACGGGAGAGAATGAATGATCTGATTAACAAATGTGAAAATCAACTAATGGGTTAATTAACTTGAGAATGGATGGATTGATTGATAAAATGGACAAACCATAAAAAAAAATTGTGAACGAACGGGTTAAAATAATAAAAATAAATAATAAACTCAATGTAAAATCAGGTAAAATCGATATCTCTTTCGTAAGTTTTTAAGAAATTATAACTTATTAAAGAACATAAAAATAAAAGTCCACCTTCGGGCTATAGGAATAAAAGAAATACTATTTAGTTAACTGAAAAACTTATAATCAAAACATAAAATGGTTAAAATTGGTGATAAATGGTAAATTCTGTTAAAAATATATATGATAAAAGAAAATGGAAAAATCAATTGAAAAATGAGTTAGATAGAAGAAAAACGAGTTAAATAAAAAAATTGTGCAATTGATAAAACAAAGGAGTACGCCGGTAAAAAATGGGTTACCAGTAAAAATGAATGATATTGACTAAGCATGGAATAACAAGAAATAATTGATAAACTCAATATAAAAACAGATGAAATCGATGAAAGAAAATGTTAAAATAACAAAAAAATTGATCAACTTAATTTAAAAGAAAGTTTACTTGACAAAATTGAGGAAAATTGGTAAAAACAAGTTAGATTAGTTAAAATTGGATTAGGCATGTGATTGAAAATGAATGAACTCATAAAAAAATAGGTACAACCGATAAAACTGGTTAAAGGTTTAGATGAAATTATAAAGGTCAAGGAAGAAAATAGTTGATATTGTTCATTAGTTCAAATGGTTGTCTTATAATAATAACTATGTCGACATAAGGTTTTATATTATAAATACTTAGTAATTATAGTTCATTTTTTTTCAAGTTTTGGTTTTAGTCTTTTAGGTAAAGGTGAAATACAGTTTGCTCCCCGAAAGTATGGGGGTGGTATCAGTAACCCCCCTAGAGTATCAATTGTAACACTTATCCCCATCTGTTATAGTTTTGTAGTTTTTATTCCAAAAATACCCCCATCCCTTATAATTAATGTATCGAAAAAAGGAAGTAACAAAGAAACGAAGAAAATAAAACATAATATAGTTTGGTGGATGAATGGATTCATAATTAATAAAGATGCAATTTTATTTTGATAAAGTAATATAAAAAAATTATTTATGAAAGAGGTGTCGGTATTTTTGGAATAAATACTACAAAATTATTACAGAGGGGGGTAAGTATTACAATTGATACTTTAGGGGGTAACTGATACCACTTTCATAAAGGGGGAACATTGTATTTCATCCTTTAGGTATATATGATAATAACTTTAAATTCTTGGGAACAACATAGTAATAATTAAAGCGATTTAGTCAAAAAAAATTATGTGATATGTCACTAGGACCATAATATGATGAAAAATTATTATATGATTCAGCTAATATAAGAAATTAGTTAGTCACGCAAAAAATCTGAAATATGTGAGAAAATTGGTTGAATCAACATATGTAAAATCTACTAAAATTGGATTAAATCGGATAGAATGGATAGATTGATTAGCAAATGGAATAAAACACAAAAACGGGTGAAATCGGTCAAAAAAGTGTTAAAATAACAAAAAAATAGTAAATTCAGTGTAAAAGCGGGTGCAATCGATAATACATTAGAGAATTCTTAAGAAATGATCAATTATTAAAGAACATTAAACAAACCACATTTGTGCTATATAAATATAATAAATTATTTCTTAGTTAACTGAAAAACTTATAATTAGATTAAGCTAAAAAAAATCAAAATATATAAATGGTTAAAAGTGGTGCTAACGGGTAAAATTCGATTAAAAATATATGATAAAAATGAAAAAAATTGGTTAGATCGAATAAAAAAGAATTAAGCAACAAAAAATGATAAAAATCGATATAACAATGAAGAAAACCGGTAAAATATTGAATGACATTGACTAAACACATGTAAGATCAAAAAGACGAGTTGAAATGACCAAAAAGAAGGTGAAATAGTTGAGAAAATGGGATAAAATCAGCAAAAGAATAAGTAAAATCGACTTAAATTTGGTTAAACTGGAGAAAATTAGTGAATTGATTAACGAATGTAATAAACCAAAAAAAATCGGCGAAATTGGTGAAAGAACGGATTAAAATAACACAAACTGATTTAGATGGAAATATCATAGTCAAAGAAGAAAAGAATTGATATTATTCATTAGCTCAAATGGTTGTTTTAGAATAATAGTTATGTAGACATGTAGTTTTATATTAGAAATACTTAGTAATTATATATAGTTCATTTTTTATTTTCAAAGGTTGATTTTAGATATTTATGATAACAACCTTAAATTTTTGGGAATAGCATAGTAATAATTAAAGCGATTTAATAAAAGAAATTATGTGGTATGTCATTTAGACCATAGTATGATCTGATGATATGATTCAACTAACATCAGAACTTATTTAATCACGTGCAAAACACGTGCACTTTTCTAATTTAATTAAAAGAAATTAGTTAATCACGTGCAAAGCACGTGCACTTTTCTAGTTTTATTAAAATAAAACTAGTTTTAGACCAAAGCACGTGCAAAGCACGTGCACTTTTCTAGTTTTATTAAAATAAAACTAGTTTTAGACCAAAGCACGTGCACTTTTCTAGTTTTAGACCATACTATGATTTGATGATATGATTCAACTAACATCAGAACTTATTTAATCACGTGCAAAACACGTGCACTTTTCTAATTTAATTAAAAGAAATTAGTTAATCATGTGCAAAGCACGTGCACTTTTATAGTTTTATTAAAATAAAAAAACGTATATATTGACTCCTCAAATGATCGAACCTAAAACTTCCAGATCATCAAATAAGAACCACTCTTAATGAGTATATAAATATTAATATTATAATACTTTTTGGGGATAAGTGTTTGTTTTCCCTATAAATACCATTCAACCCATCCTTCCTCATTCACTCATTCACGATAAAAAACTCAAAACAATGAAAATATTGGTGCTGCTGATGGTGATGGTGGCCACCACGCTATCCGTTGCCTACTCTGCGAATCATCTCCCACATTCGTCAAACCCTGATTTTTCCGGTCATCTCACTCAGTCGCCAAACCATGAAGGTGCTCCTACATTTATCAACTATTTCCACCGTCGAAATCCATTTCACTATATTTGCCCAAATCCTCTCCTATTGTCGTCAAATCATGAAATTTTCGGTGATCTCACACCATCGTCAAACCATGAAGGTACTCCCCGAAATCCATTTCACTATCATGTTTCGAAACAAACAAATTTGAACAAAAACCCAATTTTAAGTCTATTTCTTTTGGACATAGAAATGGTTGTTGGAAATAGTTTGTATTTAAATTTTAATGTGCAAACTGTAAGTTCCCCGAAAGCTGTCTGTGAAGATGAACATTCTGATGACATGGTCTGTTGTCCGAATAAAACAGTAATGTTAGAGTTTGTGAAATTAAAACTTGGCCCTGCTGTGAGATATGTCCACACAAATTAAACAAACAAGGGATATTACATTATAAGTGGGTAAAAAAAAATTCCAGGAAAGATTGTCAGCTGCCATCCGCACTCGTCATTGTTCTTTTGTCACGAGACAGTAAGAACCTCGGCATATGAAGTTTTATTATCAAAAAATGGAAAACAGAAAAATGCAGTGGTTGTTTGCCACGAAGATACTAGTTTTTGGGACCCTGAACATATTTCTTTTAAGCTACTGCATGTAATTCCGGCCTGGAAATGACACTATTTGTCATTTTTTACCTAAAAACCACATTGTGTGGGTGAAAATTTGATTTTGTGTGGTGATCAGTATGAATATTGTGGTAATAATGAATAAAAGTTCTGTGTGTGGTTATGTAGAGTTCTATGTGTGGTTATTTATTAAGGGTTCTATGTGTGGTGAAAACATTGTAATTAATGAATAAAAGTTATGATCTATTTGGTTTGTTTTTGTTTTTCCAGTGTCAATACAACTGATTTTTAACTTTCCAATGAATCAAAGGTTAGGGAGCAAAGTGAGATTTTTCAAAAAAAAAAAAAAAAATGCTACTCAAAATAAAAAACTTTATAAAGATTCAAGAAACAGAACAAGTTTTTCCTACTCAAACTCGGTTTCTACTCTTAATTCGGACAATTATACACAAGACAAGAATGATAGTACAATTGTAAAAGCAAAGAAGATCCCATTAAACCTTAAAAAGAAAAACAACCAAGAATGAATTGCCGCCACTTCGGATATGCAAAGATTTACCTTGGTATGGTCACTGCATAGCAAGTGCACGGTTAGATGAGACGTTTCCCCATTGCTGACTTCGCACATACCCTTCTCTCGTCTTTGCCAATGCGATACTGATGTGCCTGTTCCTGAACGTTAGTTTGATTTCTATACAAATTATGAGCCTCGGGCAATGTATTGGACTCATAGAGCAAGGGTTCAAAACCAGACGAGTCGGAACCTTTCTCCTTGAGATTGGGAGTATCGTTATCAGACTTTGTTGCAAATCGACCATCAAAACCTCTTTCCCTCCTCAATGCATGTTGGTGTCTTGATTCGTGGAGATGCGACTGTAAATTAAGGCCATCTCCAACAGTTGGGGCAAAAATGCCCCATCCCCTTCCCTCTTCCCCTCCCACTCTATAATCGTCTTCAACAGTTAGGGACATAGAATAATAATAATAAAATAATAATAACAATAGTAAAAGTAAAAAAAAGTAAAAATAATAAAAATAATAATACAAAAATAATTATTATATAATAATAATAATACAAAATAATAATAATAATAATAATAATAATAATAATACAATAATTATCATTATAAAATAATATAATAATAAAAATACAAAAAAAATATTAATAATAATAATACAAAAATAATTATAATAATAATAACAATAATGATAAAGATAAAGATAATAGTAATAATAACAATAATAAGAAAATAATAATAATAATAATAATAATAATAATAATAATAATAATAATAATAGTGGTAGTAATAATAATAATAATAACAATTACAATAATAATAATACAAAATTATTATTATAAATAATAATAATAATAATAATAATAATAATAGTAGTAGTAGTAGTAATAGTAACAATAATGATAAAATAATAATAATAACAATAACAAAAATAATAATACAAAAATTATTATTATAAATAATAATAATAATAATAATAATAGTAATAATAGTAGTAGTAGTAGTAGTAATAATAATAATGATAATAATAATAATAATAATAATAATAATAATAATAATAACAACAATAATAATAATCATAGTAATAACAATAAAATAACAATAAAATAATAAATAAATAATAATAATAATAATAATAATAGTGACAATAATAAAAATAGTAATAATAATAATAATAATAATAATATTAGTAATAATAATAATAATTAGGGCTGAGCAAACGGTCCGAACCGGACCGAACCGAACCAAAGTTCGATTCTGCTCCGGTTCGGTCCCAAAAAAACATGGATCGTTTATCGGACCGAAATAGTCGGTCCTGTTCGGTACAAATACCGACCGGTCCGGTTCGGTTCGGTGCGGTCCATGTGTACCGAAATTAATAAAAGGCCCAAATTTCTTTCTTGATTCAGCTCTCTCTTCCCTTCTTCTTGATTAGGGTTTAGGTTTCCTTCTCTCTTCCCTTCTTCTTCTTCTTCTTCTTGATTCAACTCCATCACCTTCTCTATTCCCTTCTTCTTCATCCTCGCCTCTTGCAGTTGCGCCGCCGTCTCCACCACCCCCATTACCACCTTCATTCGACCACCCTCCTCCGTCGATCTTCGCCTCTTATCATCTTATCATGACTTCTGAAGAAAATTAATGGACATCTAAATCTGAATAAAAAAGAAAAAGGAAAAAAGAAAAAAAAAATGGAAGTCACCGCCAAACAGTCCTCCTCTTCATCTTCTTCATCATTTCACTCCACTTTTTATACTTGTTTCTTCACTTAAACACTAAACCCAATGGCTTCAAAAACTACCCTTTCTTCGGTACCCTCCCGAATTTCCTCCTCAACCGTCACCGCTTTCTCGACTGGAGCACCCAAATCCTCTCCAACCACCCACCAACACCGGCATCTTCCACCGTCCTGGGAAAATCCATGGCGTCATTACCTCCAACCCCCTAGTCGTGCAACATATACTCAAAACCCAATTCCAAAACTACCCAAAAGGCACCCGCTTCATCACCCTCTTAAAATATTTTCTCGGAAACGGAGTTGGGAGAAGAAGATGAAATCGCAATTGGGTTTGGGACTTTGGGCAATAGAAAAAACTTGGGTAGGAAAATCGAGTATTGGGTAATTTGGTATGTGGGTTTGGATAAATGGTAATAGAAAAAAAAAAGTAACACTTTTCGGTTCAACCGGTTCGGTTTGGAAATCCGACCGGTTTTACCGAAAACCGACCCCTATAGGGGTCAGTAATCGGTCCAGTTCGGTTCGGTCGGATAACCGAACCGGGCTCAACCCTAATAATAATAATAATAATAATAATAATAATAATAATAATAATAATAATAATAATAATAATAATAATAATAATAATAATAATAAAATACTAACGCGAGAGGTTAATCCAAGATGTGGTGAATTATCCATGGAGAATTATATGATGCACCATCAAGCAATGCGATCGAGAGTAGCCAATCTTAAACTTCGGGATGACTTAATTGCCCATGTGTGGGAAAGGCACGGTCGATGAGTTTTAGTATGTATTCTTATTTGTTTAAATATTTTAAGCGTTCTATTATGAAGTTTAACTTTTTTAATATGTAATTTTATTAAATTAAATCGTATTTTTATAAAAGGTTATATTTTAATATTAATAATAGTAATTATAATATTAGTAATAGTAATAATAATAATTATTATAGAATAATAATAATAATAATTATAAAAAAATCGCAATCACATATATATCAAGTTATACTCGACTTTAATCATATTAGAGTTCAATTATTTGATAAAAAAATAATTTATAATTTGATTCATTTGTACATTTTATTTAAATTAAAATACAAATTTAAAATATCTAATTAAAACTAATTCCTGTAAAGATTTAATTTTTTAAAATATAAAATTTATTAAATCATACACAAAATTTATAAAAATAAAAAACAATGAACAAAAAATGAAAAAAAAAAAATGTAGCAAGCGAGAGCCGAGGGGTAAAGGAGGGGCAAGCTTTTGCCCTTTCTTTCCCACTCCTACTCCCACTCTCCTCACCCTCCCCACTCCCCCCCACAATTGAAGACCATAATTCTAGAAAAATCCCAAAACCCCCTCCCCTTCCCCCTCACGGCCTCACCATTGAAGATGACCGAAGGGCAAGTTCTCCCCATTTAATTCTCTCTAATCCCCCCTCCCACTCTCCTCCCCCTCCCCCTCCCCCTCCCTCTAACGATTAAAGATGCCCTAACAATGAGACGAATTCAAACTATAAATAGGACTAGAAAAGAGTAAGAAAAGATTTAGTCAAAACAAAGTTTATTTATGTCAAACAACCTTTCGGACTTTTACCAACTTATTTTCAAGCTCTGCTTTGGTATGTGACTGTCGCCTCCAGAGAACACCATGGTATTGCTTTGCATTGACATACACAGGCTCCGGAGCCATCTCTAGGGGCAGTGGCATCCTCGTGTGATTCATGTCATATAAATGAGAAGGAACCTTCATTGGAGAAGCCATTATAGCAAATCAAAAAAAGTGCAATTGAGAAGGGAAATATTCGAGGAGTTGAAAGACAAAAATCATATATATCAATTCAAATATTTTTTGCACTCATGTTAATACAAAGGTGACCATAAGCTGCCATAATGCCTCCATAGTATGGATCATAAGGATTCGAGGCATAGGCCCGCCAGAGAGTCGGAGACTACGTACAATGTTACAGTACTATCATGATTAAAGAATACTGGGCGACAATGACGGTAATTAATATCACTATAAATATTGCCATGCTCTTACAATTGAGTGCCCAACAAGCTCAGGCTGTGAGGGCTGCAATTGAAAAAGATTATAATATTCGATTTGTAGATGCAAACTATATAGAATCAAGAATTAGAAACCCTAAAGAGAATTCTTGAGAGAGTGCATATTATTGCCGTACTTCTAGTTCTAGATGGCTTTCCGATTGTAGTCCATCTTTAAAACTCCTTATGGGATGACAAATTAACAAATTAATCAACTTTATTGCTTAATTTTTGCAAATTAAGTATATAGCCTGACTCTAACTTTTTGCCACAAGAGATAGTGATGTCTTCTTTTTACTATAGTATATCATTATAATGAGCCCTTCAACTTATTGAATTAATTTTTCATTATGTTTTCGACTCACTGAGGATATCATATTACAGAGTGGGGTCCTCTAAAACTTTTCTGCATTTTGCTTAAGAATAAGTACCTTATTCTTATGCATGCATCTTCACTCACAATTGTGGGGAAAATGAAAGATACTCATCCGTGTTATGTTAAACCTGCATAAAATTACCCTGTGAAATTTTTATTACGCCAAACTTCCTTGTACGTTTAAAAACCCTGTAAAAAAACACCAAATTTGTAAAAAATAGGTCATTTTTTATCGACATATTTCAAGAGATAATTTTAAAAATATTTTACGTGAAGTTGTAGGGACTAACTTGAAGTATTTTAGAAATGGTTTCCTGAATTATGCCGATTCAAAATGACCTATTTTTTATAAATTGGGTATTTTTTGCAGGGGTTTTGAAAGCACAAGGAAATTTGACGCAATAAAAATTTCACGAGATAATTTCTTGCAGGTTTAACATAACACAGATAAGTATCTTGCATTTTCCCCACAATTGTGACTAGTTATATATACATAAAATGAAACTTTAACCTTTATTTTTCTTTGGTTAAATATGAATTCTAGGTTGTTTATTTCAATTCTTTTTTGTGATTTCTTCTACAAATATTTAAAATTGTAGCAAGTAGTACTATATATACCAGATCCTGCTTGTTGAATTTTCATGAAATTTCTTTTGTGAAAAATGAGTGAAGCCAATGAAAAGCGGGTGAAATCGATGAAAATTGGTGAAAATATGTAAATTCGATGAAAATTCGGGTGAAATTGGTGAAATACTGAGAAAGCTGGTGGAAAAATGGGTGGAACATAAGGAAAAAAGTGTAAAATTGGTAAATACATGTGAAATTGATGAAAATCCGGGTGACATTTGTGAAGAAACGGTGAATCGATGAAACAATGAATAAATCCAGTGAAAAATATGACATCGTTGAAAACATGTGAAATCAATGAAAATTTAGATGAAATTGATGGAAAAAAACATGTGAAATGTGTGAAATAGATGAAAATGTATTCAACCACACAAATTAGTTAGATACGTTTGAGCCAAAAAAAAAAAAAAAAGATATGGTAAGATACATTGAAAATATTTACCTTTTTTACGGCTTGAATTATGTTTTGATATTTACCTATATATATCATATTTAGATCCGATGCCGTTGCAAACCAATAATTTGACTGTAAACCTATTTCAGCAATGGCAGAACAAACACAAAAGTATTCCGAATTCAAAGGCCAACCGCGGCTCCCCAAGTTCGCAATCCCCAAACGGTACAATCTTAAATTGAAGCCCGACCTCACCACATGCAAATTCTCCGGCTCCGTTCAAATCTCTGTCGATGTGGTCTCCGATACTAAGTTACTCGTCCTCAACGCCGCCGAACTATATGTCAACCCTAAATCTGTCAAATTTACATCTAATAATAAGGTACTAATAGGTCTTTACACTGCTGAAGCGATGTCGTCATGAGTTTTTCTTCTTATTGGAATAGTGAAGTTGGGACGTGTGTGAATTTAGGTGATTTTACCCTGATGTAGAGATTGATTTTTGGAATCGGTTAATACCTCCCCTAATGTTTGGCCTACACGTGATTTTACCCTTTTTCATTTTAATTAAAAAATCAGTATCGTTTTAGTTGAAAAATCAGTAAAAAAATCTAATGAACCTAAAATGTATGGTTACATATTTTTAGTTGGAATTGGAATTGACCAGGTGGCGGAGGCTGTAGAGGTAGAGCTCTCCGAGCACGATGAGATAGTGGTGATCGAGTTTAAGGAGAGTTTGCCTATTGGAGTTGGGCTTTTGAGCATGGAATTTGAGGGGACTTTAACGGATAGAATGAAAGGGTTTTATAGAAGGTAATAATTTCTACTATTATTTTTACATATTGTTGTGTATTTGTTAGCAAGTACCTTTTTTTTTTTTTTTTTTTGGTAAAATTGTTATTTTTACATATTGTTGTGTATTTCTACTCTAGAGTTGGGGGTGGGGGGAGGCGAGTTTACCCTTCACTAAAACTAATTAACAATGATATTCAATATAATTTATTTGCATAGTAATAGATTATCAACGAGAACTCTATTGAATTCAAAATGCTAAAGTAATTGAATGAAAAAACTATGAAAATTATATACAATGATCTTCATATCATAAAAATTCTTAGCATTTTTATTCTAAAAAAAATGAATAATCAAACAATTCGCAAGGTTGCTATCTTTTATCTCGTGTCTAAGTCTGTTTATCACCAACATTATTGCTGATAATGATTGTTTTTGTTGTGGTGGTAACATAAAAAATATCGAGCTAATGAAACAATATATTAAAAGTTACATCATAGACTTTCTTGTACTCTTCAATGGTAAACTTATCACAAAAACTTTTGATAGTCACGTCTTCTAAATTAAGTCTAAACGGATGTTTTCATTAATTTAATTAGGTGTAATTGATAATTTAACATGGAAAAATACTTGTCTTTTTATTAGAATTATTTCGGGCTCATTTACGGAGTATAAAAAAAAAACTTCTAAAACTTTGAATTAGACCAGTGGTTGAATAATGTAAAATAGTAATACTAATTTTTATTCTAAAATTCTTGGGTTGGCCCCCAAAAAATGGCTGCATCCGTCCATCTGAATTCTTCACCAAGACACGTGTGACATAAGTAGGGTGGCAAATGGGCGGGGTAAGACGGGTCAATAACGGGCCTATTCGATAACGGGGTGAGTCCAGATCGACCCGTTTAGGTGTAACAATAGTGTGTATTTTACTAAATTAAATTAAATAAGTACATCAAAGTTATAAGTAAATCTTAATCCAATATTCAATTATAACTAAATGAGATTAATTTATTAAATTAATATGATATTATTTAAATGGTTTTTTCTATTTATTAAAGTTATTTAATATCTTTGTATTTATTTGAAACTTAAATATATTTAAAAATTTAATATTATAATTAAAATTTTCATGAATCTAGAAGAGAAAAATAAAATAGTATTATTGAGTCAAAATTAAGTAATTAAATATTAATTAATTTACTAAATGTGTGTTTTTTTACTAGACCCATTAAACCCCCTTTATGAACTCATTAAAAGCCCATATACAATTAATAAAACCCAACCCAACCCAACCCATTAACAATAGAAAATATATGGATTGAGCCGAGTCGGTCCGATTGGTAAAATGGGTCTTGCCCTCTTTGCCACCCCTAGAGAGAAGTGGGAGGTTTTATTTATGTCAAAATCATGGAAAATAATTCTGAATGAGTATGTTTTTGTTTCTTGGAGACACTTTGCATACATTATCCAGCTTTTCTCACACAGGATTATTTCAACTGGGAATATCACTGCGCATATATGTATTGAATTATGTGCTCTACTTTTTGCTTTCGTCTGAATTATGTTCAACGATTCAATTGAACGTAACTTAACTCGGCACTCGTGACTCGTGGAAAAATATGGCTTCTTTTGGCTGTATAATGTGGCATTATCAATTTTTGGTCAATGATTTTTGTGGAACCTAACTATCTTAATGCATTAATTCAGTTCTTACGAGCATAATGGCGTGAAGAAAAATATGGCAGTGACACAGTTTGAGCCAGCTAATGCAAGGCGATGCTTTCCCTGTTGGGATGAGCCTGCTTGTAAGGTATTTACAGTAGTCTCTCTGTGCTCATGTTCTCATGTGTTTGGGGTTCTTCCTCACTTGTGCATGCCGAGTCATTTTTTGTGCACTTTCCAGATTTATGGCTCATTTTTTAACTTTTTCCAATAAACACTGACAAACCCAAAAGTTGCAACAAAATTTGCACATGATCTTTCAGAACTTCCTGGGCCAGGTCAGCATGGAAACTATTTCCAAATTATTATCTTTTATGTTTATGATGGAACATATGTAAATGGTTTTATCTTTTATCGTGCTACGTTCTTACTTGAACTGGCCACATAATTTTTCTTTTGAGATCTTAGAAGTGAACCTTATCATTGATTTAATTTATACCTGTATACAGGCTACTTTTAAGGTTACATTAGAAGTGCCATCAGAGCTGGTAGCCCTTTCCAACATGCCAGTAATTGATGAAAAACTGAATGAAGATCTTAAGACAGTATATTATCAAGAATCACCAATCATGTCCACTTACTTGGTAGCTGTTGTTGTTGGCCTGTTTGATTATGTTGAGGATCACACACCTGATGGTATATCATAACTTTTCCTTATAAGGCGTTAGTGCTGTTTCATTAGTTTTATTGTTGCACTCTTTATTATGTATGCTTTCCAGGAATTATTGTGAGGGTATATACTCAGGTTGGTAAGACAAGTCAAGGGAAATTTGCCTTGGATGTTGCTGTCAAGACACTCGGACTTTATAAAGAGTATGATGTGCATTAGCCAATTTCATTACCTATAGTATTCAAGTTGTAAATTTACATATGATTGACTGCTTTGTAAATATAATTTCATTTATTAGCTTTGCTGCTCATTTGACTGATGTAATTCAACATTTGGTATTTAAAAAGAACAGGTACTTTGAGGTTCCATATTCACTACCTAAACTCGACATGATTGCAATTCCTGATGCTGTTGGGGCCATGGAGAATTATGGTCTTGTTACATACCGAGAAACAAGATTGCTTTATGATGATAAGCACTCTGCCGCTGCAAACAAACAGACGGTATAGTAAATGTGCTTGACATTTTAAAAATTCCCAGAGTTTTTTCATTACTTAAACTAATAAAATTTATGCGTGTTATTGTAGAGAACCCCTTATGCATACTAATTATTCTCTACTGCTCAGGTTGCCATTGTTGTAGCTCATGAACTAGCACACCAGTGGTTTGGTAATCTTGTGACTATGGAATGGTGGACGCATTTGTGGCTGAATGAGGGATTTGCTACATGGGTACCATGTTTTATTCAATTTTAATATGCTTATGTTCATTCCATGAGGTCACTTATAATGCTTGCTTTTGGTATTCATTCAGGTGAGCTATTTAGCCGCTGACAGTATGTTCCCTGACTGGCAAATCTGGACTCAGTTTCTTGATGAAAGTTCTGAGGGACTTCGGCTTGATGGCCTTGCAGAATCTCATCCTATTGAGGTACGAAACAATAGTTTAGTTTACATGTACTTGGTACTATATAAATCTTGGGACACTTTTTTTTTTTTTAAAACTTCTGACGGGATAAATCTTGAAGATGAATTTGTAGTACTTATTAGTTTGTATCTCGGAACTTCAGTTGATATGTATTTCCTTTCCAGGTGGACATTAATCATGCTGGTGAGATTGATGAAATTTTTGACGCAATCAGCTATTGGAAGGGTGCATCTGTTATTCGGATGCTACAGAGCTATCTTGGACCTGGAAGTTTTCAGGTCCATTGTCTGTTTCAAATTTTGGAATTTCCCATCATTTTATGTATACGCATTTAAGTTTTATTTGACTTAGTTTGCTCTGTTACAACACATAATGTCTTTTACCATTCAGCATTGCTATCACGGTGATGCAGTTAGTAGATATCACTAACCAAACTCCATATTTTCCCATTATGGTTGATGATATCACTTTATCTCTTCATACTTGTTCTTTCCAAAATTGATAACTGTTTTCTTTGATTCTTCCAGAGAGCACTTGCCATCTACATTAAAAAATATGCTTGCTCAAATGCAAAGACAGAAGATCTTTGGTCAGTTCTTCAAGAAGAATCTGGTGAACTCGTGAATAAGCTAATGAACTCGTGGACAAAGCAGCAAGGTTATCCTGTTATCTCAGTCAAAGTCAAAGACCACGTTTTGGAGTTTGAGCAGGTTATCTGGTTACTAACTTCTTTATTTGATTGCTTTAGATGATTTGATTATTGTAATCATTGCAGTTTATTTTCTCTTCTATGACTGTATCGGGTAACTTCTTTATTTGATTGCTTTAGATGATTTGATTATTGTAATCATTGCAGTTTATTCGCTTCTATGACTGTATCGGGTAACTTCTGAAAATTCTTACAGTTCTTTTATATTGTTCATTCACAGTCACAATTTTTGCTGAGTGGATCTCATGGTGAAGGGCAATGGATTGTTCCAATAACTCTGTGTTGTGGCTCTTATGATGCTCGTAAAAGGTTCTTGTTGCAAGCTAAAAGTGAGAGTCTTAACATCAAGGAATTCTTGGGTGCCTCGACTGCTTCTGGTAGCCCTTGGATTAAAATTAATGTGGACCAGACTGGTTTCTTTCGAGTGAAATATGACGAGGACCTTTCAGCAAGACTTAGGGATGCAATAGAGAGAAAGTCGTTGTCAGCCAGTGATAAATATGGTAATTTTGATATTAGTTTGTTCTTCACCTTGCATAACAGTGTAGGATATTATTATCTCAGCTTATTTGTTTGAGCAGGAATACTGGATGACTATTATGCTTTGTCCATGGCATGCCAGCTATCCTTGACCTCTTTGCTTATCTTGATGAGTGCTTATAGAGAGGAGCTTGATTACACAGTCCTTTCTAATCTGATCAGTGTAATGTGGTCTATTTTGTGTTTATCTACTTCCCTTTCAGTTTTTTCTTTTTCTTTTTTGCTCTTGGAATTTATTTTCCTTCAACAAATAGTTTTTTTTCTTTTTCTGCAGATAGCTTTAAAAGTGGCAAGAATTGTCGCTGATGCTGCACCTGAATTGCTTGATGACCTTAAATTGTTCTTTATCAACCTTTTCCAAAATTATGCACAGTATGTTCTTTAGGACTTTTCCATCTTGTGTTTTTAACACTATATATATATATATATATATATATATATATATATATATATATACATGTTAAACTCTGTTGTGCATGCATGCGTGCTTGATTTATCATTTGTGATGTAAATGTGTGCATAGACATGATCATAGACTTGGTTTCCTATTGCATTCAAAACGAGCAAATTGCAAAGTTCAGTTTACACCATGTTGCATTATAGTTAAGGATGCAGAAAGAAACTGTGAAAAGGGCCACCTTTTTCCAGTTGACATGTAGGTTGCAAGTTGAACATATAATGTAGGTCTTCCGGTACATTGGACATGTGTTTTATTATAGGTATTCATGTAGAGCGACAGAGCTGGTTCACACGTCATTTTACTAGAGCATAATAATCACATCTTCTGCTTCTAATATATAGTTCTATTTATTGTAATACATTTATAAATACGTAATTTGGTTGCTATTAAATTCCAGGAGACTTGGTTGGAATCCTAAACAAGGGGAGAGCCATCTTGATGCCATGTTAAGAGGGGAACTATTGACAGCATTGGCCGCATTTGGGCATGATATAACCTTAGATGAAGCAAGCAGGCGCTTCCAAATATTTTTGGATGACAGAAACACTCATGTTCTTCCTCCTGATTTGAGAAAGGTTATAAAGACAACCATAACTTCATGTATATTTCAGATTTTTTAATTTCTCCACTATTATGCTCAGAAATCTTTTATGCCCCATTTTCCAGGCAGTATATGTCGCTGTGGTGCTCAAAGTTAGCAAATCAGACAGATCTAGCTACAAGTGCAATTCTCTTTTTTTATTTTATTTTTATTCTTATGAATTAGTACTTTTATATGTACTAGAAAAGTACACGTGCGTTGCACGTGACTAACTAATTTTCTACATTAATTGCATTTTATTTTTCATCATACTATCTTCTTAATGACATCCAACACAATTTGTTGACTAAATCATCTAATTATAATATTGTTACCAATAAATTAAATTTGAGATCATAAATACCTAAAACAAAAACTTAAAACTTAAAAAACGAACTATAATTACTATGTATTTCTAATCTAAAACTACATGCCTACATACATATTATTCTAAACCTACCATTTGAACGAATGGACAACATCAATTCTTTTATTTATTGACCTTGATATTTCTATCTAAACCATTTTCACAGGTTTAACCCATTTTTTTATTTATCGAGTTCATTAGTTTTACCGGTATAAATCTATTTTACCGAGTTCATCCATTTTCAATTACATGCTTAATCCATTTTTTAACCAATTTGATCCGTTGTTACCAAATTTCCTCAATTTTGCCGAGTGAACCTATTTTATCAATTTAACACACTTTTACAATGATTTTACTTTTTTTTTTTGTTATTTTAACAAAAAATTTCATCGATTTCATACGCTTTAAAACTAAAGTTGTCATTTATGTTTAGTTATTTTAATCCGTTATTTCACCGATTTCACCAATTTTTGTAATTTATCTCATTTTTTTAATCAATTCACTCATTTTTTGCCGAATTAACCTATATTATCACCTGTTTCACCTTTTTGTTTGTCTATTTAATTCATTTTTTTGTTCTTGTTCTTTCCTCGATTTGATTTCTTATTTTGTGTTTAGCCGATGTCATTCACTTTCTTACCGATTTACCCTTGTTTTGCCGGTTTACCTCATTATTTTATTGATTGTACCATTTTTTGTTATTTTAACTCGTTTTTATTCGATCTTACTAATTTTTCAATTTTTTTATCATATATTTTTTAATCAAATTTTATCAGTTATCACAAGTTTTAACCATTTATATGTTTTGACTTTTTTTAACTTAAGCCAATTATAAGTTTTTCAATTAACTAAACAATACTTTATTTTATTCATATAGCACAAAGGTGTTTTTTTTTTTTTTTTTTTTTTTTGAGGTTCTTTAATAATTGATCATTTCTTAAGTATTGTCTAAATAAATATTGATTGCACTCGCTTTTACACTGAGTTTACCATTTCTTTATTGTTATTTTAATCCGTTCTTTCATCGATTTCACCCGTTTTTGTGTTTTATCTCATTTGTTAATCAACTTATCAATTCTCTCCGGTTAAACCCAAATTAAGTGAATTTGACCTATTTTTATACTGATTCAACCCATTTTATCACATATTTCACCTTTTTTTTTTTTTGCCAATTAACTCAATTTTTTTAAATCGATTTGATCCGTTGTTTTGTTATCATGTGTTTAGCCGATGTAATTTTTTTTATCGGTTTTATCCATTTTTTGCTGGTTAACCTGGTTGTTTTATCAGTTGCACAATTTTTTTTTTGCTTTAACTCGCTTTTCTTTCTATCTAACCCATATTTCCATTGATTTTACCGTTATTTATCATATATTTTTAATCAAATTTTACATGTTTTTGCATGTTTTAACAATTTCTATGTTTTGACCTTTTTTTCGCTCAAGTCAGTTATACATTTTTTAGTTAACTAAATAGTACCTTTTTTATTTCATGTAGCACGAATGTGGCATAATTGTTTTTTAGGTTCTTTAATAAGTGATCAATTCTTAAGAATTTTTGAAGAAATATGGAGTAATAGTTTTTAATTTTTTTTTTATTATTAATATTTTAATGAGCTGTAAAACTTTAAAAGATAATTATAAGGTTATTGTAGGAGAGATTTATTATCTAATTATACTTGTATGATTCTTTAGTTTTAGGATTCTTTTCTTTTACCTTTTTGCCGTAGAATCAAGTATCACAATATAGTTGCCCGCATGGGCAGCTCAATTGGTCTCAGAGGTGGAATTTGGAACAAGAGACCAAGGATCGAACCTCACCAGCGGCAGTGTGGGAGCAACTTCTCAAAAAATGAGGGGGGCTCCTTGTGCGCAGTGAGCACTGGTCCCAGCCTCTGTTGCCGGTTGAGTCACCATGATTTACCTCCTCTCACAATCTCGTCGGGCAGGGGGTGAGAGGCGCCCGGGGTGAGCGATTTCACCATTTGGAACAAGTATCACAATATAATTTAAACAGGGGTATATTAATCTCAGAATAAAGGGAAGAAACTTTCTTGACCAATTTGTACTTTTATAATTAATACTTGTAGGATTCTTTTGTTTTAGGATTTTTATTTTTTACCATTTTGCATGGAATCAAATATCACAATATAATTTAAACATGTGTATATTAATCTTCACAAAAAAAGAAAAAAATTTCCTTGACCAACTCGTACTTTTATATGTATATAGATAGATATACATAGATAGTTATAGAAAATAGATATAGATATAGATTGTTTTTTAACAAAACTTCGCATTAAATACTTCATTTACTGTCATATGTGCTAGAATCCTTGAACATGGCCAATTAAGAAACCAATTTGGCAGAGTTGTCAGTTTATAATATATGCTGGATTTTTTTTCCTATATAGCCTATTATACAAAAGTATTTCCCAAAATGACTTAAACTGAAAAGTATTTCCTTGAATGTACCTCTTTGTTAAAATCGCTATTGACAATATCGATTTTACCTAAAATCGATGTTGCCAATCGCGATTTTTCAGTCATCTTCGAAAATAAAAAAATTCACTGAACAGTATCGATTTTATTAATTATGTTAATTATCCTCTAATTAATATAGGGTGAAGTATCGATTTTAACTGAAGAATCGCTATTAGTAATAGCGATTCTTCAGCCCTAATTAATTTCCCATCCCCCATTCTTATTCATCCAAAATTATACCCGCAGCCGCGTCTCCGTCGCCATCAGGTAAATCAAGTTTTACCTAAATAATTTAACTGTAATCGGTTTTGTTTCACGGAATGTGTGTGCCTTTTTATAGGCCAAAGATGATGGTTTAAAATGGTATTGTAGCTTGTATTTTGTCATGAATTGTTGTGCTTTTGTGGGTAGTTAAGCGTGGATGAGCAGTCACTCAGTTTCAACCATTTTTGTAATGATCTGATACTAGATTTAATGAGTAATGACTATATTTTATGTCTTTCAGCTGTTTCTCTGTTTTCTTTCGTCTGAACCATTCTAATGATTCTGATATATTCCAAAAGTAGCGGTCAAATTTCAGCTGGTGTGTTTGCCTCGAATTTTGGCAGGATCTTGTAATGAAATTGAAACGAAAGAAGAGGATATAAGTCAGGGCAGAGGATCGATTCTTCAGTTAAATCGATACTGCTACCCTATATTAATTAGAGGATTAATTAGCTTGTAATTAACATAATTAATAAAATCGATACTAGCAGTATCGATTTTAAGTGAATTTTTTTTTTTAATTTTCGGAGATGACTGAAACATCGCGATTGGCAACATCGATTTTAGGTAAAATCGACACTGCCAATAGCGATTTTAATAAAGAGGTACATTCAGGGAAATACTTTTCAGTTTAGATCATTTTGGGAAATACTTTTGTACAATAGACTATATAGGAAAAAAACTCTATATGCTGCTAATTAGTGCTTTGATTTATTACCTTACTACTCAATGGTTTTTTGTAACATTTGATTACACACTTTAAATAGTGTTTTAATTCTCATTGAGTGGGAGTTCGAATAAGAATTTAGTTTATTTGTTAACTATGTCGAGGTAGAAGCCCAATTATTCTTGTCTTTGCGGATTCTTAAGCTACTGATGTGAATTGTAGGCTGTTAAATTTTATTGTCAATTGAGTCCAATATATATTAATTATTAATTCATTTATTTTGAGATTATATCAAATTTAATTCCTAATATAATAATTAATCAATTGATTATTTAATTTTATATCCTAATTATTAATTGAATACAAGATTTCTTGCAAATAAATTAAAATCTCTATACAAAAGGCTGGTATCCTAAAATTTTGAGTACCCACTTAAATGTGCAGGACAAATTTTGAATGTGAAAAATCAAGACCCGCCAAAGTGAATATCCGACCCAAATTACCAAAAAACCCGATCCCTGCACACCCCCACTACAAGAAAAATGAATTTTAGTGATAAAATATTAAGTGACATTGTTGAAATTGTCACTTTTTGCATACATTTAGTGATAAGAATATTAATTTTGTCACAATAATAATAGTGACAAGTGCAATAGTGACAAAATATATTTTTAAGTTGTCACTAATAACTATTAGTTACAAGTTTCTGGAACTTAAGTTGTCACTATTGACAATTAGTGACACCCTTTCAATGACAACCTAGTGACAATAAATATTGTCACTATAATTTAGTGATAACTTTTTAGTTGTCACTATTGGGGTATCACTAAATGTCAATAGTGACAATTTTTTCACATTTCTTGTCACTAGTATGTCTATATACATCAGTTTAGTGACAATATTTAAATTATTGTCACTTTGTCATACTATTTTGTCACTAAAATATAAATTTTTTGTAGTGCCCTATTTTGAAGATATTTGTGGAGTGGATGTTAGAAGTATATCTACAATACTTTAGTGTAGAACTGGTCCAATTATATATATTCTGAGAAGCCCGCTCGCTATACAAAATAAATTAGTAGATCCATTAGTAGAATTTTGATACATGAACATATGGATGGAATAAATTTCAACACCTCCAACTTTTTAGACAATAAATAAATACATTAGTCCTTTATTTGTTTGAGACGGTGGATAAATCTTTAGATCAGTCGTTACATAATAATAATAAATCATAGAGTACAATTTAATGACAACACCTAAAAGCTAGCTATATTAATTAATTCAACTCAAATTTAAACCTTATTTATTGTTCATCCAACTTTAACATAAAGAAGATTGATTCTAATATATTCACCGCCACCTGCTTTAAAGGAGTATTTGCTTGCCATGTCTCACTGGAAAACATCTACCAGCTTAATTAATGGTACGCGCGTATTGTTTTATTATAATTAGAATGAACCATTTATTAAATAAAAGAAAAATCGAGGTTATAATGTCCACAGTATGTACTAATCAATAAAAATTAAAAAAATTAAAAGGTTTAGGAAGCGAAAACAAGAAAGGTTTAAGTACCATACCTTAATTACATATATATCTATCTGACTGTATCATCAGTCTTTGACTCGTTATATAAGAATGTGTTGGTTAATTATATTATATTGGTTCTGATCATAACAATATTGAATGGAATCAATATTAATTGGTTGTTTTCAGAACCAATTAACCAATACGTTAACAATAGTTTAATTTTAATTACTAGCTAATTAAACTTTGAAATTAAATCAATAACTTGAATTTCCTAGTTATATGCATGACTCATGATTATTATGAACTGAAACTGAGTTTAATTTGTTGATGATGAGTACGATCGATATATATATAAATATTCAAACTATAATTGCGCTTTCACCTCGTCAAAATGGTAGCTAGTATAATTTGAAGAAACCAACAAACCAATTAAAAGAATTCATCATCATACTAAAAGTCGTGACTTATGAGACTAATGATTTTTTTGGTCAAAATTATATTGTTGACCATTGACTTGATCCAGGAAGGCAGGAACTGGCCTTAGTTGAAGATCGAACACTTTCATTTGCCAATTATTCTGCATAGACAGTAGACATTTAATTTAAACTATATATACTTGGTGTTAGTATAAATTTATTAATTAATTAATTATTAAGGAGAACTCTTTAAATTAAATATGAAAAAATATCTTATTATATTTCTATATTTCATTGTAATAAAATGAAACCAATTATAAAACATGCATAATTAATAATATTATATATATACATTACTTTTTGCAGCATTTTACTTGGGATCATACCCATCGATCAAAATTTCGCTTCTTTAATATAATTGATATCTTCCATTCTGTTGTATATTTATTATCTTCAAAAAAATTCCATAAAAGTTTGGAAAAATTATAAATTAAAAAAAAATGTAGAATAAGAATTAATTATTCAATATTTTTTCTTGTTCTATATTTTCATTTCTATTGATTAATAACTAGTAGAATTAAACCATTTTGTGTTTTATGTGGAAAAACATATATAAAAAGAATTAATTGATAAATACATTAATTTTGGAGGGGATTGCATTTTTGATACCAAACTTGTACCTATTTTATACATTTGGTACCAAATCTTTGGAAAAAGACACATAATTACATTTTTTGCTTCTTTTTTCATATGAGTGAACATCAAATATAATTCTATATTTTTCTTGGAAAAACACCACCAGCATGCAAGAAATTAATTAAGCAAATTAACATACAAGCAAAAATATAATATATATAGTTAATTGCTCATATATTTCCACATATATGCTAAAATGTTATTGTAATATATAATTATTAAATATAAAATCACAAAATAGAATATATAGATCATGATGATCAGTACTGGCAGCACCACTATTAGATCGATCGATATTCAAGCTAGCAGATCGACTTATTAATTAATTAGCTTATAATATACGTACGGAGTATAGTATATATACACATCAAACTTTGTCAAGCTAGAAAAAAATTAATTAAGATTGCATGCTTATTTAAAGATCATAATTAAAGGGAACATGATTGTCCTGCAGGATAGATTGGAAATCCTCCCAGTTGGCGTGCCTTAAAAACTCGTAATTAATAATATTATTGTCGACATCATGATCACCTGCAGAAATGGAGGAGCTTGATGAAAAGGCTGCAGGCTGAGATAATGAGCCTAGAATAGATTGTTGATGATTGTTAATTGCAATAGTTTGCTGATCAGCTGCATGGCCAAAATTAGTAATATAGCTTTGCCTTTGCATGGCCAAAATTAGTAATAATAGACCAGTACAATATGAATGAAATCGACTAAACGACGGGCTAAACCGATAAAAATGGAGTAAACTAATAAATTAAATAGGTGAAAAAATAGCTTATATAAATAAAGAAATGCATTTCAAATGATTGAGTACGAAAAATGTATTTCTTAAAATCTAAAATTTATATAATAGTATTAATATATTTAATATTTATTAGGAAAATGATTATATAACAGCCCATTTCTTCACAGCCTTTTGTACAGCCATATTTAATGCTTTCAAACTTAGTTGTGTTACCTATTACCTGTTTAACAGGTTACTTCTTCTAATAATTTTTCTCATATTCTACTGGCTGTACAAGTGGACTGTGATAAAGGGCTGTTATGCTAGTAGTGTCCTATTTATTAAAATAATAAAGTTATATATTATTGATAAATAATTATAATTTAAAAAAAAACCAAAATCTAATCCCCACCCCAACCGCATGTAATGCCCGGCGGCCTAGGATATGGGTGGGTGGGGAGGTGGTTTACGGATGGGGTTTGGGGTTGGGATGAATTTTAATTATAATGATTTATTAATAATAACTTTATTATTTAAAAAAATATTAAATTTAGTAATAGTACTGCTATTTAAATTTTAGAATTTAAAAAATATTTTGTTTTATTTTTTTCGGATTTATATTAAAGTATTATTTAATTTATTAACATTGTTTATATAATCAAATTAGTTAAATAGATATGAAAATATAATAAGTAAAATCTCCAAATTAGTCCGCACTTGTTTTATTCGAGTTAATTTTTAAATTGGACAACAATATGGATTAAAATTGTCAGTAAATTTAAAAATATGAGGTTATTTTGTCAATATGAAATGAAATGTTATGGGGTAGAATTGTCAGTTAACATAAGTAACGACATCATGTAATAAGACTTAACTGCCACATCATTACTTAAGGGTAATTTTTAACGACGGTACCAAATATGAGTAGAATTTGTTAAATTTTGATACCAAATTTGTCGGCCTGAATTTTTACTGTACCATAAGTGAAAATCGATATAAAATTTAGTAGCACAAAGTCTAATTCTCTCGTTTTGACAGTTACATTTATTTAATTTTCAAAACGTATTCATTTATTTAATTTTCAAAATGTATTAAACCACACAAATTAGTTAGATACGTTTGAGCCCAAAAAAAAAAAAGATATGGTAAGATACATTGAAAATATTTACCTTTTTTAAGGCTTGAATTATGTTTTGATATTTACCTATATATATCATATTTAGATTCGATGCCGTTGCAACCAAATTTCAGCAATGGCAGAACAAACACAAAAGTATTCCGAATTCAAAGGCCAACCGCGGCTCCCCAAGTTCGCAATCCCCAAACGGTACAATCTTAAATTGAAGCCCGACCTCACCACATGCAAATTCTCCGGCTCCGTTCAAATCTCTGTCGATGTGGTCTCCGATACTAAGTTACTCGTCCTCAACGCGGCCGAACTATCTGTCAACCCTAAATCTGTCAAATTTACATCTAATAATAAGGTACTAATAGGTCTTTACACTGCTGAAGCGATGTCGTCATGATCAGTTTTTCTTCTTATTGGAATAGTGAGGTTGGGACGTGTGTGAATTTAGGTGATTTTACCCTGATCTAGAGATTGATTTTTGGAATCGGTTAATGTTTGGCCTACACGTGATTTTACCCTTTTTCATTTTAATTAAAAAATCAGTATCAGTTTAGTTGAAAAATCAGTAAAAAAATCTAATGAACCTAAAATGTATGGTTACATTGGAATTGGAATTGACCAGGTGGCGGAGGCTGTAGAGGTAGAGCTCTCCGAGCACGATGAGATAGTGGTGATCGAGTTTAAGGAGAGTTTGCCTATTGGAGTTGGGCTTTTGAGCATGGAATTTGAGGGGACTTTAACGGATAGAATGAAAGGGTTTTATAGAAGGTAATTATTTCTACTATTATTTTTACATATTGTTGTGTATTTGTTAGCAAGTACCTCTTTTTTTTTTTTTTGGTAAAATTGTTATTTTTACATATTGTTGTGTATTTCTACCATAGAGTTGGGGGGATGGGGGGAGGCGAGTTTACCCATCAGTAAAACTAATTAACAATGATATTCAATATAATTTATTTGCATAGTAATAGATTATCAACGAGAACTCTATTGAATTCAATATGCTAAAGTAATTGAATGAAAAAACTACGAAAATTATATACGATGATATTCATATCATAAATTTTTTTAGCATTTTTATTCTAAAAAAATGAATAACCAAACAATTCGCAAGGTTACTATCTTTCATCTCGTGTCTAAGTCTGTTTATCACCAACATTATTGCTGATAATGATTGTTTTTGTTGTGGTGGTAACATAAAAAATATCGAGCTAATGAAACAATATATTAAAAGTTACATCATAGACTTTCTTGTACTCTTCAATGGTAAACTTATCACAAAAACTTTTGATAGTCACGTCTTCTAAATTAAGTCTAAACGGATGTTTTCATTAATTTAATTAGGTGTAATTGATAATTTAACATGGAAAAATACTTGTCTTTTTATTAGAATTATTTCGGGCTCATTTACGGAGTATAAAAAAAAAACTTCTAAAACTTTGAATTAGACCAGTGGTTGAATAATGTAAAATAGTAATACTAATTTTTATTCTAAAATTCTTGGGTTGGCCCCCAAAAAATGGCTGCATCCGTCCATCTGAATTCTTCACCAAGACACGTGTGACATAAGTAGGGTGGCAAATGGGCGGGGTAAGACGGGTCAATAACGGGCCTATTCGATAACGGGGTGAGTCCAGATCGACCCGTTTAGGTGTAACAATAGTGTGTATTTTACTAAATTAAATTAAATAAGTACATCAAAGTTATAAGTAAATCTTAATCCAATATTCAATTATAACTAAATGAGATTAATTTATTAAATTAATATGATATTATTTAAATGGTTTTTTCTATTTATTAAAGTTATTTAATATCTTTGTATTTATTTGAAACTTAAATATATTTAAAAATTTAATATTATAATTAAAATTTTCATGAATCTAGAAGAGAAAAATAAAATAGTATTATTGAGTCAAAATTAAGTAATTAAATATTAATTAATTTACTAAATGTGTGTTTTTTTACTAGACCCATTAAACCCCCTTTATGAACTCATTAAAAGCCCATATACAATTAATAAAACCCAACCCAACCCAACCCATTAACAATAGAAAATATATGGATTGAGCCGAGTCGGTCCGATTGGTAAAATGGGTCTTGCCCTCTTTGCCACCCCTAGAGAGAAGTGGGAGGTTTTATTTATGTCAAAATCATGGAAAATAATTCTGAATGAGTATGTTTTTGTTTCTTGGAGACACTTTGCATACATTATCCAGCTTTTCTCACACAGGATTATTTCAACTGGGAATATCACTGCGCATATATGTATTGAATTATGTGCTCTACTTTTTGCTTTCGTCTGAATTATGTTCAACGATTTAATTGAACGTAACTTAACTCGGCACTCGTGACTCGTGGAAAAATATGGCTTCTTTTGGCTGTATAATGTGGCATTATCAATTTTTGGTCAATGATTTTTGTGGAACCTAACTATCTTAATGCATAAATTCAGTTCTTACGAGCATAATGGCGTGAAGAAAAATATGGCAGTGACAAAGTTTGAGCCAGCTAGTGCAAGGCGGTGCTTTCCCTGTTGGGATGAGCCTGCTTGTAAGGTATTTACAGTAGTCTCTCTGTGCTCATGTTCTCATGTGTTTGGGGTTCTTCCTCACTTGTGCATGCCGAGTCATTTTTTGTGCACTTTCCAGATTTATGGCTCATTTTTTTTAACTTTTTCCAATAAACACTGACAAACCCAAAAGTTGCAACAAAATTTGCACATGATCTTTCAGAACTTCCTGGGTCAGGTCAGCATGGAAACTATTTCCAAATTATTATCTTTTATGTTTATGATGGAACATATGTAAATGGTTTTATCTTTTATCGTGCTACATTCTTACTTGAACTGGCCACATAATTTTTCTTTTGAGATCTTAGAAGTGAACCTTATCATTGATTTAATTTATACCTGTATACAGGCTACTTTTAAGGTTACATTAGAAGTGCCATCAGAGCTGGTAGCCCTTTCCAACATGCCAGTAATTGATGAAAAACTGAATGAAGATCTTAAGACAGTATATTATCAAGAATCACCAATCATGTCCACTTATTTGGTAGCTGTTGTTGTTGGCCTGTTTGATTATGTTGAGGATCACACACCTGATGGTATATCATAACTTTTCCTTATAAGGCGTTAGTGCTGTTTCATTAGTTTTATTGTTGCACTCTTTATTATGTATGCTTTCCAGGAATTATTGTGAGGGTATATACTCAGGTTGGTAAGACAAGTCAAGGGAAATTTGCCTTGGATGTTGCTGTCAAGACACTCGGACTTTATAAAGAGTATGATGTGCATTAGCCAATTTCATTACCTATAGTATTCAAGTTGTAAATTTACATATGATTGACTGCTTTGTAAATATAATTTCATTTATTAGCTTTGCTGCTCATTTGACTGATGTAATTCAACATTTGGTATTTAAAAAGAACAGGTACTTTGAGGTTCCATATTCACTACCTAAACTCGACATGATTGCAATTCCTGATGCTGTTGGGGCCATGGAGAATTATGGTCTTGTTACATACCGAGAAACAATATTGCTTTATGATGATAAGCACTCTGCCGCTGCAAACAAACAGACGGTATAGTAAATGTGCTTGACATTTTAAAAATTCCCAGAGTTTTTTCATTACTTAAACTAATAAAATTTATGCGTGTTATTGTAGAGAACCCCTTATGCATACTAATTATTCTCTACTGCTCAGGTTGCCATTGTTGTAGCTCATGAACTAGCACACCAGTGGTTTGGTAATCTTGTGACTATGGAATGGTGGACGCATTTGTGGCTGAATGAGGGATTTGCTACATGGGTACCATGTTTTATTCAATTTTAATATGCTTATGTTCATTCCATGAGGTCACTTATAATGCTTGCTTTTGGTATTCATTCAGGTGAGCTATTTAGCCGCTGACAGTATGTTCCCTGACTGGCAAATCTGGACTCAGTTTCTTGATGAAAGTTCTGAGGGACTTCGGCTTGATGGCCTTGCAGAATCTCATCCTATTGAGGTACGAAACAATAGTTTAGTTTACATGTACTTGGTACTATATAAATCTTGGGACACTTTTTTTTTTTTAAAACTTCTGACGGGATAAATCTTGAAGATGAATTTGTAGTGCTTATTAGTTTGTATCTCGGAACTTCAGTTGATATGTATTTCCTTTCCAGGTGGACATTAATCATGCTGGTGAGATTGATGAAATTTTTGACGCAATCAGCTATTGGAAGGGTGCATCTGTTATTCGGATGCTACAGAGCTATCTTGGACCTGGAAGTTTTCAGGTTCATTGTCTGTTTCAAATTTTGGAATTTCCCATCATTTTATGTATACGCATTTAAGTTTTATTTGACTTAGTTTGCTCTGTTACAACACATAATGTCTTTTACCATTCAGCATTGCTATCACGGTGATGCAGTTAGTAGATATCACTAACCAAACTCCATATTTTCCCATTATGGTTGATGATATCACTTTATCTCTTCATACTTGTTCTTTCCAAAATTGATAACTGTTTTCTTTGATTCTTCCAGAGAGCACTTGCCATCTACATTAAAAAATATGCTTGCTCAAATGCAAAGACAGAAGATCTTTGGTCAGTTCTTCAAGAAGAATCTGGTGAACTCGTGAATAAGCTAATGAACTCGTGGACAAAGCAGCAAGGTTATCCTGTTATCTCAGTCAAAGTCAAAGACCACGTTTTGGAGTTTGAGCAGGTTATCTGGTTACTAACTTCTTTATTTGATTGCTTTAGATGATTTGATTATTGTAATCATTGCAGTTTATTTTCTCTTCTATGACTGTATCGGGTAACTTCTTTATTTGATTGCTTTAGATGATTTGATTATTGTAATCATTGCAGTTTATTCGCTTCTATGACTGTATCGGGTAACTTCTGAAAATTCTTACAGTTCTTTTATATTGTTCATTCACAGTCACAATTTTTGCTGAGTGGATCTCATGGTGAAGGGCAATGGATTGTTCCAATAACTCTGTGTTGTGGCTCTTATGATGCTCGTAAAAGGTTCTTGTTGCAAGCTAAAAGTGAGAGTCTTAACATCAAGGAATTCTTGGGTGCCTCGACTGCTTCTAGTAGCCCTTGGATTAAAATTAATGTGGACCAGACTGGTTTCTTTCGAGTGAAATATGACGAGGACCTTTCAGCAAGACTTAGGGATGCAATAGAGAGAAAGTCGTTGTCAGCCAGTGATAAATATGGTAATTTTGATATTAGTTTGTTCTTCACCTTGCATAACAGTGTAGGATATTATTATCTCAGCTTATTTGTTTGAGCAGGAATACTGGATGACTATTATGCTTTGTCCATGGCATGCCAGCTATCCTTGACCTCTTTGCTTATCTTGATGAGTGCTTATAGAGAGGAGCTTGATTACACAGTCCTTTCTAATCTGATCAGTGTAATGTGGTCTATTTTGTGTTTATCTACTTCCCTTTCAGTTTTTTCTTTTTCTTTTTTGCTCTTGGAATTTATTTTCCTTCAACAAATAGTTTTTTTTCTTTTTCTGCAGATAGCTTTAAAAGTGGCAAGAATTGTCGCTGATGCTGCACCTGAATTGCTTGATGACCTTAAATTGTTCTTTATCAACCTTTTCCAAAATTATGCACAGTATGTTCTTTAGGACTTTTCCATCTTGTGTTTTTAACACTATATATATATATATATATATATATATATATATATATATATATATATATATACATGTTAAACTCTGTTGTGCATGCATGCGTGCTTGATTTATCATTTGTGATGTAAATGTGTGCATAGACATGATCATAGACTTGGTTTCCTATTGCATTCAAAACGAGCAAATTGCAAAGTTCAGTTTACACCATGTTGCATTATAGTTAAGGATGCAGAAAGAAACTGTGAAAAGGGCCACCTTTTTCCAGTTGACATGTAGGTTGCAAGTTGAACATATAATGTAGGTCTTCCGGTACATTGGACATGTGTTTTATTATAGGTATTCATGTAGAGCGACAGAGCTGGTTCACACGTCATTTTACTAGAGCATAATAATCACATCTTCTGCTTCTAATATATAGTTCTATTTATTGTAATACATTTATAAATACGTAATTTGGTTGCTATTAAATTCCAGGAGACTTGGTTGGGATCCTAAACAAGGGGAGAGCCATCTTGATGCCATGTTAAGAGGGGAACTATTGACAGCATTGGCCGCATTTGGGCATGATATAACCTTAGATGAAGCAAACAGGCGCTTCCAAATATTTTTGGATGACAGAAACACCCATGTTCTTCCTCCTGATTTGAGAAAGGTTATAAAGACAACCATAACTTCATGTATATTTCAGATTTTTTAATTTCTCCACTATTATGCTCAGAAATCTTTTATGCCCCATTTTCCAGGCAGTATATGTCGCTGTGGTGCTCAAAGTTAGCAAATCAGACAGATCTAGCTACGATTCTCTTCTGAGAATATACAGAGAAACTGACCTCAGCGAGGAGAAGAGGAGAATTCTAGGTACAATTTGTCGTTATTAAATGCTTTTAGACCTAACTTACTTTTCAGCAGCTAAATATAATGCCTTCTTTCCTGCAGGTTCATTAGCATCTTACCGGGATCCTGAAATTATAAAAGAATTTCTCAATTTCTTGTTATCTTCCGAAGTAATGTTGATCGATCTTCTTGAGTAGTTACGCCATAATTTTCTTTCATATTCTCATAGTAGCTCATTTATGCCATTTCCATACCCGATGTAGGTTCGGAGTCAAGATGCTGTTTCTGGACTCTCTGTTAGTAGGGAAGCTCGTGAGACAGCTTGGAATTGGTTGAAAGTAAGTTCACACTGTTTGTTTGTTTTTATAGGAAAAGGAAAAAAAATACATAGTTTTCAAACTCTTGGAAATTTCTCAAACTGTAAATTTTTTATTCTTTTGTGGAATACAGGAGAACTGGGATCACCTTTCCAAAACATACGGTGCTGGTTTCCTAATAACTCTCTTCATCAGCGCCATTGTGTCACCGGTTAGTTCTCATCTCCAATGTACTTGAATACGTCTCAACATATATAAGTACCATCAAAAGATTATGCTGATATCATCTATGATTTACCTTTTCTACTTCGGTTTTATCCCAGTTCACTTGTTACGATAAGGCAAAAGAAGTAGAACAATTTTTTGCAAGTCGCATGAAGCCTTACATAGCTAGGACCTTGAAGCAGAGCATTGAGAGGGTTCACATCAATTCGGCATGGGTGAAGAGCATTCAAACTGAGAAACATCTTGCTGATGTTGTAAAAGAGCTAGCATACAGGAAATATTAGAATCAAGTCTTGGCAATCAATGGTTGAACTTTATTGTTGAAAGTTACTATTTATGGTATAGCTGAAAGCAACTAATTATGAATAAACAAACCATTTATCCTTGAACCATTTATGGTAGCGCATGCTTGGTTTTTGAAATTGAAATGATGATTCCAAATTTGATTTTAGTCCCTGGTGAAGATATTGATTACTGAAGTCTGTAGTTGACCTTAATGGACTTTGGGGTTATTTGATCCGTTTAAAATTTAATTCTGATAATAAATTAGTAGTATTACTTTTACATAACTAAATAGACAAGCTATATAGATAATGTCAACAAGTATTATTAAAATTGTACTTGTATACAATTTCTTTTTTCTATTTCCAATAGATAACATACATTTGTCTTTTATGCATTGTCATTCATGAGAAGATTTTTTTTAATCAATAACAATAAACTTCATTGATTTACTACTTGGAAAATTCGAACCAGACACAAAGTGATTACAAACCGCACAACTAGAGTAGTTATTGAAATTGATGTCCGTCAGGGTTCTTCCATGTACTATTTCCAAACTTCTGAGGTGGTGACCTTTCGGCGGACTAATTGATTCTTTGCCAAGGAATGGAATGGAATGGATCATCTGTTTAGTGAAAACTGAACTTTTGGAATGTAAAATTTTTTTACAATCTAATCTATTCATTCCCACCCTATGTGAAAACTGAAATAGTCTTCTATAAATAGCATACAGGAAATATTCTGCTACTTATAGAAAGACTATTTCCAATCAATGGTTTTTCTTTAATGTGAGAATTTTGCATGATTTGGGGTGCAAAATTATATCTTAATAGACAAGAAAAGTAGTTATGACCAGTCTTCACCCAATCGGTTTTGACCAATGTTATGGACCGGACCGCCGGTCTGACCGGTTCGACCACGAACCGGAGGCTCGTCCGGTCCAGTTAACCTCCTAAAATTGATGAGCTTAAAAACCAGTCTGAACCGGTCCAAAACTGGTGAACCGGTTCAAACCGGTTATGAATTTTCTTTTTTTTTCCAATTTTTTAATTTTTTTTAATATTAAAAATAAATTGAGGAATTTCCTGATCTCTTGAATAAAACACAACATCCTTACTATTTGAGTTACATCATTTTTTGTTGAACTTTCAGTATAAAATATATAAATTATAGAAAACTTATAATCAACTTTATTTATAAATTAGATTATGATAATTAACTCAAATTCATATTTTACACATTATCAATGAAAATTAACTAATTTTAATTTTATGACATAATTTCTTATTAATAGTTTTTCTATAAGATATTTCTTTCCAACTATATTATTTTTAGGATAAGAGTGTCAAAGTTTGAAAATCAAATCGATAAATTATGCAAATTTGATTTTGAATATTAGACTTGTATACATAATCATATTTTAAAATTTATTAATCTCTTAGTTTGTTGTAGTTTTAACTTACACTTTTATATTTTCAATTAAATAAATATAATCATATTATATTTATATGAGCTTACTAATTAGTATCATATTACCGTTATGATATAAATTAGATAGGGTAATACCACTTTTGGTCCCTCTTATCATTAACTTTTTACATAGTGGTCCCTCTTATATTTTTTTTCCCACTTTAGTCCCTACTATGAATTATTTATTTCACTTTAGTCCCTACTATGAATTATGTGTTTCACTTTAGTACTTATCAGGTGGTTCCGATAACACGTGACATGCATATGAATATCTTTTAGGGCATTTTCGTCCGTTCACTATTGAGAGTATTTGAGATATTATTTAATTGGTGAGCAATTTTGGTGTTTGAAGAAGATTTTGGGAGAAAACTTTAGTTTGGAACGAAATTGACGATTAAGTTGGACTGGAATGAAAGCATAGTTTGGAAGAGATTATATATTTAGTTTTTTTTTAAATAATTAAAAAGACAAAAATACCTCTGTTAGTTTACTTAAAATGACGAAATTGCCCTCATGAGCATATCACATGTTACCGGAACCGCCTTGGACCACCTGAAAAGGACTAAAGTGAAACAAATAATTCATAGTAGAGACTAAAGTGGAAAAAAAAATAAGAGGGACCACTCCGTAAAAAGTTAATGATAAGAGATCAAAAGTGGTGTTTACCCAATTAGATAAATATTATATGGTTTAATAAATTATAGGATAATGCTTAAATTTTATGCATATTGTGTATACTTTAAAATTAAATATATTTATTAGTATATCATTATGAAGTCATCCGGTCCGATCAGTGGTCCGACCAGTAGAACCAGTGGTCAGTCTGCTCACCGGTTCATTATTCGATCCGGTTTTGAAAACAATGGGTTTGACCAACATAAATTCTTTTTTATTTTATTGACCAGACGTCTTCGACCAGTCCAACATCAACCATACCTATCAAATACGAAAAGTTTTCACCACCACGAATTTATTATGTGAACCAATGTTATTAAAATCGGACCGATCCATTAGTACTAAATTAGTTTGAAGATATTTGTGGAGTGGATGTTACAAGTAAGTATATCTACAATACTTTAGTGTAGAACTGGGCCAATTATATATATTCTGAGAAAGCCCGCTCGCTATACAAAATAAATTAGTAGATCCAGTAGTTGAATTTTGATACATGAACATATGGATGGAATAAATTTCAACACCTCCGACTTTTTAGTCCTTTATTTGTTTGAGACGGTGGATAAATCTTTAGATCAGTCGTTACATAATAATGGAATGTTTTCACAATATAATGGAATGTTTTCAAATACCATCACAATAATACTCTATATATGAAATCGAACCTGCAGGACCTCACCCCCGGCCGGATCATAGAGTACAATTTAGTGACAACACCTAAAAGCTATATTAATTAATTCAACTCAAATTTAATTAAACCTTATTTATATATTAATGTTCATCCAACTTTAATATAAAGAAGATTGATTGATTCTAATATTAATATATTCACCGCCACCTGCTTTAAAGGAGTACGTATTTGCTTGCCATGTCTCACTGGAAAACATCTACCAGCTTAATTAATGGTACGTATTGTTTTATTATAATTAGAATGAACCATTTATTAAATAAAAGAAAAATCGAGGTTATAATTAATGTCCACAGTACGTACTAATCAATAAGAATTAGAAAATTTAAAAGGTTTAGGAAGCGAAAACAAGAAAGGCTTACATACATATATCTATATATCTGACTGTATGATCATCAGTCTTTGACTCGTTATATAAGAATGTGTTGGTTAATTATATTATATTGGTTCTGATCATAACAATATTGAATGGAATCAATATATATTGGTTGTTTTCAGAACCAATTAACCAACACGTTAACAATAGTATAATTTTAATTACTAGCTAATTAAACTTTGAAAATCAATAACTTGAATTTCCTAGTTATATGCATGACTCATGATTATTATGAACTGAAACTGATCGAGTTTAATTTGTTGATGATGAGTACGATCGATATATAATTAATATTCAAACTATAATTGCGCTTTCACCTCGTCAAAATGGTAGCTAGTATAATTTGAAGAAACCAACAAACTAATTTAAAGAATTCGTCATGATACTAAAATTCGCGACTTATGAGACTAATGATTTTTTTGGTCAAAATTGTTGACCATTGACTTGATCCAGGAACTGGCCTTAGTTGAAGATCGAACACTTTCATTTGCCAATTATTCTGCATAGACAGTAGACATTTAATTTAAACTATATATACTTGGTGTTAGTATAAATTTATTAATTAATTAATTATTAAGGAGAACTCTTTAAATTAAATATGAAAAAATATCTTATTATATTTCCATATTTCATTGTAATAAAATGAAACCAATTACAAAACATGCATAATTAATAATATTATATATATACATTACTTTTTGCAGCATTTTACTTGGGATCATACCCATCGATCAAAATTTCGCTTCTTTAATATAATTGATATGTTCCATTCTGTTGTATATTTATTATCTTCAAAAAAATTCCATAAAAGTTTGAAAAAATTATAAATTAAAAAAAATGTAGAATAAGAATTAATTATTCAATATTTTTTCTTATTCTATATTTTCATTTCTATTGATTTATAACTAATAGAAACCATTTTGTGTTTTACGTGGAAAAACATATATAAAAAGAATTAATTGATAAATACATTAATTTTGGAGGGAATTGCATTTTTCATACCAAACTTGTACCTCTTTTATACATTTGGTACCAAATCTTTGGAAAAAGACACATAATTACATTTTTTGCTTCTTTTTTCATATGAGTGAACATCAAATATAATTCTAGCTATATTTTTCTTGGAAAAACACAACCAGCATGCAAGAAATTATAAAGCAAATTAACATACAAGCAAAAATATAATATATATAGTTAATTAATTGCTCATATATTTCCACATAAATGCTAAAATGTTATTGTAATATATAATTATTAAATATAAAATCACAAAATAGAATATATAGATCATGATGATCAGTAATGGCAGCACCACTATTAGATGGATCGATATTCAAGCTAGCAGATCGACTTAATTAATTAGCTTACAATATACGTACGGAGTATAGTATATATACACATCAAACTTTGTCAAGCTAGAAAAAATTAATTAAGATTGCATGCTTATTTAAAGATCATAATTAAAGGGAACATGATTGTCCTGCAGGATAGATTGGAAATCCTCCCAGTTGGCGTGCCTTAAAAACTCGTAATTAATAATATTATTGTCGACATCATGATCACCTGCAGAAATGGAGGAGCTTGATGAAAAGGCTTGCTGAATAAATTGTTGATGATTGTTTGCAATAGTTTGTAGATCAGCTGCATGGCCGAAATTAGTAATATAGCTTTGCCTTTGCCCTTGCCCTTGCGTGTTTATATGATGACGATCGGACGAGGAGGAGGAGTAGTCCCTGCTGCTGCTGCTGCTAGTGCATGTTTTGTTGGAAGTACTAGTACTAGTACCATTATAAGTGCTCTTGCCTGATGCAACCACTTCTCTCGTCATCAAATCTCCTGCTTCCAATTCTATACATTTCTTATAACAAGATACGTTAACATTGCGCTTTATTATTCGGCACAAGGTCCAAACTTCCTGCGTGCATAAATTAATTAATTTTAATTAGGATATTATATATCGATATATGGTGATTTTGTGGTATATATATATATATATATAGCATTATTCTTTGAAGAAAGAAACGTACTTGGCCATTAGATCGATCACCAACCTAAGTATAATTAATTAATATTATACTCGTATTTTATAAAGATATATAGGTGCCTACCCTACCTAGTTTACAATTTTTGAAGATTGAGCTAGTGTCTTGTTAATAAATTAAAATTTTAATTGAAATATATACATGTTAAACAGGTAACAAGTGACAAATTTAATTCCCAAACCCCCAGTCATATATATATATATATCTTCTATACTCTTGTGTTTTCTGAAATACATATATAATAGAAATTCGTTAGTGTAATTAAGGGATTTACAGCTTGATATCGTGAATTATTTAATATTGGAATATATATATATATATATATATATTCTTGACAGACACCTTGAACTTAGCCTTAAATGGAGATATTAATTTCAAGACTTAATTCCTAGCTATATATCTTGCTGAAGAATGAATTGCTAGGCTAGCTAGCTCCTTCAATTGTGTAATGTTAATTCCAGTGTAATTAATCAAAGCCAGCTAGCCATGCATCTTACATTACATTAATTAACTTCATGAAGTATTAATTAAATTGAAGTAATTACGGAAAATATGATTTGGTTTTAGTAGTATATTACTGATAGCCAGATTTCTTTATATTATCAATAATTTAAGACACGGTAGTACTTCATTCTGTTAGTTACCTAGGAGTAATTAATTTGGGGATATCACAAATTTTATGAGATTTAATTTCCTACACGCGCGTAATCCAATAGTATGCTCGCTCGATCGTTAGAACAATATATATATATATATATATATATATATTTGAAAAGTAGTAATTAATTATTATCTTACAGCTTCTTGAGCATTAATGGTTTTAGTATCCATGAGGACATTCTTGGTACTGCTTTTGACACCGTGCTGGGTGGAAGTGGAAGGGAGTCGAAACTCGTGCATCATCCAATCAGTCTTGGTGCCTTTTCCAGCGCTTCCACGATAATACACCAATGATTTCTTGAGGCCTATAATAATGCCAGAACCAGAAGAAGAAGAAGAAGAAGAGTATATAGGCTTGTCGATACCAGTTGCTTTCCAAAAACCCGAACATGTTACCCTATTGGGTCTTATGCTGTTCTTGTATTTTCTTCCTCTTTTGCAATAAAAGTACCACTCCTCCTTCTCCCCTACTACACTACTGGATTCTGAATTAACCACAAAACATATTAATTAATAGATCGATCCAGATAGATCGAATTATATATATATATATGCTCACTAGACTACTTAACTATGTATCAAATGATATATATAGAGCTAGGTCGACGTTCAATTTTAGTTTCATGATCATTTTACTCCATCAATTTTCATTTACTAGCTCACTGAAGAATCAAATCAAACATATATATTATATAGTCTAATTATATAATTGATAAGAAAAATAAGTCAATATCAAAATAGTTATTATGAATTAATATACTAGCTACATGATACGTACTTGGAAGATCCCATGGATCGTACTTGTAGATGTCAGTCTGCTTAATCACCTCAATTCTGATAGGTTTTTTATCTACTTTTCTTCGAAGATAAAACCCCACTAGCTCTTCGTCCGTTGGATGAAACCTAAACCCCGGAAGCGGAACATCATCCTCATGTTCCTTCTTATTTTCCAGTTCCATGATTATTTATGGTAACTAATTAATCAATTAATTGATTTCCCATATATATATATATAACGTTCCTTTTTAATTGATGATTTTGTCTGTGTGTGTGTGAATAGGGTTGTGGTACTTTAAGACTTATAAGGTTCACGACGTTGAAACAGAAAGAACCTTCTTAGTTTGATTTATATACATTATTACATTACAAGAAGAAATGGCTATAAGAGGCTAGCTAGGTGGCATATACGTAATATATTAATATTTTATTTGGTCAAGTCGTGAGGATTGACGGGGACCCGCACATGGTCCGGAAAATTTTGAACTTGAAGAAGTCCAGCTCTTGGGAATTAATCATATACTGTAAGTTTTTATTATTATGACGATATTTAAATACAATTAAGTCAAAATGAAGCAACATATATATTTAAGGATGGATACCAAGTCAGCAAATTGAGACGTGGCTTGTTGTCACCCCAGGATTTATTTGTATTTCAAGAATTTTTCAAATTCTTAGAATTTCGATATATACATGAAAAAATGTTTAGTTTTAATATCCTTTAATTTATTTTAGGGAAAAGTTGGACCCATTAATTATTTTCTTTTATGAATAAAGTTGAAAATAAATTACGAATTAACAGTATGTTTAACGACAATCAGTAGGTCATAATCTAGTCATGACAGAAGTTGAAAGTCTTATATATATTCAAATCTCACTATAATGGGTATTTAATTTCTCAAATTTACTAATTAATAGTCTCAATAGTTGATTTTTTTTTTTTTTTTTTACTTTGAAAGCAATTGAATATGTTTTAATAGTTATGATATAATGATATATTCATTGTTTCACTCAAAATGAAAAAAAAAAAAAAAAAGAAGGTATGATCAGTGGAGAGATTCAATTTCATTTTTGGATATCAATACATAGACAACTTGATAGAACTTAATAGGGGGTATTGGATCATATTATATAACTTAATATGACTTAATACAACGTTTGCTCATTGCTGACATTACTATAATACTGGGTCAAATAGATTAAATTCTTACGACCAAGTATTAAGACTAGATTAATTAATCCGGGTGAATATGAATTAGGTAAAATATCACTTATAATCTCTGAAAATGGAAACACATTCTACACAAATAAATCACAAATTACTAACTATATCAATTTACAATTAACATGGAGGCATTCAAACTAAAATATTGAACAAATATTGATCAACTCATACTCTTATACATATTAAACAAATGACTTCGATGAATTGATATATCTTAACTAACATAATATGTTCAATTAAATAGTGAAAATATATTAATATATGCCTAAACTCATGACGCTACAAATATCTTACGGTAGATTGTTTTAATGTAATATGACTGAATCAAATCTATCAAACATATTTTTAATATGGCCTTCAATCCGACTACAATCTAATTCACCTTAATCACATACACCCTACCAAACGGCTCCGCACGGTACTATGTTGGATACGAAATTTTGGAGGAAACTACCCTATAAATTTAGGAACTTATAAACATAATTTTGTACATCTTGTTTACGTATGTACTTTATCCTTGCAGGTAGGGCTAACAATGGGTGGGATCATGATATTGGTCGGGTCTATATTTTTCGAGCCCAAGGGATCTTGGTCGGATATCGATTTTTTTGCGGAATATAATAAAGTCTTCTATTTCAAAATTTATACCTTTTTTCCCCTTAAAACAAGTTTGTTATATAAACATTAAAGTTTTATTTAATTTAACTCTTATGTTCAAACTTTTTCAAATGTTATTCATGTTTTTAGATGAGAATATGCATAAAAATAAAATTATGATTGATTTATTAATTACCATCTTCTTAAACTAATGGTAAAATATTATTAATGTTACTTATTTTAATAAAATATAATGAATTTATATAATTTATGTATTTATTGTTAGATACATATCTATAACGGATCGGAGCGACTAGATTCGTAATCTTTCAAAAAAATTGAATTATAGATACTTATAATAGAAGATTAATAATCCTAATAAATGGAGTCGGATTCGGATCAAAATCTACCCCATCGACAGACAGCCCTAGTTGCAAGTGATGCACAAAATGATTTCTCTGCACTTATTATTATAACATAATATCCGTTTTCCCTTTCTTTAAAAGTTTTGTTCTATACAGGTTCTTCCTCGACCATGTCTTTCAGGACTTCCAGAAGCCGCACACCATATTGACCAGATGGAATAACTACTAGTGCGTAGATAAGGTTCCATTTTAATGTAATTTTTTTTCAAAGGTTTAAAGTTTAGGAGTAGCATGCAATCAGGGACGGATACATCCCTATTTTGGGGGCCCTGGCCCCCCCAAGAATTGGAATTTTTTTTAGTGGTGCTATAATTCTATTAAATATCCAAAAACATTTTGGAAAGATTAAAAAGAAAAAAAAAAAAAAAAAAAAAAAAAGAAAAAAAAAGAAGGGTTATTGCTATACATTGTTGAGACACACAACTACTGACCCAAGTTTGAGTTGTCTTTTTTCTTCAAGTCCATCGGCCCAATAATCTTTAATAAGGTTTTTTTTAAAAAAAAAAAAACTTTACTAAGGAATTGATTTGTGTTTCTCTACCAATTAAACCTAATTAATTCAATTACCCCCTCCCCCCATTTAGTATACAAGAAAAGAGAGAACAAAGCTTCGGCCACTGCCTAAGCTCACCAAAATCATATTATTGGACATCAAAGATACTTTAAGCGTGTCTTATTCTTTAAAAACAACACTACTAGTTATGTAAATAAATATATTTGCTATGTCAATTAATAAATACTTTGTCATTAAAATCTAATTTTAAGTTTGGACCTAATTTCACAAAGTAGAGGAAAAATCCCACTTCTTTCTTCTCCACAAAACGACTTATTTGTCGTTCAACTATTTGTTACGGATCACATATTCTTTCTTCAAGTTTTTATGTCCATTTGATAAAAAAAAATTATAAATTACTTTAACATTTTGAATTCAATTTGATTTTCGTTGATAATTTGTTCTCATACAAATAATTATGTCAAATATAATTATCAATTAATTTCTACGATAAATACTTAAACTCGGCCTCCCCGACCCTCTAATCCTGGATCCGTCCCTGCATGCAATAGAATGCATGATGCATACACAATGCTGAAAAACAATAGAATGTTAGTTTGAACCGCTTAAAACGGAGTACGAGATTTTGTAAGAAAATGTGTGGCCGGTTCAATATTTCTTTGTTTTAAGTCGTGAAATACATTAAAATTGAAAAAAAAAAATATCAATTATAGTTTTAGTAATTTAACAAATAAATACATTGTTTTATTTGATACTATATCTGATGCATGTTAAGACTTATTAAACAGAGCTGTGAGTCAAATATCCAAATACTAGAAGTTAGAAGACCTTTCTTTTCTAAAGAAATGGAAATATGATGAAAATGTCAAAGTCCGTAGTCAATGCACAAGATACGTGAGGCGGGTCGCATAAATTGACATGCTCTATTTTGAAATTTTCAGCTAGCACATTAAATCTAACAAGTAAGCCCGCCCAATAATTCTTCCTAAAGATGCTTTGCTTTTTCCTTCGTCAACGTCAAAGACGATATTTCAGAATAATAATGATTTAAAAAGAAAAAGAAAAAACGAAATACAGTAGAATCTTATTCCAACAACAATAATTTATTATAAAATAAATATTAGGATTATCATCACCATCACCATTACTATTTATAGTCGTGCTGGAATGTCGCTGTCACTATCATTAAATCAAATATATATATATATATATATATATATAGGGCTCTCATGTTTGATTTATATTCAATCACAAACCTAGCTCATATATAATCAAACATATGTATGTAGGACAGAAAGATGAGTAAAATTGAGGATCAAACTTCAATAATTTAGAGACGCATGCATTAGCCGCAGCAATTGTTGATATTGAAGTGAGAATAGAAACATTTAAAGAGAATCAACCAACCTCTGTCTAATCATAATTAATTATTACTGTGGAATGTAATTAATCAATCAATCAAGTTCTCATAACTAGAGTTCTCATGATAATTTTTCTAAGATTATCGACTTTCGGGTATAACTAAACATTCTATTCACATGAAATAGGAACTCTCAATTGATTTACAAAGCAAGCATACGATCGGAGAAGGCGGTACCAAATAAACAACCATACCTAATCCGTGTCTGGAAATATTTCCTGTCCCACAGAGAGCCGGACATCATGTTCGATAATGTCGTACAATTTTAATAATATTCCAAAATATATCTTTCCCTGTTTCATAGAATTGGGAAAAAAAAAAGGTGGTTAATATTGATTTTACTGGTACAAAAAGTTGTTTTTTTGGCCATGTATAATATCAACTGACCTTTAATCTTCTGTAAGATGCTAATGTAGATAATGGTTCATTGGACTTTTGCACATTCCCAGCTTCGGATGTCATATTGATCATCTGGCACCGATTGCACCCACCCATTGACTGCACAAAAAAGTGAACCTCGCTAAATCACAACTAACACGAATCCTTATAAATCTACTTTAAAGGGGGCAGACAGAAAAACTAACTGTAAAATTTGTGTTTCCAATCTTTAGATTTGTCCATCCATCTTCAGCATAGGGTTTACCACCAGAGAATACCAAATTCGGGCGGAATCTAGATGGAGTAACTTCAATGAGCTTTTCATGGGAGCCATTTTGCAACTCTACTTTCAGACAAAAAAAAAAAAAAGTTCAGGTCAGTGAAAATGTAGACACACAAATTTATATATAGCGTTTAAGTGCATAAAAACGTACTCAATCTTAATCTGTTGTTGAGATCGGCAACACTTTCTTCGGAGATTAGCAAAAACTGAGCTTCATTGACAAAATTCAATCGTATCTCCACATCTCTGCACATCTTATTTAAGCATGTATTATTTTGGGAAGCAGAACTCCTTACAAGTGTGCAAGGTCGACCAACAGCATTACTAAACCAGATGTCTATTTCATTGCGGTAAAACTGAACTTCATATCTATTCAAGAATTTCAATTTCGTAGTCAGCAACGATAGAAGTCAAGAATGCTTTATGACAGCTTAAACAGTATGAGCAGAGTTACTCGAACCTCAGACACGACACTAACATTAGGGCTTGTATACCTAACCATGCAAATGTAAAGAAGAACAGAAAAGGTACAACTGGACAAAAGGAAATCAACAAACAACAATAGAAAGTTGCACTAATGAAGGAAATATAGAACCTAATAATACAGGGAAGAAAAGACGTTAAATATTTACTTTATAAAAACATGGTGTGTGCAATATATAGATACTATAAACAGAACTTTTCATGAAATAAACCTAAACGAATTTACCTTTGACGATATATATCCATGACTTCTCTCTCAGTAGAAGATTGATTAGATACGAGTTCAATCTCTAGTTTCTCTTTACAACGGGGTGACTCGACAAGAAGTATTCCCAATTTGAGATCGATCAATGTAGTAATAGAGCTCATTTCTGGAACCTAAAGTTTAAGACCATTCAAGTCAAATTACTGGGAAATAATTAACAAAAAAAATATATATATATGCTCAAAGACCAACTTCAAATGACATAAATGATTATCTTAAAATATGTTTGCTAATTAGAGCAACACCTAACTTTATTAGACATATAGCCCATCCCAAGTAAAATTACGAAGAACTCCTTCATCAAATAATCTTCGGTCATTCCTAAATTGTTCTATGAATTGCTCAGAGTCGATGGATGTGTTATTTACTTGAAAATTCCAAAAACTTCTCTGTGCAGGATTTGTCATATAAACATTGAAATGTTACCTTTACTTAATAACAATAGTAAACAACAAAAAGCATGTAGGATGAACACGTGGTATGAAGAAAAATATGAACAAAGGGGGCCTAAGAAAAATTTGTATAACTGGAAGGTGCACATATTTTATACAACTGGACATCTACTATAAACTGCCTAGTCTTACTGAATAAACTTGGTTAGACTTAGGGTTCTTATTCAGGTCTTGCATTTTCCATGCATATAGTTTTATATCTCCCTTCAGTTGACCATCTTATTTTGTTCCTCTACAAAAATATAAAGATGCTAACACTAATAGTTAAGCAAGCATGCATAATGATTAAGGAATCACCAAAAACTTCTTTCACATTTGAATATGAATTCACCTTCTTTTGAGTCAAAATTTCCCCACTCAAGCTCTTCAGAAGCCATTCTCTATCATGTAATAGTCCTGAAAATTGTGATGAGATAACACTGCAATCAGAATTTCATAAACAAAATGTTTAGTCAGAATATTGTTTTTCCTAACATGCAGACAATATCTATTCCCTTTCATAAGTTTCCTACACAAATATGTTAAAATATCATACAAACCAACGCATATGAAAAAGTATGGAAAAAATTTACAGTATAAAATCAAAGTATCAGAACCCATCATACATACAAAAGGCAAATATTCAATGCATCAGACTGCAAAGATTCAACTATACAGCAACTCAAGCAAACAGCTATAGTTATTATTATCATAAGTCAGTACATATTCTTATCATCAATAGAGAAATACAGATATAGATGTGAAACTAGAACCCTTAAAAGGTAAGCATTTTGTTTGTTCAGTCAACTTCAATATTATAAATTTTTTTCCAGATGAAATAATACCAGTACTGCTTAAAGGCCAGCTCTCCACGCTGAAACCTGAACATGATTTTATCGGATAGATATTAATACATGTGAGGAAGTATCTCGCAGGAAGGCGAGGTCTTTCAACCCCTGCAATTAGAGAAGGAGCAGATACAAAAAGTTAGTCCAAACACACAAATTAAAGTGACATCAGATCACCTATAGATGGTAAAGACCTTTTTCAACTCAAATTTCTGAATTAAGATTTCATTTAAAAATTCAACCTTGAGTGACATGATCAAAAGGTCCTGCTCCAAGTAAGTCCAAATTTGTAGGTAGAGAAGGCAATGATACAAATGAAGTCTCAACAAACTTCAGAAACTTCTGCACACCAAAATAAGAAAAAATTAATATTAAGATTATAACCAATTTACGGTTTAGCGCTCTAATCATAAAAAGTTAATTATGTAGGCTACGAATTTACCCAAACAAATATGATGAAAATGAATACATCCCCACAAAAAAAAGTTTGTAGTATTTATTTAAACCCATATCATGAATCACTTGCATTTTTTTAAGATAATAAGAAAATATGTAGAATATTAAATTCCTTTTGCATTTTGGCATCAGGAAAAGAATTGAACTCCTCTGACGGTAGAAATATACCCTGGCATCTTCAAATACTGACATGTAACCAAATGACACTCTAACTGCTCCAGTTGGTTTTCCATGCACTATATCTCGATCGTCCCAGCAAACATGCCCTTCCTAAATTACGAAAATGACGTACATACTTTAGACCTGTATTGCATATTGTATATGTTATTGCAATCAAGTTAAGAAACCAAATGTACCTCAATATTTGAAAGGATATCAGAATGAGATAAACCGAGATGTTTCGCACATGCACCAGGATTACAGAAGCATCCTGTCTAAGCATACGAGGGAAGGAAAGAGGAAAAAACCACACATCAGCAATCTCCGAAAACCTTCTATGCTGTGGAAGTTACAATATGGGAACATATCTTGGTAACCATAATGAAAATAACACATGAAATCCTATTTCCTTAAAATAACACATGAAATCCTATTTTCTTAACTTTATAGGTCTCCAGGTAGTAATTAAAGAAGTGAGGATTTCAATTTACATGCTTATTGCATGATGAAAACAAAGTCATATTGCATAATCTCAATCTAGAACTCAACTTTACTAATCCAAGGAAAAGAGGAAAATAATCTAATTCTTACCCGTAATTGAATGTTGGATAAAGATGCTAATTTTTCCACCTCACGGTACCCAAACCACAATCCATCGGGCCTCTTCAAGTTGAAAGACACCATTGGACCCATCCCATCAGACATTCTCTGAGGAAAAAACATATTATAGAGTAAATAAAACTAGCAAATATATGCCACACCACAATATACCAGAAACAAATCAATAATTTTAAATACAGATATCCTGAAAGTGAGGAAAGCAGCAATCATGTTAAAATTTGTAGGGGGCTGATTTTCTCCTTAGATTTCCATAAGGTGACCGAAATTCTTGAGTAGGAAATACATGCCATGCAATTGCAACCTATCTCTACTGTTTACAATTCAAAGTCTTCACATCCGTTATGCCTCAGTTAAATGAAGAAAAAGACAAAAAATTATGACAGATTGGTTGGTACAAAATGTCCCCTATTTAAGAAAAGCTATACTGACCTTTGGATCATTTGGGCCATATAGAATTGAAACATGATTTCCATTTGCATGCCTCAGATTCAAGAGTGCATCCCTAACATAGTTAGCAAGCGACATTGCATGCCTTCAAAAATGAAAGACTCACTTAGAACATAGCTAATAAATTAAGCTATAATCCTCATTATTAAAAAAAAAAAAGATGTAATTGAAGGTGAAAAAAGTGGGCCAAAAACATAAAGAGCGTTTTATCACGTCTTCATTCCTTTATTATCCAACATCTCAGTTTTGGAAATATTTAATGCAACTAAATTATGAACAAATCTGCAAGCTCCAACTGTGTGCTTTTTAGAACTTTCAGATAGGCTTTCAAGAAGTAATTATTCATAAGTCACTATTATAAAAGCCAGACTATCTATAATAAAAAAATAACAAAAATCATAGAAACAAAAAGTCGTTTAACCCATACTTTCCCATTAGACATCTTTAGGTTGTGTTTACTCTGACAGTATTATCTAATACATCTCCTCAGATAAATGATAAAAAATCTAACATTGTCACCAATGTCTCTAATTAGCAGAGCAGTGTTACTAGTGACTTATTAGGATAAGGTGTAGTTCTATGGCACCTGGAAATTGCAGTCATGGTTAACGTATTTAGGATTTTGAAACCATGGTGTAGGGATGCAATGCTTATAAAAGATATTGTGCCGTCCTCCAAATATTCCTCAATACCATCTCTTCTTTTGTAAAAGTCAATATCTGCAATTGATGCCGCCACTGTGCCTGTACAATAGAGAAGTTAAAGGAGAAATAGTAAAAACCAGACAATCCGTATTAAGGAGACCAGGAACAAACCTCCACTAAAATAGGTCTTCTTCAACATCCTAGCAGGTTCTGTTTCCACGGGGGTTGGGGGGAGGGCGTATGGGCTGTTAGTTAATCAATGAAAAATCCCAAAGATGGAATACCTTAAAAAATTGACAAATGACAACACAGTCGGAAATCTACCATTTCGGACAATAAGAGCTCCAATTCCAGTAGGGTAGCCAAATAGCTGCAGAAAACAGTTATACACAGTAACTTATAGTTGCTTAAGACTAGATTATGAACACTACAAAGATATACCTTATAAAATGAGACGACAACAAAGTCTGCTTTGTATTTTGACAAATCAGGTGGGGATGTCGTACTTCCTTTTGCAGCATCAATCAGAACCATCCAACGACCACTGTTTTTAGATATCAAGACAGAACATATTCAGATAGTCTAATCCTCAAGTCATCATATTGTTGTCGATAGTAATGAAGAGCAATACTTGCACGAATTATTCAGCTAGATATTTTCATTACTAAAAGAAAATCTAAAGTTCTAACTGACTCAAAATGCTTGTAAGTTAGTAATAGTTTGATCATAACTTTGTTTACCTGTGAGATGGAGAAGTTCCTGGTGGCATTGAACATAATTCTTCCTTGATAACGTTTACGAGGTCGAGGTTAAATTTCATACCAGAAAAGTTGCATTCCGAGGGAAATGCAAATAAATTGTATGCGTCACCTGTAATTCGCAACAACTTTTGAACATGAGATGATATGAATCTTCCAAGAAAGGTATATGTTAATGGAGTGATTTTCACTCAAACAAATGAGGAGCTACATACATAGTTTCGCCCCTGTTTGAGTATAGACGCAAGGTTCAAGAAACAAAATTATAAACATTTAGAAGATAACTTGTGCAACTGAAGTGTGAATAAATGAAATTCAGCACAAACTAGTTCTTCAAGCGTTTCTGGAGGAATATAAGGAAGAGAACTCAACTGTTTTGCTCCTTTTTCCTGCATTCAGCTTCACTTCTCCTTTGTACACAGTACGGTTTAATCTCAATGGTAGAATTTTCAGAATCAAGATCAGAAATTTCTTCCACATCCACTGCAACTGCTGCAGCTCCTTCACGGAGAGCATACCTAAAATATGTTAAAGTCTAAGACAATAACTCAAACATATATAACTGATCACAGCTATCAGAAATAATTCAGTGAGAAGGATACTCTCTGATTCCAAGAACACTGTTGTGATTCTCCACAGTGTACATAAAAGTACTCTGACTGCTCCATGGAAACGTCTCACCAACAAGCTTCAAAGCTGCTGTTGCCCCAGAGGTAAATACGCATCTATACTCTCCAGGAGAAGCATTAAAGAAGTTAAGGACCTGCACCAAATTTTCCATACTATTAACAGATTATATGACAAATTAATGGATTTCTTTCTTTCTTTCTTTCTTTCTTTCTTTCTAGAAACCACATCAAAACAAAGGGATAGCTAATAGTAATGACTTACTTGTCGACGAGCTTCACCAACAACATCGGCTGTGCTCAAGCTACAGTTACTCTGACTATCTATATAATTTTGAAATTAAGAAATCCATTGCAATAGAATAATCAAACTCATTAACACTTAGCTTGGAAAAATAATGAAGAAAGTTAGGATACGTGGATTTCCATATAGATTGGATTTGAAATCTTTGAAAACATCTTCTATTTGTGATTCAGAGTACAAAGTAGCTCCAGCATGGTCCAAGTATACTGTGTCTGCACAGTCCACAACACAACATCCCAATCACGAACCAAAACAACAGAAATGACCATCTTCTATAAAATAGGTAATATGATTTTCTTCGAAGTACAGAAAATCTTTTTTCTTGATCATAAATCATAATCAAGAAATCTTTTACTTTATTCTTCTACATGAATAATACATAATACAACATAACAAACCCTTTGGCAGAAGTTCTTTTACACACAAGAATTATAAAGAAAATCGTAAGGAGGAACAAGAAGAAAACGATCCAAACCATTCAATCTTTTGAATTCAGTTGCTCTGATTTCATCTATATTTTTTGGGGCATTTGGATACCCATAATCTTGGCCGAATTTCCCGAAGAATCCTTCTTTCTCAGTGTCGGGCGACATTCTACAACTCCAATTCTCACTATTATTTTAGACAAAGAAATAAGAAGAGATTCATAAGATTAGTATGAAGAAGAATATTTTTACTTATGATGATTAAGACAAATTTATTACTAATAATAGAAAGATTAATTATTCTATAATAGGTTTTAAAATTCTAAACAACTACTACAACACTATAGAATACTGTATAAGGCGGCTACTCCGGCTTCTTTATGGGCAAAGGTACATATGGGCTATGATAATGGGCTAGCTTTATTACTAGTATATATGGGCTGACTTTATTACTGGCTTCAAAATAAGGAAATCGATAATGATCACATAACGGTCAAAAACACAATTTTTTTTTCTTTTTAAAAATCCAAATTAATTAACATTGTCATTGTGTAGTAAATGTAAGTTCAAAACTACCCAGGCAGACCGGAAAGAAAACAATTTTCCTATTCCTAATATTTTAAAAGTTTAGTTAAAGAATGGAAACTTTTAGGAGACGTTCTCGATTCGGTTAAGAAAATTTTGATCCATGATTATTTATATTAGTCATTTTTGTTTCCAAAATTAGGGACCTTGTAGGGTTATTTCCTAAAGTATGAAGTTGATAAAAAATATATATATATTTGGAAAATATGATTTTATATGAGAAGTTTAATACATAATATACAGATGTTAATTAGAAATCCACATTTCCGGTTAGATAATATAAATAATCCCTATTTAAAGATATTACCATCTTTTTGAGATATTACCATATTTACAATTACTCCAGTTGACAACATTTATATATAATTTTATATTTTGTTCATGTGACCGCTAAGGAAAAATCCATATTATTTCCAATATAGCTATCGGAGGCTATATAGTATATAGTGAACCAACCGGTCACGTGAAATTTGAAATTTGGGTCAATTCAGGATTTGAGGGGGACCAATCAACACTAAATAATGCATATATACTGGGAGCCCAAACACAAGTCAGCATCACCTTCATGATTTTGGTTTACCACTCGAATTTTTTTTATCCTTTTTTCTTTTTTTTGGATCAGATGGGTATTTCATTAAACAACCAAATCAAATTTTACAGTAGCAGTAATATATAGAACTTGTAATGCTTCAAGACCGAATATATTATATATCTTTCCTCAAATCCAAATGAAGCATTAGTAATATGTTTGATGTCACATGTTAAATTTGATAAAACGTAATAAATTATTGCACACTCTTTTTTAGGTACATCAAACTTCAAATACAAGTAAATATCTAACCACGTGGAGGGAAGTAGCAACAACTGATGGCAAGATAGAATAAATGCAGACATGAGAGGCATATCATAAATTGTTCTCTACGTTTTCTCTCTCGTTGCATTTCCTTTCAATTGTTCGTAGAGTTTACACTCAATTTAGTTAAGTCTCATTTATGATTCTTGTATGAGTTGTATGCATATTCAATTGTAGTATTTCATGCTAAATTACTGTTGTAATTATGTTTATGGATACCTAATTAAAGGTTGGAATCCATAGATAAAATTATATATATATATAGATAAATTGGGGAAATTAATTTTCAATAAAGATAATTGTAAGTGGGCTTGTCCCTCAATGGTCCAAGACTATTAAAGGCCTTGTGAGGAAGTTGAAGAGTTACAAACTCTTCATATGTCCCACATTGACTTTTATTAATAGTGTGTACTAGTATATATGAACTTAAGTGTTTAGACTTGGTATAAGTCTTTATACCACACGCGCGCCGCCGCCGCCCGACCGACCCGACTCGGCTCGGCTCTGATCTGATCTGAACTGGGCTGGGCTGGGCTCGGGCGTTTGGGCGAATTGTCTCGTCTCGGACTTATCTTTTTGGAGGAATTTCGAATTAAAATTTGAATTAATTTAAAATTCGAAATTGTAGTCTCAAGATTAATTCTGCAGCAGTTACGGGAATTAAATTGAGAAAACGTTTCAGACGTTTTCTTCACATTTAATGGGCAGTTTCTTTTTTCAGAATTAATGGTAAAAACGTTTCAGACGTTTTAAAATTTAATTGGGCCGTTTCTTATTCTTATTTAATGGCCAGTATTAAATTCTGAGGCTCCCCCAGCACCTATATATATGGCTGCATTTCTGATTTCAGAAACACACCAACAGAAACAACAATCTGTTCTCTCACTCGAAATCCTTTCTGAGAAAAATAGTTCTGGGTTACTTTTCTGCTTTTGAGTGTTCTTCGAGGTGGAATTTCTGCTACTGTGCAGTGGAGGAATTCTTGTAACCAAATTATCCTGGGAGAAGTGTTCGTGATTCCCAATTGCACCGGAAGTGGGTCGATAATTTCTTCAAGGCAAGCAGAAATAATTCTGCGATTTGGTTTGATCAATTCTGTTACTATACAGAATTGTGAGATAAGTTGATTTCAATTTATCTGTTCGATTTATATAACTGATTATATTTTTCGTTTATTGTTCATATTGGTTTGTTTGTTTCAGTTTCAATTTTGTATTCAAGTTTTGATAATATTAAAACCGGTTTTTCCCAACAATCTTGAAGAAATTATTTTCGTGTTTTAAAATTATCATGTCATCTGCAGGAGGCTCCGGTACTGTGTCCATGCAACCCACAAAAGTCGACCTATCCGGTTTACCGGAAAAGTTTTCGGGCCAATTTTTTAAGCGTTGGCAACAGCGCATGAAAATTTGGTTTACGATGAAGGGACTTTTGTCGGTTATTCAGGTGACTAAACCTGTACCAACTGAAACCGACCCAAAGACTGATCAAATAGCTGAATGGTCAGAACGGGACCAAATTGGTCGAGGAGTCATTCTATCTGCTTTATCGAATGTACTCTTTGACGTGTACTGTTCTGATTCATATACAGCAAAGTCTCTTTGGGACGAATTGGACAGGAAATATAATACTGAAGAGCAAGGGCTCGAAAAGTATTCTGTTTCCAAGTTCCTGAAGTTTCAGATGGTTGAAGGAAAGTCTGTAGCTGAACAAACGCATGAACTGATAAATCTTGAGCACGCTCTTTCTGATGCTGAAATGAAACTTAAAGAAAAATTTCTGGTTATGTCAATCATTGAGAAGTTTCCCAAATCTTGGGAAAACTTTGGCATGACATTGAAACATCAAAAAGGAAAGCTGACTCTTGATGATCTTATGATTGCCATAAGTATCGAAGAGGAACACAAAAACCAAACTCATGGTGTTCCTGTTGAGTACCCGGTTTTAATATTATCAAAACTTGAATACAAAATTGAAACTGAAACAAACAAACCAATATGAACAATAACCGAAAAATATAAAAGAAACCAAAGGCAAACAAACCATGCTGGACTTGTGGACAGATGGGTCACTGGGCTAAGGAGTGTCCTACTAAAAAGTCCAAAGCCAAATCTGAGTCTACTACACCGGCTACAGTCAACATGGTTGTAGGAGACATTGGTGAAACTAGAGCTCCGGCTATGGTAAACATGGTTGTGGGGGATACTAGTGAACCTAAAGCTCCAGAAAACTCTGTTGATGGGTATGTTTCCTTGAAACCTGAAATTCTTACTATTTATGAACCATTTGATTGGCTAATAGACACTGGAGCAAATGTGCATGTATGTGCTGATAAATTGCTATTTGTGTCTTATCAGCCTGTTGATGGAAAATCCGTGACGATGGGAAATTCAAGTGGTGCTAAAGTGTTAGGGATAGGACGCGTGGACTTGAAGTTTCCTTCAGGGCGCATACTATCACTACAAAGGGTGCATCATGTTCCAACGATCAGGAGGAATATAATAAGTGGTTCTGTAATAGTTAGGGAGGGTTACGAAATGAACTTTAAATCCAATAAAGTCGTAATTCTGTATTATGGGACTTTTGTTGGTAAAGGTTATTTAGATGATGGTTTATTTAAATTAAGAGTTGAAAATGTTGATTCTAATAAAATTTCTGAATTTCCAGTTGTGAATGCAATTGAAACTTCTAATGTTTGGCATGATAGATTAGGACATTTAAATTTTGGCTCTGTTAAACGGATGATGAATTTAAATCTAATCCCCAAACATGAAATAAACCATAAAGACAAATGTCACATTTGTGTTGAAGCAAAACAAGTAAGAAAGCCATACCAATCGGTTGAAAGGCAGTCTGAAATACTTGATTTGGTTCATACGGACATTTGTAAATTCAATGGAATTTTAACTAAAGATAATAAGAAATACTTTATTACTTTTATAGATGATTGCAGTAGATACTGTTATGTTTATTTATTAGAAAATAAATCTGAAGCACTTGAAAAATTCATAACGTTTAAAAATGAAGCTGAAACTCAAACTGGTAAAAAACTTAAACGGTTGAGATCAGATAGAGGTGGAGAATATGAGTCTAATTTGTTCGAAGAATATTGCCGAAATTTTGGCATTATTCACGAAGAGACTCCTCCATATTCCCCTTCGTCAAATGGGATAGCAGAACGAAAGAATAGAACTTTTAAAGATATGATTAATAGTTTGCTTTTGAATTCTGGATTGCCTAAATATATGTGGGGAGAAGCTTTGAATACGGCTTGCCATATTCTGAATAGAGTTCCTCTAAAACATAATGAAAGCACTCCGTTTGAATTCTGGAAAGGCAGAAAACCCAGTTTAAAATACTTTCGTGTGTGGGGCTGTCTTGCAAAAGTTCTAGTTCCAGAACACAAAAGAAAGAAACTGGGTCCAAAGACTGTTGATGCAATCTTTATAGGCTATGTGGAAACAAGCTATGCTCTCAGGTTTCTGGTTATAAAATCAGAAATTTCTGGCATAGAGGTGAACACAATAGTTGAATATCGTGATGCTACGTTCTTTGAGGACGTATTTCCCATGAAAACGGGAATACCTAATGAGAATTCTTTAGATTCAGCCCTTACATCTTCATCAATTCCTGATCATGTGGAAAAGATGACAAATGTGGGGGTTAATCCAAGTACTTCTGATTCAGTACCGATTGAATCAGATGAACCCAGACGGAGTAAGAGAGCTAGAATTACCAAGGATTTTGGAAGTGATTTTATCACTTACAACATCGAGGGTGATCCTGTAAACTTCAAAGATGCAATGACTTCGAAAGAAGCAAAGCATTGGAAGATAGCTGTCAAAAGTGAGATGGACTCCATAGTCTCTAATGGGACATGGGAACTAGTCGATCTCCCTCCGGGGTGTAATACGATTGGATGTAAATGGATCTTTAAAAAGAAATTTAAATCTGATGGAACCATAGATAAGTTTAAAGCCAGATTAGTTGCCAAAGGGTTTAGGCAAAAAGAGGGAATCGATTTCTTCGATACATATTCCCCTGTTGCTCGTTTGACTACAATCCGGGTGCTAATAGCACTGGCTTCTATATATGATTTTCCGATTCACCAAATGGATGTTAAAACAGCATTCCTGTATGGTGATCTCGAGGAAGAAATCTATATGGATCAGCCAGAGGGATTTGTAGCTTCTGGAAATGAGCGAAAAGTTTGCAAGCTTGTTAAATCACTATATGGTTTGAAACAAGCTCCTAAACAATGGCATGAAAAGTTTGATAAAACTATTTTATCTTTTGGCTTCGTTGTAAATGATAATGATAAGTGCATCTACTGTAAAGTTAAAGGTGATAAATGTATTGTTTTATGTCTGTATGTTGATGATATTCTATTGATTGGATCTAATATTGAGATAATAAATGAAACCAAGTCGTTCTTAAAGAGTAAGTTTGAAATGAAGGATATGGGTGTGGCAAATGTAATTCTTGGACTCAAGTTGACTCGATCAACTGAGGGTATAGCAGTTTCTCAATCTCACTATGTTGAGAAGATAATTGAGAAATTTGGCTATAAAGAATGTAAAATTGCCAAAACACCATATGATCCTTCAGTGGCTCTCTTTAAAAATGAAAGTGGTGTTCCTGTCTCTCAATTAAGATATTCACAAATTATTGGAAGCTTGCAATATCTGGCAAATGGCACGAGACCAGACATTTCGTTTGCAGTCTCGAAGTTAGCAAGATATACAAGTTGTCCAAATCGAACCCATTGGGGAGCTCTTGACCGGGTACTAAGGTATCTGAAGGGCACAGTATCACTATCTCTTCAATATGGCAGGTTCCCTGCAGTACTTGAAGGGTATAGTGACGCTAGCTGGATAGCCAAGAACTCCGGAAGCAATGGGTGTACGGGTTACGTTTTTACCCTTGGTGGGGGCGCTGTCTCCTGGAAGTCAACCAAGCAAACCTTGGTGACTCGGTCTACATTTGAGGCCGAATTATGTGCTTTAGACACGACAGGAACTGAAGCTGAATGGCTACATGGGTTATTGATCCAATTACCCATGGTTAGCTTGCCTCTTCCAGCAGTCGTGGTGCATTGTGATTCTCAAACCACAATTGCAAAGATTAAAAGCCAAAAATATAATCAAAAGACCAAGAGACACATCCAAGTTAGACTAAAGTCTATAAGGGAACTTGTGTCTGATAGGGTCATAGTCGTTGACTTTGTTGGTACCAAAGACAATGTGGCAGACCCTTTAACTAAAGGACTAGATTTGTCCTTAGTACAGAAATCCAGGCTGGGGATGGGACTGAAAACCCTAAACTGATATACAAGCAGTGGCAACCCAACCTACCAAGTGGAGATCCCACAAGGAAGGTTCAATGTGGTATAAACAAACTGCTGGGTATATAAAAGTTGCTTCTAACTAAGACTGATACTAAGTATCTGAGTCTATCCCCTGATATACCTGATAGGAGCTGACTACTGCTAATCTAGTAAGTGTATTAACACTGAATGAGGTCAAGTCTGTAAGACGGGATGCTAGCAGCACATCCTGAGACGCTCAACTAAGTGAATGTAGTTGTTTGGCCGCGACTAGAGGAAATAGGGTTATTCCTCAACAACATTCATGATACAGGATCAGGACACATGGCCTATTAACACATAGCAAGTAATGTGTTGTTACCAATGGACGCTACCACATCAAGGTCCAAATTCAAGGCTTAGATCCATTTGTCCCTGTGGTAGCATAAGTTGGATAACTTAGGCAGTGGTTCAAACCGGAAGGTACCATTGCTGAAAGCACATTGCAGTAATCCTAGTAAATTATTTTTCTATGGATTTGTGGGGGATTGTTGTAATTATGTTTATGGATACCTAATTAAAGGTTGGAATCCATAGATAAAATTATATATATATAGATAAATTGGGGAAATTAATTTTCAATAAAGATAATTGTAAGTGGGCTTGTCCCTCATTGGTCCAAGACTATTAAAGGCCTTGTGAGGAAGTTGAAGAGTTACAAACTCTTCATATGTCCCACATTGACTTTTATTAATAGTGTGTACTAGTATATATGAACTTAAGTGTTTAGACTTGGTATAAGTCTTTATACCACACGCGCGCCGCCGCCGCCCGACCGACCCGACTCGACTCGGCTCGGCTCTGATCTGAACTGGACTGGACTGGGCTGGGCTGGGCTGGGCTCGGGCGTTTGGGCGAATTGTCTCGTCTCGGACTTATCTTTTTGGAGGAATTTCGAATTAAAATTTGAATTAATTTAAAATTCGAAATTGTAGTCTCAAGATTAATTCTGCAGCAGTTACGGGAATTAAATTGAGAAAACGTTTCAGACGTTTTCTTCACATTTAATGGGCAGTTTCTTTTTTCAGAATTAATGGTAAAAACGTTTCAGACGTTTTAAAATTTAATTGGGCCGTTTCTTATTCTTATTTAATGGCCAGTATTAAATTCTGAGGCTCCCCCAGCACCTATATATATGGCTGCATTTCTGATTTCAGAAACACACCAACAGAAACAACAATCTGTTCTCTCACTCGAAATCCTTTCTGAGAAAAATAGTTCTGGGTTACTTTTCTGCTTTTGAGTGTTCTTCGAGGTGGAATTTCTGCTACTGTGCAGTGGAGGAATTCTTGTAACCAAATTATCCTGGGAGAAGTGTTCGTGATTCCCAATTGCACCGGAAGTGGGTCGATAATTTCTTCAAGGCAAGCAGAAATAATTCTGCGATTTGGTTTGATCAATTCTGTTACTATACAGAATTGTGAGATAAGTTGATTTCAATTTATCTGTTCGATTTATATAACTGATTATATTTTTCGTTTATTGTTCATATTGGTTTGTTTGTTTCAGTTTCAATTTTGTATTCAAGTTTTGATAATATTAAAACCGGTTTTTCCCAACAATTACATTATTGAATCAATAAACCTTAATTAGTTTCTCGATCTAGACAACATCATATGCATTCAACTTTTCTATTATGTACGCGATCCACCAGTTGAGTAATTGGTACTTCACTTAAACTTAATGGAGTATAATTGATAATATATTGAGCTCAAAACCTTTGATCACTTTTCTTGATAATCTTTCAAAACGCCTAACTAATTTTTTCTTTGCTACTTGAAGAATCAATAAAGTATGGAAACAATAAACTTGTCTTTTTAAGTAATACCCATGCAGATGGCATTAAATTTGTGTGTCAAATCATCAACGGCTCTATGTATTTTTCTTTTCTTCCCAACGAACTATAATTTCAAAATTCTTGCAACAATAAAAGGGCCACAAATTGACGAGAAAAATACACAAAAATTAGGAGCAAAATAAAAAATAATCAAATAAATTTAACATTTCTTCTCTGCCAACGTCGCCTTCGAATTCTCTATCTCTTCAATTTCTTAGACCAAACCCAGTTTTGGTGAATATCTATTGCTAAGACTTTTCTATAGGAATAACTGATTAGTTAACGAACAAATCAAGAAGAGTAATGAATATTTCACCTCTCTAGAAGAGGGGTCTATACTGTAAATATGCACCCTCCGTTCCATTTCTTTTTCTCCCCTGGTACAGTTGACCAGTCAACTTAACTAAATTTGTAAAAATTATAATAAATAATTAAAAAAATATATTTCACTAATAAGTTGATAAGATTTTATGACACTATATATTAATATTTAAAATGTTTAATACACCACAAATCTGAATAATTTAATATGATAAGTCACCTAAAAAATTAAAAAGTTTGACCGAGTACTATAACAAAGAAAATAAAAGAAATGGGATGAAGGCGTGCAGTATATATATATATATGTGTGTGTGTGTGTGTGTGTGTGTGTGTGTGGTGGGGGGAGGGTGGGGGATGGTTGCTTCTCCAAATCTCAAATAATTGTGGATCATAAAATCTTTCCTTTCTTTTTCTTTTTAGGGTATGATCATGATGATCATGTGATTGAGTGTGTACTGGATTCGGGCGAATCAATTTAGCAAACAGTTGAAAAGAAGTATGAATATTATTATTTCATATATATATATATATATATATATGTATATATACCTGCAGTTTAATTAATTGATCCCCCACGTACAGGCCACAGCCACTAATATATCGATCATGATTTAACCATCCCCTTACTTCAAAGGACAATAATTTTACTTATTCCCACTTCCAATCCCTTATGGTGTGATCGATTTCTGTGATGATTATACTGTTCAATGAAAATGACTTCACTCTTTCTCCATTCAGATCATTTTTCAAAACCCAGGCCGGCCATGTGATTTTTTCAAAAAAATTATATAATATATATTTATACACACCAATATGCTTTATTAATTAATTATGTACCTGGAAAAACTCTACATAATGTTTCAATGTTTCTTATGATTTTAAAAGAAGAACTTTAATGTTGCATGCAGTAAATTATTAGTGCTTTCTTACGCTTGTAAGAATGCTTGCTTGTTACACCCATTAATTAATCTTGTCTAATTTCTACTTTCAACTTGGGGTGCAGTGGAAGCTCTTTTTATCCATGGCCATATTTAATTTGTTGACTTCAAAGACAAATTAATTTAATTACAGTCTTAATTTATGTGTTTCCAAAGAAAAAGAAAAAAAAGAAATATAAATCGGCTTAGTTCAATTGAAATGAGTTTTGATTTGTACACATTAAACAAAAAACCTTTGTTTGCAACAATTATATGCTTCAGTTTCTATTAGAGTGAGTATTCTTCTAGTTTAATATACTACTTCGTATTTGGAAGTTGAGTTTCTTTGTAATTGAATAAATTTTCTGACCTAGTGATATATATTTGATGCATGTAATGATGTAATTTTCGTTCACTAAAAAAAAAAAAAATCTAGCCTTTCTTGTGTGCCTCTATGCATAATAACATTCATTCGGTGAAGTTCAATGGAAGTATGTATATTTGGAAATGTAAAATACACTATACATTCCCAAATACTTGTTTACATATTTATTTAAATTGTTTCATTCCCATGGTGAGCTAGCATGTAAATTGAGTTTGTAATATTTCACTTTATCAATATTTTTATTATTTACTCAATTTTTTTATTCAATCACATTTATTTCCTCTCAAGTAACTACCATATACATATATACTCTATTTCCCTCTCCTCCAAACTTCCAAGTTAACCCTTCAAAAGCAAATTAAAAATAATGTATATTAGATTCTAATTTACATATCCCCTTTCGAATGTGAAATATTGAGAATGAATAATAATAATTAGGGGTTTACATCCTTATTAAAAACTCCCATTGGAGTTGATCTTATGCATAATTGATTTCATTTTTGGTACGGTTTTGAGCTCTTAGAAAGTATCAATTCAATCCCTAGCTAGATTCCCTGTTGATTAAAGACTCTATATTTTTAGTTATTCCCTTGTTTCCTAATCATATCACCTTTATACTTCACTTGAGTCTTTTTCAGTAGTCCTTTTTAGCTTTAATTGTACTTTTTAGCTTTAATTGTGTGTCAGTACTTGATTAAAAAGTCCTATATAAACTAGTTATTAAGACGACCAAGGTTCTTATAAATATGATTTTGAATAATAATACCCACTGGCCTCTTTAATTAGCTTTTGGATTGGGCCCAATTCATTTAGGATATACGTACGTACGTGTGTTGTAACTGTACCATAAAGTTTAATGAAGAAAAATGTATTTAGAACCATGAATAACAAAATGATCTTTATTAATTGCTCCATTAATGCAAACTAAATTATCTTTTTGGTTTAAGAAGAAGAAGGGAAAACGAAAAAAAAGATCATGGCTCCACTGCAAGCTAAATAAACATTAATTAGTACAAAAAAAGGTCTGCATTTTTTAACTAGAATATTTCTTCTGCAATGTTGTGTCCTTTAGATATGTATTATTTATATGGTAAATGCACAAGATTATCCATGGCTGCCTGCAACGCCTCATCCTCATCCTCATCGTATAAAATCTGCCAAAACACGAACAATTAATCATAGATCATCGAGCTCATTATTAATTACGTACTCATATATATATATACATAGGAAAATATAATTATTCAAATCTAATGGAAAGGGGGGGGGGGTGATTGATGCAATTTAATTTAGTTTAATTATATATATATATTTATTACCTGGAAGGAATCAATATGTTGGTAAAATGAATTGTTATCATGTTGATAATTAGAATATTGATGATCTTCAAATGCCTTGGACACTTGATCAATATGATCTTCATGAGAGGGTTCAATAATATTATTAATGTCGTTCTTGGCAAATCTTCCTCGAATCCGGACTCGCTTGTCAGCTAGGGTTTTACGACAGGCATACTGCAATAATTCATGAAAATAAATTAAATACTCCCATATATATATATAGTATTATAGATTTTCCTTTAGAATTGAAGAGTGTATATGGATAGATTACCTTTATGGTTTTGTTAAAATTCCTTTGATTTCTTTTCTTCAAGTATCTCAGAATTCTTTCCTTCCTTTCTTCAACTGAGTACCGTCCAACCTTGAATTCGTTATAATGATCTTCAATGTTTGCTTGTAATTCATGTTTACCTTCTATTCCCTAGAAATTAAATAAAGTAATGAAAATTTATATATATACGTAATATAGGGGGTAAATTGTCACATTTATCATAATACATGGGGTAAATTGCCACATTATCATAATAGAAGGTTGGAAAAATACCAAATTGTAGTGATGATGAGCGATGGGAAAAGCTGAGGAAATGTTTAATCCAGAAGAAGCAGCAGCAGCAGTAGCCTCAAACGGTAGGTGATGATCATTGTGCAGGTTACAAAAACCCATGGCCATGTCGTCATTAATAATGCATCCCAATCCATGATCAATTTCTTCACCGACGTCATATGTGTATGGAACTGGGAGACCCAAAATATCACTGGATAAATAATAATAATAATTATTACTAAAATCTAATTGGTGGTAAGGGATAGATGATGCACAACCCTGCATTTGCATTCTCATTATTATATTTTTTTTATTTTTGGCTGCAGGTATCTATGTTCTGAAGACAGTGTTTGGTGCATGTTTATATATATACATACAGGATCCGGAATAGAATTATTAAACAAGTTGCATTTATTTGTTGGCCCTTTTGTCTGTCCATCTCTCTCTTTTTTATTAATTAATTAATTAATATCAACATGTTATTGGTCTAGTGAAAGAGACTAGTCACTACAAAGTAACGGACTCAGGTTCAAATTTATGTTGAGAGAGGTTTTCATTTTATGTGCCCGACGCGCCTCGAGAGGGATTAAACCCTGGAAAATTAATATATATATATATATATATGCATGATTATTAACCCGCCTTACTGTTTTCAATTTAGACTTTTGATTGGTCATCAATTACTTTTAGTCACCACCCCGGCCCTGATGCTGATATGGGTAAATTACTGCCCGCTGGCCCCTTTTGTTTATGAAAATACATGCATATCGCTAGCCCTTCAACTATTAATTAGATTAAATTAAATTAAATTAGATTAGATGATCATTTTGTTTAAACAAACAAAAATACCATACCAGGGTATATAACTACTATTAAATAATAGTATAAAGTTAAAACAATAACCCAACCCCGTCCATGCACGGAAAGATTATCTATCATACTTTTATGTCATACATACAAATTTATTGAAAATTATATAAATTCAAAATTTGTGTGGGCCTACACATTTACTTGGATGGTGAATTTAACATGTAACACTAAATAAAATAAGACATGAAAGTGTAAGGATGTGGGCTGGAGTTGAGGTTTTTCTATTTCTTTTTCTAATTTTAATTTATATTTATATGTATATTTATAAAACAGTTTATTTTTTATTTTGGGAGGTGAATTTGGACTTTATCTGATAAAGGTAATCGTGTATAGAATTTTTTTTTTTTTTTTAATTTTAAAATTGAGTACTCTTATATGCAGGTCAACGCACATCTACATCAACGTAGAGTCGTCGTTTTATCCATTATTTATTACCTATTCTTATTTTTGTACTGACTAGTATTTGAGTATTTTATATTGTTATCAAAACATTTATAATAAGCTAGTCAAATACTATTAGAATACAATAATTTAGTACCGTAACAAAAAAAAAAAAAAGTTGCGAATTTGTATCCTCCCTACCCAGCCAGCAGGTAATTTTGGTTGGCATCTGAACATACAACAACATGAAAATGTATGTATGCATATAATTTTTCACAATACATTATCTAGCTAGTCTAACGAATTTTTTTATAAATTCATAAATGTCAAAAAGATGTGGCCGCAATACTGTTTTTTCTTGAATGGACTCTTTTCGGTAATGGACTCTTGTCTTTTCAATGGGTTTTATTCCATTTCCACCACTTATTCCTTTTCTGGCTCAACAAAGCTAGGACTAGAATTTAATTTAATTTGCCTAGTGCCTAGTACCTAGAACCTATATTTCATTTCTTTAAGAAACCAAAAATAAATATTTCATATCGGTAATGTAATTTACCCTCAATTTGCAATAAAAATTACCCGAAAAATAGTCTAATTGATTGTCAAAATGGAAAACGTCTTTTCTTCATAAGAAATATTGCTCAATTTTGAACATATCACATTTAAATTATTTGCAAAACTAACAGTACCCGCGTACATATCAATCATTTGCAACCTGTTATAGTGTTTTACACTCCATTAAAAAAATCTCCAGTAATAAAAATGAAAAACGGGAGCCACATTTAGATTTAATTCATTCAATTAACTTAAAATTAAAGCCTACTTAAAAATAAAATCAAAAGTAATTTTTGACTAAATTTAAAATAAATAAAATTTGAAATGTTTGTGAATTTATTGTGATTCTCAATTGTAGACAATGTATACACACAAGTAATAGATTGTTAATTTTAAAACTAGAGTTATGAGCTAAAATTGAATCTTAAATTTTGAAAATAAGCTAAGCTTAAATATGATCTTGTAAAATTTATATTGATTAAACAATTTAAACATAAAGAGACATATAACAAGTATTTATTTAGTATTTAATATTTATACATAATAAAAGAAAATGTTTTGGATTTCCAAATTTTGCTCAAATTTGGGCTCAATTTGGGTCGGTGAGCATTTTGCACATGATCTCATTTAGTCCTCCATTATAACGCATTTTTAGGACTCAAAATGGTTTCGGTCTTCATTTGAACTCAACGTTGGATTTGCTCTTAAAGCATAACCAATGGAGTCTTTCAAATGGGATCTAAACTAGTATGGGTCTATTTGGATGGGTTTTGGCTTGGTTTTATGGGTCTTGGTTCAAAAAAATTGGTTTGGGTGGTTTCGATGAAACTTTTGAGACTTCGTTTGGATGGACTTTGTGGTTTGAATAAGTTGAAACCCCATTTGGATTGGGGTTGGATGTTGGGGTTTAGGGGAAGAAGTAGGTGATAGGTGTCAAATCAATGTCCTTTTTAGTGAATTTTGAGGAAAAAAGTAGATGTTACACTACAAGAAAAATGGATTTTAGTGACAAAATATTAAGTGACATTGTTTATATTGTCACTTTTTGCATATATTTAATGACAAAAATATTAGTTTTGTCACAATAACAATAGTGACAAGTGCAATAGTGACAAAATATATTTTTAAGTTGTCACTAATGGCTATTAGTGACAAGTGTATGGAACTTAAGTTGTCACTATTGACAATTAGTGACACCCTTTCAGTGACAACTTAGTGACAACAAATATTGTTACTATAATTTAGTGACAACTTTTTTGTTGTCACTTTTGGGGTATCACTAAATGTCAATAGTGACAACTTTTTTACATTTCTTGTCACTACTATGTCTATATACATCATTTTAGTGACAATATTTAAATTATTGTCACTTTGTCATTTACTATTTTGTCACTTAAATTCAAATTTTTTGTAGTGTTATGTGTCAAATCAATGTTTTATAGGTTTGAAGAGTTTGAGTGTGAATTTCTGAATAAGTTTTTTATGATTTTATGGGTTTGGCGAAAACTCATTTAAAAGAGCTTTGGCTCGATCTCGCGAAACCCGCGAGACCGGACCAAAACCCATCCACATACACCCTATAAGTCTCAAATGTTCGAAACTTTTTTAGGGAATTCAAAACACTAGAGCAAATTGCAAATGGTGAATGTGGGTCCAATGCTCTTAGATTGTGTTGTACTTAAAATTTTCAAGTAAATTTTGAAGGAAAAAATTGAAAGGGGAATAGAGCCCTTTCATGTGCTTGCTATTCTCTAGTGTTAAAAGCTGTCTGCCCTAAATTTATGTTTCAGTTCAGTGAGTAAAGATACAATCTAGAAAATATATTGGCTAAGAATCAACAAAGATTTTGCAAGAAGTACAACTCCGTTTCCACCCAAATTAACTTTCTTGTTCTATTCGAGTACTATAAGACCCATTTACAGTTCATTTCATGGGGAATATGTATGTTGGAACTTTTGTTAGTAGAAGGTCGATGTGATTATGTGGCGTGATTATCTCATGTCCATGGATTAAAATTTCATTTTTTTGATAAATTTCAAAAAGTTCAGTGTCATAAATTTTAGAAAAAAATTGTAAATCAAAGAGAAATACCTTGTTGTTTTGTTTTCGAGTGTTTCAAAAAACATAAACTTTCTACATATGAATCAAAAGTAATTAAGCTTCGTGTTTTTGCCACATCCAAGTAAGTACATTTTCATCAAGTCTTAATCAAAATATAATTGGTCAAAGCAAGAATATAAGACTCAAAAAGAAAGAGAATTCCTTTGATTGCTGATTCGATTTTGTGTTTCTAGCTTGTTCATGATTTTTGTTCAAGAGAAGAAAAAATAGAAAGTGAATTGGCTGGGAATATTATCTGCTGATTGAATGTGAGGGAATAACACAATAGTTACAGCTTCTTATACAAGTGTTTCTCCCTTTTTGGTGCCTATTTTCCGCAAAAAGCATGCCTATTAACATATTGTGAAAGAGATTCAGGATTGACGTAGCTACCTTTGTTTGTTCCTTTTCGAAAAAGAATATATCGACCATGTTAATTAATCATACCGGCCCGTATTAGAGTGCAAACGAGAAAATCAGTCATTTACGATTGTTTGGTTTATGGAAAGAAACTAGTTTCCATAACATGATCATATGAAGTTAGGTTGAATTCTCATAGAGAGAAGGGCCACATAATGTTGTATTACAATATCTAAGAAGGAATAAAGTTAGGTGTCAAACCTAAATATTTTGATATAAAAAATAAAAAGATAGACTAGGCCAAGTCGTACAATGCATTTTTTTTGTACATTATATAGTTATTTTATTTTATTTTTTTATCGAACTTTTTCGTTTAAATGAGGTTTGGTCTGATTAAGGAAAAATTATTTGAAGTCTGAGTGTAAACCATAATTTAGTAGTTTCAGTGTTCTATTTTTTTCTCCATAAATACATACATATATATATATATATAATTAAAAGTTTATGATTATATAATGTATTGAGCTAAATAAAACTATGAATAATTGAACTCGGATTGAGAAATTCTTGAGCAATACAAGATCTTTACAAGAAACATATGAATCAAAATCTTCGATCGACTGCAAGACTAGCTTTGATGTGGGAACAAGTTCATGTTCGGGCATGTGGGCTGAGAGATTCATGCTAACCCGATATTAGATTTAGGGGTCCTAAAATTGCTAGAGAATTTGACCACTTTTCTTTCCCCCTTACTTTGACGATTGATTCTTCAAAGTATTCGTACAATTTTTACCTTAAGTCTGCTTAGGCAGCAGAAGATATCATCTGCTCATGGATTTGTCAATCTTTTCATCAACACATTAAAATTCTTTGCCATGCAATCAAAATCAAGAGGATGCATATCCAATCCTAATCTTTCAAAATTCTGTCAATTCAGATAAAATTATGCTTATATGGGCTAGAAACATCCCGACCAAATCTTATTTTCTTATCTATAATTTTAAATGGATAGGCAGATGATCTAGATGCCAAATTTAAATCCAAATAGATCACAATAATTTAAGTAAAATCAAATGAAACACATCTAATTCTAAACATAACATAATTCTATCAAGCACATCCCACCACCCCAAACCCGAATTGGATCACCGCAACATCAACAACTATTTAATCCTCCATTACCCTAGTTTAATTTGGAACGGACCCATTGGATTGCGAGTTCAAAAAATGAGCCCAACAAAAGTACAAACACTTCAAATATTTTCTTTTTTCTTTTTTCTTTTTAGAACAAACACTTCATTTGAATGATGCCCCTGATGAGCTTCTCCCTTTTTTAGAAGCTGATGTTGAGTAGTTGTTTTATTGTTTGTTAGTTTTTGTTCTGATGTATAAAAAAAAAGAAATCAATTAAAAGGTCATGACAATCAGAATAATTCGAACCACCAGGCACCAGCTAAGCCACCATTATTCCCCTTTCTCTTTCCATAACAAATGAAATGCTAGCAAACATTCGGGAAATCTTAAAAATGCCATTATCTACATGTCATGACATAGTAACAGAGAGATATAGCCAAGAAAATTATACTCTCATTTGCAGATTAAATTGCTACCTGAGGTCATAGCAATAGCGTTTGAACAACTTTTCTACAGACGAACAAATCTGAGTGAAATTTTAAACGGCCCTGTTTATGATATCTTCAAGAGAAAATCAATTTAAAAGAATCAAGCGCGTTCCAATAATACTTCTAATGCACATTACGGTTAAGCAACCCTTGAAACGAGATATAAAGATCTTTATTGTCCATCCCAAAAATCTCTTCTGCTTTTCTCAATGTCTCCTGAAATTAAAGAGAACAAAAATGATATAACATATGATAGGATAGCAATGTGATACAGAATGTCATCAACGAATCTATCACTCACCTCACGGGATTGCTTTTGTGCATTTAGTTCCTTTATGTTGGCTAGAAATGCACTGAACTGCTCCAATGACAAACGACTCCTGCATTTAACATATAAAAAGTAAAAACAAACAAGCATAAGGCAAAAGAGCCATTATAAGAATTATTAGATCATTAAATGCTGAAAGTGTCAAAAATCACCTGGCTTGACGGAAAAACTCCTTCCCATCAATTCGAGGAGTGCGAGCTAATGGTTCCAATAGAAAAAAAAACATAGACAAAATTAGAATGATAGGATATTCAATTAAACTAATGGCTTGTTTGCAAAGACTTGTGCTCTTAAAAAAAAGTGTAAATCAAATCAGAAGTTTTTTGAGTACTTGTAAATTTTGCAAACTAGCCCTTAAATCTTTCAATTTTTTTATGAACCTGGAAGTGGGCGTCCACGAGGAGGAGAGTTAGCTGCAGAAGACTGCTGACTAGACGAGTACCATGAAGAAAGAGAGCCACGTCCCTCATATTGGGTTGAAGGAGAGGTAGCACCCGAGGGTCTTTGAGGAGACCCAACAGCTGAGTACTTTCTTGGAGACACGCTAGCCGAAATTGCTTTTGGAGTTTCAGAAGGAGTAAGACGAGGTGTTATATACGGTGTCATAGAAAATCTTTGATCAGATTGTTTAGAGACTTCATCGTTTATGTTTGAACTATCGGTAGATCCACTAAAAGAATGATATTTTGGGTAGCCATTTGATTCCTCGTCTGCCGAATTTAGAGACATAAATTTAATGGGAAAAGAACAGATATAACTCCCAAGAACACATCATGTCGTCAGAACTTACAATTACTATTTTTGGAATAGCCTTTGGGCAGCGAATGGTCGTAAGTGCCAATATCTACAGTTTCTGTTTGCTGCCAAGAGTGAAATTAAAGAAAAGCAAATTATCACCGATTTGAAAGACAAGCAACAATTCAATAATAAGAAGAAAAATATTGATTTGGCAAGCATACTGGTGAATTCTCATCATTCAGTGACTGCATCAATTGCCTCTTAAATGTCTCCAACTGTCAAAAAGAGCATAAGTTAGACAATCCGTCCCTGAAATTTACTACCCAGAAACTGATCGTTTAAGGTATGCAACCCGTGGTATAGAAGAAAACATAAATTTATCAAATATCTAATTAAGGCATCAAAGCAGAGAGCCAAAAAAAAAACAAAGCTAAGAGCCAAAAGCAATTTATCCTATGACATGTTTATGACCATATACTACTACCTGAATAAACCTTAGAGTTGGGATAAACTCACTTTTATTCCTATTTTCACAAGAGCCAAATTAATTACTCAAATTTGACAATTTCTATACTTATTTCTTCTTTAACAATGTCATATGAAATTCAACCATAATTAATACACCAAAAATGAATCCTCCTAAGTTATCTCAGCATATACCCAACCTAGAATAAAATATAAAAAAATAAAACGAAAATTCAACTAATAAACAACAAAAATGAGAAGTTAATTCAGCAAAAATAATCAAAACCGCAAAACATAATTGATTTACCTTCGCCAAATCGCGACTAAGCTTCTTCGCAGTCATAGCCAAAGAATCCCTCTCTTTTAGTATCTTCATCTGCAATTCAATTATCCAGAAACAAAAAGTCAAAAAAAGAAGAAGAAAAAAGAACCCAAATTTGGATAAAAATTCAATAATACATTATCTTCGCGCGTGATTTTCAATCGCAATTCCGCGTCCTGATAAGCGGTCTCGAGGTGATTGACCCTGTCCTCCAGCTCCTCAAGGAGGCGGTCTTTCTCAATGAGCTTCTGTCGGAGCCGACCCGCCTCGGTTTCCAACTTCGACACGCGCGACGCGATTGCCATGGATGTAATCTTACGCGCCAGATCCAGCTGATCGTATGGGTCCGTCGGTATCACAGATAGTATCTCGTCGGGCAAATTGAAGTCCGGGCCGACCCGACTCCCTTCCCCACCGCCGTGTGCCATCTACCAAAAAACAGACCCTTAATAAAATTTCTAATTCGAAGGGGCGGTGGGTAGACTTTCTTTGACGTTCGGACAGTACTATGTCAATTCATATAGCCTGAGGGGTATTTTTTTAATGTAGTAGGAGTATTTAATTTTGGTGGAACAGGAATTATTAGGGTAATGAGAGAATGCGGTTTGAAAATTTGGGAATTTCCCTCCTAAACGGATCTTTTTCTCCAAAACATATATACGAAACCAGCTGTCATTTTCTTTTCGGGTGGTTTTTAGATGTCGGACCCGGACCCCTGTCTGAATGTGTGAAAGAAATACTAATTGCTAATAGCTTGTTTGGTTGTTAAAAAAATTAAGGAAATTTGTAGGAAAAAGAATAGAAAAGAAAATTATTTTCCTTTACATGTTTGCTTATCAAGAAAATTATTTTGTTGCAGATATTTGCTTATCAAGAAAGTTTAGGAATATAATATTTTTGTTTGATTATGAATACTTTCAAAATTGTAAATATATTAAAAGTGATTATAAAATAAAACTTATCAAATTAACCTCTTGAAAATAAGTACTAATTAAGTAATTGAATCAAATAAAAGCTAACAATGAAATAAATAAATTAAAATAGCTTACACGGTTATACATATATTTATTATATATATATTTCAAATCTTTAACTTTTCTTTGGTTGAGATTTATGTAAAAATTAGTTGATATTGTCTTTTGTTAGCTGTACTTTTTTTTATTTCAAGATAAGAGTTACATTATCTTTGTTGATAAAATATTGTATGAAGAATCACGTTTTCATTATATTAACTATAATTTTTAAATTTTCATGCTATTGTATATTTTTTAGTTACCGAATTTATATCAATTTTCAAAGTTAACAAGGGGTTATTGACAATTTTTAAAGTTAACAGGGGTTACTGATAATGTTTTAGGTAAAAGGGTTGCTTTTGCATCATTTTGTGGGAGTAAAAATTTATAATGACTTGAGAGGGTACTTTTTTGCTAATAATAAATAAGCACAAAGGGGCTTTTGGTAGAAAAAAAAAATCACAAATGGGGAATTATGATAGTTATACAAAGTATAAGGAGTGCAATTTATTCTAAAATTTTCCCGAAATTTTCCCCATCAAATTAGTGGGGAAATTTTTTCTTCACAAAATTTTCCTGCAGGAAAGTTGAAGGAAAATCCAAACAACAAGTGGGAGAAAAAAAAATGGACTTTCCTTCACTTTCGAATTTTCCATAAAGTAGTATACATAAATTAGTATAAAATTTTAAATTAGTTATGGAAACATTACGAGTCTATCCTATACTAGATAGCATTATTCAGAAAATGTATTCAATTTTCTGTTTATACGCCTGAAAAACTGGAACATGTAACAGTTAAAATTTCCCCATCTTTAACAGTTTTATCTTGAATGGTAGTAGCTTAAAAGTTGAGATAATATCAAGATACTAATACGGAAGTTTAGTAACGCAGGCTGTACATCGGTAATGGTCGACATATTAATAATTTGATTTCATTTTTAATATTAATAATTTGAACTATGTACATAGTATGTATATATATGACTGAAAGAAATATGTCCATGTATATATATAACTTAAACTGCTATGTACTTGTCGCAGCAAAATGATTGAAAACTCAAGTGTTCTAGGAATAGAAGAATACTTGCTCCATAATTATCATAAGAGATCAGAGAAGTATTAAGATGTGATACTCAACACAAGTAAATAAAACGAAGAAAAGTAACAGTTTCTTTTACATGTGAAGTTTTCAATCATAAAAGTGTGGAAATATTGAATTCAAATGTTTTATTTGCTTCAAAAGAGTGTAAACGAATGTAATTTGGACAAATGGGGGTATGTGTAAAATGCCCGGCCCGCCCGCACACTGCACACAGAAGGATTCAGGATGTAGTGCATATCAAGTCTCCAGAGAACGCAATCACATGAGCAGAGTCTCTCCACAGCAATTCAAGTTTCTTATGTCACAAGAAACGCAAGCATAATCACTGAAGCTAGATGTGAATAGTACCTGCTTGCTCTCATGCAGACAACAAACAAGCACATGTTAGCAGGTCCCAAACTTCATATTATGGACAAGTAGAATGAAGTCTTCTGCTGCAATGGTTTTCTTCATCCAGAAGTAGCTTTACCTCTAGAAACGAGTCAGAAAAGATCTAGTTGAGTCACATAATAACCATATCAGCTTCTTAACCAATCATTTGACTGCCCTTACACCAACAGTTTTAACACGAAATCTGTACTGAGGCTGAGAATCACTGTCATCTTCGTCATCATCATCATCTTCTTCGCTAGAGTCATCTTCAACTCTGTCCCACCTCGAGTAGTCAAGATGAGAGTGTCCTTTTGGTTTTGGAATTGTTTGCCAACCCATAGACTGTTGATCAGCTGGTTTTTGTGCGCCCTGATTATTGGAGGCTACAACTTCAGATATTGGATTGATGTTCTTAAATTCACTTTTATTATCGTTTGCTAATGTGGGAGCCTCAGTCCTGTCGGTTTCTTCATTTCCACAATCTTCCACCTCGATATTATCTTCTTCTTCTTTCTTGTCTTCTTCGTATTTTGCTTCATCTATATAATCTTCTTCTTCAAATTCTGCTTCGTCTTCGGGTATTGGAGCAAGTGACTTTCCTTGAACAAAAACACCGTTATTTATTGACACGAATTAAGATTTGCCAGAATGAGTAAAAAAATATTCAAAAATTACAAACCCATTGTCCGTAACTATATCTCAACACAACAATCACAATTAATATCATGTACTGTCGATTTGTCCCTCCGGAAGAGACAGATGAAGCATTTCTAGTGCCACACCACAGTAGGGATAATCATATCACAACTGTTTAAGGAGTAGTAACTATAAGACTCCAAGTGCACCAGACAGTACTTAACTGGAACGCAATGATATAATGTTTACATAGCTCAGTGATCTAGACAACTAAATAAATTCTGTGACAGCTTTGATATAACTATCTAATAAACATCAACCACATGACTAATACATTCATATCATATATACTTCAGAGCCAAGACATTCTAATGACGGGGAAAATATGCCTAAGGGAGGAGAAAAGGAGAAACCAATATTAATATAAAAAATTTGAACTACAAGCAACAGAGAGTGAAGGAAATTGGGGTAACTACCATTTGTGTCTTCAAACGGGCTTGAAGGGTTCTGTACACATCTGATGATGGGTTCAACTCAATGAGACGGTTGACATCAAAAAGGGCTGAATGATACTCCTTTAAGGTGACTAGAGTTTGAGCTCGCAACATCAGTGCTCCGGTGTGATTGTGATCAAGCTCCAGCACTGAGGAACATTCTTCTGCCGCCTGCATTGAGAGAATATGATGGAAAAAATGAGACTGGCAAATATATATATATATATATATATATAATGTTCACAGTGACACGTGTAAAATATGAATGACTACTGACACCATAATGCAGAAAATATGACTAATTAATGGGTCATCATGCTTCTCATTTCTGTATTTTATAGAGAAATCCAGATCATAAAAACAATATAGGAACTCTCCTAACGAAAGTTTCTAGGCAAAAACCACCACAATAGAAGGGACTAGACAAAGATTCCGTAAATCAACATATGCTATCATACAAAATTCATCAAGGTTCAACTGTGATATCTCGGATCTTCATACTTATTTGTTGCCATGCATGCTTAATCAACCAAAAGAATATGGGAATTAATTTCTTAGTTCGCAATAGCAATAATGTATGATTACTTTTGATGATTACTTTTGTATGATATATATTCCATATGAGTTAATCCAACAGTTCATTATTGAGAAGGAAATAGTATGATCTTTCTCTCCAGCGCTATCTTATAAGTCACTAGCTAAATTGAAAGAGTGCACAATGACAATGTTGTTAAGTTGCCACCAAAATAAAATAAAATAATTTATCAGAGTCATCAAGGTCAAATAAATTACTAAACTTTATCCTGGGCGTCATTTTTCCTTTTTTAATTTCATTTCCCAGATAGGAATGCTTAGTCACATCAAACAATTTAGCAAAACACACTCACACGGAAAATAAAAAGGAATCAATTTATATTAGTTTTAAAGACAAATTTATTGCCACGGCATCAACTAGATTAGGTACAGAGGAATAAATCACTTTCTCCTTTAATTCTTTGATTTACAATTGCACCTGATTGACAATAAGATCACCAGATTTGCCATTTCACAATGAATTATTGGGAGGTACTACCACATATTAGAATCTTTCACTTGATGGACTTCATAAATTCCGAGGAAACAGTCTAATGCATGTTTGCATGTTTAAGGCCGTCTCAGCAGCACAAGTGTCCAACAAATTTGGGGTTGTTTACCGCTCTGCAATAAATGTACCAACCAAATGTGCCTACACTCAATCTATTAAATAGATTGTTAAAAGGAAACTATACGAATGCGAATTCTCCAGCCATAATAACTTCTTTACACACTCAAATACACATTCTACACTCATGGTTCCAGCACCTTCTTACCATATTCAACCCAACCGTTTAGTAATATTAATCTCCTCTGGAACTCGCTCACCACCCTCCATCACCACATCCAGGCGAAACAAACTCGGAACAATAGAAGGCAACATAATAAGAAACGGGCTTTAGAGATGGGCACCAAACCCATACTTCTTTTGATTTATTTTCTATGCAATATCACATCGTCATTAATGGCGAACGACAAAAGACCCAGTCCACCACCATCACCACCGCTTTGTTTTACATTTTTTTCAGAAATGAGGTTTGATTTCGATGCTCCTTTGTCTATTCACTTGAAGAAGACTGACTACATTTGCTCAAACAGTGATTCTCCTTGTTATGTAAAAGGAAACGGTGATTTTGTACTTTTCATTACCGGACAACTAAGATAGTGACCCAAATACCATCAAATCATGTACATTTATTTTGCTAAGTTGAAGTTGGCTGAAATTTAAGTTTCGTTCTAGAACAACTGAGTGAAGAAAGAAACGTGGAAATGGTGAAATGATTATGCAGGCAAGTGAAGAAAAAATAAATTTTGCATTTAACAATTAAGTGGGGTATCCTGGTCTTTTAGCATAAGCATGTATGAAACACTAATGTTGTTCATTCATTGTTCAATCAACACGTGTGAGAATATGATTGGAGTTTGTTGTTGAGTAGATAAATAAAGAGCAGTTGAACACTAGACAACCTCAACAACGTTAGGGTAATATAGATTTAATCGGAGACTGGAGAAGTTTTTAAAGAAAAGAGAGGCATGAGTGCACCAAGGTCTCAAACTACCAATCTGTTTTTCCAGTCCAAGTGTCCAACAGAGTTGATAATCTTCAATGCATATATATAAGTTTCAGATATCCATATAGGAACACGCGCACAAACACACATACATGAATTCTTCTTAGTATATGCATCCCAACTTTTAAAGATTCCAAAGATTAATTCCATTAAAATGAGTAATTATACCAAAAAGTTGCATAGAAAAATACAACAAAAAACTGTTTATTAACTAACACAAATAAAAGAGAGGTTTGGGTTCCACGTGATATAAATGTATGTACCTTCAAAAGTTAGATTTTAAAGTAGAGCCCTTATTTATTGGAGTTACTACAACTTAATACATCAAAATTTAGATTTCAAAGTCATTCATACGTCAACTTTTTTTCGAATGTTATTTCCTGAAAAAAGGTTTTCAGTCTACTACCCAACCTCCAATAGGAGGCAACATTTTCAATTGTTAAAGCATTCATCACCCATGGATAATAGTTTAGAGTCATGCTAGGAGAACTAGTTAGAGGAACCAATGTCATTTACCAACAACAGAAAAAACACAAATTATGAAGCATCAACCTGATGCATAAAATTGCAAATGAATTCTATTGAGATGAAACTCTGAATCTCTGATGCAGCAAAAAAACACATGTAATTGAGTTTGACAACATCTATTCTGCGATATCAACATCCTAATACAACTACAAACTTCAGCTAGGCGCCTTAGTTTAAAATCACAAAGCAAAGTATGTTTCTCATACTTTTCTCTGATATACGTGCTACCATCAATCTATCCCCTAAAAAAGTTAAAACCAAATCACTGAAAGTTGTTTTTTCTTCTATTAAATTGATAGCGTGTCAGGTTAAAAAAAATGAGATAAAATTTATAGCGTGTAAGCAGGTAGGAGGTACCTTAATAAAAAGGTGTAGTTTGAGATAACACGCGGCGCGATTGCTATGAAGTGCAATCTTCTGGGGCTTGGTCTTCGCGACGGAAAGCGCGTCGGTGTAATAATCCAGTGCTTCAGCATACTTACTTTCCCTGTACAACTGGTGCGCCCTCTCGATCTTATTCAGCGTCGCCATCTCCGATCACAAATCAACCTACGTACTGAAAAAACTAATACTGATTACTATGTAGAAATGGATTAGTATTTGGTCGTGATAAGATTCTCAGAAAGAGTAGGAGGAGGAGGATAAATCGAGATGAAGAATTACATACATGGAAAAATAATTGAGGTGAAATAAATGGAAATCTTACTCAAAAAGAAAATGAAATGGAAATGGGGGAGCGGGGTTCCACGTGTGAGATTAATTGAAAATTCTGATTGGTCTTTCGATTGATTGTTCAAATAATTCTCACTTTTCCTCGAGAGAAAGACAAATTTCCGACCCACATTTTTCCTCGAGAGAAAGACAAATTTCCGACCCACATTTTCAGCCCCAACTATAGGGGTTGGGCCTGCTTCAATTTCACGGAAAGTGTGCGTGTTTATTTTAGTAGACATCTTAATTGTTAAGAGTGGGTTTAGTACAAGGATTGGAACCGTAAAAACACTTGTGTACATCTATCTATCATATTTTTTTGGTAAAATTGCATAAAAAGTTTCGAACTAATTACTGATTTTGAATTTTCGTCCCGAACTATTTAACTTGGCGAATTTCGTCCCATAATTTATCATTTTGTATGAATTTAGTCCCAATATTAAATTTATAAGTTAATGAAAATAACGTTCAATTTTGTAATTAATTTGGGACGAACTCTACAATATAATATAATTATTCATGTTAAAATTAACCATGTCATGACCCTTAAGCAACCATGTGATAATTCATCGGCAAATGCGCAATTCCGTCTTATAATTATGGTGGGACGATATTCCAAAAAAATATTAAATTGCGGGATGAAATTCGCCAAATGAAATAGTTTGGGACGAAAATCCAAAATCAGTGATTAGTTTTGAAAAAATAATTATAAAAAACAATTATTCTATAATTTTTTTTTTTAATCAGTTATTACAAAAATTAATATATAGAATAATTAATTTTTGTAGAATTGTCTTTCCGATCACTCGACCAAACTCACCCTAAATATTACTTAGGGGGAGGGGGGAGGGCCAACTATACAACTCAAGGTGAGTTTATACTAGTCAACTGATTTTTAATATTTTTTTTCTCAAAAAAATGGGGAAAAAAAGTCATGTTTATAATATTGATTGAGTAGTCTAGTTAGTTGGAGTTTAAAATATTCACTTGCAAGTTACAAAATATTGTCACATTATAAAAGTAAGACTTTGTAAAAGAAAAAAGAATTGATCTTGTAGTTTAACAAGCGTGTCATGGTTGCGATAAAGATATAAGCATGGTTCATATACACTGTAAAACAATTTCTGGTTACCAATTTAAGAGTTTCTAAGTTAGAATTACTTCTTTTATCCATAGCATTTTATCTTAATTTCGACCAATTGTAGAATATTTGAATTACCATTATTTACATAAAAGAAATAACCATTTAATCCATTCTGTTATGTCATAAATAACCAAAACTTGAGCAAATTAACTTGCAGATCATAATCTCTATAAAGACATTATATGCACACAAAATTTTTGGCATGGCCTCATGTAAAACAGTAAAAGAACTCTAAACATTTTGAAGTGTGATTTGTTCCATCAATAAGCATTAGTTGTAATCAGGCAGTGGATGGACAAATTTGTATCCCAAGATGTATCGGGGGGGACAAGGCTGTGTCCACCCAAAACTTAACTTAGCCAAACAGGTAAGCATTTATTATAAGGCCCTTTTTCTATGGTCAATGTCTTAACTCAATTCTCTTGTATTTGTATAAAATAAAACAAAATTAGGTACCGCAAATTAATAATCATCTAGGACTCTCCCAACTCAAAAATAATTTATGGACTGTACAACCTCAACAATAATTCTATTAACATCTATAATCATGTCATATAAATCAAAATCTATTTCTTTCATATGGTATGAAATCAAAAGTAAAACAAAATTTGAAGGTTGCCCCTACACAATGTAGGGAATATTTGTCGCGACGGTTAGCCTTGTAATAGAGCTAGGTACGAGTCTCCACTGCAGGCCAAGTCAAGCTTTTCATTTCATGTCAATTAGAGTGTTTATTATTTACCTTAGTCAGAATGAAGCTTCCTTTTCTGGCACCTCTTTATATACCATCTTGCAAATTTCTGAAGACCCATGCCAATCATCATCTTCAGACTAGCAAGCATCACAAATGTTACCGCAAACAGGACAAAAATCCAAAAAAGTCGCCAAAGAAATGGATTATGGGGGAGATGAGCAGCATAAACTGGACGAAAAACACGAATTACCTGCACATAAGAGAAAGTTTCGCCCAACACAAACAATTTTTTTAAGATACATATTGAAGCCTAAATTTGAATTCTTGAAGAAAAAAAATTGATTGAAAATATAAAACTCCTAAAGACATTTATTATTAACCACCACCATGCTGCTTTACGTGTTTTGTCAACTTGGAGAACATTGAATAAGAAAAGAGTAGTTAAGGAGCAAAGCTAAAATGCTTACTACGCAGGCTGGTGCAAGAGGAACAAAAGTGAGGTTCTTTTTTGCATTTTCTGTTTGAATATTAAGCATCTGAAAAAAGAAAAGCAATAAGAGACCTGACAATTTTGGTTGGTATTAGTCTGATATGTGTATATATATATTCAAGACATACCTGATTGCATAGATCTTCTAGAAATTCTGAGAATGCAATGGGCTTTATATCATTGAATTTAGCAACAAAGGAGTGTTTTATTATATCGATCATTACTTCACTTATGAAAACAACAAGTGCATTCTGCAAGATTCGGTAGAATGTTAATAAAATTACTGAACACCATTCTAAATGTTCTAAATTCTTTCAGTCACTAGTTTAATCTCATCACTCACATAAAGGAAGCTTTCAAACCAAGGACCTTCAGCTTCTAGTATATTTTGAGCTAACACAAACAAGATAAATGCTGAAATATGAAACCTCTCAACAGAATCTGATAGTCAATTACGGAAAAGAACCAAGAATTAGACATGAAACTCATCTTAAAAAATATCAAACAGAAATGGAGGGCATCACTGACCAAAGTAAACCAAACTCTGAACATTGTCCTTGCTATAACGTTTGAATACGTTGCCCTTGATCTCAGCGAAATTGTTTGACACGAGCATAGCAAACAGTGCGTTATTGTGAGCAACTATACAGGTTGATAATGTGATTGCCTGAGCTAATAAGATAAAAGAATGAACAAGTATGGGTAGTTAAGGACCTCAACTGGTGCAAAAACTGAATAATAAGTATAACATATAAAAATATTATCACGACAAGGATATTTGAAGAAGCGATTGCTAAAGCTTCGTCAGAAATAAATCTCCACAACCAAAATTGCATGTTTTCTGGTGAGCTATTCGCAAGTCCATTAGCTGAATTGAATAGAGCTTGCATAATATCACCTCCAAAATTTTGACATAGTCTATCAAATATCTGTCATTCAAAGGACACAGATTATTAATATATCATGGAGCCTGCCATATACGTAATTAAAGGTAAAATCTGATGAATTCCATGGTGTTTAAACGAAGATTTTGCGATGAAGATGTGGATTGTGCCTGCTAAGTAATATAAAACACGATCACTAATTTCATTTAGATTTGTATTTCTTACAATTGGACTTTAAGTTATTGATGTAACATTTTTCATGTAAATTACCAACATTTGCATTTTACAACAAAAGTTAGATTTGAAGAGGCAACGAGGGATGATCTACCATAAAGAATTTAATTTGGCAATTAAGACATGTTTAGATTGCTGGATGTGAATTATAAGTGATCATAACGTGCTAGGTTGTCTTATAGATGGATGGATGACTGAAGGAACTAACAAGCATGTTAATGTTTTTTCAATGTTTTTCGTCCTATTCAATATTCAGTCCCATTTTATCAAATACATGCAACACAATGAATAGGATAATACCAAATTCTGTAGTGTGCAATCCAACTTGTATTAATAATGCTAATAATATTAAATATGCGTCATGGTATCTGGCATCAACATTTTACCATAACTAGAAGTCCCCAAAGAAATAACTCAGCCGTAACGTAGAAGACTATTGCACTGAGCCAATAGTTCAACATTGTTAATTTATTCTCTTACCTCCAAAACATTGTACACCACATAGAGTTTGATAGTCCCTTGGCCACGAATCATGTGATAAATTAGGCTGATATCTGAGACAGAAAATTACAAGGATGCATTGTCACAAAACAAATTTTATTTAGCAAATTGAGGGTTTAGGGGGGAAAAGCTAATCATCACACCAAAACAAATAAGATCATACCAAAATCCATAAAATCATGCAGATAAAATTCATAATCACAATTTTTTTTTGCTAAACCTGCTTGTTGCAATAGAGTGACTCCAGTAACTAAGACGATAAAGCAGCCGAAATCAGACAGCTCTGCTGATGAAGGCCTCTTAAACTGCCTGCCACAAGCAAGATTCAATGACTCCATGACATATTAGGCCTAATATTTAAATTAAATTACTGCAATTAGGTAATAGCAAGGAAAAGTAAGGAATGTGAACAAGCGAAATAGTGAAAATATTAGAATTGTGAGATATCAGTGTACTACTGTACTCCACATGAAAAATGGAGAAAACAAATGACTAAAGTCTCCTAATGAGTACTAAAGATAATAAAATAACTTTACAGAAACAAAGAGGTTTGAAGTTACCTAGTAGCCTCCAATTAGAAATGGGTGTTGTATGACCAAGCGCGGAGCTTTTTTGTACAACCACCCTTTCAATTTCAAGATTATACCTAAGTAGAGGATATTAAAATCTATTAGCTCTTACCTTGATGGAAACCTCTAATCAGTAATTCAACGAGGCTTTTCAGTTTGGCTGGGTCAAGTGACTTCCCTCTAGTTTTTCGTTTGTCATTAAACTGTAATCAGGGTTCTACTTTAGATCAGTGACTGATTTATTTATTACAAAAGATAAGTCCTTTAAGGCTTTTCCCTTTTTAGTTCCATACTATAGGGTGTATAATCAAGTTCAATGAAACTCAGATCCATTGTGCAACGCTTGAGGCAGTATAAATTTTCTTTTTCCTACTGGTTATCTGATTGTACTTTTTGTCTATTTTAATTTTTATCACCCCTTTTTAATTTGACATGGATGTAAAATAAGAATAATGAATCAATATTAAACTCTCAAATAATGGCAACACTTGAGGCAGTATATGATGCATAGAAGCTAGAAGGTGAAACTCAGAAACACCATACGTCATTTTCTGAGAGGATAATTGTAGAAAAGGAAAGACGACAATATCTCTATCCACTTGAGTCCCTAGAAATTTGGACTTCCGAAAAATGTGGTTACCCAGAAACACCCTACTTCATTTTCTGAGAGGATACTTGTAGAAAAGGAAAGGCGACAATATCTCTATCCACTCGAGTCTCTATAAATTTGGACTTCTGAAAAATGTGGTTACCCATAGTGATATCTGACAGTGAACGATAAGAACCATCAGGTAGGACACCGATGTCTCCGTGAGTATTTCCCAAAAATCCCCATAATCTTTCATTTACCACCTGTTATCTGGTATTTAGACTTTGCATCTATGAGGTGTTAAAAAATAAATAAGGCGTTTTAAACCTCCAACTTGAAGAAAATTTGACATATAGTTTAAGCTTAGGACAAAAAGACTGAATTGACCAAACATACATACATTTGTCCTCCTATTATTTGATAAGGCAAGTGAAGCAAATGTAAACTGGCAGTACCTAGGCTTTTACAGTGATTAAACCAAAGGGCCTCTTAAGTGAGTTCGGACAAGTAGATATATGGATGGAATGAAAGAGGAGTAGAGGACAAAGCCCAATGAATAAAAAAGATGGTTAATGTCAGTTTACCCCCTGTGAAATGCATATTGTTCAATTTATTCTACTGTGATTTGAAAAAGAGCATTTTAACGCCTGTGAAAAATTTAAAGGAGCAATTTACCTCCTTCCAGCAGAGAGTGTAACGCTCTCTCCGAAATTGAGAGTGGCATGAAAAGTGTTGCGTAAAAAGACAAAAGTTGCTTAGGGTGGTAAGTTGTCTCATTTATCATAACACAGGAGGTAAAATGCAACATTTATTATAACAGGGGGGTAGGGTGCCACATTTATCAAAGCACAGGGGGTAAAATACCACATTTATCATAGGGGGAAGGGGGTGTTAAAGTGTCACATTTATAAGTTGATTAGGTCAAAGTATAGTATACAAGAGGGGTAGTTTGGTCAATTCATATTTTTTTTAAAGTCTAAAAAATTTAGAGAGGCGGTGTGAAACTTTTTATAAGATTATTCATTATAGGGAGGTAAAGTGCACTTTTTCAAATCACAAGGAGGTCAATTGAACAATATGTATATCATTGCCATTAATTCAATAGAAAAAGCAGATTGAAGCAGATGTGTCCATAACTACCTGTATTCTGATTCATAATCATGGATGAGCTTCCAGCAATGAGCTCTTAGATACTTTCTACGTGATGTACGCTGGAGAATTTTAATGTTTCCGGTTAGAAGACCGTACTAGAATTCTATGTACGAAAGGCAGGTAAGATCTTGTCATTGGTCGGAATGTGTTAGCAAAGAATGACTACTTACTAATTTCCTGATTAGCCTAATGACAATGGACTTAATTAGGCCTATTCTTTAACCCTACTTTTTGTGCCTTCTCTGTTGGCTATGCTGTAATTTGCATCCAAAAGAATGAAGAAGTAACTTGATATGGAAAGGCCCGCTGTATTTCACGTAATAGAGCATTGATCAGGAAGATATGGAACTGACCTCATCTTAAGGAGTTTCCAAAAGCTCATGATGATCCTTGTTGGCATGATGGTTAAGAGTGACAAGAACGAATCGAAACAGATAAAGAACCCGACATCTATTACCTGCAAAAAATAAGTTCAATTGTTTTTGAATGAGAACATTCCAAACAAAGCATTCAATTTCAAGACGAACTTAATAAATTCGAAAGAAACAAACGTACTGCCAAAGCAAGAAGATTCAGTTTAAACCAGTCAATTGGAGATGGAGAAGAGTTCTAAATTCACCTTACATGCTAAATTCTAGTAAAATAATTAAATGAATGTTATATAGTATCATAAACAAAATATGAGAAACCATATAGAATATAAAGGATGCATTTAGGATTGAGTTGTATAGCATACAGTCTCAGAGTGGATGAATCACAGAAGGGTAAAACTTTACCAGTTCACAGCGCCATGGCAAACGGAAAATAGTATCATAAACTCTTTCCCGTTCTTTGTCATTTCCAAGGGTGGTGGTGCTCTGTAAAGAATTCCCAGCATACATTTCTTCCATGAAATATTTCATAGGTGACTTCTCCACAGGTAATGTGTCTGCTTGAAAATAAAAATATCATGGTTACCAAACATTTGTACAACTCCCCATTAAAATCACATTGAGCCATCAAACTTCTATATTCAGAAATTTATAGAAACAAAAGAACTCATTAACTCATAGCAAGAAATGTCAAAAACTGGAAGCCAGCAGTCTGCTAGCTCCTAAGATTACTAACATAGTCATGAATAAAAAAAAAATGGAAGAACCTCACAACAAAAGAGCAGTTCTGTTTTAATCATAACCTCGCTGCTTCTTGACATAAATTTAAAAAATTTACTGCTATTTTCCTTCAAAATAACTGGAAGTTATAAGTAGGTGAGTTCAAAAGCATGCAAGCACCAGAGGTTCAACTCAAACCACAGACAACCATCATAGACTAGAAAAAGAAATGGATAAACTCGATGAGATGGAGTCTTCAAAAAGTGAATATATGAATAAATTAATGAACCATGTAGCAAAAAAATTTATTTGTATACGCCTCTCGTGGATTTTCCGATGTGAAGGCTATCTCATGATACTTCATGTTTCTTTTAAGAACCATGCATCACACATATAATGGATCATGATCCAAAGTGTTCTGTCTCAAATCTTGAAATAAATACATACATCCTTAAGTGTAAAAACCATGCATGGACAAATAGCAAGACCGAAGAACAACCCCTTAGATGAGAAAAATAATCCAATGAGGCTTCACAGCTGAATATTCTTTCTAGGATTTTACCTCATTTCATTATATAAGTGAATGGTTTGGTTGAGTAATTAACACATTAGGCATTTATGTTTCTCAATGGGCAACATCCCAAGTCCAACTAATAAATCATTACATCATAAGAATTAGGACGGTTTCCCTCATTATTAAATTTTATGGTCCGATTTCCTTTCTGATCATACAACATACAACATGACAATCTAATTATCTAAAGGCAAATATCAAACATTGGAAGCACTTATTACAACACTACTGAAAAAATTGTGTGTCAAACTTCGCGAAAGCAATGTTAACCACGGTGAACATCATAAAAACAATCAACAAATTCAATTAATAGAATACATTACTTTTTGGATCATCAGCCATCAATTTATTCCAATACAAAGAATCCTCCGTTTTGCTCCCCTCCAACACAATAATTCGACCAGAATCCCTTTCATCACCAGCACTCCTGTTCTCTCCAATTAGTTCGTTCACTTTATCTTCAATTTTGCCATTACCACTCTCCTCAATCACAAGTTCAGCACTCTCTCCATTAATCACATAACTCACATTCCTCTGTCTCAATTCCCCAAACTGAAGCGGCCTCGACACTGTACAATTGGAATCGCTCTCCACCTCCGGCACCACGGCAGACTCTGTAACCGTACTCATCGTGCAGCTGTAACTTATATCTCCGTTAATCACTGAATTTTCAGAAACTATAGATGATGTTGACTCCAAAATCTTGGCTGCCTTTTTCTTCTTCTTCTTTTCCTTCTTAGACTTGTTGCGGTTCAACCGAATTTGAGAAGATGAATCGGCGTCGTTTTGGATGGATTGGGGATCGGAGTTGGAACGGGAGAAGGTAAAGGACATTACGTCGTCGTTATCTGAGTTCGCGAGGACGTCGAATGACAACTTCCGGCCGCCGGATCTCACGGCCATTGGAGAGGGGAGATTGAATAAAATTGAACGATATCAAAAATTCAAAACCATGAGAATTTTGTTTTTCGATCTATCACTCACTTTGTCCAAGGTTTGATTGATCAATATTGAAGTTTAGTATTGATCTTTGGTGGTGACTGAAGTGAGTGGGAGGGAGTCTAGAGTATGTGGGAACTGGGAAAGGAGCGTTTTAGAATTGGGCCTGCGGGTTTTAGGATAAAAAGGCCCAAAGATTTTTCTCTAACGGTCCAGCCAGGCACAGGTCATGTATTTTTCTAACTTTTTTAAGGTCAGTCCAGGACCTCCAGGAGGTCGTGTACTAGCTAGCTCCATTAACTATTAGTATTAACTAGCTTTGTAGTCTTGTAATTTGGTCTAATAATTTGTTCCCTTCAATTCAATACTTGAGAATGTCTATTATTTTATTAACTAGCTAGCTTTGTAGTCTAATAATTTATAGACTTATAGTTGTTTACTTTAGAATCTAATTTTTTTTAAAGTTGTTTATGAGAGAGAATTGATTGTTTTGTTAAACCACAGAAAATATAAATATTTAAAAAATGTCTATTATTTTATTATCAAAGTTTTTTCATGATAAATCATTAATGGTTTAAAAATTTGAGTTTGGAAAAATTGCACTAATGTTGCAGCTATATAGTTTCTCCTTTATTTGTATATATATGTTCAACTAGCTCATTACATCCATTTTAATATACTAAGAAAGACAAGTAATATATAGTAGATGAAAAGAAAATGGAAGTACTATATAGTACCGTGCATATATATATATATATATAGCAAGCAATATAAAAGTAAAACATGCATTAATATTTGGAATACATTCAACAAAAGTGTATTGCGTTTCCTTCATTGAAGTAATGTCGTCTAGCTAGTAAATTACGAAACTGAACTATCTTTACTTATAATGCCAATAAATAATTAAATTAAGAGAAAACTTATCCCAAAAAAAAAAATAAGAGAAAGAGAAAAGAACTAATTCTGCTTAATTTTTAAGTTATATATCCTGCTCATATATAAGTGTAATAGGAAAAGAGGAGGAATAGTTAAGATTACATATATATTTTGTGACTATAGTGATGCAAAGTTAAGGAATAGTTTTGTTAAAAGTTTAATTTAAATTTTATTATTATTATATTTAATTAACATGATTTGAATTTAAAACGAAATAAACTCAATTAGGTGAGTGTGACGGGCCGATGACAACGACAAGCCATGCACCCCTCTTCACAGGACCAGTTCTATTTGGAGTTTAGCTCCACGGAACATGCATGCTTGTTAATACATGCACGCAAATAATCTGGTGGCTTTCTACTTCAATACCTTCGGGGGTAGGCTGGCTGGAGCTACCTGTGATTTCTGTTCCGTGTGGTTCGTAGAGGTTTTAAGGTCCTACTCTTTAGTTTGTTTTTCTTAGGGTGGGTTTTAGATATTCAGAATTTTTTGAGATCGATGTTCTCAATACGTGTTTTTAGAGAAGGCTTTCTGGCGAGTTAACTTCATGTGATATGTCTAATGAACAATTTACCTCCATGTGCATGATATGAAAGAATGAGCAATTTTCCTCCTTGCTAGTGGAGGTATTGCATGCGCACACACTCTATAATGCGACTGAAACTTTATTTCCATGTAAAAAATGATCAATTTAACCTTACACTTTATTCACCTCACTTTACCCCCATGTGATATGCATAATTTGACAATTTACCTTCATGTGATAAGCGTAAATGGACACTTTAACTCCATGTGATATTGCATTATAGCCATTTACCCCCCTATATAAATTAAGAGGGAGGCAGTGTGTTTTCTTTATAAATACACATAAAGTTTTAATTTTTTTTTTTTTATCACAAAGAGTTAAATTGTCTATCTAGAATAACACAGATAGCTAATTTGTTATTCGCTCATTTAGAAAATGTTTTTTATTTGAATGTTATGAATCACATGTTTACATTATGGAAAGAAGAATAGTAGTTTTTTTTAGTAAATCATGATAAAATAAAAATATATGGAAGTATATGTCAAATCAAAAATAAAAATTATTTCGTTTTTCTCACAAACAAAAGAGAATCTTTCAAGATGGTATTATTTTATGATAAACCAATTTTATAAAACAAAAAGTTAATCTTGTTTATTTGGCTTTCTAAAAAACACTGAATTCTTTCATGAAAAGCGAAAAAGAGATTTTATTTTGAATAAATTAAACAATTTTGTGTATTCAATACATATAGTGAAGTTGACTAAATTATTGTTGACAATACATGGTTTAAATGCATTGCATAGATAGATCTTAAATCTGAAAAATCGATTATAACTTTTAATATACGTTGTATCGTATCATTTGTACAACAAAAACATAAAACAATTTATCATTGCACAACACACATGGCTGGGAGCCTGGGCCCGTCCTATACGTAATTTTTATATATATGGCCCTTAAGTGAAGTAAAACGTTTGGTCTTATTCATTCTTTACATTTGAAAATTCGAGATTATATATTCTTATTCAAACATATTTTCTTTTTGGAAATCATAAACTTAATGTCTTCTATATTAGTCATAGAAATATTATTTAATTAAAATATTAATGTTATTTTTAATTTAGAAAAAGAGTTAATAGCAAATCATGATCTCCATGTGATATTGTTAGAACTTAGAAGGCAGTTTTTTTTCTTGTGATAAATAAAATGGCAAGATATTTCTGTGATGTGTAGAAGTACACGGCCTTCCTCTTGATTTTTTTATTTTTACAGGAACGGAAGTGTCTATTAGGACATATCATAGGGATAAAATATCAATTATAATTTGTGAATGTAGAGTTAAATTTGTTATTTTTCACATCAAATTGAAGTCGCGTACACAAATACAAATTAGTGATTGCAACAGGAAGGTAAATTGTTCGACCTTGCCCAAAATCTCTCCAACATCTTTATTGATTAGTGACCTTCTCATTCCCGTCCAAACACGTACAAATTACGTGTAGGCGCGACTAATCAATTTCAAATATAATTTATGAGATAGGTAATATACATACATCTATCTCTTCACTGCCCATGAGTGACTACAATAATTGCAAATCCGATCCGTTCCCACACTGTTACTCTTGCAGACAATAATGCAATAAATATAATAGTATTATCTAAACCTAAACTTTGATTTCTGAACCCTGTCTACTACATTAATTTCAAACCACACAAACAAACAAACTCAAACTCAAATGGCTGTCTTTGAGATTTTCTTGCTACTAACATTCGTCACGATTTCTTTTTGCGTCATGTTAATTAAAACCTGGAAAAGAAATTCATCATTGCCGACGAACTGGCCTCTGCTGGGAATGCTACCTGGGCTTGTTCAAAATTCTCGTCGAATCCATGCTTTCGTAACTGAACTTCTAAGTGAAAGTAATGGAACTTTTGAGTTCAAAGGTCCCTGGTTTTGTAACATGGACATGCTAATTACAAGTGATCCTGCAAACATTCATCATATATTCAGCAAAAATTTCTCAAATTATCCAAAGGGCCCTGAATTCAGGAAGATTTTCGAAATACTAGGAGATGGGATTTTCAATGCAGATTTTGAATTGTGGGAATTTCATAGAAGAACAACTCTTTCATTCATGAATCATGAAAAGTTCTACACTTTGTTGGAGAGTTCTGTTTGGGAGAAAGTGGAGACAGGGCTCATCCCTATTCTTGATTATTTTTCGGAACAAAGACTCGATTTCGATTTGCAGGATCTTTTCCAGAGGCTCACTTTCGATAGTATATGTAAATTGGTCCTGGATTATGATCCGGGGAGTTTGTCCACTTATTTGCCTTACGTTCCATGCGAAAAGGCGTTCAATGATGCAATAGAAGCCCTGTTGCATAGGCATATATTGCCTGAGAGCATCTGGAAGTTGCAAAAGTGGCTTGGAATCGGTAAAGAAAGAAAGCTAACCGATGCCTGGAAGGCTTTCGACAAATTCATTTATCCACGTATTCCATCCAAGGAGAAAAAGAACGATTTTAATTTCAACCTGTTGAAAGCGTTCGAGAAAGCTTATGAAGAAAATAACGGTTCTTCAGAAGAACATAGAAACTTCTTGAGGGACACTTCTTTGAGTTTGATGTTTGCAGGTAGAGATACAACAAGTACATGTCTCACTTGGCTTTTCTGGTTAATTGCTACGAACCCCGTAGAGGAATCGAAAATTCGTGAAGAAATTGAGACCGAATTGAAGTTGATGAAAAACGGTAACAAATGGAGGTTCTTTAATGTACAAGAGTCGCGTAAGTTGATTTACCTACACGGTGCACTGTCCGAGTCTCTTAGGTTGTTCCCTCCGGTTGCTTTGGAACATAAAGCTCCAGTTCTGCCTGATGTACTACCGAGTGGTAATCACATTCGAGAAAACTCGAAAGTGATTATTTCTTTCTATTCAATGGGAAGAATGGAGAGTATATGGGGAAAAGATTGTCTGGAATTCAAGCCCGAGAGGTGGATTTCAGCTCGCGGAAGGATCAAACACGAGCCATCGTATAAGTTTCCTGCGTTTAATGCAGGGCCAAGAACGTGTCTTGGTAAAGAGATGGCGTTCATTCAAATGAAGATGGTTGCCGCTACTATTATCTATAATTATGATATTCAATTAGTGAAGGGTAATTCAGTTTCCCCTCGTGATTCGATTATACTTCAAGCAAAAGACGGGTTGAAGGTTAAGTTATGTAAAAGAAATGTCGTCTAATTAAGACTGAAAATGTGACTCCAGTCCTTGTGGTAATTTTATTTTCAATAAAGATGTAATGTACCCTACGTCTATGATTAAGTAACTTTATGTTTAAGGTTTGCGTTTAAATATGAATAGACATTTTCTATTTGATTCCTTTGAATTTAATATATGAAGAAAGTTATGATTGTATTTATTCATATAGACATGAGACAACGTTTATGTTAAAATTTTCACTAGATATGAGCACGGTCCGGTCAGTAAACGGGACCGCACTAGAATCGAAATTTTCGTCCGGACCATTTACCGGACCTATATTTCAGTCCGGTAAATGGTTCTCGCCCCAGAATCGCCCTTGGATGCTACCGATTCTCGGGAAAATCGGCTAGTTTCTCGAACCGGACCGATTTTACCGAAATTCTTCCTTTTTTTCTTAAAACTAAATTAACCAAACCAAGACTCTTGAATTTCTTTTCATTTAAAAAAAATGAAAAAAAGGAATTCCCCTAAAACACAAACCCTAACTTCCACACCTCCAAGTCGCCGTCCTTCAAGACCCCCCTACCCACCCACAAGCCGCACCACCCCATCACTGCAACCGGCACCGCCTGTCCCTCTCTCCCTCTCCCAATTTAATTTTTCCTAGTTTGTGTAGTTTTTCTTTGATTTATTGGCAGAGGAGTTATAATAGGTGTAATGGGTTTATTTGTTGTGTTCTGAATTTGAGAGTATTGAATGGAAGAGGGAAAAAATAGTTTTTTAGTCTTTGGTAAGGTAAAAAAAAATGGTTTTGGTGCGGGGTATCTTTTCCTCCGGAGATAAATTTTCAATAGGAAGATTTGTTGGATATAGTGGCCTTGATATGAGACTATTTTCCAGAAAAAATTAAATGAATGTAATAATTTACGATTTTATTCGGACTGAACCAAAATCGGACCAAACTGTTAAATTTTTTACTGAATCGGGGTCCAAAAATAACCGAACCGATTAGATACCAAAAATCAGTACGATAAGATCCGGTCCGGTTCAAATGCTCACCCCTAATTTTCTCATAGAATCTTCTAGTGGGGTCTTCATGTTTGGGAAGTTCTCTCATGGATAACAAAATTAACCTCCATTATGACAATTTAGAAAATGTAAACATTTAAATCCAATATTTCCTCATAACATTCAATGTTAGTTATGATAAAGCTCAACGGCCAGGAAAAAGTACAAAATTCATGCAATCGAAGCTAAAGCTCGTTCCAAGTAAATCCCATTTTTAGTAACTGAAATGAAATTTTCATTTATTTGCAAAACTCAAGTTTTTTGGATCAATCTCATCCACTCGGATTGAAATTATCCACCCATCTCCTTCTTCAGTCCATACAATCCCCTCCTTTTCCAGAAGCTTTATAATCTGCATCACAAAAAATGTATTTTAAGAGAGAAAATACATACATTAACTCAATAACTAACCAACTAATCTTTAAATTTGTCAAGCATTAATTAAGCAGAATGAATGATTAACAAATTCTCATACGTACCAGGCGCTTGCGACGCCCATCTTTGGTGTCGCCATCCTTGGTCCCAACTACAAACTTAAGGTAACTAATAGCTGATAGAAACAGAAAGTACCATTTTAAGCCCCAGCAAGCATTACTTAAAGTCAATCATACTATTAAATAATTAGTTTAAACAAAACTCACATGGAAGACCGGAAAAAGAAGTCAGGTGGAGTTTCATTTGGACCAAAGCTTCCTTTGGATCGAAATAATGCAAATTAAAGCAAAATTCTTCTTCTTCTTCACTGAGGGTGAACCAAATTGATCAAAGACTATAAGATGCAGCAGAGAGGTAAAAACGAAAAAAGATAATAATCAATTAATCCTTTGTTCTAACCTGTCCTGAATAAGTTTTTGAGCAGATTTTTCATCTGCTTCTCGGGCCTTCTTCATAAAGAAGTTACCCTGAAATACACCACAACGAAAAAACAAATTGACTACCACTAAAGTTATATAATAAGTAATGGTCAATAGAGGGCCAAAATATCCTCTAATGACTAATCGTTAGAAGCTGATTGAAAAAAAAGGACTTAGAAGATATAAACATTTTGGTTACCATTCAAGTTTTTTAAGTGTTAATGACTAATAGATAGAAGCTTCAAGAACAGATATAACTTACCTCTTGCATGAACTTTTGTGCATTTTTGTAGTCCTTTCTACTAAATGCATCCACAGCCTGCAGAAAACTGAAAATATTAATTCAAAAAACAATGAAGGCTATGTCCTACAAAGTCTTCCAAAAACCAAGATGTGCCACAACAGGTGGATGACATACTAGCGTGTGACTGTGACCAATATATATATATATATATATATATATATATATATATACATACTAGCCACGTCTCTAGTTGGGATTTCATGGAAAAGAAACATTTTATATAGGAGGGCAAAGACTTACAGACTTGTAGTATTCTTTCATTGTGATCCAATACTCCATCACAGCTTTGCGCAAGTCGTCATAGCCAATCTCATTTGCTTCATCATCTGATAACAAATATTTGTTTAATACATTGAAGAGAAACCAAAGCCCTAAATACCATTGATTTTAGAAAATGCATAAAAAAGTAATCTGATGTGTGCAAATATCCAGCCAGAAAATTAGAAAACAGCAAAAGGACTGCAGATAGGATTAGAATTCTTCAATTCATCCTGACCCTAATTTTCGCCATGGAAAGCCACCTCCCTAACCACTTGAGGAGGTTGTTGAAATGAATATAACTCTGTAAGTCTGTATAGTACTAGTATAAAAAATAATGAATATGCAGCACTACTACTGTATTGAATTAATATGAATCTGCAAAACTGGACAGCATAACGTTTTAAAAAAATGGTGAGTTACACCCTAAAATTTTACATTTTTCACGCAAGCCTCCTGAAGTTTTAAAATTTTGCACTAAGCCCCTGAAAAGACACTTCTGCCCTATGAAATTCACTACCGTTAATTAACTCTTTTAGTGGTTACGGGCTATTTTACTTTCAGGTAGTTTAAAGTGAAAACAGAAATTTCTATTGAGCAACGTGCAAATTGTCTAAAAAATTAAATTACTATGTGATGTGATCAAAAGCAAAGTACTTACTTCTATTATTAACTGGTTGTCTCGTTATAAAAGTAAAATCTTCTATAATTGTATCTTCCAGTGGTTTGGTCACAACCCGACCATACGGTGACCTTCTGGGTGGATGAAAAATTGGCTTTTCTTTGATTCTGTCAGGCACACTAAATAGTGACTCTAAAACTTCTCTTTGGATGTCTTCCTTCTCCTTCTTCTTCTTCTTCTTCTTCTCGCTTCGAGGTAAAATAAATTCATCTTTATTGTGGCCATTAGTATTTGATCTGAAGAGTGTAAAGTAGAGATTCACGAAATTTTACCGGGTATAATAAAGTTCTTGATACAAGATATCATGGACAGAGTTTCTAATGCAACAATATATAATCCAAATAGAAGCGTCATACCTTTCAGAAATATCAATAACCGGTGATTTCCCCCTACATGACGTGAACTCCAGGCCAAGACTGTTCTCCATAGTCTGTTCAGCACAGTTGTATGAAGGCAAAAAACACATTACAGATTTTTTTTAAATGATGTTTAAGAATATTGTAATATCAGAATGCAACTTCCTTGAACAAAAACTGACATGAATACACTTTCTTAAACAAAAATTGATACGAATCAACTTCATTAAACAAAAACTGACATGAATTACTAATTTAACGCACAACTGAAGAGATAAGAAGGAAGGTAAGAAAGAAAATTGCTTTTGACTTGAATATAACCACTTAAAAATATTTTGTTTTAAACAAAAGCAAAGGTGGAGAAAGCGTATCTCTTAGAGACAATTTGTTTTTCTTTTTTAAATTTAGCCATTAATAAAAAGCTTTAAGGCTTTTCCACAAAAGATAGCCTTTGCTCAAGTTTTCATGTGATTATAATTAGTTGTTGATTCAAATATCTGAGTGGTATATTTTTTAGCAAAGCAAGCCTCACATTTCCGGAAGCTATGCCAATAACATCATCACTCTTCTCCAAGCTTGCTGCCGACATATCCAGAAGTTTGTCAACACTCTGCAAGTATTTAAGAAGATAAAGAATTAAACAATAGCCATCCATCAGTAACATTAATCAACTTCGTATGTAATTTTTTAGCAATAGTACTACGACAGAACTCGATATCATTGTATTAAACACATTTAAGATCACTACTTTGTTCTTGTTCTACCTGATAATTCCTAGAAAATAATTAATTGCATGTGTAGGACACCCTCTGCCTTTAAGAGGATGTGAAAAGACATTTTGACCATTTGTCAAAAATTAAATTTGAAAACATATGGATCATCCATTTAAATGGATCATATGGCCATTTAATTTTTTATAATAAATTAAACAAAAACATATAATATTTGAAAAATAATTTAACATTATGTATTCACCCCTTAATATTTATTATAATTACATATACACCCCCCATTTTTAATGTAGCTACATGTATAACACTATAACCCTCAATAAACAGGGATATTTCCTTTGTAAAATAGGTCAAATCAAAGTTAACATACAAGGGTAAAATGGGAATTTCATTATTATTTTTAGATGACGAGTCATCTTGACCATCGCGTAAAATAAAGGTAGGGGTATCTGTAAGGTAAAACTTAAAGCATGGGAGGATTTGGTAATTCTTGATATATTAGGGGGGTTTGTAATTTCAAGTAACTTCAAGTGGTATTTAAGTAATTATCCCTAAAATATATAATAACATTATAACCTTTACAATGGAAACTGGAAAAAAAAAACATAGCTTGGATAAACACATAAACAGTGACCTTCATTATCCTAATGCAACCTAGAAAAGTGAAATTCTATGTAACATTGGCGACTGTTAACAGCAAATAGTTATGCCCATAAGACTTACCATTTGTATATTGTATCCACATTGACCTGCATGTGGAAGACAATAGCACAATAAGAACGTAACTTTGGCAGACATAAGATAAATAAATTGAACCACAAAATAAACAAAAAACTTGTCTATATAAGTTATGATGTTAAACTAGAGTTGGTTGCAACGAGTAAATATTTAAATCTAAAAACTTGCACAAATAACCAAACACAAAACACACACACAATCGGGAAATGGAGATGAGGGTCAATGAACAACCACACATGCAGATACAGAGAAATAAACACACAAGAGATTATCGTAGAGAAATCTCGTAAAGGAGGAGATTTAAAGAATAATAAAACTTCAGTTAGAACTCTCAGTTTTGCTCTACACATAAGAAAAACTAACTATAACTCTACTCGATATTATTTCTGCATATTAAAAATGACAAAAGCAAGACCCCTATCGCTAAGCAACAAACAGATTCAAAATTCAAATGGGAGATATTTTTATCTCCTACTCTAACAACCTTATCTCTAACTAATTAGGACATAAGCATAATCTCCTAGCTTATCTTATCTCCCATATCTTCTAAAAGAATATCGCCTATTTGAATTTGAAATTCAAATTCCAACGAGTATCAACTAGATAAATGCTATGCAACCAGATAATGGATACCATACCTTCTTTGATAGCTAACCAACTTGGTATCCAGGTGTAATGCAAGACAATAGAGGAGCATACATAGATTCAATGAGTACATTATTTTGAAAATATGAAAGAGGGAAAGGGGATATAGAAAACTCAATGCACCATTTCTTTTATCTTTTTTAGATGGAGTACAACTAAAAATGTCATGAAGAAACTTGCATTGTAACAATTAATAGAGACTGCACTTAATTTATTTAAAGAAGCAACTCCGTAATATTATCATCATTAAAACTATGGATAGAAGAAGTCAAAGATACTGTGACAAAGAAAAATGCTTACCGACGACATCCTGGATAACACTCTTTTCAAGCTGAAATCCATTTCCCAACATTTTGTAAAGAAATTCTTCCATATCTTTTTCCATTGAATCATTGCTTGATACAGATTTGAGCTCCTTCTTGTCATCCCAGATCATGTTCATTGGAATTTCATCTGAACTCAGTCTCACAGGTTTGGACATCTCACGTGATCCATTAGATTGAGGTCTAGGTGCAACATATTCCCTTCCAATCAAACCAGCCACAGTTCCCATTGACGCCGAAGACCTTTTCTGCTTTAACTCAGTGATATCATCAGTATCCTCCAAATGGTTATATGATTGACATCTAGAAGATGTACCAGATGTGTTCTCTACGTCCTCCTGTGATTTTGATGTAAAAGACTCTCCTGTGCTGCCATTCTTGTTACAAAGTATTTCAGCAGTATCACATACGTTTCGATCTGCTTGACAATAAGCAGCCGCTATGTCCTCGAGGGAAACCACGGAACCAAACGTGTCGAGTAATTGCTTAAGATTGTACTGGTCATCATCAGTGTATGAAGTACTAGAAGGAAGTACTTCTTTCATCCTTCACATAAATAAAAGAGATACAATAATATTAAAAAAGATCTTGGGTGAAGACTTTAGTCCAAACTGAAAAATATTATCAGAATTCCAACAGAGAGGACAGACCCATTCCAAATCAATTTGCCAGAAAAAACTTAATAATAACCGGTACAAAACCTTTATCAATGTTGGTTTTATATGATCTACTTTCACACATAGGAAGGTTTTTTTTGGAGGACATGAGAAAAACGCATCCTAGCTTAGGGATTCTAAGCCCTGCCAAAATAGTTAGAGAGTCGGCAAATATGGACAAAAAATGGTAACTCATAAGAAATCATTATCTGTTCTTATCTTGATATAAGTTATTTTTCCTGATGAAGAGCAATAAGCCTAGAAAACATCATAACGTGAAAAGTGAGTAACAGTGGCCTTCAAGATATGCATTGAAAAGCTTGCAAACTTTCTTCTTATCCATATATCAGCGCAAATATGGTAAAACAGAGATAAGATGAACATAAACAAAATAAAAAAATCATGGAAAACTATTTTTTATGAGACAAGTAACTTCATAACATATCTAATTAATTCTTTAATAGTAAAAAAAATTTGCTTGTGAAACATTTTGCATATATACTTGGAATAAACTGCCTCGAAAATGATAATGCAGACTGAAATTATATAAACCAACACAAATTTAAGACCTTAATACCACCATTTTATATGTAATTAGATTCCCTATCGATCTTAGAATAAAGATTAAGTATAAATTTATTTGTGTTTGCGAGAGCATGATATTTCTCTTTGTGTGTCAGGCTAAGAGGGGAAGGGGATAAAAAGTTTCATTCAGTAACTTTGCACAATCAACATAAATTTTCACAAAACTCAACAAAATACAGTGAAAATCGATTAAATTTGACTAATTTCTAAAACCGATTTAGTTTTTATTCTAAAATAAAAAATGTAAAATCACTCACAATGCAATTAATAGGGCAATTTGAAAGGATTTTTAATCCAAAAAGAATAGTACAAAATTAGAAGCAAGTAAATCAGAGAAGTTAATAATTCTGACCTGAAAAGTCGGCAAGGAGAATTTCTTTCTGTGAACTACTCTGTACTGCTTCTTCTAAAAGAAAGAAACAAAGAAAACAGAGGGGACTCAGAAAATAAAAAGTGAAAATCTGCGCACTTGAGAAAGGATTTAATTCAAAATGAAAACATATTCAGCATTAAACAGATTAAAAAGCTAAATTTCTAATTTGCAATCTACATACCAGATCAAATCATGAAAACAATAAGAAGGAGACCACATTATATAGCCCTGGAACAATGTGTTGCAGCACACAGATATCTGGTTAAAAGAAATGAAAACAAGTGCGGCAACGTGAAAGATTCTAAGCCCTAAAAAATTTAAAAATTGTGCCTCAACAATAAGATACTTCACGCGTATGACCAGCGAAGCATTTGCTCTTGACAGAAGGACATCATTCAATTTAGTGACCAACAATAATATATTGAACGCGTGTTATTAAATAAAACGTGTGGGACCAATGAAGCATTTGCTATCTTGACAGAAGGACATCATTCAATTCAGTGACCAACAATAATATAATGAACGCGTGTTACTAAATAAAAAAATGCGTATGACCAAACGAAGCATTTTCTATCTTGAGAGAAGGACATCATTCAATTTAGTGACCAACAATTACATATTGAACGCGTGTTATAAAAAAATACGCGTGAGACCAACGAAGCATTTCCTATCTTGACAGAAGGACATCATTCAATATAGTGACAAATAATAATATATTGAACGCGTGTTACTAAATAAAAACCGTGTATGACCAAACGAAGCATTGCTATCTTAAGAGAAGGACATCATTCAATTTAGTGACCAACAATTATATATTGAACACGTGCTATTAAAAAAAAAGTGTGACCAACGAAGCATTTGCTATCTTGACAGGAGGACATAATCCAATTTAGTGACCCATAATATTATATTGAATGCGTGTTACAAATAAAACTGTGCGCGAGCAACGTAGCATTTGCTATCTTGACAGAAGGACATCATTCAATTTAGTGAATATCATGAACTCTATTAGTTAGTGAGAAATTAGAAATAAAGGCATGGTAGTAAGAATGCTTAAGGAGCCTATAAAATATGTACTCTCATTCACACAAACCATCATAGAGGAAACCTAATATCAAAAGCACAATTCCTTAATTTGAAATCCAAACAGAAAGAAACATTATTGATAGAATTGTTCTATCTTTTCATGAAAATAATAAACCCAAATAGGATTCCTAAAACGCCAAACAAATTTAAATTCTGAAAGTCGTCAAAGTTACACTAGAGTAGAATCACATACTATCTTGTTTTTATGATAAATAATTTTGTTTAAATAATTCCTTTTTAATAAAAATATTATTTTTTTAAAATCAGAAGTAAAAAGATGACGCGCTCAAAATCAAATACGGGATGGGATGAACATTATAAAAATAAAACCAGAAAACAAACATTAGCAACATTATATTGAAGGTGATGACGGATTACACGCATTCTCTATTTTTATTTCTTAAAAAAGGAACCTAAAAAATGTTAATCAACATTACATAAGTCGATAATAGAAAAAAATCCTTACTTTATTACCGGAGTGTGAAAAACATTGCTACCAGTGTAGTGCAACTGTGTGTTGCTTCCGGTGGAATGAAATAAAGGAGAAAAAAGAATAAATGGAAGAAGACTGATGAGATAAAAAGAGAAAAAGAGAAAAAGAAAAAGGAAAAAAAAAAAAAAAAAAGAAGAAGGGCATTTTATTTATTTTATAGTCTTGGTGGGCCATAATCATGCAGCTGGGATGCTTCGACTGATTTTCAATAATTAATGGAAATTGATTATTGGGCTTTATTTTCTAATTTGGCCTTGAGGGTAATAAAATACGTTGCAATATTTTTGCTAATATGGAAACAATTATTTTATAAGAGACGTGAACTACTCATGTTTAGTCGTTTCCTTGTTTTAACATTTTGTAGAGAAATATTTCACAGATAATTTTGTAAAATTATTATTCCTTTTTCTTTGGTAAATAATTATTTTTCTTTGCAATTAAAAAAAAAATTCTTGGTAATTTGTAAATTTCTTGGTTATTCGCATTATCATTTGTTTAACAAACTTTGAAGAATGTCCCAAGTTACATAAAAGTGATCAAAGCCCAAAAGAATACATGAGGAGTGTACAACAGTGTACAACAAAGAGAATTGTGGCCCAAAGTTGAAGAGAAGCCCAGGAATTGAAAAGACTGTTTTCTCTTCAATTTATCTTCATTTGTGATGCTTCTTATTGTCCATTATAATTTATTTGGTAGAGTTAAAAAAACACCCTTAAAAGTTATTCAATTCAATTATGTGAATGTTGTTGCTTATAATCTTGTTTCTTGCACTTTTTATCGTTATAGTTTTGATAGTCATGAACCCCTTGTAAATTGGTTTAATTCAAACACTATTTAGTTTTAATGAAGTAATTTTATTTATCAAAAAAAAAATGGTCAACCAATCCTAAAATTTGGGAATATTTTTGTATTTCATAATCTAGCCTTTTTACATAAAGTCAGATATTTCCTTTTACTTTAAGAATAATTACTTATCTTTTATCCTTTAGCTAATTAGCTTATTTTCTGTAAATTCTAAGAAGAATCAAATGGGATATTTCACCTTTTTTATGAAGAATATCCTAATCCTTGATTCTCATCGTCTCCTTATTTAAAGTAATTTTTCAAGAAAAATTAAATGTAAAATTAAGGAATGATTCTTGTTTAAAAGGAAGACAAATAGAATACTTTTATTTAAAGAGAGTCGACAATTTTTTGAAGGAAATATTTAAGCAAAAAAAAAATTCTAAGGAAAAGTTGGAAATTAGCCTCTAGCTCTCATTCATTCCAGTCTGAAAGATTTATTTATTTTCATGGTATATTTCGACGAGTTAAATATTAAAAGAAAAAATCGAATTTTTTTTAGAAACATTCAGAAAAAAATTGTAAATTCCAAAAAAAAAAATGAAGTAGAAACTACAGTAATAAAAACGTATCAAAATTTTGACCCTATTATGAATAATTCGACATCAAAAGCTTACACCTACATATTTTCTTTCTACTCTTATTCTCAAACGAATTCTTAGTGACTTAGTGTATTTTATCGTCATGTAATCCATCTTTAATAGAAAGTAATGTTTCTATATATGTAAAAAGCACAAGCCACAAGGATCAAGTGTGACTCTATTGATTTGTTTTCAGAAAGTTGAAGAACAATAGAACTTATTAGACTATGTTAATCTTCTATGTAACATCTCATTATGTTGGAGGATGACTGATGCATAGAATTATTTGGTAAAGAATAGTTTGATAAAGATGAATTTCTATCGTGTTTTTAACACACTTTTGAAATTTGAATATTGTTATCACATTAAATTAAAAATATCAGTATTTTGAAAAGGCAAAATTATGAAAAGGTCCCAAATTAAGTAGTGATTTTGAATTTTCGTCTCAAACTATATCACTTAGCCAATTTAGTCCCGTAATTTTATATTTTTTTGGAATATCGTCCCACTTGCCATATGAATGCTTACATGTCATGACGTGACAAATTTTATCATAAACAATTATCTAAGATTGCAGAATTCGTCCCAAACTAATTATATATTTTGATTTTTTGTCACAAGCTATATTAATTCGGCCGAATTTCGTCTCACAATTTGTCATTTGGTGTGAATTTAGTCTATTATTAAATTTTAAATTTATGGAAATGACGATTCATATTTTACTTTTTTAAGGGACTAATGACAATATGTCCCCTATGATATTCATTATGTTCAATTTACCTCTTATAATTTGAAAAGAAACAATTTAAGGTAAATTGAATATTATGAATATTACATGAAAGTAAATTGCCATTAACTTTTTTTTAAGAGAAATAAAGTATCGGTTTTTGAAAATCATGTGCGCTTTTGAGAAAAAAAATCCTATCTCAGTTCATTAGGAAAAATGTATGCATTTTTTTTTTGTATAAATAAATAATAAATATTTATAATTAGTTTGGAACAATTTTTTTTCCATGTAATTTTAATTACGGGACGGAAATGGGCTTATTGATATAGTTTGGGACGAAAAAATAAAATCTGTAAATAGTTTGGGACGAATTTTGCAATCTTATATAATTGTTTATGATAAAATTTGCCACGTCATGACATGTAAGCATCCATGTGGCAAGTGGGACGATATTCCAAAAAAATATAAAATTATGGGACTAATTTGAAAAATTGATATAGCTTGGGACGAAAATCCAAAATCACTAATTAGTTTGGGACTTTTTTGCAATTTTTCCTTTTGAAAAAATAAAACTCAAATTATAAATTCAGAACTTGATCTCACTTCGATTTGAGTTATTGAAATTGGGGAAATTACAATTGAGATTTTTTTCTTCATAATACGGCCATCACATTATATCAGAAATCATTTAAATAATTGTCCAAATACAATGAATTGCAAATAATAAGTCACTCTCAAACACTAGTATCGAACTGAGCAAAAACATATTAGTAGAATTTGAATACATGAGCTCTTGATCTGGGTAAATTGAGACTGAAACCGTAATACTTGAGCCAAAATTATAAGTTTAATATTTGGGGTTGGCAGCAACTAGAATTGAGAATATTAAGTGGAGTGACCCAATTTTGTCTTTTGAGAGCGTTTTCCGGTAATTTATCACTTAAATTAGAAGATTAATTCCAGTAATTTTTGAAATAATTTGGGCTAATTTGGCCAATCGAATTGAATATTACAATTGCCAATGTGGCCATAGCCCGTTGGTAAGCATTAATGTTGAGGTACTAGGACTATGAGATCATGTAGTCATGGGTTCAGTTCTCATTAACGTGTGTTTTCTTCTAATTTTTGTAGTTATTTTCTCTGTAACTTGTTCATACTTGAATAAATTTTTTATTTGATTTTTTTTCCCTTTTGGTTTCCCAAGGGTATCCAAGGTTTTTACTTGACTTAATTCCATTTAAGATTTGTCGAATACATTAAGTGTGAATTTCTTAAAATAAGAATTTGAATTTGAGTTCGCTACGTCATAGTAACTAATCACTTCGATTAGATCAATCGCCTGATAATTTTCTTTGATTTGATGATAATAATATAATATAATGTAATGTGTACTGAAAAACAAAAAAGAACCGAGTGTTATAATTGTATGTAATGTATTTACTCACAAAAATAACACTTGATGTTGATGGCCATCATTTAAAATATTCGACAAAATACCCATTAAAGAAATAAATTGATTTTCAATTTCCCTTAAAATATATGTTAATTATCATAAAAATAATAACAATCTCAATTTTTTATATTTTTTATCATCGATCTCATACAACAGTACATTAACGATTGCTCATCCCAAATTCCTCTCTTTTTCTTTTTTTGGAGAAATGCTCATCCCAAATTCGACCGTTGCGAAAATTGAACAGCACAAAGAGTACCGTTGGATATAAAAACGCTCCCCCTCATTAATTTATTAGGAGTAATTCCCAAATCTCATTCATCTCTCTCTCTTTAATCAACACAATACATGGCCGATCCCAACGACAGTAAACAAGAATCATCAATAATGGAGTCCAAACCCGTACACCCGCTCCACCAAATCGCCGAAAACCCAACCCACAAACTCCTCCTCAAACAATGGCTCAAAGAAGAAGAACTCATACTAAACCGGATCTCCCTCAAAGAAACCCAAATCGATTCGACCCGGAAGGAAATAACCCAACTTTACTGCCTCTTCTTCCTCTTCCACTCCACCTCCCTCCTTCTCCTCTTCAGCGCCGCTTCACATTCCAACGGGCCCCACTTCTGCAACAAATCATGGGTCCCATCAATCTGCTCTTTGTTGTTTTCGCTCGGATTCATCTGGGCCGTCCGATACAAGGCTGACGTGGAGTGTCATTTGGAGAAGATGTTGGATCGGGAGAAAGAGGACTCGAAGCTGTTGAGCAAGTGCGTGGAGGAATTGAAGAGGAAAGGTATGGAGTTTGATTTGTTGAAGGAAGTCGATGCGCTTAGACGGGCTAAGAGTTTGCGGGTCGAGTCCAGGCCCGTTAAGAAATGGTCGGGTCGGGATTTTGTGACTCTGTTTTTCTTTGCTGTGTCTTGTTTGGTGTTGGGTCTGACAAGAGTTGTTTTATGCGGTTAGAGGCTACTTTGGTTAATTATTTGATTCTTAATTGAATTTGTTGTATTCTTTCTGAAATGTAGGTAATGTGATATTTGTTTGCAGAACCTTTTGTTCTGCTATTGTGGGAGATATGGAGGAAGTCATTTTGAACAAACCAAACATGTATTATTTGCAATCAATTTTATTTTGAACAAACCAATCATAATATTTGACTAGTGTTTGAATTTTTCTTTTTTTTTTTTTTATAACTCATGTCCAAGCTAACGCGAGACTAATCCTGGTTGATTGTTAAATAATTGAGTTCACGGTTTTTTATTAAACTAGATCGATTGGAGTATTGAATAGCTTTATATTTTTACAAAAAATTATTAAATTTGAACTTATCGAGTCTTGGCTCAAACTAAACATCAAAGTTTATCTAATGAAAAATATTGTTCAACTTGTTAAAGATAATTTAGCGAACTAAATTCAAATCGACTTTTATTGGACAAGTTTCAATTCTAAAGTTAGACAAGCTTTGAATATCAAGTAGTTTTGTTGGCGGATCCAAAATTTTTAGTTGGGGGCTAAATAATATTAAAATATAAAAAGTTGTATCAATCAGGAAAACTTAAAAATTTTAATTATTCACGAAAAAATATATGACAATAATACAAAAATGGGGAGGTGAATTTTGATAAAAATATACCTCACGAGATACTTTAATTACATATAAACCCATTATAGTCCCAAAATATCTAAGTATTTATTATATTAATAGTTGACCACGACGATTTTTTATTTTTTGAAATCGGTCTTTGATATGTTTGAAATAGTACTAAATATGTATCTTTCTATAAAACAATTAGACTATCATTTCGCCATCATCGATTGTTCATTCGGTTACGAAGTCGATTCTTTACTATCTTCATACCCGAATATTGACTTTGGGAAGTGAATATAACATTTAGATTTTTTGAATCCAATGGATCTTTGTCGAATTTGGCCGGATATCGGATCTTTTTCGGATACAATAAAACTTTCATTAAAAAATTAAATTAATATTATTTTCTTAAAATGAGTTTATTAAGTTTTCAATTTTATTTAATTTTAGCTCACATGTTCAAACTTTCTTTACTAATATTTGTATTTGTAGATGAAAATATTGGTTTAAATAAATTTATAAACGAATTATAAACTACTATCTTCTTAAATTGACAATGAAATATTAAATTTTTTTTTTTTGGTTTCACAAGGATTTAATCCCTTTCGAGGCGGGTTAGACACATTAAGTGGGTACCTCTCCCAACAGGGATTCGAACCTGAGTCCGATACGTTGTAGTGACTTCGTAACCGATCTTTATGAAATATTATTAATGATACTTACTTTTATAAAACCTAATCTATATTCCCTCCATGTATTTCGAATTACGGATCTTTATTATCGAATAAGGTCCATCGAATCTCTAATAAATAATTATTCTAATAAATTGGACCGAATTTGGACGGATCTGAATTGAAATCCGCCCCATTGACAGCCCTATACGAAATACTTGAGAGATGTTGTTAAGGCCCATTATCATTTTGTCTTTTCTCCTGAAAGGGTCCCGTCCATACCGAGTTATTAACACGAGAATAAAAAAGGGCAATCCATCTTATTAGGCCCAAACTTAGTATTACTATCAGTTGTTGCCTTGTTTGTGTACTTACAGAAATTTTATGTCACATACTTGATCGACTTGCACAATCATAACAAATATAGTAGCACATTTTACGCTTAGTCAAACCATATATGTTCTTGCTAAAAATATAGCCGTGTAACAAAATTAGGAGTGTAATTGAGTATAGTAGTGTCGAACGAGCCACTAATTAAGTTTAGTTTAAAATTATTGAGTCAAGCTCGAGTCGAACTTTAAAAATTATCGAATGAAAATTGATGTTCAAGTTTCGAGAAATAAACCGAACTCAAACAAACTTTTATCGAAGAAACTCGAGTAATTTTCAACCCTAAACAAAATCAAATTTAATAAGGAAATGTTTGACGCTTAAAACAGTTAAATGGCTTTTATACATTTGGAAGGACATCATATATAATTTGATGAAATCATTGCGATTAAGATATCAGATTTAGTGATGCTAGCAGTGGGCCTCAAAAGCCCACTCATGTTCATGCTTAAGCAAACAACTTACTGTGATTTCTTTATTTAATAATTTAACGTACCACTGAGAATAAAAAAAAAAAAAAAAAAAACTCAAGTTAGAGTGTTGTACGTTTAAGTACTCGGCTCGGATTCTTTGTTTTACTTTTATCTATTTTATTTTTTGTTAAGAAAATGTTTAATTATTAATTAAAGTGAGTAATGGTTAAAGGACCATTCAATGATTTCTCCTTTTTAGAACTATTATCTCACTTAAAACAAAAATGTGATTCCACTAATTCTTTAGTCACCAACAAAAATTCGAAGATCGATATCTTAAATATTTTGCATTTTCACTACAGAAAAACAATTGTTTGAATTGAGAACAAAGATTATATGTTGTAATATAGTACTCAAAGTAATAAATTTCATAATACAAATATAATTTAGTTCAAATCAAACAACAACTTTGATAATGCTTGATCGTGACCTAATTAAATCAACAGAAATTATAAAAGGTTGCACCTTAGGACCCATTAACCCAATTTGAGCACCTTATGAATGACATATTTGTTGAGAAGTTATTTTCAAAGGCCAAACTCCACTCTATTCCCTCGTCACGTATAACATATATAGTTCTTTATGTTTTTTTAAAAAAAAATGTGTAGCATAGTTCTTTAAACAATTTCATGAAACAATTATATATGTCGATATGTTTTAATTTATTATAACATACGTATAGTTCTTTAGTATTTTTTTTGGTTTCTGAAATGATAATTAGGTTTTACATTTTAAATAATAAGACAAAAACTTGCTTCAAATTAAATAAAATAATTCGGTCAACCGAAAATTTGTCCCAAATTCATGTTTAGTTCATGTGATTAGTTATAGTTTACACAAAAATTAATTAGACATTAATTTGTGAATTCAGCAGCCGAACAGATCAATGAGTCATCATTATCAGACCTAACCCCTATGTCCCTAATGAAGAAATTTTGAATCACACTTCAGATTGATGCTGAAATTCCTCCACATCTTAAGTGTTTAATTATTTATTTTCCTAAATTCAAGCCCGAATACTATAGTATAGATGCATTTCCATATTTCACTTGAAAATTTTAGCCACCTAGAATTAAAATCTCTAGAAGGTTTGAAATTAAATTTAACAATGCTTATACTATGCTGAACAGAACTTATTTGCACAGTCAAATAATAACTCACAGTTTTCATGTAAATTTCAAAATCTACTTATCTACTTATAAATATATTTGAGAACAGTCTCTTAACTGCCATCTATTAATTTTGACTCAATACTATTTTTATAGAATTTAGAATTTTATTTATTCATGAAAAATAAGAGAGAAGTTAGTGAACAACTTTTAAACTCTACGGTTTCTCCAAAATTCCTAATTCCCTTCCGTAAATATCTCCCAAAAGAAACCCACTTCCCCCAACTGCCTTCTTCCCCCTTCTCATTCTCGCATGAAAACAAAAAATCTGATAACTTCTACATTCACAAAATAACGATTTTCATAAACAATACAAAAGTTAAGATAAAAAAATCAAAACCAAATTTTAGATTAACGAGACAAGCACAAAATAGATAAAAAGGGGAGGCGACTTAGTCTTCAGATTTACTCTTGAAATATCAAAGCAGGATGCTGACTTTGTTTGCTACTGAAGGCGGTCTAAAATCAATGAAAGATTCTCACTCCAAAGGTTAATCAGTATTCCAATTTTAATTTAGTTAATCAGTTTTTTCTCTTTAAAAGTATGCTCTGAAAGGCCGGCAGTGAGTTCTTCTTCAACTTTTTTGGGTAACTGTTCTTCTCCAACTTGCTTAGCTTTCAATTTGTTATATAATCATTGTCATTAGCTACAAGTTTGATCAAAAGACCACACTAAAAAGCTCTAAGAGAACTAAGAAATTTGTAATTCCATGGCTTCCAGAGTTTGTTGAGTTGGGTTTTACTTTTATCGTATTGTGTAAAGTCTGAATTCATGTGTTAGGGGAAAAAATGAACTAATTATGACTGTTTTTCTATATTATTATGGCAAAATAGTAAGTGTTTGAGTTAGATTGTGAATTTAGATTGTAGAATGTTTGTTCTATTAATCACTTTTTCCTAAATGCATCAAAGATGTTATATTTGGAGATCACCGTTCTTAGGTGATATTATATGTTGCTCCTGCGTAACAATGCAGATTTTGAATAACAAATCTTTATTTTCTTGGTTTAGGCGCATTTGCACCTTCCATGAATGCTACAAACTAGACAAACCAAGATTTCCACACTTATGTTTTCTAATTCTATCATAAATATTTGGGTTTTGTTTTAGTTCGATATGTGAAACACAAGATTATATTTTGTAAGACAGAGTCTTATTTACTTAGTTATTTGAATGATAACATTTATATATATATATTTGGTACAGCTATTTTGTAAATCCATCTTAGGACTTTGTTTTAATTTCATATGTGAGGATGTTTATTCACACTTTTGGCATCAATTTGTATAGCTATATGATTTCATGTCCATTTTCAAAGGTGTATTTTGCTTTGTTATTGGGTTTTTCAATTTTTGTTTTCATGAATATTTTATCATGAATTTGGCTGACATTGAGTAACTTCATGATGGTAATTCTATCAAAATAAAAAAAAATAAAAAACTACATGATTTTAATATTTTTTTAAGATAGTTAAGAGATATGCATAATGTTTGACTGCCATTAATATGATTTTTTTCACAGAGAACCTCTCAGAAGTCTTCCATTCTGAAAAAAAGGTTTTGAGATTAATTTCCAAAAGAAAATGATTGTTCTTAAATGACATCAATTCAACCAGAAGTCAGGTAAGTATGTTATCATCATTCGTTTGGGGAAAATATTAGATTAGTTCACTAAGTTACAAGTTCAACTTTTTTCTTTCTTATTGCATGATTTTACAAGTTCTCAAGTATCCATTTCAGTAACAGATTAAATCTTCCTTGTGTTTGCAAAAACTGAATGTGGACATTGCAACCATATAAGAAAGGCTCCATACCAAACAAATGGAAAGGTTGTGTCCACTTGTGTTTGCTAAACAGTCTCAGGTTTCGGGAGAAAAAACAAGAACCATCATGGAAGCAATGAGCAAAGTAAAGATGAAGGAAAAATAAAATTGGTTCCATTAGTAAACTTGGCTATCTTATCAATCATTCCATTCCTTTATCGTATTAGATACATGATTAGAGATGATTATCTTATCTATTCTCATAGTATAGACTTTCTTGATGCTGTTATTATATGTTTTGAATAGTTGGATTCAATGGCAAGAGTGAGTGGTATTTTGTGTGGGTAAATATGAAGGTGAGTGGGGGTGTAGGATTGGCAAAGAGAAGAGTTGGTGTGCTTTTCGTGCATATTTTGGGGTGTTTTATGGCAAAATATAAATATTTTTATACATGATTCAAATTGGAGATAACTCGATCATTGGAACATCTTAAATGTTTATTCTCTACAATGCAAATTTCTATTTATTGATTTGATTGAAGTGTGTCAAAATATGTATTTCTGTGTTGTGTCTTATAGTTTATCTTGATTTCAATGATGGTTATGGTGATTTCATTAACAACAATTTATATGATCTAGGGCCCTTCATTGTTAATTTTTCCAGGACTACTGAGCAACAAAATGTAGCCAAGATTGAGAACATTGTGTTATGTTGAAGTTAGCACAAATACTTTTTTTTTTATTTTTTTTATTGAAGTTAGCACAAGTACATTGTTGGAGTTGTTGGGGGTTGGGAAATAAAACTTGCAAAGCACAAGGAAATGATATTTGACAAAATTATTTTTGAAGGAAACTTGATGGACGACATAGACTAATTCTTGGAGGAAAAAGTGTAAGTAAGAAGATGGCATCGGCTCCCAGAATTCTCGAACCAAGGAAAATGGTTAGAGAAGCTTAAATTAATACATCCTTGCATATAATTGGAGCTGCAAGTATGTAGCAGATACCAGGATGCACTTTTACTTTATTTGATCATTGTATTTTTTCATCAATTGTATAGTTAAGAGTTAGAATGCACAAAAGTTAGAGATTGTGGAAGCTAGGAATCATTGTTGAGTTTGTATTCATCATAGATGAAAGAATCGATATTGTACTTTGAAATATTATGCTTAGCCTGATGTATAACTATTTTGGTTATTTTAAAAAATTCATTACGTGGTCTTTTTTTCCCTTTGAATTGGGCTTTTGTTTCTTTATTTTATAAATAATTGTAGACTATCATTGTAGTCTTCATTTTCTTTATATGTCAGAAACATTATTATTCTCCTACTAATTTGTCATAAACTACTTCATAAATAAAATTTAACATGACTCCGTGCATAGCACGGAGCTTATACTAGTAAATATTATAACTGAATCAAAAAAAAAAAAAAGAATATTATAACGCTATCACTATCAATGTATTTATAGATTTTTTTTTTCATTAAGTTTTTCTTTTTGTATTAACACCATGTCTTTTGATTGTAATTTATTAATTCACTGGTTTTCGTAAGGGTGACAAATGGACGGATTGAAACGGTTTCGAACAGTTCAAAAATATGTTGGGCCAAAAATGGGTCAAGTAATACGGCTAAAAATGTGACGGAGAAAAAAAGATCGGGTTGGGTAAGTCCGCTTTATTATTTACGAATGTTGCATATTTTGCTAATTCAAAGTCCACCATATTTATAAGTAAATTATTTAAATATTCAAGTATAACTAAATGATATTAGATTAATATTAAATAATTTAAACTATATTAAGGTTTTTATATTTTCTTTTTAATTTTTTGAAGCTATGTTTAATTTTTTTAAATTTTATATATATATATATATATATATATATATATATATATATATATTGTAACTTATATTTTATTTTATTTTAGGAGAGAAAAATAATTGTTTAATTAGCAAAACTTCAATATGTTCTTGAATAAGCACTGATATTTTTTTTTTAATTTTTAGTGATAATGTTAAAAAATAATTTTCAAGTTTGTCACTATTCACATATATTATGTCATACCCCATTAAATATTTGGTTGACAATAAAGGGGTGTTACATATTAAGTGAAAATAACTCAAATATTATGACTAAAGTAATTCACGTATATAATTATTAAATAACAATCATTAAAAAAAGTTGTCATTATGATATTTAGTAATATACCATCATATCTACTAGCATTGTAAATTGTTTTAAATGATGAATTTAAATTAGAAAAAATTTCCATTAATATTGAGACCGGCAAATATATATGATGGTGTTGGTGTAGTAATTGCACTGTTAGATTGGGAGTTGACTAGACTATTCATAGCACATGCCGGCATTATCGATCATTACTATTCATATTCAGATCTGGGGGCCAATGGTACGGACAGCCTACCTACTTTTCCTCCATCTAATTAAATACTACGTTCAAATTTATGACATGGGTGCCAATTTATTTAGTAAAAAATTTGCATGGACAAACCACCTAGTGTATTATTTAATTTTCCGTCCCACGTACAAAAAAGTCGAGTTCACACCTTTTGGAGCACCTTTTTTCATTTTGTTCAATAGTTATTGTGGGATAGAATTTCACTTTTAATATCACAATTTACTCTATTTTTTAAAGTTTTGATATCACAGTATTATTTCGTTCGATATAGTAGGTATAATTATTTGACGGGGATGTTACACATTTCATACTTCAGTCAAATTAATGATGAAATTTTGACGGAATTGATGGAAAAATTATAGAATTTGTCCTATGATTGTTGACAAATTTTGCTCTACATGTTTTTTGGTCGAAAGATTTACCCACAATTTACAAATTCGAAGCATTTCAGTCACAGTTACAAAAATAGTTTTATTATCAATCATATTTAATAAAATTTATATATTATAATTAAATCTCTTAAAATAATTATAATATATATATATATATATATATTTAATTAAATAAAATTGAAAATTAAAAATTAAAATAGAAAACCCACCCCCACCACCTCCTCCTTTCCCTCTTCATGTACCCCAATATTATGCGCATGTTTTCGTCGCATCCCCAATCACTGGTGAAAATAGTTTCAGTCCATGAGTTGGAAAGCTCTTTCATAGGCGAGCTCAACATTACAATCAATTTGAAGATTGGAGTTGAGAAGACAAAATCAGATATCCAAAGTTTTGGATTTGATTTTGTGAAATGAGGAACCATGAAATCTAACACGAATTTAGAGATATTGAACCCATGGAAGGACTCTTTGGACCAATCGGCGCGACGCCGATGCACAGAGGTTGGGGATAGGGAGATCCAAAAGAGGTGGTGGCCCAGTTTCGCGGGTCTCAGTTTTAAAAAAAATTATTTGGGTGGTTTCGTGAAACATTTGAAACTCCATTTAGTTAGGTTCTTTATGTTGAGTTTTGTGATTTTGAAAAAGTTGAAACCTCACTTGGATTTATTTTGGATGTTGGGGTTTGAGGAAAAAAAATAGGTAATTGGTGTCAAATCAATGTCTTCAATTTTTAGAGAGTTTTGGGAAAAAATAATTAGATGGTAGGTGTCAAATCAATGTTATATAAGTTTCAAAAGTTTGGAGATAAATTTGTAAATATGTTTGTGATGAGTTTAATAATTTAGCGAAAATTCATTTAGAAGGGTTTTGATTCGATCTCACGAAACCCGCAAGACTGAACAAATCCAATGCACTTATAGCCTTAATCTCCCATTCACCAAATTCCAAATTGGTCTTTTCCACTATATAAAGTACTACCATATAGGGATAGGTGAAATAAATTTTGTTCCTCTTTCTTTTATCTCAATTCCGATATAAAAGGTTGAATAGTGCTGGTTGAACCTTAAAATCCATAGTATTTAATTTGAGTTTGTTCAGAGGAGTATTAGTTAAGAAAAGGCATGATTATTGTTTTCGTTAGTTTTTTTAACTCTTATTGATTTCATCATTTGCTAAAGTAGTATTTATTACAAAATCACTTGATTTTTACTTTAGCAAAGATCAAACCATCTTTTTTCATAAGTAAATAGATATTCTTTTAATATCTGTATAATCATCAACAAAAAAAATAATATCTGAAAAGGTTTAGATAAATGACCATATATTTAAAAGAATAGGCCATGATCATTGTTTGTAAATTTTGAAGCAAACAAACAAACACACTTGATAATCAAACTGACTATCATTTCCTTTTTCTTTTTCAATATCATTTATCTTTCAGCTGTTTCATTTATTTCGTCATCTACCCAGTAAAGAAAATCAATGAGAACATAGTCAGTTGATAAGACTGAACCATAAAATCAAGATGTCTTGTATTCATTTTCAATTAATGTTGATTTTTTTTCTAATTTAACACAAGTATTTGATGATTAATTTTCGTCATGATTTAATTATAACTCCCTTAGGGCCCATTTGGATGGATGGATTTGAAATGAAGAGGGATTTCAAATGAATGGATTTGAAATTCCAGTGATTTGAAATCCATTCATTTGCAATCTCTTGTTTGGATAAAAAAATTTACAAAGGATTTTAAATCCATTCATTTGAAATCCATTATTTGGTATATATCATTTGTGTTATTTAAAATTTCCAATTGTGCCTTATAATTTGCTCTATGAGTTAATTCTTGTTGTTGATATCGGGATAAAATCGAATAAATCGATATGGGGCAAAATTATAATTTTTAAAAATTGAGGGACCAAAAGTGCAAATTCGGATTTCAGGCAGAATTGAACATCTTAATTTTCTGATAATGTGGACTGAACTGGAACTCTGGGGTTTTTCATAAATCTGGGGCCAAATGGCAATTTTTGAAAATTAAGGGACCAAAAGTGCAAATTTGGATTTTTGAAAATTAGGTGCCAAATAGGAAATTTTAATCTTCTGAAAATTATGGACTGAATTGCAGTTCTGGGTTTTTTGAAAATATGGGGTCAAATTGCAATTTCTGAAAATTAAGGGACCAAAAGTAAAAATTTGGATTTCTGAAAATCCAGGGCCGAATTGAAAATTTTAATCTTCCAAAATTAACTAAATTGTAATTCTGGGTTTTCCAAAAATCTAGAGTCAAATTGTAATTTCTAAAAATTGAGGGACCAAAAGTGTAAATTCGGATTTTTGAAAATCTGGGGCCGAATTGAATTAGTTTTCTGAGAATTCTGAACTGAATCGCAATTCTTGGTTTTTCAAAAATTTGGGGTCAAATTGTAATTTCAAAAAATTGAGGGACCAAAAGTTCAAATTTGAATTTCTGAAAATCAGGGGCCGAATTGAAATGTTTAATTTTATTAAAATTCTGGACTGAATTGCAATTCTTGATTTTTCGAAAATCTAGGGTCAAAATTGCAATATCCAAAAATTGAGGGACCAAAAGTGCAAATTTGATTCCTGAAAATCAGGGTCCAAATTGGAAATTTTAATTTCCGAAAATTCTGGGATCTTCGAAAATCTGGGGTTAAAATTGTAATTTTCAAAAATTGAGTGACTGAAAGTGCAATTCGAATTTCTTAAAATAGTATTCGAATTGCAAATTTTAATTTTTTGAAAATTATGGACTGAATTACAATTCTAGATTTTTTAAAAATCTGGGATCAAATTACAATTTTTAAAAATATACAACATGAATTTTTTTTAAGTGGATTTCAAATGACTAATTTTAGGAGGAATTTCAAATCCACTTAAAATTGAGCTAAAATCCATTGGACTAAAATCTAGTATTTCAAATGAATGGATTTAATTTTGTATCCAAATAACATGATGGATTTGACAAGGAATTTCAAAATCCACTCATCCCAAATCCATCAATCCAAATGCAAATGGGTCCTTAGATTTATTATATGGTGATATTAATATAATAATAATCCCTATAAAATAAAAATATCGAATAAAGAAATAGAAATGGGCCGAGCATGTCCTCTTGGCGCCCCACAACATTCGGGATAATACATCTCATGTCCACTAGGAGACAGCCACTTTTTCTATGTATATATATTTTTAATTTTCTACATCATAACAAGACTTCATCTTGCACAAAAATAAATATTTTACTGTTTCATTTTCTGAGCATTCCAATACAAGACTTATTTTCCCTATAACTTATGTAATTTCTTAAATTTCTTCTCTAAACAAAAATAATAATTTAATATTAATAAGAGTCTTTATAAAATAAGATTTTATAGAACATAACTGTATATGAAATACCCTATCTCAACCAATAAAAAAAATCAACAATAAATTTAAACCACAATTTACGGTCAACATGTCCAATGATGATGTGGCATCGGACATTTAAAAAAAAAATATGTTAAATTACATCCTAACTCTTTAATTAATATGTTTAAAAAAATCTCAAATCTCTAATTAATTTCAGATCGTTCCCCCCCCCCCCCCAATTTTTTTTTAGGGAATTACACTTTTCATACCAAACTTTTCCCTACTTTATGCATTTCATAATAAACTTTTCAAAAAGACACATTTCGTACAAAAGTTGGACAACTTTTTTTACATTTCATTCGGCCGTTAGTTTTGGATAAGAAAGGTCACTAGTCAAGCATGTGTCCGATTAAGTCACCATTTTTATCTCTTCAGGGGATATTTACAATTGGACAAAAAATACCTAAAAGGTAAAAATTGGGAGGGGGTAGTTGTAATTATTGCCGCCAACAATTTATCTCTCTTCACCTTCGGCACCACAACCACCGCCCAACCCTTCCCCACCTGAAAACAAATCTTTACACGAGCGAAGTAGTTGGACTTGTAAGAAATGTTGTGACTAACTTTGAAAATTCATGGGAGGGGCACATGTATATTATCCGTCAAAAAAAAATTAAATAAAATTATCTAAGGCTGTAAAGTGCTTAATTTGTACGTATGGGTGTAAAGTGCCACAATATGTAACTTTGTGGTATAATATTTTTGTCAATTTTTTAAAGTGGATTTCATAATTCATATGAAAGTTTTTGTAAATTTTTTTAAAAAAAAAAAACACAGGGGGTTTATTGCAAAATATTAAAGCTATGAGGTGTTATTGATAATTTTTTAAGTTAAGGGGACTTTTTTCATCATTTGAAGGGGTAAAATTGTCATTTTAAATAGAGAGGGATTTTTTTTGGTAATAATAAAAAAGTACATGCTTTTTTTCTAATAAAAAATAACACAAAACCTTTTTTTAATTATGCAAAAAACAAGAGGTGTTATTGAATTTCACTCATTAAAAAGAGTAAATTTCTCATGAAGAAAATAAATTATTTTAACTTGAATTCTAAAGAGACACGTGTCACTAATATAAATACTAAATCATTTTAGACTGATCTTACTAGTAATCCTAAATCATGTGCTCTTTATTCCTCAAAATCTCATTTTAGACTGATCTTACTAGTAATCCTAAATCATTCAAAGAAAGGTCGGTGCTCACCGTGTACGGCTGGACCGTACATGCGTACGAAATTCCACAAAGGCTGATGGTACAGTTATTAAATTTGTGCAGACTTCACTTTTTGTGTGTCCCACTCTATACCTTCTTCAAATCATCTCCAAAAGTTCGTTTAAATTCTGGTGAACACTACTAGAAAAAATAAAAATTGCAACAAGACAGTATTATATATTACCACTTTTTACTCTCCACTCCAACAGTTAATTTAAATTTTAAGATTTCACTTGTAAACAATCACATCACATCACTCCAACAACTCATTTATATACCAATAGGTGATTGGTTTAGTGGAAGAGACTAGTCACTACAAAGTAGCGAATTGAGGTTCGAATCCTTGTTGGGAGAGGTACTCACATTAATGTGATCACCCCGCCTCGAAAAAGATTAAACCCTTGGGAAAAAAAAACAAAAAACAACTCATTTATATTTTAAGAAACTACTTTTAATTTCTATTAATTTATAAATAATAATTAGAACTAACAAAAATACATATATTGATTTCAAATTAAAAAATAAAAAATCAATTTTAATGTTTATTCAAAAAATTGTATAAATTTTTTATTGGGAAAAATATTTAAGATCATGTTTGGCTCTGTTTTTGCATTAACCAGAAAATCAAATTTCTGATTAATTCAAAAACATTTCTAGCCAAACGAGGTCTTAACAAGGCATATATATACACTAACCAAATCTCACAAACCCTAAAATCAAAATAAAATAAAAATCTCTTAAAACTCCACACACTCCCGACGGCTTTATACATTCGGGGGTGTCAATTATCGCCATCAATGGCGGCGGTAGTGGAGCCGTCGTCGATGATAGTTGGAGGGTTAGCTTTAAAACAATTTTACACAAACTCTAATCTGATAGGGTTGTTCACGGTTCAGTTAACCAGCCGAACCAAATGAACCGAATTATTTCGGAGAAAACCAAATCGAACCAAAGTTATTCGGTTCAATTTTCGGTTTTGATATTTGTGCTAATTTGATTTTTGGTTCGATTCAATTTTTTTGGGTCAGTTAACCGAATCGAACTGAAAATTGAAATTTGGGTTTCAAATAATTAAATATTTAACATTTTTTGTACGTTTTATGGATTTTAAAATCCTTTAATTCTATGCCAGTGAATATGAATTTTGGTTGTTTAATTTATGTCATCTAAGGATTTTTAAATATTAGTTTTTGTAGTTGGACAGCAAAATTCTTTGGTTTTATATCTACGGATATGGATTTTAATTGTTTAATTTTGTCATTTTAGGATCGTTATATGTTAACTATTCTATATAATGTTTAATGTTATAGTTTCCTATTAATTTGATATTTTTGTGCTAAATGATATAATATTTGATTATATAAATTTTAATAAATTAGACATAATATAAATTTTGGTTAAAATCGACACCAAATCGAACCCAACCGAAAATCGAATTAGGATGTTCGGTACGGTTTTTGATTTTAAAAGTTCAGAACCGAAATTTCGGATAACCGAAATCTGGTTCGATTTTCACCGAATGAACAACTCTAAATCTGATTTAACATAAACTAATTTATCTCTCACACAACTTAGCTCACATAATAAACATGAATTGACATAAAATTTTACCCATCGTACACCGAAAACCTAAACTCTTTATAAAAAAACTACACCACCTTATTTCCCAAACCATTCTTCCAAAATCCAAACAAACAGCATTACAGAAATCGGGATTATTTCATTAACCTCCACTGCTCTCTCACAAACTATTCTCTCAGATGCCAAATAAACATGGCTTTAATGTGGATAATTAGGTTGGGCATTAAGATTTGCAGGGGTAAATAATAACTAATCAATTATGAGATAGGAGACTTTATCATGTCATTCTAATTTTGATTTTTTAGTTTATGTTCGAATGCACCCATAATATTTACAAATAAATTTAATACTATTGTTCTATAATAACTTAAACAACTACAATGAATGAATTTCCTTTTCCCTAATAACTAAGTAAATATCCATCGTCCATAAAACTAAAACGTGCTAATTTCACTCGTTCTAAGAGATATTATCAACTGTTTTGTATTTACTAAATTGTTCTATGAATCACAATCTGGATTGAGGAGCAGATTGGGTAAAACTCTATTCCAATGTGATGACTTCAGTTGAATTCGAACTTGGAGTTTACCTTCCGGATTACAAACCGTTATCACTTGTTTCAACCACTTAGGGTGTAATGTTATCAAATTAAAACAATACCTAGTATTACAATTAAGTTAGAGACACACACCCCTCTTCTAGGTCGAATTGTGTGGCATTCATTATAAATGCGAGTGTATTAAATCATAAGAACAGACAATTACTAAAAAATATTTTTTTTCTTTATAATAAAATGCAAAAATGCTCATGTTCACTTAAAGAACCAGAGATAATTCTCCTGTTAATTTTAAATTGTCAAGAATTCATCATGCCCTCCTGAAAATATAATAATAATCATAAAATCACCTAGTTCACTTAAATTGTTTGACGAGAACGCTTGTTGACTCGTGGTGTAAACTTCATATGTACAAGGTATTATGGGCAAGGTTATAAAGTAGAAGGGATTATATGTTTGCTAATTAAAAAGTATAAGCTATGATATTACGTGCTAAATTAAGAATTATAAAGGGATTACTAAGAGTGGGTAATGAATAAAGGGCATTATGATCATTTAGCCGCTAAACAACAAAATTTCACATTGTTCGCGTAGAACATAATCACGATAAATAATGGACGAAGGGTATGAATTGGGTGTATTATATGGAATTTCTAAAATTACAATGAGGTTTGATGCAATAATTCTTTTACTAGGTAATTTTTTACATGTTTTGCATAACACAAATGAACATTGTGCATTTCCCCAATTTTTTTTGAAAAAAATGTAAATCAAAGATATAAGTTGAAATAAAAACTAGTTTGTAATTTGGTTTCGATTAAGTTAAAACAAATATATTTTTTTTAATGTTTTTGATAAAAAAGTATCGAAATTTTGATCCATATGCTCTAATCAATAAAAAGACAGAGGAAGTCTGCTAAATTAACACGTACAACGTTTTGATGTTGGGATGTTAGCTTCTTGTACGATGGGAAAGAAACCAATGTACCTAGAATTGTCCCAGGTGTTTTGCATCGACAGCGACTGGGACAAGAAAGGATATATAACATGACTAGTCTCTCTACTTACATCCAACTTAATAGGAATCCTTAATATTCTTAATTAAATTTTCAACTGTGTTCTTAATTAATTAAGTATTCAAATATTTTGACAGGCCAATTTAACTTCCAAGTTCTTTTAGATTTCTGCAAATTAAATCCCAAATGGAATAATGTTTTCTGTAGTCAGAATATTATTTTTTGTTGAGATAAACGATCATTGCAACTAAATTAGAAAAATTATCGAATAGCATTAAAAATCAATTACTATACACTAATATTAAGCTAGAAGAAAATTCACATGCATTAGTAGGAGTTGAACCCAATACTTTTTAGTTTCGTGGCCTCAGCTTTACTAATGGGCTATGGCCTCATTGACAGCTGAACCAAATACCTTTAGTTTTGTGGTTTCAATCTTACCAATGCGCTTCGACCTCATTGACGTAGTCAAAATACTACGTTTTAGTTATTAGTTTCAAAATTACTGTACGTCGACCACAACATTGAAACATGAAAAAAAAGGAATAATTACATTTTTAGTTCGACAGATTGGAGGTTCAACAATCAACACTTTCGGTTCCATTCCTTATAAAAATCTACTATTAGTTCCAAGTTTATCTAACCAACTTCAAGTAGTACAGTATCGGGACTAAAATGGGTCGCATTGAACTTCGAACTAATAATATTGCATTTTTTTCTTAGAATTTCACATAATTTTAAAATATATATATATATATATATATATATATATATATATATATATATATATATATATATATAGTCCTTGAGAAAAATTTAAAATACATTGTTTAGTTGGTTCTAAAATAGAGCAGGCGCAAGAAAAGAATGCAAATTTTCTTGATTAATCATCCATGAGCTAGGCAACTTAGGCCCTCGCTTAGGGCTCCAGTTCGGAGGGCCCCAGAATTTATATATAGGTTATAAAAATTAAAATATTAACCGGCCTAGGGCTCCAGGTTCGAAGGGCCCCAAAATTTATATATAGGTTATAAAAATTAAAAAATTAACCGGCCTAGGGCTCCAGGTTCGGAGGGCCCCAAAATTTATATATAGGTTATAAAAATTAAAAAATTTAATATTTTCAAATTTATTAATTTTATATACATAACATGATGTTGGTTTGTTCGGTAAGACTTTCCCATGATGAATGAGAGGTTTATGGTTCAAATTCCAATATTGAGTTTTTTACTTATATTTGATTGTTTATGTTATTGAACATTTTTTTTTGTAATAATGTTCGTCTTTTTTATTTCACTTTCGTAGTAATTATTCTTTTAATCCCTTTTCTTATTTAAAGATTTCTTCTCAATTTTTTTTCTTAATAAGTACTTAAAAAAAATTATTTCTTAATTATTATAAAAAGAATACGGTTTTTTTCTTTGAAATATAATTTTTCTGCTTATTACTTTCTCACTTAGTACATTGCAAAAGAGAATTTCACCCCCATTAAAATTGGTCTAGCCCCATCCATATTATTACATGAATGGGCATCTTATTTTTAGTTTTATATATGATGTATAACTTTTTCTATACATTATAATATATAACTAATAGAGTTAAGAATGTCACGAAATAAAATAAAGTCAAGCAATCAATTATGATATTTGTAAAAAAATGAAATAGAGTTAAGGATGTACGTATAATACTTGTAAATTTGTTTCGGCTAAAATAATATTTTTAATATTAATAATTATACAAAAAAATTCACGGTTGAATCTTTTAAAAGTTAAATAAGTTTGTTTTTTAATTATCTATCTAAAAATTAATATGTTAGATTTAATTATCTATCTAAAAATTAATATGTTAGAGAAAATAACATGTCAATATTTAATTAATTCTCTTGCCTTTAAAAAATAAATGGATTAAATTTTTTTATAAGAACGGACCTCAAATTTGAAATTCGCCAAGGACCCTCGAACGTCTAGGGACCGGCCCTGTGTGTAGCTGTACTTTGTATTTACCCGAAGAAAGAGAACATTTGTACTGGAAGAATGAATTGAATCTGCTTTAGACATTGCGTATAATATCCTTAAATAGATCGAAGTGGAATAGTATGTGCAGTACTGATTATTACATTTAACAAGCATGGGGGACACTCACCATATATGCAACCATCCTGTAAATTCCAACTTCCTTATAAATGGTAAATTAGTAATAATAGACAAGATTTATGATACATAATTTTGTGATTACAAGCCTACTTTCTGTAAATATATGTATTATCTTCTATTTCGTTTTTCCAGAAGTACTACGTGACAATTACAATACATTTTATTTAGATAGAGTAAATGCTTTATGAGAAAAATATATTTTTTTTAGCAAACTTTTCATTACAAATTTTATTAGCAAAAAACTCTCCCAAGTCCAAGTATATATCTTGTAAAGAAAAAAAATGACAAATATATCCCCACAATAATACGTAAATATATACCCATGCATATTCATCTAAGAATTGACAACAATTCCACCATTAACTTTGAAAATTGGCAACCCCTTACTCCGTGTTCATTTAAGAATTTGACAATAATTCTTTATAACTTGAGAATATTTTAATGAGTGCAGGGAACTAATAATTGATTGCTAACAAAAATGAATATATGGAGGTTTTCGCTTACAAAAACCATACATATAAGTTAAAAAGAATACAGAGAGTGTTGTTGCATTAGCTATCGTATATTTACTTTAAAAATAAGTATAGTGGGGAAAAACGATTTTGAACTGAAACTTTTAGTATTTTACGAGTATATATAAAAGATCAAATATGCGCGGGTGAGAATGGACATGAGCAATTGCGATAATTCTACGTGGAGTTCCACCTTATGAATATTGAATAAAACATTGATATCGATCTCAGTGAGTTGTGGCTAATAATTGTCGTCCACTACCAATTATTTGGTCACTAGACTCTGTATCACATCGGAGCACCATATATAATTTTTTTTTTTTTTTTTTTTTTTTTTATAACTAATATTTCTCAGTACGCATTTCTGCGTGCTTAAATATACTTTTGCAGCAAAAATATGATTTTTATTTTAGGGTTTAATTTAAAGATAAAAAATAAATTTTACTAATCGGGTAATAGGAAAAGTGAAAAAGTTGTTAAATAATTAGGTAACTTTAAAATTTTGTGAGTAAAATCGAAAAATAAAAAAATGGTGTCACTTGACAAGATTTTTTTTTTCCCAATAATATCCTAGTAGCAAGCGTTTTGTTGTGCATTAAATTTTCTAAGTTTACAAAATAAGGATATTTTTGGGAAAAAATAAAAATTAATTTTATGTAAATGATGTGATGGATAATTGAATAAGTTAAAGTTACCTAGTTAAGTTAAATTAAGTGTTAAGGTCAAAATAGAAGCATAAAAAATTACTTTTTTTAAATAGTATAGATTATCGAGCATCAGAGGTTACTTGGAATATAACATATAAAGAAAATTGTTTGCTCCGATCCATCATCATTTTTTTGTTTGAATCTTATAAACTTTTATTTTTGATCCTTAACTTTTGAAGTATCTTCTACTTTCGGTTCAATTACATTTCTTCGACTGCATTTGGGGCCAAAAGTACAAAGGAAAGACTGTCCTACAAGACCAGTGTGCGTCGATTAGGCCGTAGCTTATTGGCAAAAAGTTGAGGCTTCAGAACCAGGAGTGCAAAATGTCTGAGGTTCGACTCACAATAATGTAGATATTTATCTAGTTTAATACTAGTCTTGATTGTTTATTTATCTTTGTACTTTGGTAGTGAATGAATAGATTTTTTTTTTTTGGTTTCCCAAGGGTTTAATCCCTTTCGAGGCGGGTCGAGCACATTAAGTGGGTACCTCTCCCAACAGGGATTCAAACCTGAGTCCGCTACTTTGTAGTGACTAATTCCTTCCACTAGACCAATCACCTGTTAGTGAATGAATAGATTTATGATACAACGTGATGTAATACCGTTTCTTAAATATATACTATATATAAGACCAATGTGCTAAACATAGATTAAATTTATTCTATTAAACCGAAAGCAAATTTATTTAAAAGAAGGGACCTAATATATAACCATACATCAAAAAATATTTTAAAACTATAATTTTTAAAATGCAACTTCATAAAGTAAGGAAGCACAAATTAATCCAGTCAATAGAAGTACAGTAACAAAGTTGATCATTTTAATTTGTTTTCTTTTGTATATTTATTTTTTGTGGACATTCTAAAACAAGCTTCCTAATTTAATATTCAATGTAAATATGTTCTCTTTCCCATAACAATAATTTCACATAAACTGGAAGACGCTATCAATTATCGTAATAACAATTTACATTCAAATAATTAATTATATAAATGTAACCAAAAGTTCCATATTTTTCATTCTAATTTAAAATTTCCAGTTAAAAGGAAAACAAAGTGGGACGGTGGAGTGCGTGTTTGTATTACACACTTCGATTATTAAACTTATACATTTAAAGTTACAGCAATGTTGTACTTATCAATAAATAAACAATTACTATTAAATATATTAAGTAGTCATGAAATATATATTTAACTAGTATACGCTCCGTGCTATGCACGGTGTCACATAAATTAAGTGAAATATTATTGTATATGATTTTTTTTTTGAATATTATTGTATATGATTTATTAATGCTAAAAACAGAGAGTGGTGTCTTTAACATTATTGAAATGAATCAATAATGTAAAGAGAAAATTTAAACTTGTCTTCAATTTACAAATACAAAATGTATATATAGCCACAAGATATTCGTTGAATTAATATTTATGAAAAAGTTCATCTTAATATTTAATTTAGTATACATTAATTTGGTAATCAAGTAAAACTTGGAGTTGTACACAACTTGAAAAATATATCATATAGTTAAACTTTGAACTTAATTATTAAATTCGGAAAATGTCAAAAATCCTTATCCCATAAAAAGAGAAACAAAAAGGACATAACTGCTTTTCTTCTTTTGTTCTCAAGGCTTTTGAAGTGATATCAATACCCACGCGCCATTAAAGAGTGTGGATAACTTACCACAACAAATTATTTTAACTTAGGATAGAAAGAAGTATTAAAGATTTTTTTTTAAATGTAGCGACAAATGAACACAACGCAATTCATGTTTTCTTAGTTAGATTATGGAAATGATCTATAGAATAAAAGGAGTTGACTTTAGCTTTTCCTAATATCTCAAGTTCAAATGTAAAAAGAGAAAAATTAAAGTTTAATTAACTTAATGGATAATTTTTTTACGAGATAATCAATTATTTAAAAAATTGAAAACGTAATAAAGATAAAATGCAACAAGTTGGCATGAAAGCTACCTAAGCACAAAATATGTTTACCAAGGAAATTTTTAACTCAATCAAATCGAATAAAATTATTTAATCATAATATAAACATATTAGCATTTTTTTTTCATGGTACGAGTTACAAAATTGTGTAACTGGGCCTAATTTAAACTAAAACCTCTTTAACTAACAACTCACATTTATTTTGGAAGATTTGAGCTAAAAAGATAATTAGACCTAACTTATAAAAGTGTTTCTAATATAAGATTTTGTGGAACAATGATGTATATAAGATATCCAATTTTAACCACAAAAAGAAGTCAATAATAAATTTGAGCCACAAATTTTGGTCAAAATGACCCTTGATGATGTGGCATTGAACATTACATTTGAAATTACCAAAAATCAGAAAATCTGATATTACTAATTGTCCCATAAAAAATTACCAAATTGCCCTATTATAAATATGTATTATTCAGTCCCCCTCTTTGTTTCATTCTCATCGTCTTCCTCCTCCTAAATCTTCAAGAAACTTGCCAATCATAATCTACCCAATAGGCCTGACTTTCATTCTTCTCTACCTTAGAATTGTCATTAGATTCATTCTTAGCTTCCTGAACTATACTTTTTTCTTTCTTCTTTCATATCTTATTGGGATTAGTCACGCTTCTAATTTATTGTAGGGAATTTGATTCACATTTTGGAAACTAGAATTACATTTAATTTGTTGTGTTGTCATCGTGATCATTATATGGCAGCAATCTGGTTTATATATATATATATATATATATATATATATATATATATATATATATATATATATATATATATATATATATATATATATAATTTTGTCCAAACAATACTCGTGGTCCCCTGACTCCTACCTCGACAAGACGTGGTTGCGGAAGAAGGGTTGCCGCATACGGAGGAGCAAATATAAAGATCGGATTTGGGTTTGACTCCCCTGAAATGTTCTGCTAAATCGCCATCCACTTCGGCAACGTCAGATTAAAAGAAGCAATTCAGAAAAGTCGTATAAAAATGTCTGCCCTAATTTTTATAAGCTTCCTCACGTATAAATTTTGATAATTCTTGCCCAAAGGCGATTCGGATTAAAAAAGCCATAACTTTTCTTTATTTTGATAAAAGGCGATTCAGATGTTAAAAAGCCTTAGCTTTTCTTTATTTTTGTTGAAAAGAAGCGATTAAGTTAAGTGGATAGTTAAAAATGATAATTTTGTCTTTTGAAAATATTTTAAAAATGGTAATTTTGTATTTAACAAAATAATATAATTTAAATTTAAATTTTAACATGACATGTGACACCAAGATAAATGCTATCTTATATGCTATCCGCCTCTCGAAATCTCATTTTAGACAAACCCAACTTATAAGTCTATCATCAAGTTAGGGGTATGAGATGGAGACACACGAGAAACATAGGAGCGTGAGGTCGGGAGAAAAATGAAGGGCGGAAAGGGACACGTAAACAAAAGCCTTAAGGGGCACATTTATTACGGAATCTGTACTGAAACGGACTACGGAAAATAAAACCAAAAGCAATAAAAGTGAAGAAGATTAGAAGAGAAAAAAGATAAAGAAAAAGAGAGATGACTGACTCAGCCAGTACTCACCCTTCCAACGTTTCCTGCACTTTGTCTCTTGTTTCATTTTCATTTCTTTATTTCCATAAAATTTTCTTTCGTGATAACATTTATTTCCATAAATTATAAGGAGTAAATTTTTTCCGTTGTGGCAAAAAGAAATGGTATAATTAATCCTTTTTATTTTATGTGAAAATATTAAATCAAATAAATATGTTAGTAAAAGTTACTTATCCATTTTTTTCCCTTTCGAGATGCGAGAACTTGCTGCGAAATTAATTCTAGTCAAATTTAATTTGATCACGCTCATGTAATTCACAAAACATATTTATAATATACTTTTCATGTGACTAATTTTATGAATTGTTCATGAACTGTGTAAAATATATATGTGATATATTGGATGGCCTTAATCAATTTAGAGACCTATATATTCCTGGCCGACCAAAAATCAGAAGTAATTTGTAATTACATTTCAATTAAAGTTTTTTTTTCGTGCTAAAAAAAATAAAAGTTTTTTTCCTCTCTCTATCTGTTCGCTATCTTTTTTTTTTTTTTGTCACCCCAACTTCAGAAAATTGTTACTTTGAAATTATAGTCATAAATAACTCTAGTTCTAGAGTTGCAAAATTTCTTATTTCGTTTGTTATCTTAAATTTTTTAGTAGAGTGGAGGCTATAGGTTGGTTGAAGTGTCATTCTTAGACGTTTAGTTCTATAGCTTCCGATATACAATGTGCATAGGCTACGGGGAAGGTGCTGATTGGTCCGTTTGGGGCCTCATTCTTGAAATTCGAAAGTTTTGGGTTTGTTAATCTAAATGAATGTTCAAATTCTCACATAGGAATTCATCTAAATAAATGTTCAAATTCTCACATAGGAATTCAAAATTTACCGCTCAAGTGGACCTTTAATTTGACTCCGATTGGTCAGTTTGCTTGTCTATTTTATTAATTTGTGTTAAAGTTTGTTGTGATTGGGGTTTTCCCTTTTTTTTTTACTTTGTGGAACCGTTTTATTAATTTGTGGAATGAAATTCAGTTATCAAAAAAGAAAAGAAAAATGAGCCATGAAATGAATAATTAAGGAAAATACTGATCAAAGTTTTCCTCCAAGAAAATAAAGGTTATTATTTCTAGGTTTATTCCTCTTTCTATCAAGGTTTTCGGCTCAATTTTCGCATGCCTCGACTAATTTAATTTGCAGGTTATACAAACTCATTTACCAGATAATTATTAAGTTATAGGTCACATATATAGAAGACTTTCACTAAATCAATAAGGCTCCTATATTTTGATGAAAAGGATTGTGACTTCGTGATTAAAGTAACAATCAATCTATTTTCATTTTTTTTATAAGGACAATTAATCTATTTTCCTTTGCAATAAGTGAAAATGGTAAGATATGCCAGAATGATTAGTAAAAGGTCTTATTCATTACAAGTTATACATTAAGTTTTTTTTTTTCTTGAAAAGAATTTAAGGCTTGCCATTTTTAATTGAAACTACAAGATGGTTAATGGAAGTTGCATTTAATTATCGAAAAAGGGAAAAATGGAAGTTGCGTTCAAATTATAACTTCATCCAACCTTTCAAATTCACGTGCATGGGATCGATTTCTAGAAGAATTCAAGGCTTGGTGCATATGACATGTGCAGAAGCATAGGCTGCTCTAATGACTGTGGGATAGGAGAAATTATACTGTGCAATCAATCGCTACATAGATGATGTGATGAACAAATGGTTAGAATTGTAATTGAACTCCTATATTTATGGAGGAATTACTTTTGATATCTCATCATCACCATGAATTGGAATGCAATAGAAATAACTTTAAGCAAAATCACAATTATTTGCTATGCAACTATTGTACTAAATAATCGATCTAAAAACTATGGTACCAAATAATTATCACACATGAAATTGCAAGTTCATTCTTGAAGCAATCAACGATGATCCAGACTCAATAACATGATATTGAGTTATTAATATAGATGATATCAAACCTATCATAGAATCGTTAGAGACATTCACTTGTTATCATAATTTTAGGTTTGGAAATTAAGTAGTTCATGTGGTCTCTAAACTCATTAGTAGATCATCTTATGTGTATCTAATTTACCTTCATTGATTCAAGACATTGTAAAATTAGTAAAATTTTGATGTTTCTCAAACAAAAACGTTTTAAATTCTCAGAATTTTTTTTTTTAAAATATCAATGCACATGCGAGGTGTCATCTTCTGAACGGATATTTAAATGTTGGTTTCATCCTATGATATTCTGGCGCCATCTTACCACCTATTGGTTAAATCACCCAATCCTTGGCTTGCTTATTACTACGTGATTTTTACTTAGATCTTAATCTAAAGGCATTAATCCATGAGATCATACGCGATTTGGTGCTAATTTTGACATCTTTTACGGATTAATGCAGAGGGAAAATTCTTGTCTAGATCCGATCTTTCATAGATCATACACAAAATCTTGCAAATATGTTTAGTGGATGCACTAACTTTGTTCATGGTCTATGAAAGACCTGGTCTAGGCAAGTATCACCCAATGCAGATATAGGAACACTAATTACTTATTTGCGATGAAATACTCAATCAAGACATCGATTGATTGCTAAACTAGTAAATTACAATGCAGTGTCGATTATTTTTAAACAGTTTTTGTTGATAATTGAAGACCGGTGTAAACATACGCAATTAAGTAAATTGAATTGAGTTCATGTTTTTTTTTTCTTTTCGGTTTTCCAAGGATACAATTCCATTTCAAAGTACTGTGGGTAGAACAATGAAAAACTTGATCAAGTATCCATTGAAATTTCTTCTAAATCAATTTAAAAAATTATAATGATTTTTACATATTTTTAATGTGAACCTACAAGCTGTTAATTTCGGATAAGAGTATAATATTATTTACATCATTAAATTTATCTATTGAAATATTTATTTGACCATACGCGTATATTATGCCATTCTCTTCATCGAATGATTGATATGTTATGTTGTATTTTTCAATAAAAAAGAAAATAATTAAAAATAGAACCGAATGTTTAACTCAAACTGTATGTATCCAGGCATAGTTCAATGTGAACACCTTTAATAAATTATGAAGAGATAGTGCAGGCAAGGCAGATTTTCTAATGGCTATAAAACAATAATTAATTGCAGTGACCACCTAATTAATCTAACGGTTGATTTTTATATTGGTATTAATTACTATGGTTAGAATTAAATTAACTGAATAAAATAATCTGTAGCTGTGAAGATATTCCATCGGATTTCCATATAATTAATTAGGGCTATGAAAAGCCATTCTTCTTAATATATCGATTGAAATAAAGGTCGCCGTATGTGTTTATTTCAGATTTGAATGTGTACGTTGTCATCATTTCAGCTATACTACCAATTCTTGTTTTATTTATTTAGTTTTGTACAATGCTAGATTTTTCTCGTGCAACACTCGAACCTTTCTTTTTATTTTCTAATAATGGGACTAGCTATGACCCTTTTTTTTTTTTACTTCGGCCCCAAAAAAGAAAAAGAAAAAAACTTCCAATTTCCTAATATGAAGATTTGAAAATTCAAGTAAACGCAACTAATTAGATCTACGGAAAATTCTTGTCCAAGCCTGGCTTGGCCAAACCCATCCAACCATTAAGCAAGTGTATTGCACTTGCTTTGTGATTGGTCACTCTCCTCGGAGTTACATCCAATCTCAAAGCAAGTGTATTACACTTGCTATGTAGTTGCTTTGGGTTCGGTCAAACCCGGTCATATGCAATTTCTACACTTTAAGATTGAAAGATGGTTCAAATTGTCAAGAGTGAGTTGATATATTTGTGACGTAATTATTATTAAGTAGGTCCTGAGAAATTGAGTCCATGCTTTTTTTTTTTCACTTAACAAGATGATTTTTATTCTTATAATTATAATAAAATTTAACAATGAATGCTCATTTGACTACATTTAATGAATGCCAACAAATGTTCCTTTTTTTTTTCTCTATATATGTTTAGGGAAAAAAGTATTTTTAAAAATCTTTACCTTAATTTAATTTTATTACTTGTATAATTTGTACTTTTATGTAGTACACTTAACAGTTAACTATCAACCGGTCAAATAATTTTCAAATTATTATAATAAATAATGTAATTACTACATTATATGTCAATATTTTCTCATGCAATATTAATAACATTATAAATATAAACTTTGAAAGCACCACTATGTAAAAAAAAAAAATAATAACATAGTGATCAAAAGATTAATTAGATTGATATATTCCACATCGTAGCAAATATGATGATCATTTAGGTACGGAGATAAATTAGTATATGTATGTTAATTCAAAACTGAAAATTAATTTGGTATGGTTAACTTATCAGTTAGAATATATATATATATATATATATATATATTTATAACAAATTTTAAGCATGGAATTTTGAACTTTACATTAATATTATACCAATTAAAAACAAAAACTTTGTGTGATAGCAAATTGCATGTGTAAATATAGACAAAAGTTCCTAAAATAAATAAAATTCATAGTACTAGAAAGAGTCCACACTCTATGAAGCTGCAAATTCACATGATTTGTCCTTGCCGTAAAATCCATTCCCTTAATTTCTTAGTGGTCCAAGTCCTTTTCCCTCTTCTCCAAAAGAAGAATTGTTTTTTACCAGACTGCCTTTAATTAATTAAACTTATTCTAATTTTCTAATAGGTACACAAAAAAAAAAAAATAATAATAATAATAATAAATAAATACCAAATAATAATTGTACCTGCCAAGTACGCCCCTCTGTACTATTAGTACTATTATATATACCCTGATCACACTCTCTTCCCCAAACCCAAACCCAAACCCAAACGCCATTCTCTTTCTCTCTCTAAAACAGTTTTTAAGTAACAAACTAAAGTAACAAAAAACGAAATCCCCATTCAATTAAATTACATTTCGAATCATGAAGAATTTGATGAGAAGGTTATCTAAAGTCGCCGATTCGTCACAGTACTGCTTGTTGAGACCGGAGTCTTACCGGAAAGGAAGCGGCGTGCCGGAGGGGCATGTTCCGGTGTACGTCGGCGACGAGATGGAGCGGTTCGTGGTGAACGCAGAGTTGGTAAATCACCCGATCTTCGTGAAATTGCTCAATAAAACGGCCGCGGAGTACGGCTACGAGCAAAAAGGAGTGCTCCGGATTCCCTGCCACGTGTACCTCTTCAAGCGCGTGCTCGAGGCGGCACAAACCGGCGCGGATGCGCGTGAGTTACAGGAGTTACTCCACTCGCTCTCTGAGGATCTGTAGATGATTAAAATGGAAACGATAAGTGCTAGTTAATTAGATATATAAATATATATATATATATATATATATATATATATATATATATATATATATATATATATATATATATATATATAGCTGGTTATAATTAATTAATGGGAGTATAATTTTTAGAAAATTTTATTTTTCATTTCTTTTTCTTTCGGCTTCTCTAGGTTGTAAATTAGAATGGTTTGTGGATGAGTGAGAAGTTGTTCAGGGTTTTTTTTGGCCGATTAATGATGTAGAGACTGAGTGGAAAAGGGAAAGATCGGGACATGGATTCGATTCGATTGCTGTACTCTTCTCTTTAATTTGTTTACCTACCCTACCTTTTGTTTCAATCAATCTCTCTCTCTCTCTTTCCTTGTGTGCATATTGAATTAAAATAGTTATTTGTTTACGTTCCATTGAAATCTCTTTTGGAATTAATCCTGAGGTGGTTTTGTTTATTTCTTTGTTAAGACCATCTCCAACAGTCCCTTTAAATTCAGGTCTTTTATCTTAAAATTTAAATAGTGAACAGTGTTATATATTTTCACTTTTTACTCTGCTCTTCAATAATTAGTTTATATTTTAAAAGTTCACTTTTAAACAATCACATCACATCACTCCAACAATTCATTTATATTAAAATAAATTACTTTTAATTTTTATTAATATATAAATAATAATGATATATATATATATATATATTTAATATATTATAATTTGAAAAACTAAATAGAAAAGTAATATGATTTGTGTAGAAAAGTACTATGATTTGTACTTTTGTCTACAAAATCAATTTTTAAGATTTAAGTTTTGACTCTCAAATATAAGAGTTCAAACTTAAAAAAAATTGGCTTTCTCAAATTTTAAAGACTCCCTTGGAGTGGATTTTTTGCCCAAATTTTATCATATCTCTTATAATATGAGATATAAGAGACCCTTTGAAGAAGGTCCAATACACAGAAAACGTTATTTATTAATTTAAATTTTATTCATCCATTGAAATACGCTTACCGTAGTTGATCTATATTTTAAAACCATTTCGATGAGCATAATTATTTTATCTAAAAATGTATTCAATAATATTTTACTCATCAAACACAATGTGAAGCAATTTTGAAATGAATAAAAATCTAAAATTTCAAATACTTTTTAGACGGGGAATATAACATTATATCAGAAAATTTATTTAAAAGTATTTTGTCATTGATATTAAATTATAATGATTAATATTAACTTTAATAAATACAAAAATTAATAGGAGTTGAACACATAATCTCTTGATAATCGAGCTTCACGCTAAGGTCGTATCCACAAATTTTCAATTATCATTAGTCATTACCAATGACTACTATATATATATACATAGCAGTTGGTAAGACTTAATAAAGAAAAAGAACAGGTAGTACAGTAGTTGTACGGTAGGAACGTTGATAAAGGGAAGGTAACGGCGACAGGTAAAAGGAGCCTGATGAGTGTTGGCACGGCACGGCTCGGCTCGGCTCAGCTTTTGTAGCTTATAGTTTGGTTAATGAATGGAGTAATTGTCCAAATTCCGTGATTTACGGTATTAATATTGGCGCTTTGCGGCTTCCGAAATCGCCGTGCATTGGATTCTCGAAGATTGAGGGGTCTACTAGTCATTTCAGCGGCTGTGCTGGGGAATTTTCGTCGAATATTTTTGAGAAGCATGTCATCATCTTGTACGGATTTTAGGGATATGCTTCAACTCAGAATAGTATGAGGTGGTCTACTAGTTATTTTACTCCCTTAATTTACTTTTTTATTTTTCAATTTTGATCTTATTTATAAAATTATCATTGATTTCTCAAATAAGAAAACTAACTTATTAGTTATTACATACAAAGAATTGTATATTTGTTAATTAGAAATTTTAAATTTTGATTATATCTTTGTTAGTTTTAATTAACCTTTTACTCCTAAACAAACCACATCAATTCACTCCTTTATATTTTAACTAACTACTTTTAATATTATTTACATTTATAAATTTGTTTGTGCAAGGATTTTATTTTCTGCTAAAGAAAGTACACTGGCTTCTGTATTTTCCCTGCCACAACATTTTTTAAAATTTCACTTTAAACTTGATTATTTTGTTGTTATTATTGTTTTGGGTAAATTATGGTTATCCCCACATGGTAAAGCCAAATTATAAAAATCCTCCTCACGTATTGAGTATTACAAAAATTCCGCCTCAAGTTTGTTACCTTCTTACAATTAATCCTTGCTCCTAAAATGTTTCAGTTTGGCCCTGGTTATTTGTAATATTTCTATTATCTCATAAATTATAAAATTTTGGTGCTAATTATTATATCTTATATATTATAACAATAATAATTATATATTTACATTCAAAATAATCGATCTAATTTATAATTGCCCATAAATTTCAATAAATATTGAAAATGTAATTATCCCTTCAATCTTATTTTATTCCATGTGGATTCCTCTTCAAATTAAACCAGTCTTCGCTCAATATTTGTTTTGGTATTTTAGGACCCCCAAAATAAAATATGTTGGACTACATATATATACCATTAATAATTATATGGATGTTTTAATTTATAAAACGATTCTATTAGTGGCTCGTGTGAAATTTAAGAAACTGTCTTTCATTAAAACAAATCTGAAACTAAAGTCGATTATCAATTGTTAACCCTTGAATTAAAACGAAATTAAAGGAACACCTCAACTGTCATCATATATTCTATATATTGAACCGATCGAAGTCTTATACATACATACATACATATTAATTAGACTCCGTATATATAATATGATTATGAAAATAAATGTGTACGGTACGTACAACGCATATGTTTGTGATTAACTGACAAGTTTTAAAGAACATATTCCAGTGTGAAATGTCTGAAATTATTTTAATAAAGAAATGTTTGACAGTTGTAGAGAATATTATGCTAATATGCAGGAATCTAAGAAGAAGAACGTGAGTAGGTCAGGTTCTATGAAACACATGGGCTATATACTACTCCGTCCCATTTCTTTTGCTCCATAGGGTTGATCAGTCAACTTGATTGAATTTGTAAAAATTATAATAAATAATTTAACTAATATATTTTACTAATAAGTTGATAATATTTTATAACACTATATATATTAATATTTAAAAGGTTTAATATACCAAAAATGTTAATAATTTAGTATAATAAGTCACCTAAAGATTTAAAAGTTTGACCGAGTACTGTACCAAAGGGAGGAAAATAAATGGGATGGAGGGAGTATAATTTTAAAAGGTTCTTGATTTGATACTGATACCTCGTTTTCATGTCCATTCATCAAAGAGTGTCTGTACAAAATTTGCCCTCTATATAATATAATATATTGATATTGTCATTTTCCTTTGGTGTTTGATTAGAATTGTTATATATTTGTGTCATTCGTTTGTTTGTAGTAGATAATTGTTGCACCAAGTAACAAAGAAATCGGCATGCTAGCTTCAATTACTTTTGGTTTAGTTTTAAGGGTAATTTTAATTTGATATCGATCGTATATATGAAAATTTGATAAAGTGTTGCAGCTGCGTATTTTAATTCCCTGATGGACCAACCTCGATCTTTTAATTTTATTTTAATTGTCTGAGCTAAATTAAAGTCGATAAATAAATTGGACTATAACAGAGCCAAGTTTTATTAAGCAAATTTTAACTTACCTGCAATTAAGTGGCCCAGCCCAGACCCAATAAACATATGAAGTATCATATGAAAATCAAAATTTATTCTTGTCAGCTAAAGCTTTTTAGTTTCTAAGGATATTTATGTCTTACACATGATTTTCGAGTTAAAGTTTTTTATTTTTTATTTTTTATTTTTAATTAAAGGATATGTAGGTCTTAAACCCAATTTAATTTCTTGCAAGACGTGTTATACATATATTATATGAAAATCTCTCTCGATAAAATTTCGAATCTGAATATGCCATTTTATAGGTGCTAGACCGTTCCACTGGTTCAAATTACATGATTTTTTTTTCAACTGATTAATATGTATAAATAGGTACAACCTTGGCTTTGAAATTGTTACTTAATGTTTTATCACAACCTTCTTGTACTATCTTAAGAAAAGAAATCCAAATTAGTTTATAATAATAGAATAATAAAATGTAACAGGAATGGCTTTTCATTCAAATCGTGTTTACTTACTTTCAAACTTTTTAAAAAGATTTAGGGGAAATAGCATCCACCTCCTCAAACTTTGAATAATTATCATTTTTTTTCTTATTGGGTATCTAGGAAGTTTATTAAAATCATAAAAATGAATATGCTACATTCAAAATAACAGCTAGCAGTTATACATGATTTATAAGTAGGGCAAACAAAAAAAAAATGTAAATCTGACTTTTAAATTAGAGGTAATCCAAAGAACTTTACATTTTTAATTTATATGCCATTTACTCAGGACTAGACCCTCGATTATGGGTCACTAAGGACCAGTTTCGTTCAGTCCAATAAGATCGATCAAAGTTATTAATTGTTGGGTTGCATTTTGGCCCAGTTGGACAGAGGCTGAGCGAGGTTACGTTGTTGATCATTCAAAATAATATGCATAGGCAATTAATTGGATTTAGGCTTGGGATCATTTGCTACATTATGAAAGTTTTCATAATGGGCTTTGGCCTAATTGAACGAACGATCCAATTAAGTTTTAAAACTTAAAAGGAAAATCCATTTTATCGAAAAATTCCTGTATTCCTCGAATTGGGCTAAACCATTGGGAAATCAAAAAAACAAAAAGAAAACTAGAAAAGCTGACGAGCAAAGCTAATTTTTTTTTAGTGTAGCAAATCTAAATTTAATATTAATATTTTATACCAATAGTTGATTGGTCTAGCTAGTGGAAGAGATTAATCACTATAAAGTAGCAAATTCAGGTTCAAATCCCTGTTGGAAGAGGTTCCCACTTAATGTGTTCGACGCGCTTCGAAATAAATTATGCCCTGGGAAAAATAAATCCAATTTTACTGTAGAAGTAAATTCAACTGAAGGTTAATGCTCCGCTTCACCTAGCTATGAATATATATGGATTTAAAAATAAAATTCCAATTTCAGGGAAGAACTTCTAGTTACCACTTAAAAATTTAATTTTCAACAAGGGTCACGATTTTATTTCAGAAATTTATAAAATAGTATCTACCTAGTTGCAATCCCTTAAATTTTTGGCCCTATAACTCTAAAAGATAGTTTCTATTCAGCAATTATTGTCCCATAAAAGTATCTTTAATTTGTTTCGCACTTTGATAATAGTGCAAAATATTTTGAAAAATTGAGACAAAATATGCAATTTTTAAGAGTGTGAGATCAAAAGTGCTGAGAGTCCACCACCTTGGGACCAGGAATGCAATTTTACCTTGAATAGAGTAACTTTTATAAGCAGAATGGTCAATTTAATTATGTGTAAAAGTATCAACCTACTTTAATTGAGCATAATCACATCTCATTAATTGCTATTGGTTTGCGTTAGGTCCATAAATAAATGAAAGTATTTAATGCTCTAATAAACACCATGAGAAATCCATAGGACATCTCTTTCGACAAAACTTAAGGAGTAATGACTCTTGTCTATCATTTATAGGTTGTACGTGGCCATAATTTATGCGCGAGTATTGCCAATTTTTTTAAGCTTTCTATAAGAAGAAACAGATATTAAGATATTTAATCAAAAAAATACTCCATAATTAACTACAAGCTATAAGGTATGGGGTCCTTGAATTCTAGAAGATTAAATTCTCCATACGATGTCTAATTTCTCGAAAAATGAAGGTTAAGGGTAACTGATTAAAAAATTTATATAGTTACAATATTATTAACCATGTCATCGTGCACGTAAACCATTATATAGCTGGTGATTAGAACTTTTAACCGAAGGATGTGACATTATATCTAAACTTGCAACTAACTCACAAATGATTTGTTTATATTTAATATGAATGCTTGCGCTTTCAATTAATTAATTTCATAAATTCGAACACATGTTCTGGCAAAGTGGCAAAATATGTAAATTTTGATACAGTGTATTGGAAAATCTTCTTGAAATATACATTAGTAAAATCATTGTTTCTTATTTGAAAAAAAAAAATTTGAGATAAGGAAATTTCGCATTCCATATACTCCATCGGTTTCATATTAATTGATACAAATATTTTTTGTTTCAAATTAATTGGCATGTTTAGATTTTTAAAGCATTTTTTATTTCCAATTTTGTCCCTTTCTCTCATTGGAGTTAGAAAACTCTTTGGTTATCACTCACTAATAAAAAATTAAAAAGTAGAGATCAAAGGGAGTACTACTATTTAAGACATTTTACCATAAAAAAATATGTAATTATGAGGTTTCTGAATCTGTGTGAAAAGTAAGAATGTGTCAATTAATATGAAACCGGTGTTTTTAAAATCGGACCGGTCATTGAACCGAAAGCCCTACTGGTTACTGGTTCGATCGGTATAACCGGTGTGCCTTTATTATTATGTAATACTTATATATATATATATATATATATATATATATTTAGATTATCTAAAATACAATTATAATTCAAAAAATTATCATTCTTTGTCAATATAATTTTTTATTGTTTCATGCAAATAATCAAAATATTTTAAAAATTAAGATCAATGTCAAAAATATAAATCTCAAATATCCCTAAATATACATACATTCAAAACAAGACAACAAAATTAAAAGTTCATTCTTTGTCAATATAAATTTTTATTGCATTGATTGTTAAAACACTAAAATAATGAATGTTATTTCAATTAAAGTATATAAATATAACTCTATTAAATGTTAAACAAGAGTTCAAATAATAATAATAACAAAAAATCTCTAAATTTTAAAAAAAATAATTAAGTGAACCACTGGTTCACTGGTTTAACCGGTTCACTGATTTTATCGATTTTGAAGCTGGTTTTACCGATTCGAACTGGTTAATTAGGAGACTGATTTTTAGGGATAAACCGGATCGAATTGGGGACCGATTAGCGATTAAATCGGACCAACCGACCGATCCAATCCGGTTTTCAAAACACTGTATGAAACAGACGGAGTACATGTTTATGTGCTCGAGGAGGCCTAATCTAAACCCCCAAGATTCTAAGTCTTGTATTTTTCTTTTTTTAAGAATTCTAAGTATTGAAATAAATCTCACCAAAGGTGTGAATATTTTTCTTAATTTGATACTAGTCATGTTGACATGATTTTTTTTTTGTATTTGTTAGTTGAACTTTCTTTCTTTGTATGTTATTAATTAACAAATAGAATTTATTGCTCATGTAATTAATTGGAATTCAAATATTGATAATTAATAATAAAAAATAAAATAAAATTGATTAAACTAGCGGGTATTGAGTTTGATCGAATTCAAACATCTGATCGAAATTAATGGGAGCATATAGATAGGCACAAAATTAATAATAATGAAAAAACCTGGGATGTGTTAATTAATGAGCTGCTAATTAAATATAATCATGGGATTTTGCACAGTGCTAAAATCGAGATGGACCTTATACTATGAATTATTGGGCCATTTAATGAGGATGCTATTTTTTATGGTTGCTTATGCCTTTCACACACGAACGGTCTTTAAGAATGTAAGAGTGAGATTTAATATACATTGCAATTGGCTCAACCAACCTTTCATTTAATTCAATTTAACCATTATAATCATAAATGGGTTTAGTTGGATACCAACTAGTTTCCTAGTGTTACAATCTTCATAAAATAATAATAAAAATTATACTCTTAATTACTCTCCCACTTGTTAGTCTTAGATACTATATAAAATTATATATAGTACTTCTGGTCTCTATTTTTGAGATATTTTACACCTTTAGTCTAATATTTTACAAAATTAATAATATAGGACTAACAAAGAATAATATATTTGGACTAGACTTCCCCAAAAAAATCATAAAACAAGGTGGGTAAGATAAACAGAACTTATATATTTTAAAAATAAAATAATCTTACACATGCAAGGTTTTTCATCCACTTGGTTCCGTTACTGTATATAAATATATTTTTCTTCCCTAACTTCTTTTGAGAAATTCGCAGTACTTGTCGTACGTTTAAATTATCATATGTTAAAAAGAAACATAAACTACGTAAAAAAATAAAAAAAAATCAAACATTAAATTGCGAAAAAACTCTAAATTTGGACTTCACATGCAGGCTTAAAATAGAAATTATGGCCTGTGTATTTACTCCTGACAAAAGATTTAAAGGGCACGGGAACTATCAGAAACCGAAACATAAAATAAGGCCCAGTACTCCCTTTATTTTCAAATTTAATTGCAATTAATATGGCCAGTCAAATATTAATTTCATCGAAAATATTTAGTACCACAAATTCATTTAATTTCTTCCAAAGATTGGTTTTCAATCCAAATGTTTACTGGAGAAATTTTCATTTTTTGAGTTACTCTTGGAAATCATGGTTTTACACAATACTTGATCACCAACGTTCTTCTGAATATTAAAGAGTTAAAAACAACTAGACCTCACTCGATCTCTCTATTTTAATTTGAATTGTGCACGATATCATGTTTTGTTAATTGCTTAAAATCTCATGTAGTATTATTAAATATTTTATACAAATTTCTCCGTGTGAACTAAAGAAATCGTTTCGGATCAACTTATTTCAAGAATTTCTTTTTAAAGTACTTTACATTGGTCTAGGGTATAATACACGAAATTTTCCCGTGTTATGAAGAATCTGCACAAAACTACCCCGACTTATGTTTATTGCACCAAATTCCCTTTTAATTTTATAAACATTGCACTCTCTCCTCTTCCGTTATTATAACCAGCGCCGTTATTTTTCAAATAAATTTATCATTGAGCCCTTAAAATTTAACCTTATTTACATATTTATTGAAATAATTTAATTGTATATGTTATTCATAAATTACAGATAAAAATAATATACGGAGTAATATGTTTTAAAATATAAATAAAAATTTGCTTACATATTTACTAAACAAATCATATATATATATATATATATTAAAAAATTATGCTGATTTTCTGAAAAGGAAATATCTTATTAATATTTCTATTTAAAAGTTATCTTTAAATTTTGTTAATAGATTAAATTATATTTATTATAATATTTCATAATATATATATTTTTATATATTTACTAAGTTATAATAGTATGCTTTTATTATATTCAATAAATTAATATAAATTGAATAATAAAATAAATTTAGATATAGAAGGGGAATTTCTCGCAGAGTTAATAAAAACATAAGGAGATTTCGAATAATAAAACTAAACACAATTTCATGGAGGTTTCCATAATACAAGGGTGTAGTAATTTATAGATGAAAATTAAGTTCCAGTCTCAGTGAGTGCGCGCTCGTAAAAAAATTAACGAAATTGGATGAAAATAGGGGTTTCGTGCAGAGTTTATAAAAGTACAAGAGAATTTTGTTCAATAAACTTAAAACATGGTAGTTCATGTAAGTTTTCCATAGTAAGTTTCATGCATACCCATTTTCACTTGAAGTATTTTACAAATAATTTTTTAAATATAGCACAAGAGAATTCTATGCAACAAATATTTCAGAAAGTAAATTCATGTAGATTTTGGATAATTCTGAGAAATATCTTCTTAATTTTACTATAACATCGTCATCTCTAACTGTAGATTTATTTATTACAATTACTTACCCTAATTTGATCAATTTCGCGAACTCTCGTCTGAGATAATGGAATATAAATAATTAACGTTTCATAATATTTTACATATTAATCAAGAGGTATGCGTCTTGCTGTTTCCTAATATGAGAACAAATACTTATGTTTTTACGACACTGAAAACCATGGAAGATTTGCTTTTACTTTCCGATGTGACGTTACCTTTATTATCTTTATTGATTTAATTATTCGATTGGGAATGAATTAGCTTGTGATTTTAATTTTAATTTTTATTTTATTTATTTATTTTTTAATTATGTTCGGATTATACGGTGGTGTGGAGTATTATGGGTCAGCACGTACGCACGGTTACACAGTTATTCAATCCATCCGTTTTTGTAATATTACATACAATACATATATATAAGATATATAGACAAATTAAGTTTGATCATACATTTATATATGAAAAAGCTAGCCGGCGTAATTGGTTATTCTACGTACACAAACGAGAGTAAATGGGACAATAATTTTGAGACAAATATTGGAAGAACACTTGACGTAAATCTATAAGGGGTTATACAATGAAAAGAAATTTAAAAAATTTGCAAATTACAATAAAAATGAGTTCATTTTGATCTTTCATTCATCTAATTCATAATGTAACCAAAAAAAGAAAAAGTTAAGCATTACCCCAATAAATTGCAAAAAATAAATACTCCTAATAATAATAGATAAAAAGGAGAGACAATTGATTAATGGAACTGACAAAGTCTACAAGACTGGCCTGATCTAAATATTACAGATATACTACATAAAAAGTAATAAATGAAATATAACATTGGTTTCATCTGAAGCGGTAGTTGTGCTATTTTAAATCTTTAATTTATTGTATAATAAATATTGTTGAATTTAATATTGTTAGGTACGAAATAAATGGCATAGAGTAAATGGCCATAATTAGCTTCGCCAATGAAGCAAGAAAAATTAATCCTTTTAAAAACATTTAGGTGGATACTGTTTTCAATCATTTATTTTAAAGCATTTATTGGGAAATTAATTTTCTCCACTGCTGCATTTAGAACTGGTGATGGATTTATGAGAATTAAATACATCAGGGAAAGGACTATACGTTCCTGACACTTAAACTGCATGGATGCAAGTCATTTTCTTCTTGTATTATTAATATATATATATATAGATTTTTTTTCATTAATATTCACGTTAAATTAATTAAATTGTGTATAAGATAGTCACTTTCAATCTTTTCCATTTAAATTCTCGCACACACTCTGATTTTACGATATTGTTTATAAAGGGAATAATTGATTAACTATAAACTACTAAATGATCTTTTGTTTAGTACTCCAATTATTTTAGGGCGGGTTAGTTACTCAATTTGTCACGAAATTATTTGGACTTTCATCTCTCTTAAATTTTTCATAGAAGAAGTCTCTTTTAAAACAATTGCTAATACACGGTTGAGACGACCTCACATGCATTACTTGGAGGGCATTTTCGTCCATTCATCTAATTAAATAAAAAACACATAAAATATTCTTAAAACCTCCAAATTAAATAAAAGATACATCCACACCAAAATACATAAAACAAACTTACAACGTCCACATTTAACCAAAATGGACGCAATTGATGTATTTTGTATTTAAGAGGAACGAATGTACAAAAGTCAGCCAATAAAAATGATGGAAAGTGCGATTCGCTCTTAGTTAAATACGAGGCACGATTGATAAATCAATTAATTAGCCAATTATCTTAATTAATTCGGGCTCCAAGCTTCAATCAATTAAATCTCACTTCTAAATTAAGACCAATTTAATTTACTTCTTGATCCAATTTAATTGGATCTTCAAGCACCGAATCCGGGTTGAGTCGTAGTTTCTTTATTTTCTTGTTTTCGCTCAATGGGTATTGTTTTTGTCCCCGTAGATCCACCACATAATTGACATGTGGTTATAATTAGCGTTTCTGCTATTTTTGGGATTCTCCCACACTCGGTCGATGTCTAGTCTCAAGCTCATGGAGAGTGAACCTTTAATCATTGTACGAGTGTCACGTACGATATGCTTCTTCCATTAGTTGATCTCCCAGTTGAGATATAGAGCATGAATATTGATCGGTATTTCTATTAATCTCGATCCATGGTTTTCGTTGTTCTAATAACGATTCCCTTTTGTGATATATACTTCATGAGATGCTTTCACGAAGCTGTCACTTACCTCGGTCAAGGTCTTTCTCGGAATCAATTTCACACAGAACTCATAGGAGAAGGTTATGACCTATCAAGTCAGGTCAATTGATCATCTATTTCTGATATGAATATGCAGACACGTCCATGTACACCCAACATGAATCCACATATATGGAAATTATGTGTATCAACTATTTCAGTCATGATCGTGGAACCCAACGCTATTCAATTCATCGAAAGTATACACAATCCTGAGGATCTAACTGAATCCATCGATGACCCATCTCGATGGAATCTACAAATCTTAATCGGGTTTAGATCACGACCTTAGATATCAATACACGAGGTATTAATGCTTCTGTGATTTAAGGATCTATCCTAACACTAGATAATTATTGCATTAGGTAAATATGATCATAAATATAAAGTGCAATATTTTAATCGAAATGATTTTTTACATAATTAATACATCAAGCACAGCCATGCAATTGGCTTGCATGACATGATTCCTAACAATAATAACTTTCACCAATAAATAGTAACCAAAATTGTTTTCAAACTTAAACATGTGATGTTGTATATGTCATTATCATTTATCAACCAAATTGTCATCAAATTATTTTGGCAGATTTTGTTATAGATAAGTTGCCACTAAACATATGGAGTAAAACTACTACGTAATCAACAAAGAAGATTTAAGTTAATATAAACGTATAACAAATAGTTATTAGTAGCGGATTCATTGTAACTTTTGTTACTAAATATTGTGTTTTTGAAATTTATTATTATATATAAAAAAAAAATTAAAATCTTTATTTACCATATATATAGGGTGATAAGTTATATCATCTCTAAATTTATTATTATCAAGATAACCTCTTTTAATTGAATACCACTTTGTCAACGAGGCCATAACATGTTCATAAGGTTGAGGTCCCATAACCAAAATGTCATATGTTTAACTCTCACTAATGTGAGTTTTTTTCTTCGATTTTAATACTAGTGTTTGGTTATTAATTGTTTTTAAATCTTTTATTATAATTCGATATATTTCTAATGATATTAGTGTAAGGATCGTTCCTTAAAAAAAGACTCACCTCTTTTCATTCCATTTACTTCTATCTCTTGCTAAGGTTGACCAATCAATTTGGATATTTTGGAAGATTATCCTAATAAATAATATAGTTGGTGTATTTTGTAAAGGTTTGATAATATACAAAATTATATTATGAAAATTTTGTGTATGATCTACGAAAGACTGTGTCTTTGCAAGAATTTTCCCAATCGGGGAGATTTGTTGGGAACTTGGGCCATAACATAAAATTTTCGAGGAAGAATCCAAAAGGTTGAAAGTTTGTTAAAGGGAAGACTGTACTCGTATTTAATCTAATTGCATGAAATTGCAAATAAAATACTTTTCATAATTGATTGTTCTCCTATTTAATTAATAGTATTATTGTCAATGGCATTGTATCTAAGTTGTAATCATTGACAAAGTTAAGGCCAAGATCAAGAGTTTTTTGATTCAACTATCACTAATGTGAGTTTTTCTTTGATTTAATACTAGTGTTTAATAGTAATTTATTATTGTCAATGAGGCCTTAGTCAAGTGGTTAAAGATGAGGCTCCATGACCAGTATGTCATGGGTTCAACTCCCACGAAAGTGTGTATTTTCTTTAGTTTCATACTTGTCTTTCTCTAGTTTAATACTAGTAATTAGTTTAATTTGTTATCATTGTAACATTTCGATTCGATATAGTATTTGATGTAACAATATATTCACCATCTAAAAAAAAAGGCGATTTATTATTTGTAATTCTTTTTTACTTTGATAGTTATTGAAATAATTGATGATGAATTTATTTAAGAAAAAACAAAAAAAAAACAAAAAAAACTTAATCATATAGAGAATATATTGCATCTAGTTTGTTTATAAACCAAGTGGGGACGTGTTTATTCTAGAATTTATTTGCAATACACTTTTGTACCGTGCAATTTACTAATTTAATATACCCATAAAATTACGTATTTAGTAATATTTCTTTTTGTTGTTTCCCGAGTCACCAAATTAGGTAACTCGACACTTGAAATTTTAATTCATACAATATCAAAGAGCCAGTACTATAAATAAGTCAACCGCATTAGGTGAACAAACTCTATGACTTGAAGAAATATTGTAAGATGACTGAAATTAAATCTATTGCCGAAATTTCCCGAGAGAATTTAATTGCAATTGAATTTGTAACTTAGCGGTTAGAACAATAAATCACACGAGTTTCGTGTGCAGCATATCAAATTATCCAACTTTATTTTTTTTATTGAGGCTGTATTACTCAATCATTAAATCAAGAGCTCTACTTGAATCAATTTCAATTACTATGAAAGTGCAAATAAAAATTAACTAACAATATTAGTATTAAACTAAAACAATACCCTCTACTGAAGTTGAATCCATGACTTTTAATGGTTCTCATAGCCTTCTATATTTGCAATTAGTGAAAATAGTTGATGTGTATATTTTTTTCATTTAAGTTCATCCACTTGACCAGAATTGAGTCAAAAGTTGAATAATCGGCGAATTGGAATAAATATGCGTCACACTTTATGTTTGCTACCTAAGGTGCATGTAAGGTGTAAACCAATTGAGTTTGTGAAACAACTTATAATTACTCCCGGCTAGGATTTTTATTTTTAAAATATGTACATAAGTCCGATTCGATCATTATCCTAACTAAATCAATTTTTAATAGACCATATATGAGTTGCGCTTGAAAAATTTAATATAAAAGTATACTAATAAAGCAAAAGACAAAAACACCCCCTATATTTTGTCTAATTCCTAAAAAAAAAATTGTGTTAATTTTACACCCCCCCCCCCTCCCCCCCTCCATTCCTTTGTGTTTGGTTTTAAATAAGTATAATTTTACTTTTGATTTTTGGTGGTATGATAAAATTATCCACATGTGTTTGTTTTTTTTATTTATTTATTCTTTTTAAAAAAATTAGTATATACTACTTGGGTCGAGTATGGTATTTAAAACTAAACACAGAGGGGTTTTGGGGATTTAAAATGATACATGTGATTGTTTTTTGGGAGTTAGATAAAGATATGAGGTGTTTTTGTCTTTCAACGTCGGGGATAAAATTGTCACATCAAAAGCAAAATATGAATAAATACTAGCAATTTTGGCGTTCGAAACACTCTCTTTTATAGGGGGGTGTATTTGAAACCTACTTGAGATCACAGAGAAATTTTTTAGAGTTAAAATAACACAGGAATTTTTTGATAGTTAGACAAAACATAGAAGGTATTTTTGTCTTGCTCTATACTAATATTCAACACTTGTTAATTTTAAGTTATAAAAAAATATTGAACTTTGAAGAAATTAGCTAACTGAGTATATGGATGAGGTTTGGTTAATAGATAGCAAACTGAGTCCCACGTTAACAACTTAATTTTTCTTTTTGGTATATCATATACCACCAATTTAATGAAATATTGTATTACCATTTTCTTAAAACAGAAGAAAATATCAAAGATGTTGTACTCCAATGTGAATTGGGTACTTCTAATAAATACATACATGTCAAAAAACAAAAAATATTTGATAAATTTCAAATTTGAAGAATATAGATAATTATAAGAATTAATCTGATTATCAACACAATGAAGTACTCTAGTCTAAGTTGTCTGGCTTTGCAATTTAATAAGCTGAACACATGACCAGACTATATTAAATGGCAAAGACCAAAATTACTAGCTTTCTTCAGAGTTGGAACTTAATAAAAATCTTTCTTCAAATCCAATTAATCCAACAACAAAAGCACATTCAAGTAAAAAGCATTTATTCCAATTAAATTTGCAGGCAATGTTAAATATTTAACTCTTCTAAGAAAGTAGGTGTGTATATTCAAAGATTGGTAGGATGAAATAATTCTCATTTAATATTCGTTAGGTGCATAAATGAAATGGCAATCTAGTGGGATGACGTAATTTGCCTGACGAAGTAACCATATAATGCATTTACAGTCCCCTTAGGTGAATTTTCAACTGGATCGATCATTATTTATTAAGGTTCATTTATTATTTAGTTACCAAATCGTGTGTAATACAAACTTTATCATAAATTGAAGTTCAATCGAGAAGGTCTGAACTAGTTTTGTTGTTAGTAATATTTAGCAACATCACAATATTACTGATCAACTAATTATTATGACCAATATCAATAAAATTAAATGATATTTCAGTTATTTTTTTTAACCTAGGTCCGAAGATTAAATAAATGTTACCATGACTAATTCATGCAGCCCAACTGAATCTTATTTTATAGTTATATATCTAAATTTATGATCTGATTTATACTTTTAGGAAGCACACGATCAAATATATTTAAGTAGGCCACCCAATATGAAATGAATCTGGATTGATTCATCACATAGTCTCAAACCACGGTTGGTGCAGTGCATGCCCAACTGAAGAATAGACGCATAAGGCAGAGTATAAACTTCTTCAATTACAACACTTGTTTGATTTTAATTATATATATTAGGGTTAAACTCAAAATTAAAATTAAATTACTGATCAGTATTTTTGTTCGAGCTAATTTCGCTATACATAAAAAGAACCGACCTTGAATAACATATAATGTTTCAAAGTTTTAAACCCAATTTAAACTCGACTGGTTAAGTTAATAGTAACAAAGTATATGTAAAAATAATAAATTCTACAATCTCGCGTGACTAATGTTTGTGTCAAACATAGCAAAAGATAGTATTAATAATTCATTATTTGACTAATTGAAATTTTTTTTTTTTTTTGAAACGTAGAGTACATTATATATCACATTAATCATTATATCAAGAAATTAATTTGAATCTATTTAATTTGTATCAAACTACAAATATATATTAATTATAGAGATTAGCACAAAATTAGAAAAATATTCACACTAATGGGAGTTGAACACATAACCTCTTGATCAAGAAACACTACCGCCAATTAATTAATTAATTAGAATTGACGCTCACAACAAAATGGTCTGGACTCGTTGTGCTTCCCATATCTTAGAAAAAAGTTGTAGATTATAGTAACATTGGTAGCTTGGTGTACGTAATGGCATATCCAAATCCAATACATGAAAAAAGCAAACTTCACAGAAGGAAGAAAGTCCAATGATGCATTCCATCTTCAACTTAACTACTTATTAAAAAAAAAAACTTCAACTTAACTATACTACCGCAATTAAATAGAAAAAAAATAAAAGAAAAACCCAAATATTTATTAATTGTATATATACGCTTCTTTAACTTATACCCCTATTTTCTATCTTTACAAAAAAAAAAAAAAAATCCAAAAACGGATTTAATGGCTCTTCTTCACCAACCCTTCAAATAGATATATTAAGATCAATTCGAGGTTTCTTGGCGGTCACAGGCATCGGCACATGAATATTGCATCGAGGGCACTTAGGATTACTAGTCGATATCAACACATACATAAGGCATCTCGGACACCCTGCAGCAAACGAGGCCGATGATTTATCCTCTTCATAAACATCACTATCTTTGATAGAAGAGGAGGAGTTTGACCGCGGTGAAGATGACTTTGACATTGACATTGACATCGAACGTTTCTTTACCATTTCTTTCTCTGCCCTCTCCAGAGCCGATTTCACTTTGTCTAAAGTGCACACGCTTTGATAGTTCGAGGATGAAGGCGATGATGTTGAGGTCGAAGAGACCAATTTCAAGTCCAAGATAGACTCGTCGAAAAGGTTTAATGTTTGCTTCGATATTGGAGGATAGTTTAGGTCCTGAAATTTGGCCAAGTTTTTGCTGCTTGCTGCTTTGTGTTCTGAAGTTGAAGAGGAAGAGTTTGACGAATTACATCTTTGGAGATATACTTTACCCGACTGCAACATAAAACGAGTCACATTTGTTTATTTTCACGATATCTTCGCAATTAAATGTTAAAATCTGAATACATAAATAAATAGTAGTAGTAGTTTTTTAGAGTTGACTTATTTAAGACAGTTGACCTTTTTTTATTTATTTAAACAATATATATAGAAAATAAAGAATGGGATTAAGGTAATAAATTAATTGGTTCATAGACAAATACACATACAATCCAATTCCGACACCGATCTTTTTGCTTAAAATCATCTTTATAAAGTAAAAAATCAATGAGATTTATTAAATTTATTGGATGATGATTACAGAGTAACGGATTGGACATGCAAAAAATCTCATACGCCTTAATTCACTCAATCATTTATTATTATTTCAACTAAAAAGATGATCATTTAGTATGGACAAGTGAAATGAATGCTATAATAATCACTTTCTAAAAGATTATGAATATGCAGTAAATGTTACATATTCATATAAATATGTATTAATTGAATGACCATCAATGAAGATGGTAAATGCATAATTAAAAACAGGGAGAAGGAATTGAATGACCTTAATTAAATATGTAACAGCACCATCAAATTAATAACAAAAACAGAATAAGAACAGAATCAAGGAAATTCAGACCATTTCAAATCAATTAATTACTAATATAAGCACGAACAAAATAACAACTGATTAATGAAATTAATTCAAACCATGCAAAATATACAAATTAAAAGAAAAAATGACTTTTGTTAATTACTGTTCCACTTAAATTCAAAAAAAAAAATTTGTTCTTTTGTTGTCCATGCACGAAAACAATTAATAGAAAGGAGCCCGAGCCCAATTTATTAATGAAACAGGAAAAAAAGACAAAATCAATAAAGAAAAGATTGTACCTTTAGGTCTAGGCGTTTTTCCCAGCCACAGGGCACTTCTAAATCGAGGTCCAGCTCCTTGGAGTCAAGGGTACAAGACCCGCCAAGCAAGTCTCTGGTGATCGGGGCCGTTGATTTCCCTGCTGACTCATTTGAATCTCCACCGTTCATCACTCTGATCAAGGAACTGACATCAGCGGCCATCCCACCAAGAATAAAATCTAATCTAATTTATTTTTCTTCTTTTTATTTAGCAGAAAGAGAGAGAAAGAGTTTGCAGAAAAGAGATGATGAAAAGGAAACGAGAGAGAAAAGCCAAATACTTTGTGGAGTGGATGAATTTATATTAAATGGGATTTTTTTTTGGGGGGGGGGAGGGGGTTTCTAAATTCTAAGGGAGGAAGGAGGGTGGAGAGTAATGTGTGTAATGAGTCTGTTAAATAGAAAAATAAAAGATGTTGATAATGATGCAATTTACTATAATTGTTAAAGTGCCATTATGGTGAATTTAATGTAATATTTATTTAAATATTGGGAATTCCTTTTATTTTTTCTGGTATTCAATGTGATATTTTAATGTCACGATTGGAACTGAGTTGGTTGGTTTCTAGAGTTAAATGTGAATTATGAGCATAATATTTTTTGTTGATGCTGGAAAACAGATTATTAGTATATATATAAATATTTAGGGGCAGATTATTAGCATATTACTAAAACGGAATTGGGTCCAAAACATCTTGGTCTGTTTGTTTGACTTTCAGAGAAAGTAATACTACATACTCCCTCGGTTTTTTTTTATTTGTCGCTTTGGCAACTTTTGTTTGTTTACTTTTATTTGTCGCTTTAGGAAATCAATGTAATTTCTTCCAATTTTGCCCTTATTTAATGATTCTTTTTAGTAAAGGATGAGAGAGAATAATAAATGTTCTAATCATATGGTGAAAAGGGTATTTTTGGGTTTTTACTTTGAAAAGGTGGTTAGTTATTGCATTACTTAATTTGTGTGCACCAACCCAAAGCGACAAATAAAAAAAAACGGAGGGAGTACTATATAATATTATAGTTCGTCCCTAAATTTAATGAATAGTTGACTCCTAATATCTCATTACCTAAATGTATTGGTATATAAAAATTGAATTAAATAAATCTCCACTTTGTGTTTAACCACATTATTTAGGACATACATACATAAATGAATCTCTCATTATCTTATTTCATTAATTTAACAATATTAATTTGACATGAAATAACTTATTTCTTACTCTACGATCCTTCATTTCATTATAAGATATAAATTTATGAATATTCAAGTACAAATAAACATACAACTTTTTTTTCTGAACAACGAAGATCAATAGTTCAAAAAAATTCAAAATCTCTAAAAAAAGCTCTCAAAAAATCTAGACAAACATACCAATTAGTTGCGGGTGGGCCCGTTACATCTAAGTTGTTTTTATTAATGTTACAATTTTTGCGCAAAATTGTTAAACAAGTTAGATTCAATTTTGATAATTATTAATTTTAAGTCAATTTAATATATAAACAAAATCAATTTAAAGTCGTGTTTGGATCAAAGCATGAGTTTGAGCCCCATTTAATAAGGAAGGAAGATGGGTTAGAAAACAAAGGGGGGTAGGGGGCCGGCAATAAATGCTCTTGAGAACATTAAAGGGCAACTGTGAATTAATGCAAAGACCTTTTGAGTTCCATAGTAAGCTAATTAATGCTGGTAATGACTGCTTTTAAATAATTATATTTGAAATTTTGTAGTATCTTATTCTGTTTCTGATTTTATTGATGCATTAATCACCCTTTTAATAACTACCAGACTTTAGTTGAGACTTTTGCACCCTGTTTGGCTGAGCTCATTTGCTTTCGAATCAATCTTCTTAAAATAGGACAAAATTGAATCACACTTTTGTATTGGTATGAAGTAAAAAATGACGGTTGTTGCAATACTATTTAATTTAGAAATAATTAAGTTGCTCAAACAAAATTACAAAAAAACATTCGAATATATGTCCGACACGTCTCGGAATATATTAAACCCTTGATAAACAAAACAAAAAATCCTTCAATTTTCTCATTATTTAACTATGCATAGATTTTTTATTTGTAGCTTAAAATAAGGTGTTATTCAATCTACATATATTATTCAAATCAATGAAAAAATTAGAATAAAAGAAGTAAATATCTACAAATATATTGCATCTTAATTGTTTTTTGTTTTCTACCTATTTAATTTGACAATGATCAAGTCAATGTTGTACGTTACCTACCATAAACAAAAAACACCTTGAATATTCAAGTAATATTTTGAAAAATAAATCAGTTAAAACTTTTAACGTAAAATATTGGTGAATATATTGAGTAAATATGAACCTTAATTAGTTTCAAAAGGAAGAAATGGCAATGCAGTTTTGTACGTAAGGCAGCATACAAACATACAAACGGGAGAATATATAGATAATTAGTTTCGCTTATCTACAATTGAAACAAACAGAGTCTTCAATGCGCAACTATAGAAATAGTTTTAATATTTATGAAAATGGTATTTCATTTAAAATATAATAAATATATATATATAGACATCATAATTAGCTGCTATATCTTCCTTGGACGTGCAATCAAGGTAACATGGCCGGGTTAGCATAGCATTTAATTTTTGCTCGATTGTTTATTTGAAGGGGCTGCGATGGTTCATGGGAAATTGCATGTACATAATTATTACATTCATTAGAGCTTTTATATAGTCAACCATATTAAATTGGCTTGATAAAAATAAGGAAGATATATAGAGGCATTCCAATTTGAAGCATAAAAGTGAAGGTTACTTCCAAATTGTTGAATGGTGCCTATAAATATTAAATTTGTTAAGGGGTGGGTGGATCAATTTAATTATTTTTATACTCCATTTTTTTATAAATAAATTACTTAGGTGAATGGTGCCTATAAGGTTACTTGGCATGTAAAATACATGTACTATCTATTTATGTTTGGGTTCTCATTTCTCTATTTTGATTATTACTTTTAATGCATCATATATTGTACGTTTTTTCCATAATATCATAGTTTTTTTTTTTTTTTTTTTTTTTTTTTTCTGAAAAAAAGTTTAAGCTCGTTGTTCATTGAGTAAATGCTAATAATTGAGCATCTCCAAGAAAAAAGAAAGTTCATCTGAAAGGAAAAAAAAAAAGGAAAATGAAAAGTAATCATAATTGGCAACTAGTATATTTAAGGTGCAATAATATTGTCAAACATTAATGCAATTAATATTTTTCACATCTAAAGATTAAAGTCGTATTATCTCAATTGAATAATACAATATTTATATATATAGAAATAAATATATAACTAATATTGTGCATGCGAGCTAAGTGATTGTGCCAATTGTGCTTTATTTAATAGCTTAAGATGAACACCGAATAAAATACAGTATTACAAGTTCTCTTATCAATTTGATCATAGTTAATGATAATCACTGACAAAATTGAGATCCCATAACCAAAATGTATAGGGTTCAAACTCCCACTAATGAGAGAATTATATACCCTTAAAAATGGCTCAAGATCCTCTGTACCACTTTTGGTGTACCACTTAAGTGTATCACCACTAATTGATTGACACATGTATATGTGAGAATTATTATAATTGTCATATGTGCAAGTATCAATTAATTAATTGTGATACACTTAAGTGGTACACCAAAAATGGTACAGAGGATCTACACCCCTTAAAAATGTGTCAAACAATCTCTCTTTGTATTTCATTTAAGTCCGAGTCAAATTTAATGGGTCAAAAACTCAACTCATCCATATATAACTTCAAATAAATAACATATAATAATTTCACAAAAAAATAATTAAAAACATAAAACAACCTACTCCTACCCAACTGATGATCGATCTTATACCATCCCCATTCCCATGGAGGAAAAGTAAGTTTTCACAGTTGTTGAACGAGCGATCAGCGATGTGGTGCAAAACATTAAAAGAAAAAGATATATATATATATATATATATATATATATATATATATATATATATATATATTATAACTTATAAGAGCCGAAGCTGTCAAGAAACAGTACAACATAATTTATTTTTGATTTTTGTTAAATCGATTTAATCGAAAAACGGCGGCGTTTCTTTATTTTCCGGAATTATTTGCTCTTCGTTGAATTTCTTTTCTCTTTTTATTTAATGCTTTTTTCACCGTTCGTTTGTGACCTGTGGGCCCGCCAGAGGAATTTTGATCGTGTGAGTCTACTTTTGCCTTTTTTTTTAAAACGGTATAATCACGAAACGGCGCCGTTTGCGACCTGTGGACCCGCCAGAGGAATTTTGATCGTGCGAGTCTACTTTTGCATTTTTTTTTAAACGGTATAATCACGAAACGGTGCCATTTCGTGATTATACCGTTTGCTCTTGCTTGTATTTCGTTTAGAGTGAAATTCTGAACGTGCTTTCCGATTCTACTTTACTTTAATGATATTTTTTTTTAAATTTGTTTTCCTTTTCGGCAAAATAGATTAGGTCGTGAGATTCCAACGCAATATACTTTTGCCTAATTTTTCGAAACGGTATAATCATAAAACGGCACTGTTTCTTGCCGAAATTATTTGCTTTTGGTTGAAAGTTTTATACTTTCATTTGGAATCTAAATCTGATCGTGCTTATTGATTTTGCTTTCGGGAATTATTTGCTCTTGCTTGAAAGTTTAATACTTTCATTTCGATTTGAATTCCGATCTTACGCACCGACCTTGCTTTTCCAATCGACATGTTTAATTTTTACTAAAACTATGTACGTTTACATACCATTGTCGATATGTAATTCGACGTACATAAATCGAACACAAATTACTGTTGCTTTTTTTCTAAATCGATTTAATCTTTCTGTGGGCCCGGGTGAGGAGTTTAGGTCGTGCAATTCCAGCACAATATATTTTTGCCTTTTTTGTTTTAAAACGGTATAATCATAAAACGGCGCTGTTTCTTTTCGGGATCATTCGCCCTTGCTTGAATTTCGTTTTTCTTTTTTGTTTAATACTTTCGTTTAGAGTTTAATTTCGATCATGAGTTTCAATGTTGCTGTACCAATTTTTGTTTAAATTATCTTAGTTTACTGTTTTAATTTAGTTTTCTAACTAATATATTGTTTTAATTTAGTTTTCTAACTAATATATATATTCTAATTAATATCTAATACTATCATCCAATATGTACTTTAAAAGGAAGAAGGAAAAGAAATTCAAATTAGCGGCAGCAGTCGTCTCTTCGGTGTACAAAACAAATTTTCCCCACACGGCCCCTTACCCTCTCGAGTCTCCGGCACCATTTGATTTGGAGTATTTTGGATTATGTATTTGGTCCCATGGTCTATCCTATAAAGTTCAATATTAATTAATTTAAGATGAGATGAAATTTGAGCCCAATAATTATCTCTCCAAAAAAGCCCAACAATATTGAAAATTGATATTGGGCCAATACTTTCTTACTTCATCAAGAAAAATTAAACGAGTCTTTCCCCACACGAAGGTACACAACTCCTCCTTCACTGAATGAGTAGTTGATATTTTCTAAAATTATCAAAAATAAATAAAAAAATAAAAAAAGGACTATATTAAAAAAATCACCTCGTCATCATTTATATTTTTTCTTCTGATTTTCCATGAGCATTCGAAACGTAATCTTATCTGTTACTAAATAGGTGTCACGTTGTGAGATTATGTAAAACTCGAGTATTAACAATACTTCAAGGGTTGATAAAAATTTCACAAAATTTTTTTCTTGATAAAAATAATACATAAGTCGACCAGAATAAAAATATTCTTTTACTAGTGGATTTTTTGTGAATCTTTCAAATTTTTTTGTCGATGAAATTTGAATTTAACATTAATTTCTTTTATGTATGTTTTAATTCTTGTCTCCCAAGCATTTGAGAGTACGTGTACGTCATTTATAATTAGTGGCCTAAAAAGAAAAGAATTTCATGTAAATAAGAAATGTAATATTGATCGGGCTGCTCTGCCTAAATTGCCTGAGGCCGTTGACCAAATAGCCAAGCGGGCCAAACAAAAGCCCAATACATAAGTAACCTTTTCTTTTGTCTAATGTAATAAATTTTTGAAATAAATCAGGTTAGGAGTTAGGTCTGATTCTTTGAGGAAGAAAACATAATCAACCTCAGATATGGGCAAATCCAAAGACGATAATAAACTCAAGAGATCTTCTCCTTCTTCTACACAACGCGAAGGTACTTCTTTTATTCCTTTTTTTTGCTGAGTTCATTTACTATTTCGTTTTTTGTACATGTAATTATCTAGTTGTTTTGAATTTTGAGCAGAAGAAGGGAGAATAAAAAGGCGAAGAAGCAAAGATGAAGACGAGAAGCACAAGTCCAAGAAGAAGCACAAATCTCATAAATCCTCCAAACACAGTTCTGATAAAGGTTCTATTCTAGTATTACTCTTGAAAATAATTCCAATTGTTTTGAATGATTTAATTGATCCAATGAAATTGATTCAGATAAGAAGTCTAGTGAGAAGCGTAGGGATAAAGCCCGCCGCAAACATGATAATCAAGTGAGTTTATTTCTAATTGCTGTATACTACAAAAAAGGAATTTTTTGATGATAAATCCTGAAAGATGAAGGTCTTCTTGTTCTTTAATCATCATATAGTTTCACCCAACTCTCTTGCCTACATATGGGGACTGAATGTCAATCTTAAACCAATAATTTCTCATTTCAGTTAAAGTTCGCAATTTGCTTCACATTTGTCCTCATTTCTTATTATTATCAACTTTTATTTTATGTTGCCCTGCCTACATTAAAGGTTTATTATGCCCTGATTGTGCTGCAATAGTTTGTTCATTTGGATTACATTGACATTGATAATAGAGTAATGCTACACTAGTAAATTATATATAGTCGCGACTCATGATATACTGTTTTTCGATTATATAATGTTTCAATTAGTGGCAGCCAAGAGTTGCATACTTTTTGAGGTTTTCTTCTTTTAGTGTGAATGTGTGATATCTCATACTCCTTGTATCAGTTATTGTTGAGTAAGTGCATAAATCCTCGTACCATACCTATTTTTGTTGCTTTTGACCTTTATATAAGGGTATACCTTCATTCATAATTCATATTCTTCTCGTAGAAACTCAAGATCGAAGATTTGTCGAACGAGGACTACTTCTCCAAGAACAATGAATTTGCTAAGTGGTTGAAAGAGGAGAGAAATATATTCTTCTCAGATCTATCTTCTGATTCTGCACGGAGCCTGTTCTCAGAATTTGTATCAGAATGGAATAATAAGGAGCTTGAATCACAATACTATGAGGGCATTGCAACTGCGCCACGGACATCACACAAGTGGAACATTAAATAGTTTTTTTTTTTTTTTTAATTTAATGATCTTCAAGCTGGTTGTTCATGTATGTAGCTCATGTTAGTTCTTTGATATGTACACAGAGGCACCTGCTATTTAGCTTGTTGTAAAGGTACATTGGATTTTCTAGATTACCAGAAATTATTAGTAAGAAAATGAGATTGAGCTATTGGGGTTCTAGCAGGCATGTTGTACTCATGGATCAAAATTTCCATCTTTTCCATCGAAAACATCGAAAAGTTTCCGTTTTTTAATCAGGCGAAACGAAAACAAGATGTAATTCCGAAACTATTTATTTGTCTTAAACTCTATTATTTTCCTAAATTTAGTAACTTTTTTAACAAATTTTCCCTAGTGTTTCCGAAACATTTTCGAATAGTCTCGAAAAATTTCTAATATTTGACTGACCGAAACATACATTTGAACCGAAATTTTGATCCATGGTTGTACTAAAATTGAACCAAAAAATCCATTTATTTTTATATGAAGAATAACTCAGTATACCAAAACTCATTACGAGCAAGTTTGGCCTAGCGATTGATAATTGTTTCTATAATAATTGATTCTCATATACATGCTTTTATAAGAATTGCTTTTAATAGAATTGACTTAGCGTTTGGTTACAATTTTTTAGAATTGATTCTTAAAATATAGATTTTCATAAATTTACCAGATTAATCTTATGTACATGCCAAAGACTTTCCAATAATATGTTCACAAAACACAAGACTACAACAAAAATTACTAATATGTAAAGTTCAATGATCAATGTTGATCTTCAGCAATATAAAAGCAAAGGTTATGAAATAATATATATATATATCACACATCAATATTGTAATGGTAAATATTTAATTTCAAGTATAAATATAAAATTATTTTATTGCCTTTGATTGACAAATAAAATAAATTAAGAATGTCAAATGTTATAAACTTTAGGAAGTTAAAAGTGGAAAATTAAAATTAGCATCAAATGAGCGAAGACATGCACTGACACATCACCAGTACTACTATCTACATGTGTTAAAAGGACAAAAAATTGTCCTTACATTCTCATGTGGCATTCATCCAACACCCGGGTGGATTAAATCCACCGGGGTAGGTACTAATTTTCCCATCTCTTCATGTTGACGTTTCACATATTTTATATTGCTGCGTTGAATAAAAATATCAACTTTGTTACTTCTGTGCACCGCAAGTTTTCGGCGATGAGAGAAGCAAACGCTATTGAAATTTTTTCGGCCAAACAATCAAATTCTCATGATGGGTTTGAAAAGCAAAATTTGGGTGTTCCACCGTGAGGCCAAACGGCCTCTACATGGGGTTGAAAGCATTTTAATTCTAAATTACTTTCTAGTTTAAAGCTTTTATAGTTAATTTTTTAGACATTTCATCTGTCCAGACGTAATAGTTCACTATACTTGGACAAATCTATGTTTACTAAATTAATTATATCAAAACAGGTTTACCAAAATTAAATACTTTATTTGTCAACAAACTCGCCATAAATATAGCCTTTCCGCATAAACTAAATATGATTGTAATTTGTGCATACGCGGCATGATCATTTGATTGACTAGTAATGTGTCTTTTCATGTATGATTTCTCAATTGCACACTCCTCTCTCTTTTACTTCAGTTGAAGAATTCATTTTACATCCCCGCTTTTTCCCCGTAAGTTTCTTATGCTAGCTAGGTACTGCAAGAACGAGCTCTCAGCTTTCAAGTTTGAGCTCTCATTCAATTTCTCAACCACTTCATTTTCAAACTTCTCTCTCACACAATGCAGAAAAGAACCCATAAATTATGTTATAGAATGCATTGCAAATCACTCGAACCCAGATATCTCTGTATTTTTTCAAAAAGGCTTTTCGCAAATCACCAAAGAAACCGTTGGAAAAGCAGTCCATGCACTGTGCGTCAAGGGATGGACTCATTTGAGCATATTTCATTCAAACACTTTAATAAACATGTACTCGAAGTTTGGGAGCATCAATACTGCTAAACACGTGTTTGATAAAATGCGTGAGAGAAATGATGCTTCTTGGAATAACATCATTTCTGGGTATGTGAAATTGGGCTTGTATGTAGATGCTTGTGGATTGTTTCGTGAAATGCGGGGTCGGAGATTTGAATTAAATGGGTATGTTATTGCGAGCTTATTGAGTGCGTTCAATAGGTCAGGGTGTATGTTTCTAGAAGGAGTTCAGATTCATAGTTTGGTTTTGAAGAACGGTTTGTTGCATGATGTTTATGTGGGTACTTCTCTATTGCATTTTTATGGTGGGTGTGGGCTTGTTTCTGATGCTCGGATAATCTTCGAAGACATGCCTGATAGAAATGTGGTTTCTTGGACCTCTTTGATGGTTAATTATTCTGATGGTGGATTGTTCTATGAGGTTGTTGATTTGTACAAGAGAATGAGACTTGAAGGGGTTAGGTGTAATCAGAATACATTTACTACAGTTATTTGTTCTTGTGGGGCTATTAGTGATGAATTATTGGTCAATCAAGTGCTTGGTCATGTTATTAAATCAGGACTTCAGAATAATACATCCGTGGCAAATTCTCTTATATCGATCTTTGGCAGTTTCAGCAAGCCTGATGTAGCATCTTATGTATTCAATCACATGGATGAACATGACACTATATCATGGAACTCAATACTTGCGGCATTTGCACATAATTGCCTATCTGAGGAATTGATTAGATATTTTCATTTAATGCGTCTTAATCATGGTGAAGTGAATGAAACCACACTCTCCACCATTCTTTCCATTTGTCATTCTGTGGATGATTTGAAGTGGGGTAGAGGAATTCATTGTTCGGTGTTGAAGATGGGACTTCAATCAGATATCTGCATATCCAACACTCTTCTTATTATGTATTTTGAGAGTGGAAAAAACCAAGATGCGGAAAAGTTGTTTAACAAAATGCCAGTGAAGGATTTGATTTCTTGGAACTCCATGTTGGCTGGCTATGTCTTGGGAGGCAAAGGCTTAGATGCGTTAAATGTATTTAATGAACTTCTACATATGAAAAACATGACAAATTTTGTTACTTATGCTAGTGCACTGTCTGCCTGTGCCAATGCTGAATTTGTAGCTGAAGGGATTATTGTCCATGCACTTGTAATCACATCTGGACTCCATGAGAATTTGGTTGTAGGAAATGCACTTGTTACCATGTACGGAAAGTGTGGCATGACACGTGAAGCTAAGGAGGTATTTCATAATATGCCTGAGAAAGAGTTGGTGACATGGAATTGCTTGATAGGTGGTTATGCTGACAACGATCAAGTCAACGAGGCAATAAAAACTTTCAAATTGATGAGGAATAGTGACGTTTCTCCAAACTACATAACAATGATAAATATTCTTGGATCTTGTTATGATCCACCCAATCTTTTGAAACATGGCATGCCTTTACATGCACACATCTTATTGACTGGACTTGAGTCTGATGAATATGTAAGGAACTCTCTCATCTCAATGTATGCCAATTGCGGTGATCTCGATTCAAGTAACTACATATTCAATGCATTAACCAATGAAACCTCTGCAACTTGGAATGCTATGGTTGCTGCAAGAGCTCATCATGGTCAATGGGAGGAGGCTTTGGAACTTCTTTTGGAGATGCAAAGGGCTGAAGTGAAGTTTGATCAGTACAGTCTTTCTGCAGCACTTTCCTCATCGGCAAATTTGGCTATTTTGGAAGATGGCCAACACCTTCATGGTTTATCCATCAAACTTGGTTTTCATGATTACCATTTTGTTGCAAATGCTTTGATGGATATGTACGGGAAATGTGGAGAACTTAATGATCTTTTGAAACTGCTTCCAGAGCCTAAAAACCGTTCAAGATTATCATGGAATTTACTGATATCCGCTTTCTCGAGGCATGGATACTTTCATAAAGCCATAGAAATCTTTGATGAAATGCTGGTATATGGTGCAAAACCAGACCATGTCACCTTTGTCTCTCTTCTTTCTGCATGTAGCCACGGTGGTCTAGTAGACGAGGGTCTTCACTATTATGCATCAATGACGACTGACTTTGGAGTCCCGGTTGCTATAGAACACTGTGTATGTATTGTTGATCTTCTTGGACGATCAGGAAGATTCACCGAGGCTGAATTATTTATTACAAAAATGCCAGTGGCGCCTAATGACTTTATTTGGCGAAGTTTGTTAGCCGCGTGTAAAATCCATAATAATTTAGAACTGGGAAAGAAAGCTGCTCAGAATCTTCTTGAAGCAAACCCGTCTGATGACTCTGCATATGTCCTATACTCAAACGTATGTGCAATATTGGGGAAATGGCAAGATGTGCAAGGACTTAGAGTGAAAATGGAGTCGGAAAAAGTGAAGAAGAAGCCTGCTTGTAGTTGGCTTAATGTGAGAAACAAAGTAAGCATATTTGGAGCAGGAGATCAGTCTCACTTTGAGTCGAAGAAAATATACATTAAGTTGATGGAGATGAAGAAAGAAATCAAAGAAGCAGGTTACGTTCCTGACACGAGCTATGCATTGCACGATACTGATGAAGAACAAAAGGAGGAAAATTTATGGAAACATAGTGAAAGGCTTGCACTTGCTTATGGTTTGATTAGTACACAAGAAGGTTCGACTCTTCGGATTTTCAAGAACCTTCGTGTTTGTGGTGACTGTCACTCTGTTTACAAGTTTATAAGCAGTATAGTGTGTAGGGAAATTATATTGAGGGATGCTTACCGGTTTCATCATTTTAGTGGGGGTAAGTGTTCTTGTGGAGATTATTGGTAGTGTACTTGTGACACAGTATGCATTGATGATTTTGGGAATAATTTTGATGATATACATGAAATGACTAAACATAGTTGCTTATGAATAATGAATTGGCTTTTACTTTTATTGATGATCTGCATTCCTTAGATATTAACGAATAACAAAAATGGTTTAAAGAAGTCTACAGGTGGGGATCCCAATGATAAAAATATTGCCATGTGAATATCAATAACTCCTAATTAGTTCGAGTATAAGTCCACCTTTTTTTTCTTTTTTTCTGGTACAAGAGTATGAGTCCACTGGATAAGATTGTGAGGTGCAAAAATATAAACAAGAGGGCCAAGAAGGGACCTCTATAGCAAAAAGAGGTTGAAAGTATTTAATTCCTGCTCTCGTTGAGAGTCGAACTCAAGACCTCCCGCTTACTAAACGGGTGCTCTAACCAACTGAGCTACGAGAGCTTGTTGAACCCTTTTCGTTATCATTAATAGATATCCTAGCTCCTTATTGTTCCGCAACTTCAATGTTTATTGGGGTAGTGGCAACTTGGCATATGAAATCGTGTACTAATTGAAGATCTTTAAATGCTCAAAATTATAGATCTTGAATCAAGCCATCTATTTGTCAAAAAAAAAAAAAGAATCAAGCCATCTAATTTGATGAGGTTAAATCCATTGGAGAAGGAAAAGCAGGCAACTTATGATGAAAGAGATGTTGATGTGATTTCAGAATTATCTGGTCCATCACATTTTTCTACTACTACTGTACTACATAGATTAACTTGTCCGAGTCATACCTCATTTTTTATTTTATTTTGATGGGAGGTGGTACTATCAAGTACTGGTGGGATAATGGAGGCATAATCAAATTAAATCAATCTCCTAAAGTTCAGAAGAAGAAATAATATTCACGAAATATATATGTTGAAAAGACATTTGTTTCAAGCATTTCAAGCACCCATTCTTCATATCTTACTACATACAACCTAAACAAAATGCTCACATCATCTCTTTCGCAATTTCTAAGTCATACTACAACGTTATTACTCTCCCATCTTTTTCTTTTTTTAAGCTCTATCCTTACTCTGTTCAAACTTATTATGTTGCCTGCATTTTCCTTCTCCAATGATTTTTAATTCTGCCAATCATTCCAATGAATTCATGATCCTCTGGAGAGAATTGAGGAAGAAAAAGTCAAATTAACTCGAGCAATATGTACAAGTATTAGGTTCTTGAATTCCGTAAGAGCAAGTTATTTTTATTTGGTATGAAAATCACGTACAAACATCGAGGAATCTGCAGTTTGAATGACGCAATTGAATCAAGAATCCTTTAAATAATTAAACAATGGAAACAAAGGAGAAAAAAATGTGCCAGCTAATGAGTGCAAGCAATTTTTTACCATAAATTTCGAAAGGATGTATGGTTTTAGTAGTATAGAATTAGAACAAGATCCAACACAGCTATTCGAATTGTCATACAAACAAAATCAACCATAAGTTACAATGGGGACTGAACTATTCCACTTCCTGCAAGTAATCCTCAATTTCAGACGGGGTCAGAATCCTGCAAATTTGATGTATATCAACTGGATGAAACAAATTCTCAAAGCGGTGTCTGTAGATTGAAATTCATTTGTAACACAACACTTACTTGAATGTTTTGTCGTTGCCAATCACACCAATCTCAATATTTTTGCTCGATATCTGTCCTTCAAATCTGGAAACATGACGCTCGGGGGGTCATATAAACAGATTTAATAGCTAGATAAAAGACTCCTCCAAAGAGGAAATTTAAAATCCAGGTGCTTACCCCTCTTTCAATGTCAAAATTGCTGTATGCACAGCATCATCCAGTTCCATGTCATCAGTGTACCTGCAAGAATTAGAATAAATCCCCAACTGCCCCATACGGTACCATTCATCCTAAAAATAATACCTTTAATTGTTTCCTATATATTTCCACTTAGCTATTCAAGGAAACAGAAATCACATAGGTTTCGACAAATCTTAGAAATCAGTTGGGGTGTCTTCTTTTTCAAGGAGGATCATAAGATCTTATTCTGGAAAGTTTATAAGCATTCCTTTCTAAACTTGGCATAAGATGTTCTTAGGAGCTTGTAAGTTTATTGTCAAACATCATTTAAGCCATCAATTTTGCCCTTTATAAAGGACGAATTAGTCTTAAATTGTGTCCTGGATTATATTTTAAGAGAGATGAAACTGATTAGAAGAGCCACTCACAACAAAAATGGCATCTGAGAGGAAGGTTCAAGAACTTCAAAGACAGTGTAATAACCCCTTAATTAGTAAGTACAGCAGAGGTTATGATAAGAGCAAGGAGCAAAATTAGAAACCTAACCAGCAATATATAGATTCCGATTCATTTGGTGCATGCCATAGAATATATAGTTTCATGTATATTGATATGGGAAAGAGAAGGCAATTGAGCTCTAGCATACACAAAGGAAACCAACACATATGCAAAACCAATATCAACACATCACACACCTCTTCTCTAGAAAAGTCTTTGCATTGGAAACATTCTTCCCCATGGCTGAAGCTTTCCAAGAGAAGTAAGAACCTGAGGGATCCACCTTCAGAGCAAACAAAAGAAAGACATTTAGACTATGGAGCTAATGATCTGGTCAAGTGCCATAAGCACTTGATTTACAGCATCCTGTGGAGGACTATTAAGGTGAAACAAGAAACCAGTTCGTACAAGTATAGATTCATGAAAGTTATGAATGAATCAGGACAATGGACATTACAGGCATGCAGAAAGTTGAAGGCCAATTCCAAAAATACATGGTTGTCATACCTGATATAGCTGTGGACCCTTGTCATCAAAGCCAGCAACCAAGAGTGATACACCAAATGGCCTCACACCACTATCAGAGAAAGTAAGAATATTTAGTATCCTGATGTGATAACTTGAAATACTCAGGCAACGTCTAGCAATAGATATGTTCAAAGTTCAATTAGGATTTTAGGCACTACAGTTCTAGGATATAGATAAATTGAATTGTTAACATCAGGTTCAACAACTACACATACTCTATTCAAGTGAATCATCTCTACTGTTTCTAGACAATTTGCCGCTTCACCAATTAACTAAAGATCAATAAAGATAAGAAAATTCACATCAAGCAATTTGATTTCACATGCTAACAGCAGGTTAAAAGCTGAAATTAGTCACATTCTGGTCAAGGCAAGCATCATTGACAAGGAAAACCATCTGAACCTGCACATGTATCAGAGCATGAAGGTTTGAAAGCTAGTAACACAAGAGGTCTGTATTTGGCTTCCACTTAAGAATCCTGTATAAATGAGTTTTCAGACTTAGAAGCAATGAATTTTCAGACTTAGAAGCAAAATCTCAAAGTAAATACCTGCCTATGAACCATAACCATGCAAATATATACTTCAGTGGCAAAAGATAAACGTCGGCATAGACAATCTGTAGTAGTTGAAATTACAATATATAGGCAGCCAACTGACTGGCACACCAAACATCCTCTAAAAGTGATTTGGTGATAAAGTTGTAAAAGCAGCACGGATGGTAAAAATTCTATTACCAGACAAAGAAGTAAAATCCATAAAGATAACATAATCCAAGGCATCACCATAGCATGAGCATTTATATTATATTTCACTAGGCCTGCCACCCAGAGGTAGCAATAAACCATGGAGCTATCCCCCTAGTTTCAGGACCTCAATGACTAGAGAGGCCAAAGACAGGCTTAGGTATGAACAATCATTGAAAAAACAGAGATAATTATATTATTACAAAAGAATAACATACCCTGATTGAGTGAATTCCTGCATAACGGTGGCAGTTTCCCTCACCAATTGAGTCACTGGAATTGGTTCCTAGAATACATTGCAGATGACTGAGAGTCAGCATACTATATTCTTGCCACAACAAAACTTATCATCAAAGCACTTGAAATTGTATATTAAGAGCGAATGACATGGAAGAGACAAATAATTGTAATCTTAAGTAAAGGAATGGAAAGACTTTAAGCCTCCCAAGGGTTTCCAAAAATTAAATTGCAACAGCAGAATCATCCTTTGACCCTCTTAAATGTACCAGCCGTTTTATTTTACTATAAAAAATATCAGAAAATATAACGTTCAGGAAGACAAAGAGAATTGTGTGGTGCATAATTTCTGGAAAAATCGAACACCGTTGTGTTTGAAGGGATCTAAATTGACATGTAAACTATGATGGATAAAACTTGATGCATATTTTCACACAGAGAAATGAAGATAAGTAAATGGTTACAAGATTTTACGCTAATCTTAAGTAAAAGGTCCACAAGTACACTCTGTATACATAATGAAATGGTGTTCGCTCTGCCATTGGTTTGATCGACCACAATATAAAACCAAACAATTAAGGATAAAATTATGTCATATAATTTATATAATTTTGTGCCACAAACAATATCCAAAGGCAAATTCAAAGAAGTATTCATTTCCCATCACAATAAACATGACCAAGCAAAAGAAGCTACTACGCAGGAGCTCAGAGTATTCTTACTAGGAAAAAGAAAAGGTAGGATGCACAAAATACAGAATGATTACTTTGTAAAGTCGAAAATATTGCTCAGCTTGTTTTCTACTTTTTCGAACCAAAACTCGAGAATCAGGACCCATGCCACTGCAAAAAAAGAAAAAGTATTAGCTAAACTATCAGAGCAAGTCTGAGTACAATGTCATAGAAGAATAAAGATAAGTACAGCAAATCCAGTGGTTCCGGTGTTTGTTAGAAATGGTGGAGGCTCATTTGACATGGACCAGGTTATCACATACTAAAAATATAGTGTGCACTTCTTTATTTGTTGGAATTGGATAAACTGGTTCAGAATAAATGTAAAACTACAATGCAGACCATCCAATAAAATTGAGGGCCTCTACGACTATTACTTTTAAACAATGGTAGTTTTAATGGATACTTCTTCCAGAATTAAAAGCTCTATCAATAGATGGCTTATAAGTCTCCATAGAGACTATTCTACCTGCATGCCATGGTTTCCCTAATTTTGAAGTCATGATAGTACGTATATATAGCAATGGGACCTTATGTAACGCACATAGACAGATGAATGAATCGATTGAAAGACAGATATCTACCTGTATACCACTCCAATGTTTGGGGTCAAAATCTGAATCTTTTGCACCTGCAAGAAGTAAATGTATTTTCAGAACCAATAAGCACTATCCACATAACTACTTTGATATCTTAAATTGATTTAATGATCATAAAAGAATTAGATGTATAGTAACATGTAAAGTTAGACACCAGAATTTTCTAAATAAGCAATGGTTTGAAACTTGAGAGCACACATAAGGATAGAATTGCACAACAATGACAGCAACAATTTCCCGTAATTCTAGCACAGCTTAGATTCTACAAATAGCCTGGTTGCACTTGCAAACTGGTGGCGTAGTTTATGTTCTTAAAGATTTTATAAAAAAGAAGAAATTATAATCGTAAACATCAAAACTTGACTACCACAAGTGTGCTCATCACAACTTACAGATGTTTCATCAACCAAAATCGATGGTAATTTCTTCTCGGTTGCAATAACAACACCATTTGCAGCTGAAACCACCACAGAAAAACATCATTAGATATTTTTAGGTTCTTTTCTTTTCATCCAAAATGTTATAGAGACAAATAACCAAAACATTCATTCTTGGGAAATCATCTTCGCGATTAGGACATGAATTATTTGTATCTCTAGCATTATTTTCTGCATTACGTTAGCGATGCTTAAATATGATAAAAGCGAAGCATATTTTCTCTGTGTAGACTAATACCGCACATAGGATTTTCATAAAAATAAGCAAGTTATTGTCATATCTTTTAGCCCATTTTCCGTTTAAATGGTGTCTTATTCTCGAGTATGCGCACTTAAAAAGATGAGAAGAGAAAGGCTGAAAAGAATTACCTTTAATTCCTAAAGATGTTTGACCAGATCCAACTGCTGTCAAAGCATGTTCAATCTGAACAAGCTTTCCTGAAGGGCTGCAGGCATGATATAAAGAATTACAATCACCACACTGTATTTTTAGTTAACATATTAGACATGATAAAGCAGCTGCGCAGACGAATAATAAATACCTAAAAGTGGTGAGGGAAAAAGAGTACTGACTGTCACCCATCGATCTCTTGATCAAAATTTAGTAATATTGAAGAATGAACTGCAAAAGAAGAAATAACTACCCGTCCTTAGACAAAAATACTCTACAAATAGTTATGCACAAAAGCAGATCGTTCTGCGGCCGAATACAAGAAATATCACAAACCCAAAAACTAACCCTCAGATCAAAGCAAACAGCTCTATCAAGAAAATATACAACTGGTTTCTAATAATCATTATTAAAGTTCTGAGTTATCACCAACTGAAATGCTTCTGCACCAGTGCCAATTAAAAACTTGAAAATATTGAAGAAAATTGCAGTAAAGATGCCTTTCTTGTAACCTATAAATAGATTATTCATACAAATAATTTATTGCGAGAGTTAGAATAGGTGGAAAAGAGTGTGCGTACCTTGAAGAGGAATTCCTGAGAAGAAAATATTGCTCGGAATTGCAGTAAAGATGACTGGAGGGGTTATGTGGAGTGATTTCTTTTCTTGAAGAAGAATTCAATTTTGAATATAAATTAGTAATTAATTTGACGACCCAAAGAGTAGGGTAGGCCCGTTAAGTTGGATCTGCATACACGGAAAAGGCCTGCCTCGGTTGGTCCAATTTAATGGATTGCATTCGGACCCAAATTTCTGTCTAATCCGAGATCCAACATCTATCATTATTTCGGGTCTAAATCCGGGAAAATCTCATGCCAAGAGCGAGGAGCTGAAGCGCCAGGATGAGAAAACCTCCGCAAAAAAGCAGTTCATTCCATCATCATGGCTCATCAATTGACACCATTAACGTCCATCATCGAATCATTTTGCCATTCCAGAAAACTGGGAGAAGCCCTGAGGCTCATTTTGTCACACACATTCGAACCACACCAGTATTCTGTTTATTCAAAGATTCTTCAACTTTGCACCGAGTTAAGGTCCAGAATATCTGGCCAACTGATTCACAGCCGTCTCATCACAGACGGGTTTCCCTCAAACACCTCTCTGAATACTAGATTGATCATTTTCTACTCCAAAGTTGACGAAATACAAAATGCTCGCAAGCTATTCGATAAAATGTCTGAAAGAAGTGTGGTAACCTGGACTGCTTTGATATCTGGGTATTTTCAGAATGGGGATCCAGAGGAAGCTTTGAGAGTTTTCTCGGCTATGCATCGCCAAGGTGTGAAAGCTAATCAGTTCACTTATGGGAGTGCATTGAGCGCTTGCACGAGTTTGTTGAGCTTGGAGCGGGGAAATCAGATACAAGGGTGTGTGGAGAAGGGTAGGATTGTTAATAACTTATTTGTGCAGAGTGCATTGGTAGATTTGCACTCCAAATGTGGGAAGATGGAGGATGCTTGTTGTGTTTTCAAGTCTATGCAAACAAGGGACTTGGTTTCTTGGAATGCAATGATAGGAGGTTACGCCACGCAGGGGCTAAGAGAAGGTGCAATGGAGGTGTTTTGCTCGATGCTAAGAGAAGGTAAAGCATATTTCTTGAACATTAGAATTATCTTTATTGTTATTAAACTGCCATTTTTCTAGCAATATGAAGCTGGGGGCTTATATGATATGCAGAAACAGGACACCCATGTCTACCAGTGATTCATTGTGGCCTTAAATGTTTTTTAAAAATTATTTTGGAAAAGAGTATAACAATCGAGTGATCCACTTGATACCTGCATTTTAGGTAAAATGTTAGATACTGTTTTCCACATATATTCTAACTGGAATGAATCTTAGTTTCTTAAAATGTCCATGCTTCTAGAGTTTTCTCCTAATATTTTTCTGAGTAATGCACAAAATGAATTGATATGTATAGGCTGCCAGTTTTCTGTTTTACTTCAAATTATTTCTTTTCGATTAAGCGATACAAATTTTATGTAGGCATGCTTCCTGATGCATTCAGCTTTGGAAATGTTCTGAAAACTTCTATTGGAAGCGATGGGCTCAAAATAGTCAATAGTATACATGGATGTACTCTTAAGCTTGGTTTTGGTTCTCACAAATTCGTTAGTGGGTCTTTAATAGATGCATATGTAAAATGTGGAAGTATGGCCAGTGCAAATCTAGTATACAGCAATATGCAGAAGAAAGACATAGTAGCATGTACTGCATTGATCACAGGGTATGCTCAGGAAGATACAAATTGCAGTGGGGCCCTGCAAATCTTCATTGAAGTGCAACAGAAAATGGCAATTGATGGTGTATTATTGTGTTCCATGTTCAATATATGTGCCAAATCAGCATCACTGAGTTTGGGAAGACAGTTACATGCTATGAAACTTAAACATCAAAACCAGCATGACTTAGCCATGAACAATGCTCTTATTGACATGTATTCAAAATCAGGAGTAATCGAAGATGCTAAGCTTGTTTTTGATGAAATGAGGGAGAAAAATATTATTTCATGGACTTCGTTAATCACTGGCTATGGTAAGAATGGGTATGGACATGAAGCATTTGCACTCTATGAAAAGATGGAAAACGAAGGGTTTAAACCAAATGATGTAACGTTTTTGTCACTTCTATTTGCTTGTAGCCACAATGGTTTGACTACACAAGGATGGATGTGTTTTAAAGATATGATTTGCAAGCACGATATTTCACCAAGGACTGAGCATTATACTTGTTTGGTGGACATTTTTGCACGTGCTGGTTGTTTTGATGAAGCTTATGACTTTGTACGTAAAATGCCTAATGATCCTAATGGTTCCGTATTGGGTGCAATTCTTGGGGCATGCTTTGCCCATGGAAATATGAGCCTTGGTGAAATAGTTGGTAGGCGTTTGCTGAAAATGGAGCCTGAGAATTCAACCAACTATGTGGTTTTATCGCGTATTTATGCTGCAGCTGGCTTGTGGAACAGTGCAAAGGAGACTAGAATGTTAATGGAAGAGAAGAGTACTTTGAAAAATCCTGGATATAGTTTATGTCAAATCAATAAGTAAGAAGGGGGCATTTTTGCCTACAAGTTGACATATTCATACTTGACCAACCAATAAACACAAAAAGACATATACTTATGATGAATTTGCAATTGATTTAAGCATGTGAGTTAAATAAATTTCTTTTAACATTTAATCAACTATAAATCGCATGGAAGTCTAGTTTTTAATGCAATTGATTTGAAGCTTGGGCTAAAATTCTCTTTATAACCTTAATAACAATATCGATCATCTAACTTAGAATCGCCGTAATTTCACTTAACAAAATTTTATTCCATGACTTACACTTACACCCTTCTAAAGTAATAAGTCAATGTAGAGTGAGGAATTTGAAACTGAATAGCATATAGTAATTCTGAATTCAATTAACATATTTATACTATTGTTTTAACCAATGGAGTAACAGATTTAGATTAATCGGAAAATTAATTATTTTGTTTAATGAGACCACGGTATTATTATCTTTTTTATTTTTTTCTTCTTCTTTAGATTAGATGGGTAATTTTCTTCTAATATAAATATAAATTATCAATCAAATCAAATCCCACGGCAATTGCAAATTTCTTTTAACCCACCTCTCCCCTTCCTTCTGAAAACAGCAATAAATTAAAATAGTAAAATATAAAAGGTAAAACCCTTGTTCATTCTAGTAGTACTATAAATACAAATTTCTTTCTTTCTAGGAGTATGATAAAAGTACTGTAAATATTAAATGGCATCTTCATTTTTGTCCAAAGCTCTCTTTGCCCATCGCATCTTTCACTCTTCCGTTTCATCTCCATCTCTCTTCCAACAAAAGTCCAGATTCGTTAATTCACTTTTTTCCGTGAGTTTTATTTCTTTGCTTACTCGAATTAAGTGCTATTGTATTCTCTTATATCTTAATCTTATAGGTTTTATTTGTATGTGTGTGTGATTTTTCAGGGGTCGACGATTTCAGGGGTTATTAGTTTGAGCTTTCCAGTTATGGCATAGTAGATTTTATTTTTACAATAAAGTTCACTGATTTTGCTACTTTGATGATAGTTGTTTAATTCATAAAACTCGTGAATTTGTCGTTTTTATTTTATGGCTTGTTTAAATTGTCCCAAGGTGTCTGGTATCCAGATGAATTTGATAATTTTGTTTTGAATATGAAATTGGAGGACCACTTCTCTGGAAGTCAGTTCAAAAAGTTTATTCCCTCTTAATATTAAGGTTCTATTATTTCAATTCACTCTGTTCTGTTAATTGAGTTCGATTTTTTAGATAGATTATCATTTTGTCCGAAACTGATGTTTCTTTTTTATAAAATATTTTAATGAAAAATTAGAAAAAGGAAAAACTTACAGCCCACCTGAATCCAACTCTGGCGATCTGGATTTTGTTTCTTTTAATTGTTTGGAGTGGTGTATATAACCGTTAATTTCTTGTGAGGTCCTTTGTGATATTTTATTCTTTTGGACTTACACAGTGCTTACATGTTCTGCATTAATTTCTCGTTCCTTGCAGAAGAAGCCATTTCATTCATGGTCGGTTTCCTCCCGGTTTCCATATAAGACTCCTGGCTCTACGTCTCGTAGCATGTCTTCAGCAGCAGTTGAATCACAAACTTCCTTCTCCATGCAATCCTTATCGTCAAATGAGCCAGTTGTTTCTGTTGATTGGCTCCATGCCAATCTCCGAGAACCTGATGTTAAGGTATACAATAGTGCTTTGGACTATTACACTTTCCATACTAGATATCTTTAGGTAGCTTCGTTGTATTATTGAATTTCTATTTTTATTGCTAATGAAAGATATTATTGCATTACATATGCCCGAGGCAACTATTATCTTTCTACTAGCATTCGAATCCTATTATATATTTACGTCAACTCATGTTTTCGAATTTTTAGGTGTTGGATGCTTCCTGGTATATGCCAGACGAGCAAAGAAATCCACTTCAAGAATACCAGGTGCTGACCAATCATTATAAATGTGGATCCTTTTGCATGTAGTTTGCTAGCTGTCACCAAAGAGTTCATTTATAACTATGATTATAACCCTTTCTTGAAATTATAGCCAGCATTGATCTGAAGCTCACAGTGGTTATACATGTTTAACACTGCTGTTGTAATGTTCAATTCTCTATCAGATTCTTAATCTTTAGACCTTCCCATCTTTTAATCATTCTCTTCAACAGGTTGCACATATTCCTGGTGCTCTTTTCTTTGATGTTGATGGCATATCAGATAGAACAACTAATGTAAGATTATCTCTCCTTGTAAATATTAGGGAGTAATTCACCTTCTGAGCAGAAGATGGCCACTTAAATTTGTGTTTGAATTATGTAATAGCATTTAAATAGATGAGTATGTACATGCGAATCATATAAATTTTGCTTCTCATTCCAAATGGTGTCTACAGTTGCCACATATGTTGCCATCAGAAGAAGCATTTGCAGCTGCTGTTTCTGCCCTTGGTATTGACAATAAAGATGGGCTTATTGTTTACGATGGAAAGGGAATATTCAGTGCAGCTCGTGTTTGGTGGTGAGTCTTTAAGTTTGAGATTTGGACACCAACATATATTTGGGTATTAGGATATGATTCAATTTCTTCTGTATTAATGAACAGGATGTTTCGAGTATTTGGGCATGATAGAATTTGGGTTCTAGATGGTGGCCTACCAAGATGGCGCACTTCAGGATTCGATGTGGAATCCAGTGCGTCAAGTGATGCAATCTTGAAAGCCAGTGCTGCCAGTGAGGCAATAGAGAAAGTCTACCAAGGACATCGGGTAAGTTTTGTGCCATCTAAGCCAAACTTTACCTGGTTCTCTTCTCATGTAAAATGCCTCTAAGGCGGCTTACATGAATTCATTATTAATGCTACTTGCTTCAAGAATGAGACAAGACACTTGATCATATGCAGGTTGGACCAATTACCTATGAAACCAGATATCAGCCACATCTCGTCTGGACACTTGAACAGGTTTTTTCTCCATTAAGTTCTGTTTATCGATAATGTAGTTGTAAATTATGTTTAGTAAGCTGCTCTGTTTCTACATTAACGACAACATAAGATGCGTGATAGTTAGCTCAAAATAGTATTATCCAATGCTCTCTGTTGACTCAATTGCCATTTCTATTTGCGCTCTTTGTAGTTACGCTGCTCACGAGAAAGCATAGTCATATGATTTTTTTATTCTCTTATGTCATGCTATTTTCAAGATAGTTATGCCATTAAGAATCCTTGATTTTAATGGTCCCTTGTGTTAGGATTTTCTTTTTCTTTGCGATGGTTGAATGATCTGAGTGAATAGATTAATCACAATTCTCTGCAATAAGAAGACTAAAGGTCTCACTAATTTCAAGTATTTTTAACGTGATGAGACTCTTAAGAATATCGTTCTTCCTATTATCATGTAACAAATAAATCCCATTCTACTTATAATGACATATTTAGCAATACTTGTTTTTGATTTGACCATTTTCATTATTATTTTGTGATGACTGGAATTTTCTTTATTTGAGCTTTTCGTACACCAAATTGTCACTTGCTGAGTAAGATTACTGATAACCATGTCGGGGTGTGGGATATGGGTCGCAAGGTTTATAAACAACTGCAAGCTGTGAGGATTGTAAGTACTTTTTCTAGTTGATGTTTTAATTTGTTACCGAGTTGATTCTCTTTGTTTTCAGGTTAAGAAAAATATTGAGGAGCAAACTCATCAGCACGTAGATGCTCGCTCAAAAGCTAGGTAGATGTTCATCAGAGATTTATTGGTTGATTATTTCATAAGATACTGTTCTAGTAATTCTTGTTAATAGTATTAAATATCTTTGTTACTATTGAATTAATTTTCCAGAAATGATGCATTTCTACAAAATCCAACCCAGAAAAAACTACAATCTTTCTTTCAAAGACCTCTTATGTGGTTCTTTTATTAAATATTGGCAATAAATTAACTAATGTTTTGTTGAAATGAAGTTCCTGATAGATTTTGTGATAACTACAACAGAAGATCACCAATTTAGATTCATTTCTTGTTCAGTGAGATGAATTCTTTATGTTTTTATAAAAAATTATATCCGAACTCTGCTAAAGTTTTTTTTTTTTTGTTGGTTTCTTAGATTTGATGGGGTTGCACCTGAGCCTCGAAAGGGAATAAGAAGTGGTCATGTTCCCGGGAGCAAATGCCTGCCCTTTTCTCAGGTAAAGAAGATTTTGATTTGTAGCTGAGACTTACATTTCATTGGAGCTTGTCTTTTTCAATCATTGTTTTACATAAAAGAGGCTTAACATAAAAAGTATCGAGTAGCTAGTAGGCTACTTAGGTAGCTTAATAAGCTTTTCTTTCATACATCGTGAATTGTTACATTGAGGTACCAAAATCAAGATTTAAATATCACTGTAGTTTAATATAAAACCCTATTGACATTAGAATGTAAATCATAGTTATAGAAGGCGCACATAGCGCGCGCAATTGCCCAGGGCGAGGCGAGGCGAGCCCTCATCGCCTCGCGTCGCCTCGCCACGGTCATCCCCGAAATGCCCCGCAAGGCGTCGCCTTGCTCGCCTTTGGCGCCGCCTTAAGGCGGTGCAAGGCGGCGCTTTTGGGGGTCCTTGTTTTTTCTTTTTTTTTTACTTTTAAACTTAAAAGTAAATTACCAGTTTTGCCCCTCTCTTTCTAGACACCCTATCCCGCCCTTCTCACACTCGTCGTCCGCCGCGCCGTCACTGGACATGGGTGTTGCAGACTTAATTAAGTTGAAGAAGAAGAACCCGTCTCTGTCTTTGTATTATGGTTACTCTTCTTTTTTTATTATATATATGATAGAACTTATCTTTTTACAATACAAAGTGGGAACATGGGTCCACCACTTGTCCTTGTCTACCCATTAACACAAATCTAAGTTTATTTGTTCATTTCCTTTGTCACTTTCTTATTTGTAATTGCATTTAATAATTTATTCATATTCATAGACACTATTTAATACACTATTTATTTACATAAATAGTTAAGTAATTTTGTTTAATTATATTTAAATACATAAATATAGTCAATTTATTCACATGGATTGATTTATTATCATTTTATATTACTTTTGAACTTATTTGCTCAATTTAAGATTATTTTGTATTTGACTATTGACATCTTAAATTTATTTTGAGACTTGAGTTATGAATTTGATTTTTGGGATGTTGCATGATAAATATGTATAAAAGTCTTGAATTTTATAATTATTGTTGATAATTTGATATATATTGATAAATTCATATACAAGCGTTTTAGCCCCCAAAAAGCCCGCGCTTTGCGCCTCGCCTCGCCTTAAGGCAAGGCTCGGCCTCGTCGCGTCGCGTCGCCTTGCGCCTCAAACAACTATGATGTAAATAACTTATTTAATTGCCAAAACCATTGTCCACTGAGATGTGATGTATGTTTCTATGGGATTTATCTGCCCATTTGGCTTTTTGGAATTCAACAAATAAATGTCTATCCTGATTGCAAATCTCTTCCGTTATCAATGACCTAAAAAAGATTAGGGATCATTTTCTGTGTCAACGTGGATTCTTTACATTTATATTAGATGGTAATTTTCTCCGACTTTCTTCAAGCTGATGATCAGTGTGATAATTATGCATTTTTAACTTGAAAATGGTATCTCTAAGAACATGAAAAGTAGCAAGAAAAAATTGAATTGAGTATACAGGATCTACTTTTGCTGATTACCAATTTATTTTCTGGCGTTCAGTCTCTTGTGGAGCGAACTATATTCTTCAGGCCTTGGTTGTTCTTCACATTTATGTTTCTATTTCTTTTAATAGTCATTAAAGAAATTATGACCTTAGCAAGTTCTTACTGCAACTCTGCTCTCTCCTGCATGCAGATGTTGGATGGCTCACAGACACTCTTACCCACCAATGAGCTTAAGAAGAAATATGAAGAACAAGGTTGGAATAAGTACTAGTTTTCTTTCCTTCTTTACACACATACATTTGCTTGTCTAAATGTGGTTATTCTCGACTCTAATTTTGCAGGAATATCATTGGATAACCCTGTAATAACTTCGTGCGGTACAGGTGTAACTGCATGTATCCTAGCATTGGTAAATTATCACTCTTTTTTCTAGCTTGACCCACACAAATATAATTTCTTGGGCAAGAAAGGCAAAATTAACATGTATGGGGATTCCATATTTCAGGGACTTCATCGATTAGGAAAGACTGATGTTCCCGTCTATGATGGATCGTGGACAGAATGGGGAGCAAATCCTGATACACCAGTCGACACTTTGCAAGCGAAGAAGTGATGGCCCAGTGGGGCTACCTGCACACAAGCACATAAATTACTGGATTGTGACGAAAAGAAAATGTAATACTGGCTGAGAAATTGAAATCACTTGTGAATGTTGAAGGAAGAATATCGCAGCTGAATATTTATTATGTTATTTTGGTGTATGCTGGCATGAGCTGGGAATTGGAGTTATTATCCATACAAGTATAATTTTACTAGTTTGGGTGCAAAGATTTTCTGGGATCAAATTTCTTATTAGTTTTCATCTAATCCGGAACAACACCAAGTATTATCCATTCCTTTTATAATTTCAAATCTAATCTTTTAACTCTGATTTGAATTTCTTCCTTGAGGAGCTCAATTCTAGAGACAAAAGTTATATCTATGCCACCATGGCATGTACAACATACATACATACATACGTACTAATTAGATGAATGAAACTATGGACTAATTCAGAATTGAAAGCTGAGGGTAGGAACGTACTATTGGAAGATTTTTCGTGCAATGATATCAAATCTATGTTCTTTGCACAAAATTGCTGATATTTTCTTGGGACTTTTACTAATATGTATGTTATAGTACTTGAAATGAAGTTTCATTTTATGACCAAGAAAAGTGTTGTTTTGTTGGGGATATCTTAAACTCATGTTTTAGAACATGATAGTTGTCTCTCATGCAAGAGTTCGTGCTTCTATGATGAAAAGATCAATCGGAATTTGGAGTTTATCTACCAAAAATAAACTAATAGTAAGCCGTATCTCTTGATAGTTATTTGTAATATTCTTTTTTTTTTTTTTTTTCAAGTGTTTAATCCCTTTCGAGGCGGGTCGGGCATATTAAGTGGGTGTACCTCTCCTAACAGAACTTGAGTCTGCTACTTTGTAGTGACTAGTCATTTTCACTAGACCAACCACCTGTTAGGATTCTTTTAGTTATATTTAACTATAAGAAACTATTGATTAACAAAGATCGCGTGGCCTAATGGATAAGGCGCTCGCCTCCGGAGCGGGAGATTGTGGGTTCGAGTCCCATCGCGATCGTCTTTTTCATCTTCATTTTTGATCGACCACATTTTAATCTAAATTTAACTATTTATACCTCTCTCACTGCCTTCTTTTAAAATTTAAATCACCTCTTCCCTATTTCGGGTAAATTTTTTTTTCATAATTGCTCCTTTTTCCAAAGAGATTATCGTTAAAGATACCAGAGAAAAATATTCTAGCTCTATTTGAAAAGGTCAACAGAGCATTCATTATATACTCCAGGGCCAGTTTAATCTATATATGTTTACAAAATGTTGCTGTTTTTTCTTTCAAACACTTCATAAAACTGTGATGAAATATTTATGTCTGCCAACTGAATCAATTATTAAATGTTCTTGTTCTTCCCGCATTAAATCGCAGCTGAAAATCAAACCACCAAAATAAGGAAAGAAAGACAGAAAAAACTTTGCATTCTCCATTATCCTGAAATCAAGCTCCAAAGATGTTCTTCCTCTAGTTCTTTGACCCCGTAAACACCCAAGTTAAACCACAAACATCATCAATTACTTAATGAATTTGTATATGAAGGATAATTTACATGAGAAATAAATATTCAAAATTTTCCTTCAATCAGAAATAAGTATAAAGAAAACCAGCTTAATTTTAAATTAAATGGCAAAGAAAAAGATCTGATGCTATCCCACATCGGATCCTACACAATAAATAACAAGCATATATACAATTAACAATCAACTAAAGCTCGCCGAGCTCAACAACGCGAGCTTGTGACCCAAGTGGGGGCATCAGGGTGATTGGACGTTGGGTCGAGTCAACTGGCTGGGTCTTATGATGCTAATTGCTGGCCTGCCCGTTCCAAGCGGGGAGTTGGTCCACTGAGTCCAGGCGAAAGCTTGGGCTTCATGGGCCTTAGAGAGGAGGGCACAGCGCCAGGCTGGCTTCACAGAGCAGCGATCACCTCCCTCTCTTTGCAGTGGAAGGAATACGGGCCGGTGTATCATGGATTCAATTAAACTAGTTGGGTCGGTCCTAATTGGACAATCATCTTTTTTATTTTGGAGATTTCAAAGCCCCCCCCAAGTGCCTATTATTTTTTTTTAAATGTATTTCAAATATCTATTAAAACATATATCTATTTTGGAGATTTCAAAGCCCCCAAGTGCCTATTATTTTTTTTTAAATGTATTTCAAATATCTATTAAAACATATATCTCCTTTCACTTTGCACCCCGAGGGGATTTTTGGTCAAAAAATCGGGGTATTTTCGTCTATCTCTTAAAAAGTCAACACATATTTCATTCCTACAATCCTCTTCCACATAAAAATAATAAATTTCACTCCATTCTCAACAACATATTTTTCTCCAAAATTATCAACTATCGACAATCAAAATGAAAAAATATGTTCATTCATTCAATCAATTTTAGTAGCACATATAATTATTATGTAACAGATAATAACTGATCATTTTCTTAGTCTTTTTTTTTCCCCTCTTAACTGATTTTTGTATATCACCTAAAATATACCATTAAAGAGGCTCTCTTCGTTCTATTTTCTAAGTACTCAGACCATTATACTTTTTCTACCTTCAGTTTCAATTTTTTAACAAGAGTTGATAAACCTAAACTCTAGCCGCAAACAGCTATGGGGGAGAAGGAGAATCCGATAATTTTTTAGGTTTGGAATAAGAATTTTTTTAGTGTTATGTTGATGGGTAATTTGTAAATTTTTTCCTAAATTACAGATATGTGTTGATTTTTGAAGAGATTGACGAAAGTAGCCCTACTAAATGGCCAAAAATTTATCTAGACCGAATTATAATTTGTCAAGACCAACCAAATTAGCAGCCGAATCCCTATAAACAACACAGGTTTTCACCAATACTGCCTAAAAAAGGATTCTAATCCACCATGTATATATAGTTGGGTCACCTCACCGTGATTGAAGAGAATGACCCGGGATCCAATCCACGAAACCAAAAGTTAGACCAAATTATGGTTTAAGCATGGTTAATCCCATCCACCAATGTGTTTCCGTGCTTGGATTAACCCATCTAACTGACATTTCACTTCTTGTTATCTTCGGACTACTCTTAAATCTTATTTGCGCAATCACAAGTTTTTTCGCCAAAATGTAACCACTAGTTTTATTGCATCCCGCTCATATGGAAATGCTTCTTTGTTTCTTGTTTTCCAATCTACCTTCGGGCAGGGCAGTATAATGTTTGCAAATTTAATTCATTTATGAGCCGTGGGTTTCAAAATCATAGGGAACTTTCTCCATTTATTAAGTTTATTAATTTTCTCTATCAATTATTAATTCAGTCTGATATTCTTTCTCAACAAATAGAGTATTTATTCAGTTTGATATTATAAAAGTTATGATATTGCTTATTAAGATCATGAGACCCAGTCTACAGGTTATAAAAGTCAATCTATCAAATTATGAGACCAATCTAGATCAAGAGCTTTAAGCTTAGTATGAAAGTAGATTAGATGGTTTTCATCTCGATTTGGTTGATTTTAAAAAGTGATTTGAGAGTGTTCGGCAAAATTATGAAGCCTAAGTTTTGTTTTACCTGTTCCGATGTGATTTCAAATCTCACATAGTTCAAATATATAACTAACATAGTCAGACAAACAATTTAATTAAATTGTAGCAATCATCAAAATGAGAGAATTTCTTATTCAGAAATGTCACATTGGAGATTATTAATAAACTTTGATCTGCCACAATCCGCTATGGTTCAAAACAAGACTAAGACTAAAAGGGATGAGCAAAAAATGAAAGACACTTAAGCATCATCAAGGGCAAGAACGCCGGGTAGTGTTTTCCCCTCGAGAAGTTCCAAGCTGGCACCACCTCCGGTCGAGATATGACTCATCTTGTCAGCAAGACCAACCTTCTCAACAGCAGCAACCGAGTCTCCTCCTCCGATAATTGTTGTTACTCCTTTCCCGCTGAGTTCTGCCAATTTCTTGGCAATAGCCTGAAAATGAATGAATAATAAGAAGCATGCTCATCCTAAAACTTCATGCAACTAAAAGTAGTAAAGCATGGTAAAAGCAAAACTGTATGTGATTTAACTCCAAATGAAATACCTCAGTTCCTGCAGCAAACTTGTCAAACTCGAAAACACCCATTGGTCCATTCCAAATTATGGTCTTGGTGGTATCCAGAGCTTCGCCAAATGATTTGATACTGTCAGGTCCAATATCTAAACCCATCCATCCATCAGGAATTTGAGATGCTGGAACAACCTTTAAAACAAAAACAAAGAGTTTTCAATACTAGCATTGATAAGTAAAATTCTTACATCACAGATAGCCTTAAAAAGTTTTGACAAATCCAGTTAAGTAAATTAGTCTCAAAAAAGGTGCCCACAGTGCAATGATACCAAGTTATAGTCATCAGCTAAGCAAAACAACCTACCTTGCTGTTAGCATCAGCAGCAAATTTGTCAGCAATAATGACGTCAGAAGGTAGCAAGAGAGAAACCCCCTTGGCCTTAGCCTTCTCTATGAGCGAAGTTGCAAGGTCTAGTTTGTCTGCCTCCACAAGTGAAGATCCCACTGCGAGTCCTTGGGCTTTGTAGAAAGTAAAGATCATTCCACCACCAAGGAAGAGGAGGTCTACCTTCTCTAACAATGACTCTATCACGCCAATTTTACTGGATACCTTTGAACCACCAACAATTGCAGCAAAAGGCTTCTTCGGATTGGACACAGCGCCAACTAAATAGTCAAGCTCCTGGAAATAAAGATGCATACACATAGTAAGCATCAACCGTGGTTCTGATATAGTAATAAATGAACAATAAAAATCTGAAATCCCAATTATCGGAAAGCAAGGAAGATGAATGTAAATCTAGAAAGAAAGTCCATAACAAGCAACATGTTTTTCTTATAGAGTAGACATTAATTATTTGACTAGAAAAGCAAAGACAATCGTGAAATATCGACATGTAAATAAGCAAATCACCTTCTGCATAAGGAATCCAGCAACGGAAGGCTTCAAATACTTAGCCACACCCTCTGTTGAAGCATGAGCTCTGTGTGCAGTTCCAAATGCATCGTTAACATATAGGTCTGCGAGTGAAGCGAGCTTTTTTGCAAAATCGGGATCATTCTTCTCCTCTTCTTTGTAAAATCTAACATTCTCCAGGAGAATAACCCCTCCTTCTGGTAATCCACCCACCAACTTCTTAACTTCTTCACCAATACAATCATTAGCCATCTTGACCTAAAGATGACATAACAAGTAGACAAGTAAATGACCATATTCAGGCAAGAAAATAGTTAAAATTCGGAAAGCTTTGATCATACAAACCTCAAGTCCAAGAAGTTCAGAGAGCCTAGGAACAAGAGGTTTCAAACTGTACTTTGGTGTGACACCTTTCGGACGCCCCTGAAATTGGTATATAGAATTACTTCATAAGAGGAAATGCATAGGAATGAATAGTCCTTAAAATTAACTATAGTTTCACATATGTAAGATCAATCAATAACAACAAAATCCAAAACCTCACTAATAAATCAAATTGCTTTAATACTGTGAATAACAAATCATAAGCTATAACCAAAAAGAAATTAAACTACCTGAGAACTGTAACTAAAAAAAAAGGATTTATACTCGAGACTAAAACACTTACAAGGTGAGTGGTGAGAATGACTTTAGCGCCATTACCGATCAAGTACTTGATCGTTGGCACGGCGGCTCTAATTCTTGTATCATCAGTAATATTGAAGTTATCATCCAACGGCACGTTCAGATCCACTCTCACCAACACTCTCTTTCCCTTAAGATCGGCTTCCTTCAACGCTCCAACGCTCTTCTTCGTCGCCATTTCGTTCTGTTCACGAAACCGAACAAATTGACTATTAAATCAGGGCAGAAGAAAAAAATTGAGCTATCTATTTTAAGAGAAGCGATTAAGATTTGAGCTTTACCTTACGTTGATGGTTATCGGTAGAGAGATCAGTGTGTACTGCGTTAAAGTGTAGTGTCAGACACGAGAAAGTGGAGAAGTGGTAAGCTGAAGGATCTAGAAGGGTTATATATGTTCGAGAATTGGGCGTACGTTAGAGACGGGTTTGCTAAAGAAGACCAGGGGCGCACGCACTTTTTATTTGGAAAATTAGTAGTTGTTTTGTGGGACACGGTGGGTGGTTTTTATGAATGTGCTTGGGCATCAAGGAAGTATATCCCTTTAAATTTCATCAATATATTTGAACCAAAAAAAATAAAATATGCATCAATATATAGGATAATAAGATTTTATTCTTCTTTTTGTCTCGGACGTAGATAAGGAAATTGATGTTAGTGTGTATTATCTTTCAAAATTTACAGTCAATAAAATAAAAGAGTATAATTTTGAAAATTTACAATCTATAAAATAAAAAGCAAAATATAATAAAATACTCATTCACGGATGAATACCCTTTTTCACTTATAAAGATATTCGGTATTACATCTGTTGGAAACACACACTACAATTTAAGATATTGGACTTTAATTTATTCAGCCCAATAACGTACCAGTTGAAATAATCGGTCACCAGTGGCCCAGGTCTGATTATAATTTATTAATTTTCATCAATCTTATGCCATCTCCATTTGAGGAGGGGGAGGTGAATCCATAAAAGAGGGGGAGAAAAAATGAAGTTTAGTAAGGAGAGGGGTGGGTGGGACACTTCAATTTGGGGCTGGCAACGCGCCAACCCCAATCTTCATTTTTTTTTTTTAATCTTAAAGAGAAAGGAAAAATAAATTTTATTGTGTTGTCTTCTTCCATGGGTGAGTAGAGTAGAGGCTTGATGTGGGTGGATGTGTTGCAGCTGCAGTGTGATAATTGCGATCATTTACACCTGGTTAAGGTGAAGACGAAGAAAAAAAAGGAAGAAACTATGTACTGGATGCATAAAAAGTGTAATTAATACAGAAGTTTAATAACTTTTGCTCTGATACCAAAAAATTAACAAATAGAAACATTCAATAGAATTTAATGTTGAGGGCAATTTAAAAAATAATTAAACATTTTCTGAGAAAAAGAAAAGGATATAATCATTCACCCATAGATCAAAATTCACATATTTTTTGTGGAAAACATTAAAAAAAATTATTTTTAAATCAACTAAAACAAAAATAATGTGTAATTCCGAAATTGTATTTTTGAAATTTTTCTTAATTTGGTAACCTTTTTTCTTAATTTGGTAACCATTTTTTACAACTTTTTTTAATGTTTCCAAAAAAATCTCGAATAGTTTCCAATATTTAGCTGATAGAAACATACATTGTAAAAGAAATTTTAATTTGGGAAGATTAAGTGAGAGTGGGGAAGTATAAGAATTGAAATTAAAATAGAATGGAAAAATTGAATCACTAAAGATGATTAGAAAAAGAGGAGTCTGAAGGGGAAGGGGAGTTCATACTCACTGGAGATGGCCTTAGGCCGGGCTACTAAACGCCCTCCAAGAAAGTGAACATATAGGCCCTGTTTGTTTGGCGTTTTCTAATTTTTTTTTTTGAGAAATGTCAAACAAACATGATTTTCACTTTCTGAAATAAATTTTTAATTTCTCAATTTTCTCAAACTTCTCTCTCAAAAGTCAAACAAACAACAATTTTCTTATCTTTAAACAAAACATATACAAACTTTACTCCGATTTGACATAATGTAACATATCTCTTACGCAATTTATCTCACATAACAAACATAATTTGACATGAAGTCTTACAGGTCTTACACCTACAATCTAACTCTTCCAAAAATAATATACATGTAATTTATTTCTCAAATCACTCTCTCAAAATCCAGACAAACAACATTGTGCAAATCGAGATTATTTCACAAACCTCCACTACTCTCCAAAACTATTTTCCCTAACACCAAACAAATAGGCCCATAGGGTTTCTCAATTTTTTTTTATTTTTTTTTTTTTTGTTGTTTGGGAAATGTCAAAAAACATGTTTTCTACTTTATGAAGTAAAATTTTCGTTTCTTAATTTTCTCAAACTACTCTCTCAAAAGCCAGAAAAACAATAATTTTCTCATTTTAAACAAACTCTATTTTAATTTGACATAATGTAATATATCTCTTACACAACTTATCTAATATAACAAACATGATTTGACATAAAATCTTACACATGTTACACATATAAACTAACTCTTCACACCTACTTTATTTTCAAACCACTCTCTCAAAACCCAAACAAACCACATTAGACAAATCAAAATTATTTTACAAACATCAACTACTCTCCCAAACTATTTTTCCAAACACTAAACAAACATGCCCATAGTATGCTTAACAAAGAAAAACATAATAATTAATAAGTACCAGGGGAATTTAAAGAAAAATCCAGTACCATGTTATTTGTCCTTTTTTTTTTTTTTTTTTTTTTTTTTTTTTTTGAGATTGGGAAAATTAATCGTTACATCAGAGAATATTTTCAATATCTACCAAATTCAAAGATAAAGTCCAATAATTTCTCAATTACAAAAATAAATTAATTACAAAGACTATTAATGAACTAGAAAAAAATACCCATAATGTGAATTTCATACATGACCCAATTGTCTTACAATTTGCTCAAGAATGGCACGCCCTCTTCTACCCTCTAAAGAAAACAAAAAATATTCTATCAGAGATTCAAAACAATCGAAATGAGAGAAGAATATAGCTAGTCTGGGACTATTATCATATTAAAAAATGGCTGTAATTGAGTAAGAAAAACAAAAGATATTGAACATTTGAAAAATACATTACATTCTCGAACCTTTTCTTTTATCGTTATTGTCATTTTCAACAAGAAAAGGTCCATTTGAGACATTATATTGAAGAGGAAGTGAAACATTTACAACATAAACTCATTATAATCTACTTCATTTCTCGTTTACAAAATGGAAGGATACATCATATTTAAAGAATCTATGAGAATGTTGTGTTACCCCTTACACGGGCACTGGAGTGGCTTCATCAAGAGCAAGGACACCGGGTAGTTCTTTGCCTTCCAAAAGCTCCAAACTGGCACCACCACCAGTTGATATGTGGCTCATGACACTAGCAACTCCAACTTTCTCAACAGCTGCAACTGAATCTCCTCCACCAATAATTGTGGTGACTCCCTTCCCACTAAGATCAGCTAGCTTATTTGCAATTGCCTGCAAACAAAACCACACACACTCGATCAACTTTTTTCTAACATTCGAAGAAGCAAGGTAGGTGGGATTGAACAATAATTTTATTAAGAAATAACCTCTGTGCCGGCAGCAAACTTATCAAACTCAAACACTCCCATTGGTCCATTCCAAATAACAGTCTTTGTGGTATCAAGGGCTTCATTGAATGTCTTGATTGAGTCTGGGCCAATATCCAATCCCATCCAGCCATCTGGGATAGCAGATGCCGGAACAATCTGCAAGTTCAAACAATGGGCATCAATGTTTTGTTAGTTTTATTTTCCATATCATTTACTACAGTAAAATTCAAGTTCGTATACAAGTCGAAAAGATCGAGGAACGTGAAAATCAAACTAAAGACTTTGGAGCAAGAGGTAAAGGAATAGGACCTTGCTCTCAGCATCTGGAGCAAACTTGTCGGCAATAACCACATCGGTGGGGAGCAAGAGACTCACTCCTTTGGCCTTGGCCTTCTCAATGAGTGATGTCGCAAGACTTAGCTTGTCCTCTTCTACAAGGGACGATCCTACTGACAGTCCTTGTGCTTTGTAAAATGTAAAGATCATTCCTCCTCCCAATAGCAATATATCGACCTTCTCTAGAAGTGATTCAATAACTCCAATCTTAGAGGAGACCTTCGAACCACCAACAATTGCTGCAAACGGTCTCTTCGGGTTTGAAACTGCCCCAACAAGATAGTCCAGCTCCTATAAACAGCAAAAGGAAAACTGAAGCTCAACAGGCAAGAAAAGAACTGATAAACTTGTATGATGATCCACAAATGTACTACGGTTTCATAGAGATTCTAAATGAAGTCAAACCTTTTGTAAGAGGAAACCAGAAACAGAGGGTTTCAAGAATTTTGTGACTCCCTCAGTCGAGGCATGTGCTCTGTGTGCAGTTCCAAAAGCATCATTCACGAAAAGATCAGCCAATGAGGCAAGCTTCTGGGCAAATTCGGGGTCATTCTTCTCTTCCTCTTTGTAAAACCTCACATTCTCCAGAAGGAGGACACCACCTTCAGGTAGTGAAGCCACCAATTTTTCAACCTCGGGACCAATGACATCATCAGCCTTCACAACCTGGACCAATATACATCACAAGAGAAAGATTCATGTTTAGTTACAATCCAACAAGCATAGATGAAGAAAAATTCATTAAAATTACATCATATGTCCTCTTCTCATTCTTTGTGTTAACTATTACAATACAAAATTGGTACCTGAATACCGAGCAGTTCAGATAGCCTGGGAACAAGAGGTCCTAAGCTGTACTTTGGAGTGAAACCTTTAGGCCGTCCCTAAAAATCGAAGAACACGAATTAGTAGCAAATACATACCATCACGAAATAAAAGCACGCTGCTGGCAGAAATGAGAAATCAAAGGTTAATGGCATCAGGATTACAAGAATACAAAGATATAAACAGTAGATTGCGAAAACAGAACAATAATAGTGCATGGAATGAACATCCTTGGAGATTGATTTGCCAATGACAGATGATAAAAAAAACATAGATATTAAGTTACATTAGAGTGACTAAATTCCCATTAACCACATGGAGGCATCTGAAACATTAATAGAAATTATGCGATAATTGCATAATCAAACAAAGACTTCGATTTGAGTCCCAATCGAACATCCTTACACATCATATTTAACAGGACTATAGTAAAAATAGCAACCACTCATTGATTGCAAATCTATTCTAACGTAAGTCAATGAAAGTCAACTAAACCAGTAATCAAATGCAGGTCTAAATTTAATAATTTAGAAAATGAATCAAATTAACTTCAATCGGTATTTAGAATGATATAAAAACTAACCAAGTGACTGGAGAGAATAACTTTAGCACCATTGCTAATCAAATGCTTGATAGTAGGAATAGCAGCTCTAATCCTAGTATCATCAGTAATTTTTTGACTATCATCAAGAGGTACATTAAGGTCAGCCCTCACAAAGACCTTTTTGCCCTTGAGGTCCGCGGCGGTGAGGTCCCCCACGCTCTTCTTCGCCATTGAAGCCACGCCTCTGATTGGTTTGGAGGACGAACCACCAAGTGATCGGAGCGTGGTGGCTACGTGGTGGCAGAGGAGAGGATCTGCGGCGGCGGCGGCGAATCCCAAGCCCCGGAGCGGTGTCTTTGCAAGGAAGCGAGTGGTGGGGGCGTTTAGGGAAGCTCTGGTTGAGGCAACCTTGGGAATGCCGCAGAAGGCTGGCGATGCAGCTGTGGACGCCATTATCAATGATTGATTTGTGGTGTTTCTTCTCACTGTGAGAAGTTTTCAAGTGTGTGTGGAAGAGAGATTGAGATTGTAAAAGGGGAAGGAAAATGATGGGGTGGGTATATGTGGTTTGGGATTGGGGGTTGAGGGATTTCTCTTATCGTTGGGTTGAGGTTGATATGTTCGATGATTTTCAAGCTTTGCTTTACTTATCTCTTGTTTATTACTCCTATATTATGTCTTTTTTTTTCCTTTTTCTTCGTCTTGATTTATATTGGCTATAAAGTTTTTTGCTGCCAAACTATGAATGATTTAGTGAAAAGTGTGGAATTACAGTTTAGGTTTTGATTCTCGTTGTAAAATTATTTTCTTATTAAGTTGGTAGTGTGGCGTGTAAAAAATAAAATATTGAAAACGATTGAGAACAAGTCTCGAAAACAATTAAAAAACTGTCTGACACGTTGCAAACACCGTCGAGTCTTTGTTTATAATATTTCAAAACTTCGGGGTAAAAAAATATAAAAAAAGTTGAAGCTTTTAATTTAATAATTAACATATTTTTAGTATAATATTTGGTAAATTAGGGTACACTATGGTTCGTTTGTTGTTTTACTTTTAAAATAAATATATATAAACATGTAAAAGTTATTAAAAAAATTAGGCTAAAAGAGTTTAAAATTTAAATATGTTCAACTTTTACTAGATTTTGAATGTGTTAGTGTTATTAATTGAATTTTGGTATACCATGTCTATTTAAAAATTTTGACTTTTTTTATTTTTGAAGCAACAAGAAACAATTTATTAAATATTTTGTGTGTTCCATCAAAAAAGAAAAAAGAAAAAAGAAATTGTTTGTAACGTTTACATGTGCATATCTTAACTTTGCTATTGATCTATAATGTTCTCAAAAGATATCTATCACTACATTAGACTTAATGGACTTTACAAAAAAAATTACATTGCTCAATCTATCTCCTGTACATATTGATATTATACTTTTCTTCTTCCCATTCCCCAGCAACTCAAGAGAAATTCAATGTGCATGTGTGTGCAGTAAATTTTAAAATGTAAAAATTGGAAAAACTGATTTCATGTGCTCACCGGAATAGTTTCTCTTTATTACTATATATCGTAGCCTATAATTTTCAAAAATTTATATCATTCTCTTTATTATATCGTAGCTTATAATTTTCCAAAATTTATATCATTGTGTTCTTGTCGTCATATTATATCAGTGTCCATACATCATAACATTTGATGCTTTTGGGCATATAAACACATATACTATACTCACTAATGATTTTAATACATTTCATTTTACCCCCATAATAGTAATAAGAAATTATTAAGGATGACATAGAAGTAGACCATAGAAACTTGAATATTACTATAATTATAAAAAAAAAAAAGAAAAAAGAAACTTAAATATTGTAACCCATTGGGCTCAAGTTTATGGGCTCAACTTCACTAGGACCAAATTAACTTTCTTCATTAATTTTTCAGATAATGATAATAGAAAGAACGAAAACCTCTTAAACCCCCGTCTTCTTCCCTCCCCAACACCAACACTTCCGCTCAATTTCAGTTCCAATTTCAATTTTTCGACCCTTTTCCAACTCTTGAATTGTTAAAAGTAATTATAAAAAAAAATTGTTAACTTATTAATGGATTCAACAACAATTCAATGCAAAGCAATCCCGAAAAACCTGTTTCTTCTACCAAGAACAAGAACAAGAACAAGATTCCCCTCATCATTCACTCATCCCAATTACAGGCCCAAGACTTCCCGCCAAAAGAGGCCTGTGATTTCAGCCTCTTCTTCTTCCTCCTCGAGCGGGCCCGAAGGCTTCTCTTGGGTGCGGCTTTCGCAGTCTATTGGCCGCGGTTCGAATCGTTTTTTTCAGAATTTGAGAGAGTCCCTGAAAAAGGAAACCGGGTTTAGTCTGGAAGATGCTAAGCTTAGACTAGAAGACGTATCGGGCCGGGCCAGAGACTCGGCCCGATTTGAGTTCGAAAGAGTAAAGTCCGAGCTGCTTCCTCAGTTCATTAGTTGGAATAAATTGGAACGCTGGAAGGTTTACTTTTTACTGCTATAGCAGCTTTGGAGGTTATAATAATTTAAAAGTGTTGGATCTTTTTTTGTGGATTTTAATTTTTTTTTTCCAGGATGTGAAGAGTTGGGATCCAAAAAGATTGGGTGTTTTAGTGCTATACATTTTTATCACAATTGTCTCCTGTCGAAGTGTATATAAGGCTGTCCGAGCTCCAATTGTTGAGCGAGAAAGGAAAGAATTGAGTGAGGCATACATGGAGGCATTGATTCCAGAGCCAACTCCCATTAATGTGAGAAAGTAAGCTCCTTTGTCATTCTTTTTTTGTTAGTTCAAGTTGTGACACTCCGCCTTTTTAGCAGAATGCGTAGAGAACCTATTGAAATCTTCATAGTCACTTAGTCAGTGATTTCTGTAGCCTTTTAAATTCTGGTGAGAAACTACTAATTCTATTATTTAAAGTAGAGGGAAATGATATTTCTTGAAAAAAATTACAAAAATATCGTACTTGAGTTGCAGTTTGAAGTGGTAAACTAATCAAAAGTTTTAACCCTGTCATTTCAGAACTTTGGCTTATTTAAGTAGTCCTTTTAACAGATCAAAGGGGGTGATAATGATGGTAATTTGTTCTTTAAGTTTCAATTGTCATTGCAAATTTGGTTTCTGGTATTTGTCATCATTGCTAGAGTTTTTGGACGTGTGTGTCTGTGTATATTTGTCAGAAGACATTGGAAGATAGAGTCTCGTTTTCTTATTATCTAAGTAAAATACTTTTACTGGTTCCTAGTAAAATTGGCGCTACTATGTTTTTCATTCTTACAGATTCAAAAAAGGTTTATGGAGAAAAACAACTCCGAAAGGTCTGAAACTGAAAAAGTTTGTTGAAGGCCCTGATGGGACACTGGTGCATGATAGTTCTTTCATCGGGGAAGATGCATGGGAAGATGACGCTGAAAAGGCCCCAGAGAGGGTAAATGAAATAATAGAGCAGGACATAAAATTAAACACAGAGGATAAGAATATTCTGAAGGAAGATTTAGGTTTATCAGGTTTGTTTCTTACACTGTTCTTTTGTTCACGCGGCATTCTTTCCTTCTAAGGGTTTAATATTCCTGCATTCCTCCCAAATTTTCTCTCAATGTGTGCTACAAGCTCAGGAAGTGAACTTAAATCTCTTTATATAGCTGCAAGTTTTTTATTGGCCATCTAAAAATCCCGTCTGTTGATGGTGTTAATCTATTAATAGGCAAACTGCCCAAAATTGCTAGTTTATCGGCTTCTATGCATGCCAGTTTGTATGTTATAGGAGCAGCTATGCCCTGTTAACTACATTGTTTGGAGTAATTGTATAGCTACAAAATCTTCAAACAGGGTCCTGCCGTTTCGAATTTGTCTTTTGCTTCACTTTATTTAGCCTAAAGTAGAAGCTTAGTAAGTTGTCTGCTATCTATCTGGGCACTATCAACATATATAGAATGACTATATGGAAGGATCACATTTTCAAAGTTGTATGCTTTAAATTGACACAATAATTTCCTGCTTTTATTCACGGTTTCGTGAAGAAACTTATGATGCAAAAATTTATAGGATATCTTTGCATGTTGCAGTTTGACTAGGAGAAAGAGTTGAGGTACTAAATAACTTGTTTGCTTCCGATGATTGTTTACATATTATCAGATACATAAATATGATATTCAACTCCAGTGAGCAGCTCTAGGCTAGGACACTGCTCCTGATGTCAACGTCAGGAGGTCAATTCTGAGAACTGCCTTGACATTAGAGCTAAATCGTTAATTTTAGATGCATATTTACAACTAGAATACACTTTATTTTTTAAATCGACCGGAACTAGTGTGAGGAAATTTTTGTAGTAGGCAAGCTGATCTTTTGTTGAATTTTATCTGGACCAAAAAAATTCAGGCTCTTAAGACAGATTAAATATGCTCATATGTATGGTGTTGAAATTATGAAAGCTGCAGAATAAGATGTTTAATTTTCTCTTTTATCTATTTTGATGTCTTTTACTTGCTTTTGTTCACTAATTTTTGTAACAGTCACAAATCAGGATGCTGGAGGAAAATGGCGTGATAGACTTGCAAAGTGGAGAGAAATTATTCAGAATGAGAAGTTAGCCGACCAACTCAACTCATTGAACACGAAGTATGTGGTGGAATTTGACATGAAAGAGGTTGAAAATAGTCTTCGCAAGGATGTAGTTGAAAAAGCCAAAAATGCACATGGAACTAGGGCCTTGTGGATCGCCAAAAGATGGTGGCGCTACCGTCCAAAACTTCCATACACTTATTTCCTCCAAAAACTTAACTCCTCTGAGGTGAAAATCCTATCAATCTTCATTCAGATAAACTAGTCCATAAGCTCACTCGACTACATATGTAGCTTCTAATACAAGCTACTTTGGTCAGGTTGCTGCAGTTGTCTTTACAGAGGATCTAAAGAGATTGTACATAACCATGGAAGAAGGATTCCCTCTAGAATATGTCGTGAGTCTTGGTTGTGTCTAAAGTGGTCTATTTTGTTGGGGCCCAAGTTAATTCTTTCTTATGTTGTAATTTGCCTAGGTTGACATCCCACTTGATCCTTTCTTGTTCGAGGCAATATCAGGTTCTGGAGTTGAAGTTGATCTTCTTCAGCAGAGGCAGATCCATTACTTTATGAAAGTTGTATTTGCCCTGCTGCCTGGAATACTAATCTTATGGTTTATTAGGGAAGCTTTGATGCTCCTTCATATTACCACAAACCGTCTTCTTTATAAGAAATATAATCAGCTTTTTGATATGGCTTATGCTGAAAACTTCATTTTGGTGAGAGCGATTTCTTCCCCAAGTAGTCTAGTGAATCTCTTATCTTTTGCACATTATTTGGGTAAACTTTTAATCTTTTGTTCAATTCTAATTTTTAAGCTTCTGCTCATTTCTCAATCAGCCAGTTGGGGAAGTTGGTGAAACAAAATCAATGTATAAAGATGTTGTATTAGGAGGAGATGTTTGGGATCTTCTGGACGAGTTGATGATATATATGGGAAATCCTATGCAATATTACGAAAAAGATGTGAAGTTTGTGCGAGTAAGCTGCTAAAATTATCTTGATGTTGATGATTAAAGCAATAGTTTAACTAGCTATTAGTCAAATAAAAGTTGAGAGAATGTACAATTTACTCCTTATCATGCGTATTTCAGGGTGTACTTTTATCTGGACCCCCAGGAACAGGGAAAACCCTCTTTGCTAGAACACTGGCAAAGGAAAGTGGTTTGCCTTTTGTTTTTGCTTCAGGTGCCGAGTTCACAGATAGTGAGAAAAGTGGTGCTGCAAGAATGAATGAGTTATTCTCAATTGCAAGGAGAAATGTAAGTACTACATCTTTGATCGTGTGATTTCTTTTTGGGTAAATAATTGAATATTCAAGTAGGGTAAGGATTGAAGATATGATTGGACTCTTGGAAAGAAAAATATTTGTGGGTATGTCTAATATTATAACTAATGGCACAGATACGTAGAAAGCACTGTAAGTTTACTGTTTCCTTATTGTATTTGTGCACAGCAATCTGTGACTCAAATAGGATGAAGAAATATGATGATTCTGTGTACATTATGATATGCTGCATTCACACCAAACTATATCCCATTGCTAGAATCAATTCTAATTGTCAATCTGTCTCATCATCTTGAGTACTAAAGTAATGAGCATATCATATATTAAGGCTAGCTTTATGAAGAATATATCAATAATGTACTCTATTTTTACCAGGCCCCTGCTTTTGTATTTATTGATGAGATAGACGCCATTGCTGGAAGGCATGCTAGGAAGGATCCTCGAAGAAGAGCTACATTTGAGGCACTCGTTACTCAGCTGGATGGAGAGTAAGTAATATAAATTTGATGGTGAATGATATTTAAGTGTTCAGAACTTCAAGTTTCATGGCATGGTTTACTCTGCTAATTTTGCTCGGTCAGACGTTTGATTAGTGACTGGAAATTCATCTACAACCACCATCCTTCTTAGAAGTGACTATCGCTCTGTCATATTTAATAGGGTAGTTGGAGGAATGAGCTATGATTTTGTTTCAAAATTAGGTGCCTATATCCCTAAGCTTTATTCTGCTCAACAAGTAAGAGTGTAAGACACGAAAATAATTCTTCTTCTTTGGAATTCCTTTGAAAGGCTCTGCTAAAAACCTTTATTGCTATAATGGCTTAATAAGCAGAGAGCGAAGTAAATTTTGATAACATTCTATTTTGGAGTTTGCAATTCTGCAACAAGTTTTCTGAATGCGAGAGATTTATGTCTATAACAATCAATGAAAAAGATACCTTCTATATAATCTGGATTTGGTGTATATTTACTTGCTGTCCTGTGCTAGCTTAGAGAGTCGATGAGAAAGAAAGAAAGGACAAGACAAAGAAGAAAGTTTGGCATATTCTTTGATCGCATTATCTTGTGACTTGCAATTGCATTATTACTATCTATGACATGAAAGTTGCCCCTCACTTGAGTTGCCAAATATATGAAAATCTTTACTATTGAAATATTTCATTGATAAAACTTCGATTTTGAAGTTGACTTATCGAATTTGTTCAGTTAAACACAGTTTTATAATTTGAAGATACAAATAAATTTGTCAGTTAAATTGCTAATGTTAAAATTAACTGATCTAATACATGCTCATTTGCCTGTAGTAAATCTATAAATGAGATGCTAATTCATGCACTAAGTCTGCTATAATTTCTTCAGTTTTAGTCACTTGGTAAATAAACCTATAGGGTATTTACTGTTACCTCACTATAATTGCAGGAGAGAAAAAACTGGTGTTGATAGATTCTCACTAAGACAAGCTGTGATATTTATATGTGCTACTAATAGACCAGATGAACTGGACCTAGAATTTGTTCGCCCTGGGCGTATTGATCGCCGCGTGTATATTGGGTTACCTGATGCAAAGCAACGAGTGCAAATCTTTGGTGTTCATAGTGCCGGGAAGGAGCTTGCTCAGGATGTGGATTTTCAAAAGGTACCTTGTCTTACCGCATATTCTTGTCCCTGTTTGCATGAATATTGTTCTTACTTTTGTCTTTTGTTTATAAGTTTTAGAACAAGATATAAAGCTATTCTCATAAATATAGCTAAATCGTGAAGAATGGATGTGTGCATAATTTTATATTTTTCTTCATCTTCTACAGGTAGTGTTTCGCACTGTTGGATATTCTGGGGCCGATATAAGAAATCTTGTAAATGAAGCAGGAATTATGGCTGTAAGTTAGTTCTCTGTGTTTCATCATAGTGAACCAGGTTTCCATGTTACTTTTTCTGCATCCTGAGTGCCTTAGATAATAAACGAAATTGGAAAAAACAGGTCAGGAAAGGAAATCCAAAAATCTATCAGCAAGATATTGTTGATGTACTGGATAAGCAATTGCTTGAAGGAATGGGCGTGCTTCTCACCGAGGAAGAGCAACGGAAGTGCGAACAAAATGTACGTTTATCTATCGTAGCACTTGTAAGGTGTATCACACTTATAATCCAACATAACTATGATCATATTATTCAACATTTTCATAGGTATCTTTAGAAAAGAAAAGACTTCTGGCTGTGCACGAAGCCGGTCACATAGTCTTGGCACACTTGTTCCCTAAATTTGACTGGCATGCATTTTCTCAGCTCTTACCTGGTGGCAAGGTATAGTGATTAAGCTCAACAATCAACATATATGGTTATGATAATTTTTTTTTTTTTGGAATCACATTAAATTACCTTTTATCTTGGAGTAGGAAACTGCAGTGTCTGTATTTTACCCTAGAGAAGACATGGTAGATCAAGGTTATACAACGTTCGGGTACTTGCAAATGCAAATGATAGTTGCTCATGGTGGGCGTTGTGCTGAGCGAGTTGTATTTGGTGATGATATCACAGATGGGGGAAGAGATGATCTTGAAAAAATTACCAAGGTATGCGCCCCCCCCCCCCCCCCCCCCCCAAAAAAAAAAAAAAACTTTGCATTCAAAAAACCACTTGCTCTAAACAAGTAGAAATTGAAAATGAGAAAATTTACAAATTTTCAGATAGCTCGAGAAATGGTGATAAGTTCTAGAAATCCGAGGTTAGGGCTCACAGCTTTGACAAAAAGAATTGGGATGGCTGACCGACCAGATAATCCAGATGGTGAGATAATAAGATACAAGGTAGGTATATTTTACCTGATGAATATGGTGATTAATCTTTTGTTTTATAACTGGTTATTATCTCAAACTAATAATTTTTGTTCTCCCGTGTTGTTTTGAAATTAGTGGGATGACCCTCATGTGATCCCTGCAAACATGTCACTTGAAGTTTCTGAGCTTTTTACTCGGGAGTTGACGAGGTACATCGAGGAGACACAAGAAGTTGCTATGAAGGGACTCAGAGACAACAGGCACATATTAGACGTGATTGCTGAAGAACTGTTAGAGCGTTCAAGGATAACTGGTTTGGTATGATATTAGTTACTAAATTAAACAAAATGATAATAATACCAATAATATTCCTACATCATGAAAAAATATTTGATTTCCTGTTCTGCTGTTTATTTTTTCAGGAAGTGGAAGAAAGAATGAAGGGATTATCACCAATCATGTTTGAAGATTATGTGAAACCTTACCAGATTAACTTAGAAGAGGTCATAGATATAATCTTTCTTGGTTCTGTATAAGCCTATATACGCTCGCAAAAGTTTCTCAAAACTATTTAGAATTGTTTCTAGTAATTCTCTCTCTTTCTATTTCATTAGAGTTAAACTTATCTATATTCCATTTTGTACTACACAGGATGGACCTTTGCCTCGGAATGATCGGCTCCGGTATCAACCCCTGGATATATATCCTGCACCACTGCACAGATGTTGAACTCTGAATAAAAAGATCACATGTTTTGGAGTCGCAAACTCACGGCTGTTTTTTTTTATGAAAAGCTTATCAATGCCAAATAAAGTATTATTCGTGTTTAGTCTTGACTATGCCTCCAGGTTGTCGATTTCATACGGGACGATGGCTGCTTTTGACCAAGGCAGGTTAGGAGATGCTTGCTGGCTCTAATTTATGAGGGCTTCCATTTATTTAAATGTGAGTTATTTTAGATATTTTATGTAATTTTTTGTATAAGTAGATGAGATAATGTTGGGGGGGGGGGGGGACTGTTTATCTATTTATGACAAAATCGGGGCTCTCTTTTGTAGCATAGTCTGAGGAAAAATGAATTAGAGAATGAAGTGACGATGTTTGGTTTTGTATAAGCCTAGATATAATTTGAATTTTGTCGGAATATTAATCATCAGAAACACAAATGATTATGATGCTACTTGTTAATATTAATATTGTTCCTTTGGTTTAGGGGGAGGGATTAGTTATTATAAAGTAGTGAATTCAAATTCGAATTCTTATTTGTGGGATGTTCTCATTTAATGTGTTTGACGCACCTAAAAAGAGAACAAAATAAATTTATCAATATTGTGAAAAATAATATTTTTTTATTGCTAAATTTACACAAAGAATGACGATTTACAATGGAACGTTTATTCCAATATGCTGTAGTAGTTATTTATTGACAAGTCAACCTCCTCATTTTACTTTACTGTAAAAGGTTTTTACCAAATTAAATCTACTAATAAAGAATCTACTTGAAAAGACACTTCCGTTTAGTCCTATTATTTTTTCTCCTTTTATTTTTATCCGGAATTTTAAATAAAAGTTAAAAAAAAATGGGAATTTTTATATGGTTTTAATTACTATCCAAATAGTAATGATTGAAAATTAGTTTTGTCAATTCATACTCTATGTAAAAGGTTAATTTTAAGAATTAATTTTATTTTAAAAAACGAATACATCCCAAAAAAAAATAGGAGCGAAAAATTTAGGATGAGCATAATAGAGGAAAACACAATTCCGAATTTGATTGTTGATGCACACTTAGTATTTGTAATATGTGAGGGGGAGCTGGTGACCATTAATACCCTGCAAGGACTAATTCAACAATCCAACTACATTTCAGTTTTACAACAAAATGGAGTTGCCAAACATGGCCAACTAAAATTCAAATAGTATATGGAGTTGTTATACAAGGCCAATTTGCATGAAAAGAAAACTCTAGTGTAGTTTATCTTACTCCAGTGCAAGATGACAACATTATTTCTACGGAACATGTCACATTTCTGATGTATGGATGGACATATATATAGGTCCACGATTGATTTAGCTAGAACTGGACTGGACTATAGTTTGCTGGTAGGAACCCCAATTGGTGCTGCACGAGACCTTTTCTCCACAGCCCGAGATAGCTGCTTAACTCCTTCTTTGGGCAGATGACGAGGTCTGCTCAGCCACAATCCTCCATCAACCGGCATGGTCATCCCGTTGATGTACTTGCCTTCACACAAATTACAAAGTTATCAACATATTCTTAGCTAAACAAGTAAACTAAATGCTAGTGAAATCCCGTGGTGCAACTACTATATGATAGTCATCCACAATGAATGTCCAGACCACCCAAATAAAAATGATTTTCTCAAAAATATTGTCAATTTTATGGAGTATTTTATATATATGGGCAAACTTTCATTTTAGTCCCACGAGATCCGTCCCTCTGCACATTTGGTCCTATGCTTTACAAAATAACACTTTTGGTTGCAGTTTTTAAGACATTTTCCCTGATGATCATATCTCTCCCTTTCCATCCAGCATTTTGCACTTTCGGTACTACATAGTCTTAGTCTTGCACTTTTGGTCACATATGGTTGTCTCAGTATTGCAATTTCGGTCCCAAATTGAATGAGGAATGACGATAGGACCAAGAGTGCAAAACATTCTTAAAAAGTAGGACAAAAAGAGAAATTTTGTAAAATACGGGACCAAAAGTGCTCAAGGTCAAGTCGTGTGAGACTAAAAATGTCATGTATGGTAAAGGCAAGAGAACTAACCAGCATCCGAAGCAAGGTAGACAGCAGCCATGGCTATATCCCACTTGTCACCAACTTTATAAAGAGGCATATAATCTTTGATTTTGTTATTAATCTCTTGAGGAACTAGTTTGCTCATGCCAGCAGTATCTCCTATTGGACCTGGTGCAATCCCATTGACTCTAATGTCATAGTCCGTACCCCATTCCAGTGCTAAATTTCTCGTGAGTGCATCAACAGCCGCCTGAAAAGTATCGACTAGATAAACGTTCTCAAGAAAGTAAAATCTATCTTCATATCTAAGCATCAAAATCACAAACCTTTGCAGCAGACACGTGGATTTGATACCAAGATGCAGTGTAATGCAAAGTGGCACTGATGTTTAGTATAAATCCTCCGGTAAAAGAGTTTCTTCCGGGTGCATCTTTCTTGAGATACTTGAGTGCTTCATGGCACATTGTGAATGTCCCAACACTATCAATATCCATCACTGCAGAAAGTACATAAAATAGCATACAAGTAAATCGAGTCTTTCCCAAATGCTTATTAAAGTGCAACTCTGATTTCCTCTTATATATATATGTTCCCCTCTTAATGCAGTTGAGGTCGAAAGATCAAAACTACAAAATGAACATCCCCTTTGCAGATCTTTATCAACAAATAGATAAAATATAACTACATTTTATTTTATCTTGCAAATAATTTAATCAATATGCTAAATATTGACGATTATATATAAATATAGTAAAATGTTTATAATTATGAGAATTTCAAATAGCAAATATATTTTTAATTAATTATTAACTCAAAATAAGTTATTCAGCTTCTTCTAACGTGATGGTAGAAAAGTGTTACTAAAAATTATTGAATTTTGTCTTCAACGCAGAATAAAGTTAACAACAGTAAAATTGGCATGTCATTAAAAAAATACTTAGAAGACTTAACAGCAGGTCTGCTCTGCCATTAAAAAATTAACAACAGAGGGTGTATCTCCCTCCGTGTAAAAAAACTTAAATAAGCGCATAAGAATATGATTAATAAAAAAAAGACGTAATCAAATGTGAAACCTGTTTTGAAACCATTAGGAGATAGATCCTCGGCTGCTACTAGAAAATTGCCGGCAGCAGCATTCACAAGTATGTCCAGCTTCCCAAAATGCTTCACCGTTGCCTCCACAACTCTTCGCGCATCTTCCCTTTTTCTAACATCACCTTCAAACCCAACCGCCTGAAAGAAATCCAATAAAAAATGAATATTTAAACCTCTTTTTTAAAAAGCACTCCAACAACAACAAGTAATAGTAGAGTAATTTAATCTTCGGAATAGTGAAAACAACTCCTTTTTTTTTTTAAGTAATTAAACTCCAATCGATCGCTAAAAAATAAAAAGAGTGAGAGAAAGAGAGAGAGAGAGAATGTTTTTAGGTATTTATTTTTACGGTGATTCCTAGGGATTGGAGAGCTGAAACGGCATCGTCAAGGACGTTTTTGCGGCGGCCCATGATGGCAATGGAGGCTCCATGTTTGCCGAACTGGGTGGATATCTCGAGTCCGATTCCTGACCCGCCGCCTGTGAGAAGAGCTACTTTGCCTTTCAGTATATCCGACTTGAATGGAGAATCCATGCTCATTTCTTCAATTCTATTGTTTGTTTCGATGGATATTGAGGCCGACTCACAAAGCGATAAATCACATTCGTGCGGTTCAATATTAATAGAATGTATTTACTATTTTTTCCTTTTTAGCAGAAATATATATTTACTTCACATCAATATATCAAGAAAGTTATTTTATCTTCAAATAGATTATATGGAGTAGTTTTTTGTATGCAAAATTAACTCTAGAAAACAGAAAGTAATGTTATTAAACCCGGAGCGGAGCGGATCGGCCGGTCTGACCGCGAATCGGATTTATAGTGGCTCTTGCATATGCACCTTCTAGTTTTTAATATTTTATTACTAATAATTATTCTAATAACGAAGTCAATCTGGTTTTTTTTTAATTTTATAATTATTATCATGATATGTTTGGGTTTACAAAGACATGAGATTTGAATCATCCAATGATAAATAAACTTGATTGTTTCTGTCATGTTCTTCCATTTAAAACTTATTTCAAATTCAAAAAATAATTAAAAAATTAGACAGAGTACTTTCTCTGCTTCAAGTTCTTGTTTGCTGCATCATCAAGTTAAGTTGTTTAAGAATTATTTAAACTCTAATCAACATCTTTTATAGAATATAAATATTTATTATCGAGTCAATGTTAAAAAAGTCAACATTTTCTTTGAAAAGTAATAATATATAAGTATCTTATAAGCAGGAGAAGAAAAAAAAAATTCGTTTTCAACTATTTTATGAAATCTACTTTAACATTAAATGTTTGTCCCTAAATATTCTTGAAAAACTAGAAGAAACAATTTGTTAAGAAAAGTATAAAATGAGAATTAGCTCTACCAAGTGAATAAAAGTACGTATAAAATTTCGAAAACAAAAAAATGAAGATGCTTCCCTAGAGATTCAAGAACAACAGGGTGTATGCTCTTTTCCTCAACAAGCGCAACACTAAAATTCGTTTTAAACTAGAATGATCTCATGAAGCTGATGTTAATTTTTCTTACTTAATGAAGGGTAATGTAAGCTCTTCTCTTAAGGCAACTAAGGAATAGTATTATTGATTATTGATGAATATAAACGACTTTTACATTGGTTGTAGTTCTTGAGACGTTAGGGCATCTCCAATGGGGGGCTCCGGAGCTCTGGAGCTGTCCCTATCCAGTTCTTTATTTTTTGATTGCCTGGAAGGGACAAAAGAAAGATTTTGTTCAAAAGCCCTGCCTGGTCGTCTCCAATGATAGGCTCCGAATTCGATTTAATTCAATTTTAAACTCTTGCCCACTCTTACTTATAATTAAAATATATTTGATAAATATAAAATTCATTCTGATTTTTGCGGAATTATATTCTACTCCGTTAGTAGATTAAAACGGTATATGATATGTCCAAATCGGAGTTCGAATGAATGAGAAATTGATTCTCAAAGATCACCTTTTAAAATGGAAGAAAAAAATAAAAGTGATTTTATCCCACATTGAAATTGAAAGAAAAAATCTTGAGATTTATATATGATTTGACAATGTAGTGTTATAACAATCTAGCTACCAAGAGTATCTTACCTCATGCACCAGGGGGGAGGGGGAGGGGGAGGGGGAGGGGGATAGCAAATCATGGATCGAAATTCACTTTGGACCTTCAAGAATTGTGTGAGTTCGTGACCTGCGATCGAATGCAGTTAAATTCTATACCTATCTCCCTTTTTTGTTAAAACAATTCATTTGAACTTATTAAATGCAAAAGAATTATCTCCATTTTTTGTTTTTATTAAATAATTTAATTCTACACATTTAATTTTACTTAGGTGTTAAATTTAATTTTATTATATATTTCTTTAATATAATTAATTTTACTTATTTAAACATTAAAAAACCAATTTAATTAATAACTTAAAAAAAAGCCCCAATCCAGGGGAAGCCACTTGGTGTCCCCTGAATTAAACCATGCGCCCCTCTTCTTCAACCTCCAGCCCACGCAAGCCTCGAGCCACGGCCAGGGCTCGCGTGGGGGGCGGGGGGGAAGGATGTTGCAAATCATGGATCGAAATTCACTTTGGACCTTCAAGAATTGTGTTAAATTCTATACCTTTCGGACAAGTCCATTTTTGGCATATCTCCCTTTTTTGTTAAAACAATTAATTTGAACTTATTAAATGCAAAAGAATTATCTCCATTTTTTGTTTTTATTAAATAATTTAACTCTACACATTTAATTTTACTTAGTGTTAAATTTAATTTTATTATATATTTCTTTAATATAATTAATTTTACTTATTTAAAACATTAAAAAACCAATTTAATTAATAACTTAAAAAAAAGCCCCAATCCAAGGGAAGCCACTTGGTGTCCCCTGAATTAAACCATGCGCCCCTCTTCTTCAACCTCCAGCCCACGCAAGCCTCGGGCCGCGGCCAGGGCTCGCGCGAGCTCCCTCGCCGCCCCGGTTCCCACCCCGTCCCGAGCCTCCAGTTGCTGGAGATGGCCTTATTTGTCTTGTTTGTTCTTTTTTATTCCAGGTTTACTACAATGATTTCGAAAATGCCATAAAAGAGAAAGTTAGATAAGCTAGAAAATGAACAAGTTAATTTCACTAATCACATTCTATAGAAAGTTAAATAAGCTACTACTCGTATATACAAGTTAATAATTTCACTACTCGTTACCATCAAAGTTCATACACAGAAACTAGAGTTACTACATAATAACAAGTTCTAAATCGCCTTACAAAGATGCATCAAAATACAGTCATACACTACACCACCCTTAACCGTGACTCGGTCACTCAGGCTGTTGCTGCTGCTCTGATGGAGGTTGAGTCTGCGACTGCGTCCATGTCACGAAAGGAGGAGGAACCGGCTGAGCCCGTTGACCAGCGTAGATTGCAGCCTGATGCCCAACCGGATACTGTGGGGGCGCGTAATAATACGGAAGTGTCTCCGGTGGAGATCCAAAAGCCTTAGTAATCCCAAGTCCCTCTTCTTTCAATTCATCTCTAGGTATAATATCAACCAAAAAGTCGAAAACTTCAGTCTTCGAAATGGCAGCAGCGATATCATTCTTCTGAAGGGTCCGTCTTTTGTTTTCCTCAGTATGGATCCATGAACGCAGAGTTAACTCCAAAATGAACATCTCACACGCCTTGGAGAAGATAACCGGAGCTTCAGAAGAGATCATTCTAACATCCTCATCGGCTTTCATTATCTTTTTTATTCGAGCGAGAGGGAGGCTGTGGTTCTTGAATTCAGAGGTTTGCTCAATTTCTTGCATTTGGTTTGCCCAGAAAGCCTGAAGTTGCTCCTGTTGTTGTGGGCTGTAGAACTGCTGGGGTTGATTGAAGGCGGGATGCTGTTGAGGGGGGAAAGTATTAGACATGGCAGGAGTGCCGGTAGCCACCATAGATGGCGGTTGGTACGAAGGATTTGGATAGGACATCTGACCATTGCCTGCTAAAACTCCCATTGCTGGCTGCTGCTGTTGATGCTGCATCTGGTCTAAATGATCCATTGTCTTAAATTGTCCCTGAAACAGAGTATTAAGAGTTAAATTCAATTGAGGTCTGTTAATATAATCCATAATGAGACTAAAGTAATCCAACTACAATGGGAAACCAAATAACGGTTCATAAGCAGAACAGACCTAAGTGTCTGTCAACTGTATTGTAAAATCTGTGCTTATTACTAAAGAAAATGAGTTGTGTCAAAAGGAGAAATCATGCTAACTATTTTATATTTCAAAGCAAATGTTGGTTTAGCAAAATCTACACGTGTAAGGATTCTCTAGTTATCTTTAGCAACTGTGATCCTCCATACAAGTTTTTAATATGTATAGAGCTATCTATCAATTTTCATTACTAATTTGAGAATTTATATTAAACAAAACACCAACCTAATTCCATGCGTGTGTCTTCCTCTTTAATGGATTTGTAGTTCTGTATTCGCCAAAGATAAATTAAACCTAGCTTCAATTTTTTCGAAAAGGTAAAAGCCTTATGCCAATTAACTGCATATTAGTATAAGTTTTTTATATAGAAACAATGTGCAAAAATACCAAAGACTCTAAATTTGAAACCAACTAGTATGAAGGCAAAGAAATGACATATGTTAAGTTCTATAAGCACATCCCATATCCACACGAATTTTTTTTTTGCTGTTTTAAAATCTGCAAAAACTGATATTTAATTCACAAACTAAGCTTTTATAATTAAAGTACATGGTTCAAGTTTAAGCTGACCAGATGAATATCTAAAAGTAGCAATTCTAACATCCTTAGAAAGAAAATGAGAAATTTCATTTTGAGACGCAACATTACAAACAGAAAAACCCTAATCCCACATCCCGTAATCAAAAGCAACAACTGGAAGAATTATAATTATAAAGAAAGATATAACGAAAGCAGTAATTAACATCTACCTATGTTTTGGAATGCAATAGTTGCTCAATTTCTGGCTTGAAACAAACCCTAAAAAGAGAAAGAAACGTAGATTTTAACAAGAAAAGAAGGGGAAAAGGATGAAGAGAGGGTTTGAGTAAATTGGTCACGACAAGACTGAGGAGAGTGAGACTGCACGTGTCTTCAAGTAGCGCTCCCGTCATTGAGACCAACACAGCTCCAAAGCTCCCACGTCTTCGACAACTACTGGTATAAATTAATTAATTAATAAATAATAATTACTCACAGTTCCATTTATTTTGCTCTTTTAAGTAGCTCAACTTGATTAAATTTATAATAAATAATTCAATTAATTTATTTTTTTAATAAGTTAATAATATACTTAATATCATATATGTTAATTTTTAAAATATTTAATACACCATAAATATGAATAATTTAATTCGACAAATTACCTAAAAAATTAAAAAATTTCACTGAGAACAAAATAAATGAGACCAAAGAGGTCTTAACATAAATTATCAACAAACATTTTAGCTTAAATTTTGTTCATCCCGGGCTAAGAAAAATCGAGTTTGCATGGTTTTATACGGATCTCCGTATATATATACACTTGATTCTTTTTTTTTACTCTTGTAGGTGGGCTATTAGACTGGTAAATGACTTTCAATTGGGCTTAAATGTACTCGGCTTCGGATCCATCAATGAAAGAAGAGCCCACATAAAGCAGCCCAACCACTTATGGACTTATCTAACCTCTTTAAGTTAATTTGTAGATATATTTTATCCAGGCAAAACCCCGCAGTTCTTATTTATTTCATAATTAAGCTAAAATAATATGTTTTTCCTCTTTTGTTAATTCTTGTCATTCCATCAATTCTCAATCTCCAGTAGAACAAATAGTATGTCATTTTGCAAATCTTTTTTGTTCATCAATTCATCAATTTATTACTAATTAATATTTTGAAGTTCTAGTCCAAAGTCCAAACTCAGTATGTGAATAAAAGATATGTATATTTATTGTGACCAGAAAAAAGATGCACACGCATTGCGTGTACTATTGAATTTTTTTTCATATAATACGATACAAAAAAATATTTTATATATATTATCACAAAATTATATAAATATAAAGTATTATACATAGCTTTATATTGTTCTGTATAACTCATATTAGACTTTATCAAAAATTATAAAGCTTAATATTTTTGTAATTATAAACACGTTTAGATTTCTATCTTTTAATTTACGACACTAGATTTAAATATCTAATAAAGTAAATTCAAAATTCTAATACACACAAAATGGCCTCAAATTTGCAATCAAATTGTGTAACAACTCATGTACCATTCTTAGGATCTTGTTAACATCTTGTTGATTAAGTTTGTTAACTTATTATGCCTCATAATTTAGTTATACTTTGTGATTTCTCATCTAACTATATATGCTTATTAAGTTTATATTTTGCCTTTTAAAACATTTTAGTTAGAAATATATTATGTTAACTTATAATGTCTTCTAATCTAACTATACTTTTGGAGTTTATTTTGCCTTTAAAAATTACATAGGTGTATTTTAGTCCTAACAAAAAAATTAAAAAATATTTATGACTTTATGATAGTAGAGATAGAGATAGTGATTTATCAGTTATAACTGTTGATACTAACCAATTACTCCCTCTGTCCTAAATTATTTATCGTTTTACATCTTTACACACATATTTAGGTACTTACTAAATAGCCTCAGTTTTAGGGGAAATATTTTTTTATAAACCTAAAAAATATTTAGTATTTATTTATCTCATCATTAGCTATTTACACGTTATTCAAGTTTTACATGCTCTCTCTCTTACATACCTAAAATATGTAAGTAATAGTGTACTGAAAATCTAAAGTGACAAATAATTTGGAACGGATAGAGCATATGACAAATGTAATGCATGATCACACAATTAAATATATATTTGATTGGGTTTGAGCTCTAATATTTCTGCATCCAAAAATTTGAATTTCTAATGGCAAAAAGAGAAATGGAAGAAGAAAGATAAGGGAAAATCCATTCACAATTAGTTGAACTAATTATCCAGTTCAGATCCTTTTCTTGACGGTCTCTTTCTATATTAGTACGTATTTGTTGATTAGTTCAACTGTTTCCAGCCTCTACTGCGGAAAATGTGGGAAGAAAAATGAAATTCAGAGACTTTGGTGCTAAACAGCTATTAAAGCATGTAATTATTGGTATGACCAAAAGTCCAAAGTATAGAGTTTTCCAGATTTTGTAGCTGAGGCTATTGGTATTTATTAACTTATATATCATATACTATAAGGGTACTTTAATATTATCACATTTTATTTGTTTGATCTCATAATATTAATTATTCTTATCTTTCATTTAGGTTTATTTGATTTATCAATCAACCAAAAATTATGAAATTAATATCAACGAGCTAGATATTAGATGTCTTGCTATTTCATCGTGATATAGGATAGTTTTATAATATAAATTTACTAGGACTAAAAACTCTTAGAAAGATCCCTTTTTTTTTAGGTAGGAATAAGATATAGCATGTTATTTAAATTCAACAATTTGGCAGATGGAAAAGAAATCGAATATGAGTATTGAGTAGATGTTTAATTAGACAAATCATTAGATTTATAGGGAAAAAAAAAATATAGTGTTTTTTCTTAGCCTAGGCCAACTAAAATTGTCTCATCGATTGTTGGCCGACCTAAAAGATTATGGCAACTAAAAAATGACTTTGATAAATTCCTCATAGACCAATTACCTTAATTTTCTCTTTTATTATAATAAAGCCGGCTTAATTATATTACTTGGACCCACACTTTCTAAATTTGTAACCAATAATTTTATTGGTTGCATTCGACACTCAATAATGTCTCTTTCATTTCACCACCACCACCACCTCCGAATTGGTTGATTTTAATTTAATTTCTCATTTATCACTAGGGACCAAATAAATGCTGAATTGTTAATATAACACACCTGATGCTTGGTCGATATGAGTTGTATTGTATTGTACAATAAAAACGACATTGCTCTTATTCTTGTGAAAATTACTTTGATAGTTCACGTCCAATGTTCAATTGTTTAATCATAATAGATTATTACTTATTTGCACGCGGTTAAATATTTAATTAATGCTACCTCGCCACTTTGGTTTAGCTTATTTTTTATATAGTATTTTAATTTAATGTGTACTTTTTCTTTCCTTGATTGGATTTGTGTATGATTGTGAAGGACGTTCTTGACTAAAGAAATTAGGATCATGCCAACCAAAAAACGTCATGGAGAATTTAATCTTGCCAAGAAATTAAATGTCCTCCTCACTTGAAACAAAGAGGATATTCCTTCCTTGCCAGTAGTATTAGCTAACAACAAGGTGTACACCACCGCATGCATATATTGCTTCAAATACTAAGCAAAGCAAATACCTTCCCACTTTTCACCTAAACTCCACAAATCTCAATGGAAGCCGCCATGATGAATGAATTCCTCCTCTCTAATCCCACATTCGAAAATCTCAACCAAGACACGGCCATACGACAATTTTGCCCCGCTCGTGTGGAGCTAGAACAAGGAGGAGAAGAATGTGAGGATATGGAAATATGGCCATATTTTGTTAACGGAACTCCTCAACTAGCCCCCTCCCCCGAGGAGGAAGAACTTGTTGACACCTTCTTCAACGTGGAATGCTATGAAAAAGAAAACGCCAACAAGTTCTCGGAGGAAAACAAGATCTTTCATCGATTTCAGGAAGATGGTCTCCAAGATTTTTCCATAATCGACAATATATGTTATGGATCAAACATTCCGATCATGATCGAAGAGGATAAATTCGAGGCGTGTGGCTCAACCAATGATCTTGGTTTTTATATAGGGGAGGATGAGTTCACAATTGGAGTGGATCAAGGCCTTCAGTTAGTACATTTGCTCTTGGCTTGTGCTGAGGCTGTAGGGTGCAGAGACACTCAACTAGCTAGCTCATTACTAGCCCAAATCTTGCCTTGCGTTGGTCCATGGGGCGATTCTCTGCACCGAGTCTCACATTGTTTTGCATTGGGATTGAAATCTAGGCTATTACTTCTACAGAATGTGAACCCAAATGGCTCGTTCACTCATGGTGCCACAGATGTGTCCTTGATCTCAAAAGAGGATAAAAATGAAGCTTATACTCTATTGCACCAAACCACACCTTATATCGAGTTCGGTTTCATGGCTGCAAATGATGCTATACTTCAAGCATCATTAGGGAAAGAATCCTTGCACATTGTTGATTTGGGAATGGAGCATAATTTTCAATGGCCTTCTTTGGTGAAGAATTTGGCATCTAGAAACGATGGGCCGCCGAAAAGAGTCCGGATCACGGGTATAATACCCGGAGATCAAGATTCATCAAATCCTGAAAATAGGATGAAGGGCTTAATTGAAGAAGCCTGTGCACTAAACATTCACCTAGAATTTCATCTAATAGCAGAACAAGTATCCCCATCATCGTTAACTCGGGAAAAACTAGATCTTAGAGAAGGAGAAGCATTGTTTGTTAACAGTATAATGCATCTACACAAACATGTTAAAGAAAGTAGAGGTTCCTTAAAGGCAATCCTTCAATCAATCAAGAAACTAAGTCCAGTTCTTCTAACTGTAGTGGAACAAGATGCAAACCACAATGGGCCGTTCTTTTTAGGGAGATTCTTAGAATCACTACACTATTATTCTGCGATTTTCGATTCTATAGATGCTAGTCTTCCACAAAATAGTATAGAGAGGATGAAGATTGAGAAGCTTCACTTCGCAGAGGAAATTAGAAATGTTGTGGCTTATGAAGGGTCTGATAGGATCGAGCGACACGAAAGAGCAGATCAGTGGCGAAGGCAACTTGGCAGGGCCGGGTTTCAAGTGGTTGGATTGAAGTGTTTGAGCCAAGTTAAAGTGATGATATCTGGTTATGGTTGTGATGGGTATACTGTGGCTACTGAGAAGGGTTGCCTTCAGCTTGGATGGAAAGGGAGGCCAATAATGTTGGCATCGGCTTGGAAAGTGAATAATATTTCTTCTTGAAGGTTAGATTTTCCCAAGTTTAATTGTTTACATGATGTCAATTCATTTTAAGATACAGAAATAATGAAAATTTAATTTGAATTTTTTTCCAAGTTCTCTTTCTAGGATTATGTTGTTTCGTGATTCTTGCCAAGATTATAATAATTGTTCCAAACCCGAAACGAGTGAAATGCAAAAATAGTAAATAACTCTTATGTTTTGTCTAATTACATGAGAAAAATCATGTGTTATTTTATTAGCAAAAATTCTCTTGTGCTATTTTTCTGTTAGCAAAAGATTATCTCCCATGCCGAAATACATATTTTGCAAGAAAAATGATAATTATACCCCTATAAAAATGCAAAAACACCCTTATTAAAATAACACAATTATCAATAATGCCCATGTTAACTTTATAAATGGGCAATTATTAACCCCTTTTTCACTTAAAAAACGAGTTCGTTTTTCCGGTTAATTTGCATTTAGCTCAGCGAGAAACATAAACAACGACCAAATAGAATCAGACTCACGAAAAGGCTCAATGTAAATCAAGCCCGATACATACACTAGTCTTATAAGTAAATGAACTTCAAAAAATTACAATTGGGGGGTCGCTAATCATTCGATTCTCGAGGAGGAAAAAACTTGGATTTAGTGCCATTAATGCACCTCTTTTTTCATTCATTACACAAAATGCAAGTAGACCTTCTATACTGGGATGTTTCAAGAAACTTCATGTATTTATATTATATATGATAGTTGGCCATTGTCATGGCATTTGTTCAACATTTACTGATGCAAGATGCAATTGTCTTGTCCCTAGTGTGTACAATTGAACGAACAAATATTTGCTTTCATTAGATTGCTTATGAACTCGCCTTCCTTGTCTGTGCCGGGGCCGACATTACACGCAGCCTACTAGCAATTTCTGTGAAAGACGGCCTTACGGCAGGATTTGGGGCCCAACACTCCTCCATTAGGCTTTTCCAATCTGGATCGCAGTAGCTTGGAATGGTTGGCCTCAATGTGTTGTTCACAATGCCTCCTGTGTGAAGGAAAAGTGGTCGAATTGAGGAATGCACATTACTATGAATGAAATACTCGAAATATACAGAGATTAAGATACTGGGGCAGATATATACAATAAGGCAAGGCTGCCTTCTGTAACTAAAATAGATTGTTCATGACTTTGTGGAGAAATAGAAGGCCGAAATAAACTAAAACTACCATGACCAATATCTTACATAGAGGCTGAAGATTGTTCACCCAAAATAATAGAATAGTTGGCGGGTAAATCGAATGTTTGGATGACAGGATGGGGTAAAAGAAGCTACTGAATTGAAAAGGTAAACTTTGTTAGAAATCGCATTAAAATTGACCAAACCCTATGGATTTTTAGACTGTCTTAATGTAATTTGGATCTTTTCCTCTCAGCGTATACTTTTTGACTGCCAAACTCAAATGGTAATCTACCAATAAGAAGACTTTCCTACTCCAGGGAAATTGTATCCAAAGTCAATTTGACAACTGATTTTTGGCCCTCCATTCGATTTGTTCCACTTCACTATACAACCATATTTCTCAAATCAAAATAACAAATGATGATACGAACCTATGATTGCACCATAATGCATATTGGCGTAAGGCTCCTCTCCAGTTAGTATCTCCCACAAGACAATACCAAATGAAAAGACGTCAACCTGCCAGATGAAAACCAAAATCAGTATTTGTGATCATTAGAAATATTGAAGATGCTTCAACTTCACATGTACTTAAATGACATTATGCATTATTATTTGCTTTTTAATTCTTGGGAAATTGCAAAAAGTAAGATTTATGGTTTCCATGTTGATATCCTAAAACACTTCGTTTTGAAATTACTGCCCTTCATTTTCCTCAAAGACACTTCCACAAAAAACCCGAGTGCGTTTTATCTCATAAAGATGAATAAAGCAATCCACAATCTTTAAGCAACAAATATCAATTTGAAGATTCTATATCAGCTCAATTTTCTGGAGAGAGATTAGTATATGTTACGCTCTGACCTTCTCAGAAACTTTACTGCTACTACCATTGAGCAGTTCTGGAGCCATCCATGGGAGAGTTCCCCTAACACCACCAGATACCAATGTATTCCGCTTTATTTTTGATAGACCAAAATCACCTACCTGATATATTGCATAGTAGCGTCAGAATTCAATCAGTTACAAAAAAATCTTTGTAATGAATAACAATAATTAACATCCTAATGGAAAGAATCTTAAAACCCTATTTCAAAATAAGGCACCATTAGAGAAAAAGGTATATAATAATTTGTCATTTAACTGCAGTAGAAGTGTAAGTTTACATAGATACAACCTTGCATATAGGTCTTGAAGGATCTTTCAGGTTAACCAACAAATTGTCACATTTCAAATCAAAGTGAACTATATTCTTTGAATGCAGATATTCCATCCCAAACGCTGCATCCATGGCAATTATGAGCCGCTTCCGGCGATCAAGATGCCTGCGAAGTTGTATCACCCAGATATTATGAAGAGAAATGGTTTTTATTTAAATATAGAAAAAAAGGTGAAAGTAGGCAATAGTTCAATTTTGTTTTCTAGCATATTCTTTCAATAACCAAGTGTGCAACATATACCTATCCTTCCGAAGTAAAACATGTCTTAAAGATCCATCAACCATAAATTCTGTCACAGTAGCTAATGTCCCCCCTGGTCCATCTTGTACAACACCATAGAATGCTACCACATTAGGGTGGTGAAGCTTTGAGAGAATTTCAGCTTCTCTCCAAAACTCAATCGTCTGAAAGTGGGAATAATGTTACCATTTTAGTAATGAAAAACCACATGCATGGCTTTGATATTACAAATTAAACGGTAGATCAAGAGAAATGATATTATCAAATTCTTTTAATCTGCTTAACATCAGCTTCTGAGTACTCGGAAAAATTAAAAGTATAAAAATGTGAACATCCCCCCAAAAAAGTTAAAGCTTATAACTTATAATGAGAAAACAAAAGTAGACATTACAGGAATACAGGACTAGTTACCAATCTCTCTTGCTCTGATTGTCGACCAGTGAAACAACTCCTCTTTATGCGCTTGATTGCTACATCCGAGCCTCTCCATTTTCCATGATACACGGTCCCAAATGTTCCAGAACCAAGTTCCCTCAATTCCTCGAGATCTGCATTTCCTATAATCTGCAGATCATACACCAAAAATTCATAAATTTATAGTCGGCTATAGTTATTGATGTCTACAGATTGTCAACTCATAACTAAGAGCTTGGTTATCAACCATTCACCAGGACAAATAGTTGTAGTTGATTCAAGTCAATACAAAGAGTGAGTGATTGAACAGATCAGCCTTGAAAAACATAGAAATAAGTTTGTCCCAAATTATTGTGGAAAGTAATAAGGCCAATCAGTAAGTTGCTAACCTTTAAAACAAACAAAGACAACCTACCAAAGTAAAAAAAAAATAAGAGGCAAAACTGGCACTAACCTGCAATGATTCAATATCAAAATCCACCAAAGAAAGATCTAGAGGAGGTAGGCCGATATCTCCAATCCCATCCTAAAATATTTGATAACATTAAGAAACGTGCTGTATATGGCTAATTAACTTCCAGAATTTAAATAAAAGATATACCTCATACTCTGGGTCTCCAATTCTCATATTATCCATCAAATCATCATAGTGCATGCCTTCACTAGCTTTCACTTGAGTAGAATTGAAATTAAGAGCTACAGATGCAGCTCCATCTCTACCAAGTATGTCTTTCTGATTATGTTCCCCATAATGCTCCTGCACTCCCCTGCCACTAGGGGGCATTCCATCTCTTGTCAGTGGTACAAAGTCATAAGCTAAAGGAGCCCCCTCTTCAACTCTCGGAAGTCCAGAGGAAAATATATGGTCTTGATCAATAAGAGAAACATCCCTTCTCACAAATTCATCTCCTGCCAGCCTCTTGAAGAAGGACCAATGTTTAGGTTCATGGTTTTCCATGTTCACACTCAAGCCAGCTCCATCTTTTGGCAGAGAACCAATATCAGAAAAACCATCAGAGAGAATAGCTTTTGAAAATATATCAGAGAGAAGATCACGAGGGAATCGGTCATTGATATCAATAACTATGTCTCCCTGCTCGTTTTTGGGAACACCAACATTGGATTCTACATCTGTCCCTGACCATGTAAGCGGTTGAGGATGTTCATGTGCATCATTACCAATTGAATGATTGCCAACCCTGTCATCCAAAAGAGTCATAGGATCGTCAGAAAGCTTCCCTGTATCTTCAGGGATCTTCAAACCAGCTTCTGCTTCCGCCATAAGAACTTGATTTTCATGCATGGAATCTTTAACCTTAATGGGGTCTTCCTGCTTCAGCTTTGGGGCTCTACACCCATTAGCAAGAGTTTCAGGTTCCAAGGGGAAACTTTTTTCAATAGAATTTGACTGCTCAGTAGGATTATTCACATTCCCATTTTGCAATTTGTCAACAGAACCTGGAACTAAATCCTGCTGGGTAATATCACTCCGTGACTGATTAACAAGAAACTGAGAACTGTGTGAATCATCCGATTTCGATATTCTTCCATGCGAATCTGCCTGCTCCCGAGGAATACGCTCGGAGTAGTAGATCCTCTGAGGTTGAATAGAAGACTCAAAGTAGCTCAAATCAGTAGTATTAGACTCTGAGTTGACGGATTCCAGATCAGGAGCATTACTAGAGGCAGAATACTCGTTGGCACTGTATTTAGGAAGTTCAGATGGTTTAACAGCATCAAAAGGTTTTGAGACCTGCACAGGTTCCGAGGGTCGCCCTTCACTCCTTGACACCATTGAAGCTATTTCCCTATCTAGCTTAGGAACAACAGTTGTCGACTCCTCGACAGGAAAACTAACTTTTGGTTTACCAATATATGCCTGCGATGGAACAAAGTGCTCATTAGCCCACATTTGTTTGCTTCCACTTTCCAGTTGAATTGAACCATCAAGTTTCAGTTTTGCCTCCTTTTCTGGGACTTTCATGCCTTGTATGTCTGAACCACTAAGAGACTTCTCTTCGAGGCCATTTTGTTGAAGGATAGGCCCATATGAAGATTGAGTCAAAGCAATTTCAGAAAGCGTATAATTAGACGTATGCAAACCATATTCTAATTGTGGAGGATGCTGCTTGTCTTCATCATGGTGCACATTCTGATCAGGATAAAAGTGCAAACCAGTTTCATACAAATTGGAGGAACTTCCCAGGATAGGTTTAGAAGATTCTGTGATTGTCGATGGGACGACAAAGCCTGCCAAATTTGAAGCACTAACTCCAACAAATTCAGTGGCTGCCCTATTTGTATCCCTCTCTATATTCGAAGTGCCTAACTCGTTTAAATTGTTACCGGAAGAGCTTGCTAAACCACGTAGAGTAGAGCCTTTTCGAGACACAAAGTCCATGGAATTCACAGCAACTACATATTTCATCTCTGAATCACCATCAGAGTTGGCTAGACCAAAATGAGCATCATCTAAATCCCTGAGGGAGAATAGAAACATCCTAAGCTTTTTGGATCCATCTCCATCTTCCAGTTCATTGCACTCCTCCATCATGTTTAATAAATCTTCATCACTAGATACAGAAACTAAAGCATCAAGATCCTCTCCAGGAAGCTGATATTTTATCATATGTGTTTCATCATAAATTGAGATTGTTTTCTGCCACAATTCTTGCCATGAAATGTCCTTGCTTATTCGGATCATGCGTGTCTCACCACCAACATATCTGAGCTTTCCATCACTGGGCCGAGGTAGGATTCTACCACCAAAGCTTAAGAGAATCTTAAGCTTCATTATATTATCAGATGCTCCAGATGAGGTATACATAAGTTTGCGGTGGCTGTTATAATCTGATGAGGCATGTGGTATCGATTGCATAGAGTGCGAGGACCCATGGTTATCCTTGTCTCCATGTAGAGTCGAGTTTCTCCTATCGACTTCTCTTGAACTCTTTTCTGCTGTGGCAATCATGGAAATATCTGAACCACTTTCAGCGCCAGGATGACTAATGCCTAAAATGGTTTTTAGTTCCGAGTAAACAGGTGTAGAACTGGGATCACCAGAGATATTTGGATTAAATGGCTTCCTGGGATTGACCCGGTCAAGCATGAACTCAAGAGAAAACTCCTCACCAGTCTGTAGAGAGTAATTAAGTACAGGCTTAGAATCTGAAAAGCTAATGTCTGGGGACTTCAAATTCGCATTTGCATGACCCGAAGTATCCACCTTATATACTTGTGATTCAGGACCAAGATCTTCAATTTTTAACTCTGAGGATTTAAGTTGCACAAAATTGTGATTTTTTAATGGTTCCATATTAAAATTGCTGAACCCTTCCAAATGCAACTTCAATGGGAGCGACTGTTGATGCCACAATACAGTGAGTAAATTGCAAAAACCACACAGAACTACCACAATCCTCACAGCAAAGCAGAAACTTTGCTTGAGAATAAGTTCATTGATTTTGACATAATACATAAATGTAGGGCTTTGGAAACATCTCTCACCCAACTTGTGATGCAGGAAATACCGTTAACATCAATGAAGATCATGAACCAAATGCTCTGCCAAAAAATGAAAATTTCATGTCAATGTTGGAACAGTGGAAGAAAAATTGTGGATTTAAAAGTAAATAAAAATCTAAAACCAGTGTAACAGCTTTTTCCCATACCATACTATCTACAGATAACAAACTCACTCACTTCAACTATATAAACATTTCTAAAATTAATCAAAAGAAAGGGGCTTTGGTCAATAAACAACTACACATTCCAGTTTCCATTAAGAATTCCCTTCAAATAACTAAAATCAATAACTATGTCCACCCGTTAGATAAGATTTTTAAAAAACAGCACATGCATGTAATAACCAGTAAAAACCTAACGGACGCTTAATTTTCAGTTAAAACTATACAACATAGTTTAACAATCCATCTTCCAAAATAAATTGCATCACACCAAAAACCCTAAGTCCGAAGCCGATGACAAAACAGTACTTCAAGAACCAGTATTCGTGAAATTTAAGTAGAAAGATAGATCAAAATTAGTCGAACGAAACATTAACAAGTTTTACCTCAATAGACCAATGCTTTTTGAGAACTCTTGTAGTTGTCAGAGTCCTCCGTTAAAGCTACTCCGTTTTCATAGCCAACAAAACCCACAGAAGGTAGCAAAGTTCAAAGGGTTTATCTATTCGAGAATTTTGACGAAATGTAATCTTAAAAACGTCAAAGAATTCCACTGCAAAGTATTTTTATACTGTTTTCTTTTTTTCCCGTCGTTTTCTGAAGAATTTCAATTCAGATTTCAGACACCAGAAAATGACTGTTCAAACAGTCTATTTTAGCTTTTGCTAAGCGTGAGTCAATTAAAGATAATGGCTCTGTTTGTTTGGCTCGTTTCCCAATTTTTTTTTGTGTTTGAGAAATGTCAATAAACTAATTTTTATTTTTTGAAATAAATTTTTCATCTCTGGATTTTTTCTAATTACTCTCTCAAAACCTAAACAAAATAATTTTCTTATCTCTAAATAAAATGTATACAAATTATTCTGATTTGACATAAAGTCATAAAATCTTACATCTACAATTTAACTCTTCCAAAAATAACTTACACCTACTTTATTTCTCAAATCACTCTCTTAAAACCCAAACAAATAATATTACGCAAATCGAGATTATTTCATAAACATCCACTACTCTCCCAAATTATTTTCTCAAACACCAAACAAACAGGTCCAATGTATTGAATCCCAGAAACCTCCACTAATCTCTCAAACTACTTCCCCCAAACACCAAACAAACAGGCCCAATATAATCCCCAGTATGACCTGGTCTACTTTGCCCTAATTAATTAAGTAGAACTTAGAAGACCACTATTTAATTAGTCCCCCAATTCGGACTTTTTCTAATTTGTTCATTTTAATGAATATCAATCCTACATTATGTGATTTCACTAGCTCCATTTACAAAACACACACTAGAAGTGAATGATAGATAGCATTTGTTTGGATATAAGGATTTGGACAACTTAATTTAATGGATAAAAAAAAGGACTACTTAATTTCATAATAAAAATGAAAAACACGTTGATATTGCATTTATTTAGATCATTTTATGCAACTAAAGTAATTTCGCAATAAGTAAAGCTATTTTTTGGAATCAAATTCGATTTGAAATCCTCCTATAATATATCAATTTAATCCCAAGCCAAATCCTTCAATCTCAAGTCCTTTCAATAAATAACCATTTACATTTTCACATAATAACACCAAATCTTTTTTTTTTTTAATGAATTCTGATTACACCGTTGTGAATTAATTAAGTAATACAAACTACTAAAGAATCACAATGAATACATATAGGACATAACCATAAGTTACATAAACACATGTATATACACTATATGTACATTGGTCTAATTTTCTGTAAATTCATAAATCCTGGGTATGGTATTATAGTGTATGTCACAAGATGAAAAAGGAGACTCCAAGCTCACAAAATGGTGCAGCTGCTGGCCTGTTCCCTGTATCCATCAAAATATGCCAAGTAAAAAATCAAGCATGCATACTTCATGTCAAAAAATTTATAAAAAACGTACTTTTCTTTATCTTCAAAGCGGTCTAATGCATCCTGAAACTTAGTCCAAAGAGGACCAGTTTCTTGAAGGTTCACGTTCTGTGGCCCAGAAATATAGGCTTGAACAACAAATTGTGGAGTTCTTTCCCTGTTGATGCATCAAATTTTAATAGGGAGAAATAATTAAAGGAAAATTACACATTAATTATTTGGTATATGGGAGAAACTTACCTTCCTTCGTATTCTGATAACCATGCCATATAGGCTGCACCAAAGTACATGGAAACAAATGGCTTGGTGAGATCTTCGACTGACTCCACAGTGTAAGCCTTGTAGTCGACATCCCTAGATGTTAAATCCAGAATATGCACCAAGCATAAGTCGGATGCATAATAATTAATGAGATAGTTTGAATAGAGAATGGCCTACACCATAGATAAGTTAAGTGCTTGCGTAGTAGGACCCTTCCAGTAAGGGCTCCAAAATTTAATAAATGTTCCCTTTGTGTGTGTGTGGCATAGTTTTATAACTAATAAAAGTTTACCATATGACAATTGATTTGATCTTTTGATAAGTCAAAAGTGAATTCACAATTTTTTTATCTAAGAAAAATATATATGCAAGGAAAAGTACTTGTAAAGCCAGCGAGCTGTGGGGTAATCGATTCCCATTAGTCCTGTACGTTGTCCGACTCCATTCACGTACCTCATGCTAACCATCTCAGTTATAGCACATAAAACAGCCTGCTCGAATTAACTATGATGAGATAATGTTTTACTTTCAGAAGATGCATATTCGATCAATTAATTAATACTGTAAAATAATAAAAGGTCAACTACTCACAGGCTTTACTAGTCTTGTACTAAAGTGCTTACTCAAAACAATTTCTGCGACAGCCTGTGGGAAGTAGAATGTCGCAGAAATGATATCAGTTTGACCAAAGGGTTCATATCGAAAGAAGAAATAACATGATGTTTAAATTCTCACCTTTAGTTCCACACGAGAAAGATAAGGGCGCCTTTCTGTATCATGAGAGAATCGAACTTTCCCCTTTTTCTCTCCAGTTTTAGTCCATTCCTTGTTCACGCTAATATTATTCCACATCTCTTCCATGTCTTCAGGGGAAGTCCTCGAGTCCCAAGTTGTTTTTGTAGGTACTGCTCAATTTACAGTGGAACTTGTTACAAAAAATACCACTTCATATAAAAGATGACATAATATTGTTTGAAAATTAATTTGAATGGTAAACTTAATGTTGATCATGAATGAATGCAAGCACTATACCTTCAGTTGGGGTAACTGCAGTAGCAGAGGCTGAAGGAGTAGTAGGCATAGCACCAACTCCAAAGATTTTTCTGTGATTACTTAATCAAATAAGCATTTTCTAAAATTGTTGAAGTTTAAATATCTCGAGATTCAAACTCTATCATGGAGTACCTCGAAGGAAGACTTCCCTTAACAAAGAGATATCTGTCCCAGTACGGCAAAGTTGATTTGTGATTAGCCTTTTTTGCACCACCTTTATAAGCCCTAATCATGAACTCTTCACTTCTTTCTCTGCCAAATATAACTTTTGTGGTCAAAATTCTCATTGAGTTGAGACACTAAAATTTTCAAATCGTACCTGACTTACTTTTTGTCAAAGGTCGACAGCCACTTGAGATATGCTGCAGCAAGATAAACATTCACAAAAGGCTTGTACAAGAATTTCGCATCAGACACTTGATAAGTCCGATAACCCAAATCCCTGCAAGAAATAGCTCGATTTTAACTAATTTATTACCCTACTTAATTACATATCAATGAAAAGGAGAACAAAAAAGAAGGCATTAATTACATGATGAGCCACTCTGCAGTTTTTGGTGACATTTGCATTATCCCCATGGTTGTCTCCTTCGTTTTCTTGTTATATCTTGTGGCAAGAGGTTGTCGATCACTTTCAAGATCAGCAATGGCACAAAGCATATCCTGTACAAATATAAAGTTTGTTATTTAATTTATGAAATTTCCGATAATGTTGAGGTAGATTATCTTACCGAATCTATGTGGGATACAAAATGCCTCTGTACAACAATTCCTGCCACAGCCTGTACCAAAAAAAAAAAAGAAAAAATCAAAGGTTGGCTCCATTAAAGAAACTGGATCGAAACTTATCTATGCTTAGGTAACATAATGGAAGGCTTGAATCTATTACCCTCATCTCAGTTTGTGTTAGATAAGGTTGACCTTCGGGATCACGAGAGAGGTGCACCTTAGCTCCCCTGGTCTCTCCAACAGCTATCCACTCGGCTCGGACATCAGGTTCTGCCCACATTGCCTCCAAATCTTTAGGATCCACACAATCATCCCAATACTTGAAACTCACCGATGCCATCCTTCCAACTTGTCAAATAATTTTTGCACATAACATCCAACAGAAGAAGGGTCAGTCTAGTATTAACACAAATATAATGTAAAAGTTTCATATTATTCATATTCTTATACAACCTATCCGTTACACAATCACAAAGTTGTGGTTTCTAACTCAACCGGAGTTCTGAAGCCTTTTTTGGGGAAGTTTTATACAAGTAACCATATAAAGTTGTACAATGTGGGAATAGTCGAACTTGTCTCCAAAACATATAATAAATAGAAGTCGAGACATCAATCATACGACTAACCAAACCGCAGAGAAAATCTTAACAAGGTTTCTCATACAAACTTCCATGGCTCCAACTAAGCCTTATCCAATATTGGTACACGAATAAGAAAATTCATCAAATTCTTACAAAGTCATCGTCAAGCTAATTAAAATATAAAGAATGTGAGATCGTCTAAATTCTGCAAAGGGAACAATTTTTAATAGATATCTTTGCCATATTTTCTAAGTTGACAATAAAAACCCCATGTGTCAAGATTGAAGATATGCATACGCAAGCATCAAAGTTTGGTCTTTTTTTTATTTCGATATTGCATACATAAAATCTAAATACTCAAACATAAACACCTCCGTTTAATAAATCAATAAATATGCAGAAAATAACAAAAGAAAAGCCTCTTAATTATTGATAGATAAGAAAAAGAATGAGTACCAGAGATGAGGGAAAAAACAACGGAGCATGGAAGATCCCTGGGATTCTAAAGGGTTGGAAACAAAAGGGCACTAAAAGGAAAGAAGAAGGGGACCTTGATTTCTTCTTTTCTCCCAAGAACGCCTCCCGAAGAAACAGGACAAACTGAAGGATGTGTTATATATATATATATATATATATATTTGATATTTGAATAAGAGTGTTCAAGAAATCTTGAAATTCCATCAAAGTTTGTTGAGTATGATCTGACGACCGTTGGTCTTTCCATTTTTATGTTGTAGGGAGGTTATCCGGGCTGACACGTGTCCTGCCACGGTCTCAAATCCATCTACTGCCGAAGATATATTTGTCATATTTTTTTTTTTTTTTTTTTAATCTCATGGTTAGATGGAGCTACAACGGATTTTAATCTCAAGTAGATTGCAATTTACCCCTTATTTATTAAGCATAATGCTCAATTTATTATTCTCATCAGGTTTGAAAAAATCAATTTATCACTTATAATTTTATATAAGTTTCGCACCCTCTTTTTGATATTTCTAAACTCAAGGAGAAATAAGAATGGATAGAAGTACCTCTCTTTTATATTATATATTTTGACCCAATATATTTATAAATGTGATACTTTATCTTATAGTATTATCAATGTGACATTTTATCATTTGCGTTATGTTACACTTTACCCTATGTGTATTATCAATGTGACATTTTTTATTTCATGGCAAATGTGACACTTTACCCTCCCCTCCATTGTGTTATGATTAATGTGACATTTTACCCCTCTAATGATACTTTAGTTTTTTTATGCAAAATTTTTTATGTTCACTCTCAATTTTGCAAGTGTATTAAACTCTCCGTTCGAAGGTGTTAAATTACTCCTTTAAAATGATTAATATGACATTTTACCCCTCAAATGATGCTTTTGTTTATTTATGCAATATTTTTCATGTCCAACCTCAATTTTTGCGAGTGTGTTAAAATTACCATTGGAATGTGTAAATTGCTTCTTTAAAAATTTCATAAAAAAATAAAATGTTTTTTTTCTTTCTAAAATCACATGGGAGTAAATTGAACATTATGCATATCACGCGGAAGGTTATAAATTGAATTTGCCCTTTAGTAATAGGATTTTTATCTCATTAAGATTTGACAATTTTAATCAGACTAAAATTTATTAGTATACTTTTAAATACATTAAAGTTAGATCAATTTATTAAATTTCGATAATGAATAAAATAATATCTTATATACATAAATTTTAATTTTTAGAATTCACACTAAATGTCTTGTCATCAATTTAACTATAAAATTACTTTTATTTCATACATGGTTCACTTACATCTTATAATAAGTTGGGACGAATTCGACTCTGAATTGATGCAACTAAAATTCCTTCCGTTGACAAAACCAAATTAAGTGTAATAATACATTTATTTTTTAACTTCCCACCGGATATCAATGAAGAGAACAATATTCTATAATTAAGTAGATATGAAAAAGTTTTTGAGCTAAAATATAATGAAATATTTGCAACCACGAGTCACCAAAACTATAAAATATATTTTTATATCACACAAATATTGTTTATGTTTGAATTTGATTTATACAAAATATAGATAAAAAGCTTAAAATTGATTTTTATTTTGTGCTCTTGCTCTAATGAAATTTAATAGTGTTACTCATCATTCTTTAATATCGAAGTTTAAAACAGAGTAACAAAGATTGATTTTAAATAATTCGTGATTGTTTTGGTATGATAAAAATCTTGAAAATATCCTAAAAATAAAAAAAATTAATGTTTTGGAGAAAAAAATAATTATAAAACATGTCTTTAAAAAATAAAAATAATACTTTGTCACATTTATAAAATTTTCATATTCAAATTATTTTTTACATTTAATTTTTTAATATATTTTTAAAATTTTACTCTTTCTTATATTTATGTTTACACAAAAATTAATGTCATGTCTACAGGGCATATTTTCAATTGACAGACTAATAATTCATAAGGCTTACTTTAGCTACGAGGATGTAGTTCGAATCTCATTAGACACGACGGTGGGAGTTCGAATCCTATTTAAAACGTGGAAGAAAACATTTTCTTAATCGGCCAAATGTGTCAATTAGGAAAAGATACAGTGGGTCCAAGAAACTGGGAAGGCTGCACCTGCACACGAGGTACATTTCTTGAAAATCTCCGCCCAGCCAGCACAGCAGCACTCCGCTGATTTCTCACGCATTTAAATACGAGTGCGTGAAAAGTTGGCTGCGGTCAGAACTCAAAAGCCCCTCCCCTCCTCTCTAGGGTTTTGCCATTCATTTTCTTCTCAATTTTTATTGATATATACAACTCGGTCAATCGATCGATCACAGGATATCGTTTCAGCTGAGAAGAGTTCTCTTTTGTTGATTTTTTTGAAATGGCTTTTTCCTCTTCTCTGGTTCGTTCTTCACCTTCGCCTACCATGGACGCTGACGCTTTCCGTCCGTCCAATAGATCCAAGGTCTGTATGTATTTTTGATCGATTTTTTAATCTCACTAAGAATTTTGTTCCAACAGTTGACTTCATTTACTTCCGTTTTTACTAATTTCTGTTCCCATTATATTACCAAATCTTTTATGCTGTTAAATAAAAGGTTACCATTGTTGAGGTACGGTTTGGACATGTTGCTGATGAAGCGTGATTTCATCTGAATATTTAGTCAATGCTCAATGAGTCACTTAGTCTTAATTACGGCTTCTCAGTGTAGAATCCAAGTTAGTCAGATTAAATCGAACTCTACTTCGAGGAACTTAACCATGTATTCTAAGGAACTCGTTGGATAAAGGTGGCAGTAGATGCGGTGTAGCGGTAATTGTGGAAGTAGTTGAGAGAAAAAACTTAACCTTCAAAAGCAATAAATGCCATCTATTTATAGGTTTTTCATAATGGATCTTTCGGGTCGGATCTCTTGGGTTGATCTATCCGGGTCGAACTTTACTCGACTCGATCTAATCGCAATTCATGAGTCGACGACAACTCAAATTGAACTTTTATTCGATGGATTGATAACTTAGAGACTGAGGAGAGGATAGTTGGTCTTTTTGAGTAATAAAAGCATTCATACAGACTAAAAAAGATTCAGTTCGACCAAAATAGGTATCAAATTTCACACATGTCAATATATGAAATTTGGTCGAATTGAACAAGTCCATTTTGGTCGAATAATATAAGAATATATTTGGTCGAATAATATAGATTTGATCATAATTTCACTTATAATCCGTTTGTTTAATGTGCCACATCATAATTTGAATATTGGGTATATGATATATCAGTTGCTCGTTTGTATACAGCAAATATTTGGCGGAACAAATTTTCAAAAATAGTTTGCTTTTACTCCCCCGGTTTCAAATTACTTGGCACATCTTCAAAAATTTCATGATTTTAATTACTTATCTAGTTTGTCAATGCATCTTTTCCCAATTTTACCCTTTCTTACTTGTTTACAACAATAAAGTAGAGTGCACAAAGATCATTGACATTAATTAAATCAATCTTTAGAAGGATATTTTTGACATTTTGTTTGAGAAAAATGACTAATTATTGAGTTTCTTGATCTGTGCTAAAATGCCAAATGTGACAATTAAAATGAAACGAGTAGCATTTTGTGATTAATATGTTAATTCACTGCTAATTTCAGGGAATCATTAGCAGACTAAAAAGAAATGATCATTTTATGTTTTATGTATTGAGTGAATGTTTCTTCATTTCCATCCACTAGCTTTAGTCTTGTTGATTAGTTTTAATATTGACAAATAATTCAAATAGGTCCATCACTTATAATTTTCTTGAGCCTCCAATGTCCGAACTCATAGGTTGTTTGTTACATCCAAACTCATAAAGAATATAACTTCAGCCCCTTTAATTTTGATTAATTAGATGATCTCTAACTTTATTGTTATTTTTATCAATAATTCATGCAAAATATTCTATAAAGCTTTTAAGGCTCCAGCCAAATGTAGAATTTCATGGTAAATGACCATTCACAATGTAACTGTAATTAGCCTTGCCATGTGATTGGTGCCTGGAAAAACTGGGTTTAGACTAGATTATTTTATTGAGGGAAGGTTGAAATCAACTCTTGTCTTTAAGGAGAGAAAGTAAATGGACATGTGACAAACGTTGATTTTGTCGTGAGTGATTAAATTTTCTTCAATTTTCCTTTACATTTTCACCATAATAAAAATGAAAATGTACTTTTATAGTCATTTTCTATTTCATATTCGTTGCGTTCCATATATAACTTTAAGTTTAATTCATGTTTCTTATTCCATTGAGGATGATATACTACAGTTTTGAAATTGGTAAGATAATAGCACTTTTGTTATCTTCCAACATTTTATTTCTGATCTATAATGCAGAATGTTTAATTGTACAATCTATCTCAGGTATCATGTGGCAGCGTTCCCCACAATGTTATTCCTGTGAATTTTCAGTCAAGTATCTTTGGAACTAATGTCCCAATGATTTCGTCATCCCTACAGTTAAGTGAAGTAGCAATAATTCAATAAAGAGTGCTAATTGATGCATTATGCCTTCTAACTTCATATAAGACTCGCTTCAAACTGTATAGGAAATCTACTACCCATGGAATTCAGCCAATTAAAGCAACAGCCACAGAAGTACCTCCTACTGTGCCAAGTGAGCCATACACTCCAGTTATATTTCCTTGCTTTCTGGTAAATTCTGCATTAAGAGTCTGACAATATATCTATTCTGCATGTTACAGGTTCAGAATCGCGAAGCAATGGAAAAACAAAGATTGGCATCAATGGTAGGTTTTTTCTTTCGTGCTCTGCTCTGATTTTGTTTTTCTTCAACCTACCTCATCTTTTGTCATTCACCCTTAACTTTTCATCTTTTCCTTTATATGGTTACGTCATAAATAACATGGATTCACAAATTATTTGCCCATGTTCATCTCTATTCATATTTATATCTGGAGAGTAATTGAACATTTTACTTAGCGCTTGAACCTGGTAGGGTTTGGACGCATTGGGAGATTAGTTCTACGTATAGCAACCTTCAGGGACGATATTGATGTGGTGGCAGTGAATGATCCTTTCATTGATGCGAACTACATGGTTTGTATGATTGTTCATCTTTCATTCTTATTCCTTTATCTGCTGCGTGATTGTTTAGCAGTTACACTAGATAAAAGTAGTGTCCTCATGTAGTTTGGTGTTGCTAAACAACATATCATCAGGGTGCGGCTTGAGTTTCTACTCTTAACATGTCTGCAAGATGCATTTGTTTGACACACAAGCATACACCTTTTTCAATAAATGATTTACAAGAACATGTTATTTCCCTTGTTCTGATAAGCATTTTTTTCTTTTAGGCCTACATGTTCAAGTATGATTCAACTCATGGGCCTTACAAGGGGACCATTCGTGTTGTTGATGAATCCACTTTGGACATCAATGGAAAGCAGGTTAAGGTTAGCAGCAAAAGGTATAACCACAATATTTGGAATCAGATAATTGTCCTGAACCAGCATATGGAGTCCCAATTGCTGGATATTTGCTATGTCACCTTCTCTGCTCAGCTAACTCCCAAAATATCTTAATACAGGGACCCAGCTGAGATTCCTTGGGGTGATTATGGTGCTGAATATGTAGTCGAATCTTCTGGGGTCTTTACAACTGTTGATAAGGCATCAGCACACAAAAAGGTAAGTCAAAGTTCTGAATGTCTTTTGCCCTATCATACACAAGGTTTCTAATCAAGCTTGTTGTATAGGGTGGCGCAAAAAAGGTTGTAATCTCAGCTCCATCAGCCGATGCTCCTATGTTTGTAGTTGGCGTAAATGAGACTACGTACAAACCAAGCATGGATGTTGTTTCCAATGCCAGCTGTACCACCAATTGCCTTGCTCCTCTCGCCAAGGTTTGACTTGAATTTGAAAAGTTTTGAGCCTTTTAAGTGATAAACGTGGGACAAATAATTTGTGATCTGCATTGTCTACTTTGTTTAATATCATTTCAAGCTTTTCTTAAATATACCTCTATATTTTGAAGACCTTCTCTTATACATCTGAAGTGTGATCACCATAAACATTCCAGTTCTTTTTCTTCTTTCTGACAAATATTATACTTGGCAGGTCGTTCACGAGGAGTTTGGTATTCTAGAAGGTTTAATGACAACTGTCCATGCAACAACAGGTATGTATTGGCTGGCATATATATATTTATAGTGCTTGGGGATTTCACCTTTGCTCATTTTTCTTTCTTTCAACAGGTATGTATTGGCTGGCACATGTATATTTATAGTGCTTGGGATTTAACCTTTGCTCATTTTTCTTTCTTAAACTTTACCCTAAATCTACTTCATGACACTGATTTTTTTATGTCCAGCCACACAGAAGACAGTTGATGGTCCTTCAATGAAGGACTGGCGAGGTGGCCGAGGAGCAGCACAGAACATCATACCTAGTTCTACCGGTGCTGCTAAGGTATGAGGCAGTTCTCAATTTGTTGAAATATCATTTTCCCACCCATCTAGCTGACTTAATTTTCAAACTTCTATTTAGGCTGTTGGAAAAGTTCTTCCAGAACTCAATGGTAAGCTCACTGGAATGGCCTTCCGCGTTCCAACAGCTAACGTATCTGTTGTGGACTTAACTTGTCGACTTGAGAAGAGTGCTTCTTATGAAGATGTCAAATCAGCCATAAAGTATGTGACCCACATGTATACTTTCTCGTTTATCTGGGATTCTATATCGCGTGCATAAATAAAATTTCAAACATTTTTTATTTAATTGGTAGGTATGCATCCGAGGGTCCATTGAATGGCATTCTTGGGTACACTGATGAAGATGTTGTCTCCAATGATTTTGTTGGTGACTCGAGGTATATGTCCCCCCCCCCCCAAAAAACATTTCTGTTCATTTTCTTAAAGTCCCATGACCTGTAACATTGTGGGTATATTATATGCAGGTGTTGATTCTATAATTTTCATGCATGTCAGTCCTAAAAACATCAAAACTGCCTTTTCATTGGCTTTCTCTTTGTAGGTCGAGCATCTTTGACGCCAAGGCTGGAATAGGTCTAAGTAAGTCTTTCATGAAGCTCGTCTCCTGGTATGATAATGAGTGGGGCTACAGGTACTATTTCTACCTCTCTGTAGCGTGAGTGCTTACAAGTTGTGTCCTAGTGCTACGCAACTTGGCTTATGATATGTCAATTTTATCCTCCTTTTGCAGTAACCGAGTGTTGGACCTGATAGAGCATATGGCTTTGGTGGCGGCTACTAAGTAGAAAATAGCTGCTGCTGCTGTTGCTTTTTTTTTTTTGTGCGTTCAAAGAGTTTGAATGAGGGAGTAATTAGGAAATGTTTGCTGTTTTTCAATTGGTCATTTCATTCTTCAAACTAAAATGCCTTTTTCTATTAGCATAATTAGTCATAGAACCTCATAAAGAGTAATAAAAATAATCTACTCTTAATGTATGATCAAAACCTATTTAGGAACTTATTTAGAAATACATGTATGGTTATGGGATGATTGGGAATGTGGTCCTCTTTCCTGTGACTGTACTATATGCAGCATCTGAATTGGTATTTATAACAATGTTAATCCACCGGGTGTTGGATGAATGCCACATGGGCATGAAAGGACAATTTTTTGTCCTTTTGTCCTTTCATGCCCATGTGGCATTCATCCAACCCCACTAGGGTAGGATTTAAGTAACCTGTCTTCATAAGTTTGAAGCAGTACTATAAAAACACTACTCGTTCAACACTAGGTTCTCTGTGACCGAACCTGTGCACACGCCTATGGCTCATAAACCTCTTTGAACAACTCAAATAGGTTTTGGAAATTCCCCCCTCGTAGAATTATACAAAATCAGTAATAATTATAGGAAAAGAAGAATGTTAATGGTTGTCTCAAAAAAACCATTTTACCCATGTTATAGGCATAAATGGTCGAGCAACATTGCGAGAGCAGAGATTCTTGATGTGAGCAATGCTTTCAATTTTTTTCCCTTTTAGTCAAGGGTCCTATAGCATATAATCCTCAATCCACAGTTCTTTTTATTATTTAATTGTATTATTAACTTCTTTTTTCTTTCCCTATAATTCTTTAAACATCGAAATAATTCATCTTAAACACGGAATAATCAAACGGTAGTTTCATATGTTTCTCAAAAAGTAACGATCAGATTAAATTCAACTATATTCTTATCAAGACCGTTGAAGCCTCCACATGTTTCTTAAACAAATTGACAATTAACACAAATACAAATTAGTAATAATTAAGAAAATCACCAATACAAGAACATTAAAATCATTCAACAAATTCTTTTTGAGAACATCATTCAACAAATTGTAATAAGTTTTTCTAGAAATCATTCGGCAAATCCAACTTCCTAATAAATATCTAGAAACCGTTCAACAAATCCAAAAATGTTCTCAATTTTTTTGCCAGAAACTTAAAATATCTTTAATCTTTACATCAATAATTCTTTTTGATTCAAAAGGACATTATTGATATCTAAACGTAATCTTTTTTTTTTTTTTTTTTTGAGATAATAAAAGGTGTTTAAACGTACGTTCCATACATAAATGGTAGCTTTGTTATGTTGGAAGAAATAACTGTGTCCCTTTTTTATTTGTATTGGTGATTAAATAACTGAGTACCATACCACTCTAAAAAAGAGTGAATTGAAATATTAATACTATCCAGGGAAAACTGATCAGGGCCTGTTTGTTAGGTGTTTGGGAAAGTAATTTGGGAGGGTAGTAGAAGTTTGTGAAATAATCTCGATTTGTGTAATATTGTTTGTTTGTGTTTTGAGAGACTTGTTTGAGAAATAAAGTAGGTGTATGTGTTTTTGGAAGAGTTAGTTTGTAGGTGTAAAATGTATAAGACTTTATTTCAAATCATATTTGTTGTGAAATAAATTGTGTAAGATATATGTTACTTTATGTCAAATCAGAATAAAATTTGTATAGATTTTGTTTAGAGATAATAAATTTGTTGTTTGTTTGAGTTTTGAGAGAATAGTTTGAGAAAATTGAGAGATAAAAAATTTATTTTAGAAAATAGGAAACATGTTTGTTTGGCATTTTCCAAACACGAAATTTTTTTGGGAAACGCCAAACAAATAGTATCACGGATACGTAAATATATATTTAATACCACAGTTTAAATATTAGTTACAATGTTCATACCACCGTCAAATAATTGGATGAAAATGATCTGAATTGACAATGTGCACCGCTTGTGACCATTATCTCGTCATTTGGAGGGAAAACACGTATGTTCCCTTCACTTTTGGAGGTAAAATTATCATGCTATCAAAATTAATTTATGGAACAAAATGTGTATTTACATAACCAGTGATACCTATGTTGCAAATTAAATACCCCGATGGTATCAAAAATGCAAATTTCCTGTTTTTATAATTTGCGCTTCTAATTAGTTTGGAGAAATTATCACTAAAAAAAATTGGTCGTTTTAAAAGGTCCAATTATAAATTATAGAGGGTTACATGGGTTGTGACTTCGAGAGAATTACATTTTTGTTACCATAATTTCACATACTTTAATGATACAATACCAAACTGTTAATAAAAATAGATACATTGCATGCCATATTCTTAAAGTGTTGAATTATGGTAAAATGTACATGTAATTATCTATGTGCCTTAGTATTATTGTAGAATCGATTCAAAGTAAGTTCATATATAAATTTATTATTGATATTGAACAATTATATATACTAGTACGTACGTACATCATTAATTATAATTAGATGAATTAATTGATGATAGGTTTCCTTGATTTGGACAGGGCTTCTTGCAGTAACAACGTCGTAGAAGTCCTTTACAAGAGCCATCGGTGAAACCTTCATTCAGACATACCTCCTTGCAGTTTTGCTTTCTAAAACAGAGTCCTCTGAAAGTGAAGCTTGGCGATTGGCAAATAGCCATCGCCTCATCTGCAATATGCATACAATAATTAATCACACACCAATTAAATTTCATTATATAATTAATTAGTGTTTAATTTGTTAGTTTACATGATCACAATATATATATACATACATATATATATATAAACTTTTATGGTTATTGTATCATTAATTCTGTATATATATCGTCGAAATATTGAGAAAAGTACTAATTAACATGTATATATGTTGTATTTTACAATAGATTACATTTAAAATTAAACATTTTTTTTGGTTGCTTTTTGAATTTTTTGATGGATTTGCATGTTTCGTTAACATGCAAGAACATATATAAACTTTAACATGCAAATTAAAGAAATGAATTTTAAAACATGGAAGAGAAAAGAATGGAGATAGACTAATTAATACCAGAGGCCAAGGTGAACACCAATAGCAGCATCAGCCAAAACAAGTGTTTAGTATTATTCATTCTTATTTTTCTTTTTGTCTAATTAGCTAGTTTAGTGGTTTTACTTTGTAATATCCTAGCCTCCACTAAATTGGGTTTTTATACTAACTCTAACTCAATATGAATCCATGAGAAGAAGAAAAATGACACGTTCATAGTAAATATTTCTTTACCAATTTTAAACTTTGTCTAGAGAACCCAAAATGTATTAAAAAACCTTGGCCAATTATTTATTTAGTGCTTGAACCTTTTATATATTCAAGTAAATAATAGTTATGACATGTGGAAAACTATAGCCTTTTATATTATTTGATAGTATGAGATAATTGCATATTTGGTATCATGATTTAGGTTAATTCTCATACTTGGTACATCGCTTTATGTGTTCAACACATTTTATACCATGTTTTAATAAATTGTGTCACATTTGGTATCGTCGTTAAAAATTATAGTTAAGTGGTGACATGACAATACTTATGTTTACTGATAATTTTACTTCATAATATTTTCAGACTACCAAAATAAAATAGAGCCCAACATCTGCAAATTTAATTACATTTTAGTTCACATTGTTGCTAAGTTTAAAATTGAAGATTTTACTTATAATATTAATAAATTAATATAAATTTGAAAAAAGATATTCTTTTCAAATGTAAGATTTATATAATAGTATTAATCTATTTAATATTCATTAAAATAATAAATTATAAATAATTATAATGAAAAAAAACTAAAACCTCCCCAACCCTGTAACCACCCCCAATTCCCAGGCCATTTCATATTGAGTTGTACGAAATTATAGTCACCAACACTTGATCTATATATCTATGAGTTTGAAAATAGTTTTCTTTAGTTATACTGACATACTCCTATTTGGGCTTACTGCTGCTATATTGGGTTGGGTTGGACCAAGTTGATAAATGTATGGTATGCAGTCCGTCCTACATCACTTTATTCCGAATGACCCAAAATTGGTCGGAAAATGTCATTCAATGAGACAATTCCCAAATCATCCTCCCTGTCTCTCACCAAACTAATTCCCTAACTTCAGGGGATCTCCAACACGCATACAACCTGTTCGACAAAATTCCCCAACCAAATACAACACCTTGATTTGAATTATGGTATTAAATATGCATTTACATATCCATTGATCCCAATGTTGCAAAGTATTGTATTGTATGATATCAAACTTTCTTATAAAAATTGACCTCTAGAGATTCATTTCTTGTTTTTCTTTTTCTTTTCAGAGAAATGCATGAAGAATTATCTAGCTCGTACACATTGGCTTAGTTATGACACGTTTTCATATCAACAACATCCAACGTCATTCACTAATTCTTAACTTGAATAAAACAATAAACTAAAAAAAAAAAAATTGAATAACAAAAGCAACTATAGCTAAGTCTTAAATGTATACCTTTTGAATATTCATGCCATGGTTTTGGACGTATACATAATTCAAAGATGAGCATTTAATTTGATGATATCCGATCCTGATTTTGATTGACTGATCAGTATAAATAAGCAATTCACTGGAACTTAATTAGTATTCCCCAAAATTATTCATAAAAGAAGATTATATATATACAAGGTTGAACAATTAATTAATTATGAATACTAAAAACTTGTTTGGGGTGCTGCTGCTCTTGCTTCTAAGCTTGGCCTCTCGTACTTGCCTAATTAACTCAATTAATTATTGATTTTATTTCTTGATTATCAAGCATATATATATATAAAAAAAATTGGTTTTGCAGGTGATGAGGGTATTATAATGGACATGGTAATGGCAAGGAGTTGCGAAGCAGCAAGTGCAACATTCCGTGGGGCATGCTTAGTTGATCGAGATTGCCAGATCATTTGCATGAATGAAGGATTCCCAGATGGTGATTGTCAAGGATTTCTTCGCCGTTGTTTCTGTAAAAAGCCCTGTACCTAATCCTAATCACAAATTAACTAATGTCTACTACCTAGCACTTTTAAATTATTATTATTATTATAATTAAATGCTTTATGAACAATTTCTGATGATTATATTCCGTCCACTATTCAATTTTAGCACGTACGGGTTAATAATTTGATTTTATGATTTCAGCATAAAAGTATTTTTCTTTTATTATTCTTCACGGTGATCAACTTTAATCTGGATCGGAGCTATGATATATACCATCTTAGATTTTTCATGGATTGAGCCAAGACCCATAAGATTTGATCCAGATTCACCTCAAAAGCTAACGATGATTGCACAATGATTTATAAATTGAATTTAGTCTTGATTAAATTTTCAATCATTAATTAGTTTCACCACAATTTCCCACTTATGATTCAATGAAATTTAAGTTGGTGGGAAGGCTTAACTGCTGTAGTTGGTCATTAATATTAAAACACAGATGAATATTCAAGAATTTTTTGCTTTATGAGTTCTATTGAAGTTCTTGTATAAAAATAAAATATTGATGAATAAATAAAATTAAAGTAAAGTCAGCACATGATATACGGAGGTCCATCAATTAGTTGGTTCATTAAAGGAATTCAGAATTGTAACTTCTAAGCACTTTAGATTAAAAGATTTTTTAGGATTAAAATAAAGTTTGTCTCGACAGTAGTAATTGTTACTCTAGCAATATTACCGGTCTAATAAATCATCAAGACCAAAAATCAAGTATAGATAAAAAGAATTTAATCCATTTTACTGTACGAAAATATATATGTAAAAGAAAAAACTTGAATTGAAATACATTAAACGATATAACAATTATGATATCTGGACAGAAACTTAAAACAAAATTAACGAGATTTTCCAAATCGAGGCCTGTGTAAAAACACAGTGTCCTTAAGATTCGCTCCCTCTCCCAGGATACAACGGTAGTAGCAATGAAGCTTTGCACCAAGCTTTTGCTAAACGAACTGAAACTTCGATGAACTCGGATTGAATAGCACAAATGAAGAGAAGATGGTTGCTTTTTTGTGTGAAAATTAGAATGAAGAGAGCCACTATTTATAGGAACGGAGGAGGGCAAAATCGGAAAAAAAAAAATAGTAATGGCCATTTCAATTTCGACTGTTAAACAGTTTAAATTGGCAGTTACACTACTACATTGTAAAATCATATATATATATAAACCTCAAGTTTTTTCATCTCACTTCCAATGTGGGACAAAAAGTCACTTGCATTTATTTTCTCCCATTTCAAGAGTGTACTTTGATTGTCAATTTCTCATTCACCTGAATTCCGAATTTGACATACTTTATACCATTTTAATCTACTCAAGTATTAAATTATAAATCCGCAGAGACCCGACACTTTTCTCAAAGTGGGTTCCACTAAAAATGTGGTCAAAATAGTCCATTAACTTAATTTTTTTCCAACATTTACTTAGTATGATTATTTTCTTTCCATGTAATTGTCACTATGGAGTTATGGAACATTTCATTAACTGTTCTTAGTAATATAAATTCAAATAACCATGTTATTATGCCTTAATACAATTTAGAGAAGGAAACAAAAATCATAGTCTAGAGAAGATTTAAGTTTAAACTCAACTCTTGAGGCTAAATGCTCGTTTTGGGGTTTAATGGTTCTCTTTGTCATGCTAATTTTGCATCTCGTATGTTCTTTTATATATTCTCAACAACCATAATACTTATATGATTGTCTCTAATAGTTAGGCATATTAAGTTGAGTTTGCATAAATCTTTTTTTTTTTTTTTGGTTTCTCAAGGGTTTAATCCTTTCGAGTCGGGTTGGATATATTAATTTGGATACCTTTCCCAGCAGGGATTCGAACCTGAGTCCGATAATTCATAGTGACTAGCAGGGGCGGATCCAGGAATTTGGGTCAGGGGGGGCTAAAATTATACACAAAAAAAAAAATCAAACAGTTAACATAAAGTTTATAATATTCACATAAGAACCCAAAATATCTACATATTTACTTTAATAATTGACCACGACGGTTTTTCATCTTTTGAAATCGGTCTATGATAGCATCATTTGAAATACTACTAAATATGTCTCTCTCTATAAAGACAACTAAACTATCATTTAGCCATTGATCGTTCATTCGGTTACGAAGTCGATTCTTTACTATCTTCATAGCCGAAAAAACTCTCTCCACTGATGCAGTTGCAACGGGTAGAATAAGCGCCAATGTCACAAGTTTGTAAACCATCGAGAATGCGACATGTCTTTTAGTTGCAACCATCTTCTTAGCAAGATCACAAATCCCTTTCAAACTAGAAAAATCATCACTTGATCGAACATCCCTAATATAATTTTCAAGTTGATTGGGAAGAGCCGAGAGCTCAAGAAAAGAAAAGTCATTTGGATAAAATTCGGCAAGACGAACGAGTTTTCCTTTGTCAAAAGCTTCAAAGTGATTGGATGGGTTTAAGCATGCAACACAAAGAAGCAACTCCGTGTTTACTTCATTGAAACGGTTGTTCAACTCTTGCAATTGTCTATCTATCACCGAATTGAATCTCTCAACTTTGTAATGATGTTCGATAGTCACTTGTTCAATCCTACGCTTTGGCCTCCCATATGGAATATAAACATTACTCATTGAAGGAACTTCAATTTCATGTTTAGAACAAAAAGAAGTAACATCCTCCAACAAAGTTTTCCATCCATCATCTCTTGTCTCTTGAAGACGATCTTTCGCTAATTTGACTAATTTCATAGCATTCACTATATCTTGATCTTTTCTTTGTAAAGCTTGAGACAAGTCATTAGTGATCCCCAATATCGACGCCATCAAATGTAAATTGAAGACAAAGGAAAATGATTGCAATATTACCAATAGATTGTTTGCTTCTCCATTCTTATCGGTGCACTCCTCAACTATGAAACCAAGAATGTCAATCACGGAAGAGAACATGTGAATTACACTCATCAAAGTACCATAATGTGATCCCCAACGTGTGTCACTCGCACGAACCATAGTTCTCTCTTGGTTGAGACCTTTACCACTTTCAATTTCATTATTTGATAAAGCCTCGACTACTTTTTCGAATTGCTTGTCAAGAAGAATATCTCGACGTTTAGGAGATCCTCCAAATATATTGACCACCATAGTAACCGAATCAAATAGTCCGGCCATATAAGGGCATTTTCTTGCTACCGCAACAAGAGCAAGTTGAAGTTGGTGTGCGAAGCAATGGACATAATAGGCACTTTGATTTTCATTTAGAATTAAGTTATTGGAAGAGTAAGTTATTGTTAAAGTGGGTATATTATTGGACTTAAAATTATATTTGGGCTATTGGGCTAATATATTAAATTTTTTGTTAAAAAAAAAATTATATCACATATATATAAAAAAAAAAAAAAAAAAATCCAGGGGGGGCAGCCCCCCCTTGCCCCTATGTGGCTCCGCCACTGGTGACTAGTCTCTTCCACTAGACCAATCACTTTTTGGTAAGTTTACATAAATCTAAAATACGTTAAGTTATGATATAAAATTTTCATGTATTGATGTTTTTTTTTTCTTTTCAAACTCAAATATTTTGTAATATAGCCCTCTTTTATTAAAAAAATTGTTGATTTTTCTACTATGATATAAAATTAAGAATACTCGATTTCTCAATGCTAATTGTTTCTTTATTTGCATATGGGAGTTTGACTAAAATATGTGCTTCTTCAAATGAAAATTGCACAAGTGATCATGTGTGTGCAATAAGATGCAAAAGTAAAGGTCACTCAACATGCATTTGTTGGTTTCAAGGACGTAAGCCTCGAGTTTGTATCTGTATAGGATGTCCTTGTTAATGATACTATATATGTTTGTATCCATTTTTTGTGTTGAATTATTGTTCCCTTCATTTTAAATAAACATTGTTAGAAATAATATTATGCAAACAAATTCACAATATACTATCATTCAAGTAATTTTAGAATAAGAATAAAAATACTCTCTTCGTCTCAATAATTTTGCTTCCTTTAGGTTTGTCACGAAGTTTTAGACAATTTGTTAAAAAATTAAACTTTTATTAATTTTTTAGAGAGAAAGGAAGCCATGTTTTGAAACGTCCCAAAATAGAAATAGGAGCAAGAAAAGTGGAACGGAGAAAGAAGAAACAAATTAAAAGTCTCCTGATTTATACATATCAAATTGGTAATCAAGTGATGAGAATTTCATCTTAAATTATCAAATAATTAATAACTATCAACTCCACGATATTTTATCCTACTTCATTAGAAATGTAGTCCAATTGTTAGTTTAATAAGTTGCAAAAGAGGAGTTTGATCTAATGACGAGATATTCTACAATTGAACTTATTTTGATTTCGAAATTATTTTTATACGAATAAACTTATTTCGATATTATTTTCAACTTCAATTCCTAAATTAATATGACTTTTGATCTGTTATAATTTTGTGTGGAATTTGATCATCAAAACTATAATTACTAGCTCGAATGTCTAACACACACAATTAACATTCTTTTTCATAAAGATAGCTAATTTTCTTTTCTTATAAGTTATAACCAATCGCAAGATTAGAAAATAATAACATATCCTTAACCACTAAACTAAATCTTCATCGATTATTTTTACAGCCAGTTAGATATCATCATTTTCTAAACCCGGGATGACTTTACATTAGTTTACAAATATTAAATATGTAAATCGAATATGGAAAAGCGAAAAAACTAAACGGCGATAAATATTTTAAGAACAGAGGAGACGACATGAAATTAATCAACGTGTCGCATCGCATGTGATACCTTGGACATGTGTACCAACATAATATATAGCTGTCACTTTCTTAGCCTCGGACCAACGTGATGAACCCTAATTCTGCCTTTGTCTTAGATGTATATAAACTAACCCATTAGTCTTTTCTTTTGCCAAATTAGCTACTTTCTAACATTCTATTTCTATTCTAAAAATATACTCTCAAATTAAGCCAGCTTCAAATCGATTTAATTAGTATACCTTTTAAATTGACAATGGGAATATCAACCGGCCGATTCACTGGTTTCCTTGTTTTCCTGATGCTACTTCTCTTAGCATCTCGTAAGTCTTATAATTACTTTTTTATTAATTAATTCAGGAATTTGCATTTTTTATCTCAAAATTTTACTTATATTAGACATTTGGTATTATATTTTCTTGAAAAATACATTTCACATCATGATTTTATCTCTTCGATACCTTTTCTTTATCCATCAATTTTTGGACAGTTAAGTCATCAATATGTTACGCTTATATGCCTTATATCTTACCTGAAAATTATTGTGGTATGATTTCTTGTAGTTTATGAGATATGGTTTAATTTAATTAGTATTTCAAAATTTTATTATTATTTTTGAATTTTTTATTACGTTACATTAATTGAAATTGTTAGAAATCTCTCATCAAGAGCTTTTCATCCATGTAAAGAATACGAAATTTAAACTTATAATAAAGGAGTTGTGACTATTTTTGTTCAAAAATCTGTGGAAAAAAAAATTGTGTTGAGGGAGTGAGATCGTGGTATTAAATCTATTTTTTTTTTTTCTTTCAGAAAGCATAGTACTAAATTTATAAATTAAAATGTAATTCCCTCCTAATCAATTACAAAATAATTGTACTCTGCAGTTTTAATTATTGGCCGGATATAATGAATTAATTTAAAAGTTTAAGTTCTTAGATTAAGGAATTAGATGGTATATATTTTATTCAAAATTAACACGTGAAATTAAATTTGGACTATTTTAAAATTTTGAACACACATGAGTTTTTGGTCTGAGCTCTATGGATATCATATAACGTACAAATCGTTTAAAAGTTTATTAAGCTGTTAGATAATAGATATATTTAATCTTTATTCTTCATTGTGATGTTAATTTTTTGTTTAATTACAGAGGGAGGATTAACGGCGGAGGCAAGGACGTGCCAGTCGCAAAGCCACGGGTTTAAGGGTCGATGTTTGAGTGACCATAACTGCGGGCTGGTGTGCCGACATGAAGGCTTTGGTGGTGGTCAGTGCAGAGGGTTCCGCCAGCGTTGTTTCTGCACCAGGCCTTGTTGATCAGTTCAAATAATTAGTTTTGTTTGCTCCGATCCGAATGTATCTTCTAGCTATATATCATGTCATGTGTTGTACGTACGTAATAAATATAAATAAATTGTCGTTGTGTATGATAAAATCATCTAAATAAATGGTTGGATATGATCGATCTACGTCAAAAATTAAAATGGATCATTTAATTTGGCCTCATTCATTATAAATGTTGGACGTCCTCTTGTTGAGAATGATATTTTCTTGCTCAATAGAGCTAAAGTTCAGCAACTCGACCGTTAATCATGGGCCTGCTGCAGAAACAACGCATTAATAAGAGGAAACTATCATAATTAATAATCAAAGAGCGAGGATTAACGAGGCTTCTAATTATTTGGACAGACAATGTAAGACATGTAAATGCATTAATAATATTTGTGCAAATTAAATGATCCGTGGAGACGAGGGTGAATTTTGCAATGATCAAAGAGGATTAGGTGCTAGTGGTGGTGCAATCAACGATGATCAGGAAAAATCTGATGGCGGTGAGGGAGGCTAATTCCCTCTTCTTAAGAGGAATACTTTTATTATGTCGCTTTCAAAAAAACAAAAAAAAAATTATTATGTCCTTATTTATTTCTACTAATTTTGGTGGAAAATGTTTGTTATTAAGTAATTTCTGAGATCTCTCTCTCAATCCGACTCAAACTTCCAATAATAAAAAATAAAAAAATAAAAAATTTAAGAGCATGAATATTTTTAAATTTTTTTCACGGACTAAAATACCCCTATTTAAATTATAAAGTAATATTTAATTCAATGGTTAATAGGTAAAAGTAATTGAAAAGGTACATATAGATATGAAGTCTTATTATATTTATCTCCTGAGTTTATGAAGTCTTATTATATTTATCTCCTACGTAAATTCCTGAATTTTATAAATTCTCTCTTACATCAATATTAGTTATTTTAATCTTCTTCTCTTATAATAGATAATTACGAATAATAGAAAAAATACTCTTATTTTAAATAGTCCCTAAATATATGAAAAGAACATATGAAATCCAGCTGAAATTGGTGAAAAGAACATATGCAATCAATGAAAAAAATATGCGAAATATGTAAAAATAGATTAATATGATAAAAACGTGTTAAATTAGTAAATAAAAATATAGGAGTTTAACCGACAAAGTAAGGCGAAATCGGTAGAAAAATATTTTAAAACGCCGAAATAAAAGGACAAAATCGTATAAACGGTGAAATAAGTTATAACCAATAAAAAAAGGGGTAAAACAGTTAAAACACACCAAACTGATAAAGATGAATAAGTCGGCTAAAAAACAGATTAAAATGGTGAAAAATAAATAAAACTAATAAATTAAATAGGTGCAAAATGAGTTAATTTACTCTATTTTATGACATAATAAAATTAATTTGACTCTAATTTACAAAAATTACCCATAAAATTTAATGGACACATACAATCCACGTGCATTTTCATAATAGTTATAAATTTATAATCCTATCAGATTTACTTATATTAATTCACAGTTTTCATTTTATGTTGTGTCTACATGTTCTTTCTTGCTAATTATGATGGTGAAATCAATCCTGCATGTATTACTTTATTGACAAGAAAAACCCATTTGTTATCTTATTTGAAAAAATCCTCTTTGCATGCATTAATAAGAAAAATTCAGTCTCTAATTCTGTGTCGAGCTCATATTATTTAGTCAAAAGGTACAATACACCTCTTTAATTATACGGCCCAACTCCAAACTAATAGAATGAACTAATTTCCTAGCCTATATGCATCTCCATAATTTCCAGCCCAACAGAATTAGAAGTCCAAAGATAAATCAGTGTATTATAATTAAAGTTCAGGATCTAAATCGAGCCCATCCACCGATCAGAAGGAAAATCGATCAAGCAACGGACCATCTCAGAAGATAATTTAATTTGCTCTCCTACGAGCCCAATTACACAAAAGCAGAAATTGAATAGGAAAAAAAAAAGAAAAACGAAAATTAAGGGAAGTATAGGAAATGGATGACAAAAAATATATTTATCATGCAAATAGAAATTAGGAAAATGCAGTAAAAGGCGTCAGATGTTCATGTCACAACTATGCATAGATTGGCATGAGGACTTTTATTTACTAGCATTTATTTACAACAAATTAATACGAGGGTCCATAAATTTTTTAAATTGAGACACTTTGTGTCTTTATTTTATAGAAATTGAGACACCTGTTAATATAAAATAGAATGGATTTCTTATTTACAAGTACATTTGACAGCTTGATAGTCCAAGTTGTTTTTTCTGTATATTAATTGTTCACAGTCAAGTCAAGTCAAGTAGTATTCTTCATTCTCTTATCCCAGTGCCTGACAACCAGCTATAACATTTAATGTGTTTATACCAACATTTATTAATTTCTTAATTGAAATTTGCCACTTTACTTTATGGGCCATTCAATTAAATTTCTTTTATTGCTATAAATTCACAATACTACCTATGATTTCTTCAATGTTGTCAATTATGGAGACTAAATTTTCGATTTGCAGTCTTGTGATTCTGTTAATGCTAATTTTTGCTTCTGGTATGTTTTTTTTCTCTCAACCACATTTATATAATACTTAATTAAGAGTGTGACTTTGGCCAAATGGGGAAACAGGTCCTAAATGATTTTTATCACGTTAGATTGGTTCGAAGAAGCTAGAGTCAACTCGACCGTTACATGATATTCTTTAATATTTTTTTTTCTTTTTGATAACCCAGGTATTCAAGCTTACGCTACACTAATCCTTAACCTTCAGAATCCTTGTCTTAGAACCTTAAAAGACCTAAATTTGACACACACTGACTGATATCATATATTTTTATTTTTAATAGATTGTATTTTTTCTACTTCATTAAGAAACCAATTAAATAAGTTGATGTACGAATTTCATATAGTACAAATTGGTTTATTGAGAAATTGAACATATATAATATAATCAAATAATTTTTATTTGTGTGCATGTGCAGAGCAAACATTGGGTAGGACCTGTGAAGCACCAAGCGGAAATTTCAAGGGACTTTGTTTGAGTGATCAAAATTGTAAGAGTGTTTGCTTTCAGGAAGGCTTCACCGATGGCGAATGTAAAGGATTCCGACGACGTTGTTTTTGTAATAAACCCTGCTGAAGCTGATTAATAAATGTTATCTAAAATGCATCCATGTGCTTTTGTTTTGAATAAATATTTAAATATGATTGTATTGTGCTACTCCTAAATATTAATGCTATGTTTGGTTTTTAAATTTTAGTGAGTATGTAAACGCTAAGGCTATCTCCAGTGACTTCTCAGTCTAAGTCTAGTTTTCTCTCAGATTCTAAGTTCAGCAGTTTTTTTTTTTTTTTTTTCTTCTCATAGCAATGACACAATCTATCAATTTCATTTAATTTCAATCCTCATTTTTTTCCACTATCATTTAATAATAATAAATTGAATTTAAATTTCTTCCAATGTTATCTAATTACAAATTTATTAATGTTAATTTCATAAATTAAAGTTATGTTCTTATAATGTTTAATTTTTTAAAATTAAATTTTATTTAAGTTTCTTAAATAAAGATTACATTTTTAAAATTAATCATAAATTAAAGAAACATTTTATTTAAAAAAAAAAAGAGAGAATTTTATTAACTAAGAATAAATAAAAATAAAAAAATATTGGCTTCAAGATTCAAGGGATGGGGCAAGCCAACAATGGCTTGCACCACCTCTTTGAGCGCAATTGGTGGTTGGATTTAAGAGGACCTCCCTTTGAATCAATGGAGATGGCCTAAGATCAATATTTTTTCTGCATCGAGTGATACGATGTTTAGCTCCATTTCTTATTGATATCTATCTTATTTTCGTTATTTCACTCACGAAAATTGAAAACTAAAATTTTTATGTATGTGTATGTTCGTAAATAATTAATTGGTGTTTGAAATACCAGTGAGTTACACCTTTTAAATATTAAAGAAAACTACAATAACACTTCTATATATCCAAATTTTAAATGACGAAAATATCCAGCTACAAAACTAACATATGCCTCTCTCACATGATTTACTTTATTTGAAATTAGGAAAAATGCTCGAAAAAAGAGTTCGAGAGAAATGTACAATTTTAATGTAAGTATAGGATGACTAGTGAAAAAATTTAAGTTCATGATAAAAGTAGAATTTTTTCAATGACGTTGTATAAATTGCACATAGTCCTGAAATCAACGTGTCGCATCGCATGTAATACATTGGACATGTGTACCAACATTAATTAATTAATTAATTAATTGCATATTGTACTTCTTAGTCTCTTTCTTAGTTCCTATATATAAACAGTTAGTGTGATGCTATCTTATTATCATCTTATCTAGATTAGATAATTATCTTTAAGCTTCAATTTAATCGATTGAGAAAATCGTGAACTTGTTCTTGTTGCCAATAATGGGGAAATCAATTGGGTTCCTAGTTCTTCTGCTGCTTCTGCTCTTGGCATCACGTAAGTTATATGATTGTAGTCCCTTTATTTTATTTTATTTCATGATTTTTTTGGATATGAAATTCAAACATAAATTAGTTATTTTGTAGTGAATAGACCAATCACCTATTTGGTGATTTGGTCATTTTCTCTTATTATTAATTACAATATATATATATATAGTAGTTAATTAAGTAATTGAATTATTATATATGTATATGTTATGTTTGGTGAACTACGTACAGAGGAAGGTGGATTAATGGTGGAGTCGAGGAGGACGTGCGAATCGCAGAGTCATGGGTTCAAGGGGCGGTGCTTGAGTGACCATAACTGCGGGCTGGTGTGCCGGAATGAAGGCTTTAGTGACGGTTGGTGCCGGGGATTCCGACGCCGTTGTTTCTGCACCAGGCCCTGTTGAGTTACTTCATTAATCAACTTAGGGGGGCCATATGATGGATGTATCTCTGCCACGATCGATCGATTTCAGTGCTGCTTGTATTGTAGTGAAATTACAATTATGTACATGTAGTTTTATTTTTAATTTATCCTTCCTTTTGTTACATGTACTGAATTAAAAACATTAATAACACTTTTCAAAGTTAATCCTTTTGATCATTTCGATATCTTTGTCATTAATTAATATTTATGAAACTAGCTAGCTAGAGTCCGATGAAATTAAAGATATGGTCAGTTGATGTCCTAAAAAAATTAAAGAAAGCATATATATACTCCTTATTTCAATCTGAAATTATTTTGATCGAATCTGAAATTCGTTAACTTACCATATACCTTGCAAGTGATCTAATTCTATACCAGTATTTTCCTAAAATAAAATGTCACAGCCAAGAAGGCACAAATTAACAAGGAAAAATTAATATTGAAGAAACGATATTGCAGGGCTTGCATCTGCTAGTATCATTGAGTTAATAGTAATTTATTCCTTATAATTTGAAAAGGAGCATTTTATCTCCTCTAATGTAATATTATAAAAAAAATTCATTGCTTTTTTGATATTTTATGTTTGTGCAATTTATCTATTGTGTTATGATAAATGTGGTAATTTATCCCTTATATTACAAGAATACCTTTTAAGTTCACTCTTAATTTCGGCAAGAGAGTTGTTACATTTCGATTCTTAATTTCGGCAAGAGAGTTGTTACATTTCGATTGAAGGAGGCAAATTGCTCTTTTTTAAATTTTCACATGGAATAAAAGTGTTCTTTTTCAAATAATTAACAGGGGATAAATTTAATATTATGTATTTTACAGGGTAAATTATCATTAACTCTTAAATTTAACCATACTTAGGTCTAGCTCATATGTAAGGTAAAAATCTTTCATGAAGATTTGCAGCTGATACTAGAGCTACTGATGAAATTGAATAATATTGTTCATGGGAAATGTCATATATGACTATTATTTCAATTTTTACTCTGGTTAGAATTTTGCATGGGATATTGAATTCAACATCCCATACTTGTTAGTTTTGCATATTATGTGTTTCACTATAAATAAAGCCAGTCCGTCTATGCCAGGTTGAACCTCATCCTACAATAAACATTTTAAATATATGGCTACAAAGCTCACATGTCTATTGCCATTCCTCCTCCTCCTCTTGGCTTTCCGTAAGTATATGCATCTATTCTTGTTTTAACCTAATCTAATCTGTTAGTATATATTTTTTAAATATATATGTAGCCTTTTGTGAACATCATATGCATGTTTTTATCAACTCTTGATCTTTAAAATAATTGAATATTATTTATTATTACCATTTAATTTCTGTTCATACACATGAATGAATTCAGAAGAGATGATGATTTGGTCGGGTGAAGCAGCTACGTGCGAGGCCCCTAGCAGTTTATTCAAAGGGCTTTGCTTTAGTCGTAAGAATTGCGGAAATATATGTGAGAAGGAAGGCTTCTTATTTGGACAATGTCGAAAGTTTAAATGCATGTGTGTAAAAGATTGTGGAAGTGGAGTGGGAGATCCAGGTCAAGTCCCTCCTCGCGAAGACCCACCCGAACAAGACCCTCCGAGCGAAGGCCCACCCGAACAAGGCCCTCCTGGCGAGGGCCCACCCGAACAAGACCCTCCTGGCAAAGGCCCACCCGAACAAGGCCCTCCCAGTGATGGTGACGATGGAGATGAGGGAGGATATCCCCTCTTCTCAATAGGAAGACTTTGATCGAGTCTTAATTAATTAATTTCTAATAATTGTTGGTAGAGAATGGTTGTCATTATGTAATTTTTCATCTCTCAATCCAAAGAAGTATTTCCAATAAATTTTTACTTTTAATATTATACAAAACTTGAACTATGCACTTCACATTTTGTCAATGTTTGGGGGATACATTTATAGTGGAAACACACAGTAAATTTTGATTATCAAATATGAGAATTAAGATGTTGTTCAAATAAAAATAGTAGCCCATGCAAAAGTCAACATAGATTATACAAAAATGAGAGGATGGAGATAAGAAGATCTATTTTAAGATGAAAAGATCATAAATTTAATCTAGTACATGCAAGACCAAGATTAATTAGTCCCACCTGCAATGACCTTATCTTTAAGAATCATGCATGTTTACATAATTAAACATCAAATCACATTTAACATTCAGTATATCATTTTATAGAATTGACAAAGAAAAATTAAAACTATTAAATTGCTGGGAAATTTTAATTAATCATGCTTTCTAGTTTTATTAACTGCTTGAAATTTAGGCCACTTGGGAGCTGTGTGTCATGGGCACATGACTTTTCTTTCATTTGTTTAATCTTTTCATTTATTTTCTTCACTGATCATTCCAATCCATCTCTCTCTATATAAGCATTTCCCTTGTAAAAATTGTGTAGTAATTTGTATCATAAGAACAGGAAAAGCTAAAGTTAAGCATGGATACAAGGCTATTTAGTCTCGTTTTGTTGGGCATTGTATTGGTTTCGTGTAAGCATTTTACAGCTTTTTCTTGTTCTGTTTTCAGGAAATAATTGAACATTAACTTTCATTTTCGATCATGGTGTGTTGCAGTTATGCGGGTAGAAGCATCAGTTTGTGAGACAAGAAGCAAAGAGTTTAGAGGTTTATGCATCAAGAGTGATAATTGTGCTTCAATATGTGAGAAGGAAGGTTATTTAACTGGTACCTGCAAAGGGTTTCTTTGGAAATGTATTTGTGAAAAAGATTGTAAGACTGCAGGTGGTGCTACTTCCCCTGGTGGTGGCCCACCGGATGGCAGCGATGGCGGTCCCCCAGATGGCGGCGCTCCAGATGGCCCTGCAACTTCCAATATGCAGTCCTAGTATATTTCCTTTTTTGGATAAATCCAATGTATAGTATATCTAAGTGACACCAGGCTAAGTAAATAGAAATAAAGGGTAGGATTGTACTAATTTACAGTCTAATGGAAAATAAAAGGAATTTTGAATGGATATTAAAGGAGTTGAACAGAAATACTAATTGATAATTTTCGATTTTGAAACCCCTTACAGACATGAAAAATTAATACAAAATATTTGCAAGCAAATCATGCACTGAAAGTTGATGATGTTCGGACCAACAATTACATAACAATGTTTCACATTACATTGTTCTGTCATCTAATTATATTTTGCACCAACTCAAGGAAGTAGAATGTTTTGTCGAACGTGCTTGAGTATCAAATAACTTAATTTCTTTGATGTCTTTTATAGATTTTTAACTTATCCAGCATATTTTCAAGACTTGAATTGAGTAGTTTAATTTCATCATCAGGTCTACATATAGACAGATTTGAAATCCAAGTATTATTATAATCATTTCTTCAGATCCCATCGTGAAATCCAAATCTATCAAAAGAAAATGAATGGGGTGCTGTCTCCCACTGAAAAAATAACTAGTGATCATTTGATTTTGTATTCAAATAGGGGTGAAAGAAAAAACTGCATTGAATGAAACAAGGTAACATGATCGACTCGAACCAAAATTTCCAGAATTGTGTATCTTTATTTGACATGTAGTTTCATCTTACTCACAGGTGCATAATGTTATTAAAATTACCTGTTACAAAAATGAGGTGGCTTTCTCATTGAGTAACCTATAATTCTGGACAAATCGAAGCAAAAACAAGCAGCATAAACTTGACTGAGAAATCCCCAGTTTTTTTTGTTGTTTCCCATAAAAATGAACCTTCTAAGAAATTAATTATCCCGCACGATTGCGGAATTATATCAGGATGGTTCTTAATGAAATAATATCGGTTAATCTATTTAATCCGAGGGTCCGGTCATGTTTTCAGGCACTACAAGTTGATCAAATTCCTCAGAATTCAGCACGCCAAGTTTCAATGCAGCATCCTGCACAATCAAATGTCAATATACACATAAGAATCAATGGAAACTATATACTTGATAGTCCACTGAGACCTCTACACTGTTGGTCCTGTACTATACAAAAATGTATTTTTGGTTCCGAAAAATATTTTGCAATTTTGGCCCCTAATTGGATGGAAAGGAGGCGATCAGACCAAAAGGAAAAATCGGTCAAAAGTGTAATTTTGTAAAGTGCAAGACCAGAAATTCTGATGGATCAGTCCTGTGGGACTGCAGATTAAATATTTCCGTGATAAAAAAAAGGAATATATTGTGTTCTGAAAAACCCATTTAGGTTTTTAGGCCAATATCGGATCCGGAAGGACATCTAAGAGATCAAGTAGTAAGAAATAATCCACGAGTCAAAATTTGAACCTTCAAGGTAGATCCCTCTTTATGAGCTGTCTTGGCAACAGCTGCCGCATTATCGTAGCCAATTTTCTAGATAAACAATAGAAATTCAGTTATCACCATGATTCAACAGTGAAGAGATGTATGGCAAAAAGAACGAAAAAAAAAATTAATTTTAAGAAAATGTAACTTACTGGATTCAAAGATGTGACAAGCATTAGGGACTGCAACCCATTATTTATCAATTAGACAAAGCCTTTCAATGGATTAAATGAAATGTGATTCCAGAATCAAGCGACAAGTAGCTACTGACCTCATGTAATAATTTAGAAATTCTTTCTCTGTTGCCTTGAATACCCCCAACACAATTTTTTTCAAAGGAAGCAGAGGCATCCCTGAGCAATCTCACTGACTAGTGAAAAAAAATATATATATATATATATATATACACAGTATTTAGAAAATAATCCACGCGTACACACAAATTTATTCTCATGCCTGCAGCATGTGTGTGTATAATTGTATTTTGGTGATATAATTCATGCCATTGCTATAAGTTGTCAATGTTTTCCAAGAAAACTAGGAGTGAAGAGCCCAAGATCAAAGATTTCAATATTCAATGAAATTCATGCCATGCCAAATATTGTATTACACCCCACCTCAACCCTCCCACCCACCGCCTCTCCCCCACCCACCCCCAAAAAAAAAAAAAAAAAAAAAAAAAGGATACCTCTACTATGGGAGATGATTAATTTCGATAATAAATAGTGAAGCATACATGTAATAGATTACTGGCAATTACTGACTTAAACACGTTCAATTCAAAATGGCCATTGGAACCTCCCACTGTAACAGCTACATGGTTGCCCATAACCTGGAAAGCATTAAAGTAGTTGAGGAATTGAAATTAACATAGAACAGTAAAAAGAATAATCTGGGAAATGAAGTTCTCTTATCCTTAGTTTAGATTGTTATTACCTGAGCGCAAACCATTGTGATAGCTTCGCACTGTGTAGGGTTCACTTTCCCCTGAAATGTTGAGATTATTTTAAGTATCGCACTGCAGACAGAAGTAATAACTAAAAAAGTAAGCAACACTTACGTTTCAAATAAATGAAATGAATAACAAAATTACCGGCATTATACTGCTGCCAGGTTTATTTTCAGGAAGAATGAGTTCTCCTAGTCCACAACGAGGACCACTGGAAAAGGGAGGATGTGAGAACAATTCAAATGAAGCTACGTACTCAGATGATTGAAGAAACACGCCAATATCTCATATACCTTCCTAAGAAACGTATGTCATTTGCTATCTTCATAAGAGATACATCAATTGTGTTTAAGGCACCACTTGTTTCAACAAATGCATCATGTGCAGCCTATCAATGCAATTCTTTAATGAATTCGAAAAAATTATTTTGCTAAAACATGCAATAGAGATACCCAGATGTATATTTGCAATAAGAACGACTTAATTAAATATAACTATAAAAGCAGATCACATAAAGATAAGACAGAAGCAAGATTCAGTAATTGAACTTACCAGTGCTTCATTTTTTTTTTCAGCAGTCAAAAATGGCAAATTGGTTTCCTCAGCTACTGCAGAAGCAATCTTTACATCAAACCTGACAACTATTTTTTTTTTTTCATATACAAATAACATAGAAACTTCACAACATAAAATATAGGTAAGTATAAACATACAAGAAACTTAGGTTTTGCTTACCCTTTCTTCGTGTTCAAACCAGTTCCTACAGCAGTGCCCCCTTGTGCAAGCTGCAGTATATTCCCAACTTGTTAAGATCACTAGGAGAGAAAGAACAGAAGTTGGGAATCAAGTATAGGATGCTATTGAAGTAAGAACAAACCTGGTAGATGCGAGGTAGGGTGCACGAAACTCGGTCAATTCCGTACTTCACCTGCAACCATTGAGATAGTCTTTATATTCAAAAATAGTAATTTAGCAACCATAAGAAATTAAACTAAAATGTAACTTCTCCATAAACAGCATTGGATCAAAAACTTACTTGTGTAGTATACCCACTAAATTCTTGTCCAAGTGTCAAAAGAGTGGCATCTTGTGTGTGTGTGCGGCCAATTTTAACTATGTCTTTGAATTCGACAGACTGAAACACATCGTAAAGCAGATTGAGTCACTAAATATAATTTGATGAATACAGCTAATAAAATAATGAAACTAAACAGATAAAATCAAAGAATGTGCAAGATATAGATAAAAATGTCACTGGCAAAGCCAAGATGACATCAACATTTTTATTAAATAAAATTTCGTAACATATAAAATCAGGGGGCTTGAAATAAAACCATTGTCATATCTTTCTGATATCTCTGGGGACGGTTAATTAAAACTACAAATCAGTAGCGAATAAAGAAAAAACCCATATCTAGCATATTGATGCCTAAAATGTCTGATGACTTGTTGAGCCTTGGGGGAACACAAATGGTTAAAATAAAAATCACCCATGAAAGAAATCCGGGGGGGGGGGGGGGGGGGGTGGGTGGGTTGAAAACCTTAGAATGTAGAGTTGAGCGTAACTGTTTCAACTTTAGTATTAATCCAAAATTTATCTCCATTGCTGCTGCAATGTGCATTACCTATCCATAAACAAGCAAAAAATACAAAAAAAGATCAGCTTATCTCTGGATCATTGAGATTAAAGGTAACTATCCGAAAAGATGCTTACAGTTGGAAAAGTGTCATTAGAAGATTGTGATCTGTTCACATGGTCATTTGGATGGACAAACTTTCCACCACGCTTGTGGCCAAGAATTTCAGCCGCTCTATTTGCAATAACCTGTCAAACAAAATGTAAAACATATTAAAATTAACCAGAGAATTTATTACAACTCTACATTTAAAAAGAACCTACTTACATGTATGCAAATGAAGAACATGACGCAAATTAGAGGTTTTGAATTAATAATTCTTCAAATGTAAATGTAGTTGGCTGTTTCGGTATCTTAGGCAAATAATGAAATTTGAAGTTTAGAATAACACATACATATTATATCACCTAGATACATTATATGGGCCCCAAATAAATAAGCGCCAACAATTGAACCATTGCCAAAAGGTAAATAGAAGCCACTGATTCAGTGATTCTCTCCTTCTTTAAGATCAATTCCACCACCCCCCCCCCCCCCCCCCAAACGAAAAAAAAATGTTCAAGAAATTTCCTCAAATTGAATATTCAGAATACCAGAAACCAGTAAAACTATATCCTTTGAACCTAATGAAAACACAGTCTAACAAAATGATATAATGTACAAAGTTCTGCAAGAAATGAGACGTGCAGCAAGCCAGCAACAGACACTATTGACCAAAAGCAAAATTTAAAATGTAGTGAGTACCTCATTGGCGTTCATGTTACTCTGAGTACCACTGCCGGTTTGCCAGACTACCAAAGGGAAATGATCATTTAATTTCCCCTCTGCGACTTCTTGGGAAGCTTGCATAATTGCTTTCCCTATGGATGGATCGAGGCCATATTCCATGTTTACCTGCAAAATTTAATAAAGGTTTCTCAGAATTATAACAGCCATCCCAGCTGACGATGGTGGTAAGTGATCAAATAAATATCAAGGGGGTTAAAACAATCTCACTATCTCGATGCGTAAAAAAACGCTTAAGATATTAAACCAATTCCGTTTATTTATGTGGGGGAATGAGTGGTAGCAGATTGCAATAATGCAAGACTAACAAATTCATAAAAAAATAAAGAAACTAAAGCTACTAATAAGGAGTTCACCTTTGCAGCACATTTCTTAAGAATCCCGAATGCACGTATAATTGGTTCAGGCATTCTTTCACGATCCCCTCCAATTTCGAAATTCTGCAATGATCTTTGAGTTTGAGCACCCCATAGTCTGAGAAGTTCCAAACAGAGTCAAGCACTTTATGCATAGCATCATAATAATCCGCAAATTGTACGAAACCAGAGTGTAAAGAAGATAAAACACAATAACTAGAGTTTGTCAACACTGTTAAATCCTCGTAAAGATTGACTACTACGTTACACTCCATATTAAGACAAAATTATTTAACAAAGAACTGGCCCTCCTCTTCCTGGCTCATAGATGTTACTATAAATTTTATTCATTGCTGATGATTAATTATATTACTCACCGTTCTTATAGACTGAGTTTTGTTAATTTTTGTATGTAAATTGTAAGGGTTTATCAGTGGGTAATTAGCTAAAATAATCAATAGGAATTCAAAATATAGAAACAACAAGAACAAAATGTGGGGACGAGCAGTACGCAAAACACACCTTAATTATGCATTCACGATAAGCTAACTCACGAACAGTCATTAAATCATATACAAAGACAATTAAAACCCTAGCCAAAAATCAATTACCTTAGCAAAGAGAACGAGAGAGAATACTCACTTGTCTGAAGGAACTTGAATGGGGCCAAAGGTATCTTTTTCTTCTCTATAGGATGAGGAGTACCATCTAAAGCTTGCTGCTAGATACGACGTCGACGTCGTGGGCCTACTCCATATTCGACGGCTGGCTATAAACATCGTCATCGACGGAGAATTGATGATAGGGGTGTGTGAATTGTATAATAATCGGAATGAATGCACTCCTCAGTCTGTAACGAACTTTCTGATGTTGAACTTCAAACTGGAGAATTTTTAGTTCAGTCAGTAAGACTAAGGTGGTGTTTGAAAAAATTGTGATTGTGTTTTATTAGTAGAATGTAAAAGAAAAGCTTAAAATTGCAGAGAAGTAAAGTAGGTGACGTTTATAAATTATGCGAAGAAGTCCAAAAAAATCACTTTTATGTGTTTGCAAAAAAAAAAATTGTCCATTTTTTTCTCTCATTTTGTCAAAATATCAAACTATAAGTTAAAAGTATATTTTCGTTAGCTTTAGCTTATTTTGTACTTTTTAACTTATTTTAAGAAAAGTAAAAGTTGAATTTCAGTTTGCAAAGTGTTTATTTTATTTTTAAAACTGAAAATTATTTATTTTAAGATTTTACAATCGCCACCTAAGAGCCGTCCTTTTTTTGGCCTTTTTGGCCCATGTAATTTTTGAGTTAATGGTGGATCTTATGATGATTGGGCCAGGCCCGTTCGTTGACATATGTGCACTTTGGGCCAGGTCCTCGTTAAAATAGAGGGAAAAAATGCACAAACCAGTGTGTAGAACTCTGAAATGAAATGATTTAAGATTTTCAAATTAATGCAAAAAAAATATACAAATTGCAAAATCAGAGAGTAGTACGGGTTGCCTTTCTCCTAGACCGGCCAACACTTTAAAAGGGCAAAATGAGTGATCAAAGCAAATGTATTTACACTTTGGGATCTACTTATATTTATACTTGAAACTTGTAAAACAAATTAAGTGGAGAAAAATAAAGTTAAAGAGTGAAAATGGGAAGCAGATATGAGATAATGATGAAAGTGAAGGAGGAGGTAGCTAAAATAATCTAGCATTAGCATGTACTCCAAGAAGAAGCCTAGCTAGTATAAAAGTCCGTGCGAAATTTGCCCCCCTTATTCATTCATTCTGGCTGACTAATCAAATTTAATTTGATTCCACAACTGGGTACAAAGTACTGTATCGGATATACGGGGGATACGTATATGCGTAGGATATATGCGTTGGATACTTATCCGATACACCACATGGCATATCGGTAATAAAAATAAATAAAAATTAAAATGGATACGTATCGAATACACTAGTTGGACATCAGGATACTCCGGAGAGCTTTTTGTATAATATTATGGGTTAAATTTAAATTATAATAAAATGATAAAGTCTCTGGGACTAACATAAACTACTATTAGCACTACTCAGTCTCTTATTCAAGTCTCCTTACTAGGCCATGAAATCTCAAAGATGAATTTATTCCATTGTTGCGATATATTAAAAATGAATTATGTTTGATTTTGCAGTTATATAACTTTTGTTTATGTTAAATTGGATTAACTTTTCTTCTAGAGCTTGAATTGAAAGATCTAGTTGCTTATACATAAATTTGCATTATATTTTTACATCTGTATCAATGTCGTATCGTATTCAATAAATTTAAAAAATTCGTACCGCCATATCCATATCGTATTGTATCCGTATCCTCATATATGTATCCGTGCAACATAGCTGGTTAGTTAACCTACTTACAATATTTACGGAAACACACCCAAATATTAAATTGAACACTTGTGAATATATTCATATGTGTGACATTAAATAATAAATGTTTGATGGAAAAAATGCATCACATCTACACGTGTTTTGGAAAATCTACACAAAATAATTTGGATTAGGAATTTTCTTGTGTTTTATAAAATGTTGCACGAAGTCCCCTTTTCGTCTAAAATAACGAAGATTGCCTCTCGCTCGCATTTTATTAGAGTAGAATTCAATTTTCATCAATTTAAATTTTAAAATTATCAAATTACCTCAATTTTTTTTTTACTTCCTGTACCACCCCATCTAATGCAGGTGTGACAGAATTTGTGACTCGGTATGCTCCACTTCAAGGTTTTGGATCCACCGTGATTGTAAGTCCTGCAAAGTAAAGATCACATGTCGATGGAATCTCGGCAGAGCCTCCTCAAATGCTTAAGTCAAGAAGATAGTTGTCGGAGTTTAAGAAAAATATATAAAAAAGAATTACATAGTGAATGTAATTTTGTGTTATATTTTGTTGACTCATACATGGGGGTATTTATGCCTGTGAAGAGACTCCATGATTTGGTAGAATCCTTATATGACAAGGCAACTTTTCATGCATTTAAGATCTTGTTTCATGCATCGATTATCATTTTCATATAAGTAGGTAGGAGGCTAGCTCGGGAGCGCGAGATTTCATATGTTAAACTCCTCGAAGATGTCGGATATCGTTGGAGCTCACGGTGGCAAGGCATATTTGGATTCAGTATATGAGCGATTTCATTTTGAACGATGCGTTCGTTTATTAATTCAGAGTCACTAGGTAGCGTGTGATGTACCCTATATCAACCCCAGGCGGCCTAAGTTGCTAAAATGATTTATGCAATCCAACTCGTGGCGGTCTGGGTTCTTCATTCCCAGCCCGCTGTGACCTAAGACTGACGATCTCATACTGTCGGCGACTTGGGTTCAGTTTGGTTGGCAAGAGGGGGTGGGTTGGGTAAATTTAAAAAAAAATGTATTTGTATTTTATTAATACTTAAATTATTATTTTTAGTGATTAATAAAAAGATTAATTTTTTAATTCATATTTTATATGAAATATTCTTTAATTTATTAATATTATATAAAATAGATTTGGTTTAATAGATATGTAAATATAATAAATGTGGAGAGTAGTGTTAGTTATTTAACAACAAAAGGAAGAGTGTGTAATTATTTAAAATATGAGGGGATTTTGTACAAGAATAATATTACAGGGGGAGTTCTGTGTAGATTTTCCAAAATATAGGTTGGGATTTCCCCCCCTAGAAAAATCCATTTTGCAATTGTTTATCTAGTAATTGATTAGGCCGACCGGATATGACCTGCTCTTATAACCATATTTTCCGATATGTAAATTCTAATAAAAATTAAAAATCAAATTGATTGGGCCAAGTTCTATGAACTTGTTACCCATCAAAATTTTCTGTAGTGGGGTCCCCACTTGGCCATCCTTTTCAATTAGTTGAGCCATAAAAAATGTTATTAAACAAACAAAAAAGAATACACCTACCTACTGCGAACCTTTTTTTTTATTATTTAAAATGTTTTGCCTCCAAGTGATGTTTCTTTAGTGATGTAGAAGCAATTGAATCCAAAACTTACACTGAGGTCAGCTAACCTTTAAGAGGAAGTGGAAGTGGAAGTGGAAGATTTCTTTATCGTATCGTGAACAAATAGACGATGTTTATCCAGTGGACGGGGTCCCTTTTAGGATAATCTTATTATATATATATTTGACATTCCACTTTAGATTAGCAAAATCTGCTGATATTATATCGATATATACTTGTATAAATCATTACTTATTCTAAATGTCAATAATGTCACGTTTTCAATTGTTAATAAATATAAAATGAGTTAATTAATAGAATTAATTTATGACTGTGCTTAATTAATTGTATAGGTTCAGTTTATCAGGATCACATATCATTATCTGAATTAATAGACTTACAATGTGGTCAAGCTAGGTAATTTGTAGATGTGCGTATTAATTATTCTTTCGGTTTGTGTGAGGAGGGGATCGGCATCCAAATTATAGGATATATACCCGTATTTGCATCTTTAATTCCAATTGCTGCGCACAACATGGAATATAATTTGATTGTACACACCACTAACATATATATAGTTTAACCTATTTTCACATATTTTGCACATATTTCATTCATTTACATGTTCTAATTTTCACTAATTTCACCTAAAATTTAATTGATTTCACATGTTTTCACCGATTTTATTAATTCTTTCATATTACGTACTTAGCTAAATTATAAGTATTTTGTATTCTTTCATAGGTAAGATACGATTCAATTTTTTTTTTTAACATAATGGTATTTAAGATAATTTCATTTTAAGCTTTTGTATTTAGAGCGTTCCTGACTTAAATATTGTACTAAATCTTTAAATTAACATTTTTTACTTAAATAAATAAATATTAATGCTAAAATATAATAATATAAATATATATTTTAGGGGCTATTTAAAATAATTGTATTTTTTATAGTTTGTTTTTATCTATTATAAGAGAAGAATATTAAAATTATAAAAATTGATGCAAGACAAAGTTTAGGAGTTTATGTAGAAGATAAATATATTAAGACTTCATGTCTAATTATACCTTTTCAAATATTTTTACATGTTTGTCATTGAATTAAATATCACTTTACAACTTAAATAAAGATATTTTCGTCCGCACAAAAAAATTGAGAAACATTCAAGCTTTTATAATAGCATATTAATAGATAGAAATTTATCATGTATGTTCATTGTACAATGTAGCGAACCAAATTCGAATATCTGTTAGGACATGTTCTCACTTAATGTGTTTGATATACTTCAAAAGGAATTAAGTCATGTCAAAGACATGAATACCCTTAAAAAATAAAATAGAAATTATATATCATACGTTGCCAATAGTTGTATTTAAAAGTTGTCATATATACATTGCCACTGTGTACTTATCTTGAAGGAAAAATCGATCAGAGGTGTTTACTAGTGGTCGATGGTGTCCACTAGGTTAATATTGCAGATTACAAATTATATTTGTGGTTGGAGTCGATCAATTTTTTTGTCTGATTATACAGCATAAATATTAATATATATATATATATATATATATATATATATATATATATATATATATATATATATATGCCTTCTACTATATCCATAAATATTCATGAAAATTATTTACCAAATTTGATTCAGTTGAGTCATTTCAACAAAACAAATATATTACATTGGTAATGTTATTGATAACTTCTTTTCATATAAGTTAATTTGTAAGAATCAATCAATCAGGTTAATACTTCATCATGCATTGAAATATGTTTAAAATAATTAGTTAAACTACTAACCTCAAAAAAAAAAAAAAAATTAATAATATTAGTTAAACTACTAGCTAGCCCATCGTGTTCCATGATAATTATTAATCCAATGAATATATAAAAAAAAAAAAAAAACTAATTATTAATCCAAAGAAAGGTGGAAACTAATATTTTGAAAATTTATATTTATTTTGGGATAAAAAGTCTCGTGCATAATTACACCAAATCGTAAATTCTCTTCTTTGTATTTTTTTACATATTATGTTAGTTTTTTAACTTATTAAGTCGAGTTTCAAAAGTTATCAAACAAAAAAGATGTTGATTTGCATATATGACAATTCAAGCTTAAATTAATATTTTCAATGAAACAAACTCAAATCAAATATTGAATAATTTGATTTGATTTCAATTCTAATATTGATGATGTTTCATTTAAAATAAAATGTCTTTGATTTGTATTTAAAAAAAAAATTTACGTGACTTGTCAGATATAGAATAAATATGCTTAAACATTGTAATTAGAACATTTTAAAGGAAATAAATTAGTGTGTATTTGTTTGTCTTTCAATAAAACCGAAACCAAATCAAACCAAACCAAGCTATTTCTCAAAAAGGAAAAAAACAATTCCACAGCTAGTAAATACGGGAGCTAAGATCTATAAAATAATCCAATTACCAAAATCACGATTAGCGGGCCCCACTAATTATCCAGTACATCTCTACCACGTATAAACTATAAACAAGAAATAGCCGTGTTTGTATTTCCATACTAGAACTGCAGCATAAACCTCTATAAGTATAATCTCACCGTCCAAAACCAAAATCAAGGGAAGCAGATTCACCTTTCTCGAGTTGTTTCCGGGGTTAGTTTCAGTGACACTTTGGCCAATCAAACCCACGCCTGTATTGTTTACACTTTTTTTGGAATTTTTGACGAATGGAGATTGGCGGCGGCGAAAGCCGTACGGAGCTGCTGGATGCAGCGGAGATCGACGTCGACCAATCGTCTTGGAGACTCAACATAAATGAGTTCCGATTGCCTGAACGCGGTTCCGATCAACGTCATCAGTCTTTCAGTCTCCGACGCCTCCTTCGAAATAAAAGTACGTTTATTTCTGTATCTGCACGACATTATGTGTATATATTTTTTGTTTTTCGTCTGATTAGTTGTTGATTTTTTTTTTATAATTGGAGTATTTTATTCTTTTTGAAATCACGTAAGTCGCATGCCTAAGTTTGCATATTAGGGGAACAGTGTAAAGCTAGTTTTCGTGGTATGATTCGATTGGTTTAATACTAGAAACTTTCTGGAAAATATTTGGAAAAGCTATAAATAAACTTGTTGAATTAGGAACTTCTTTATGTTTTTGTTTCTACTGACAAATTGAAATTTATTGGTGCTTTCCGTGGAAACTTATTGAAACTTTCACCCGTGCTCATGAGTAATAAATACTAGGAAAAGAGTTGGTTTAGGTCTTCCTTTTAATTATTTTTTTCTCGTTCAAGTTGATATTTAAGTTTAATTCTATTTTGTGTTTAAATCAATATGAAGCTTCTAGTTTTTGGCTTTGTATCTTTTATTTTTCCAAATCCATGTGCTTTTAGATAACAATTTCAAACCTTGATGGTATTCCATTTAAACTTAAATCTATTAATCACTGATATGTACAAGATGGTGAAAGAAGAGCAAGCTGTGTCTGATGACCATTATTTTCTATACATGTCTTGGATTTTCAGTACTTATCTAAGTACATTTAACACTAGATTTCCAAAATTTAGATTATGGACGAGTAATTTATTCATTTTTCCTCTATAGCCCTTTTCTGGTCTCGTGAATTCGCTTTCCCCGAAATTTCTCATAGAAAAAGTTGCTGATACCTCTGTTTAAAAAGAATCCACCTTTTTGTGTGGAAATGATACTGTGGAATCTGGTTCCACAGGCTCACAGATCCATGGTAATGTCCATCTTTGCCCCTGAAAAGTAGAGCTTTACAATTACCTTTGTTTTTCTTTTCTTGGCGGTGGTGGTGGTTTGCGAGTTATATTCAGGGGTAATTGAGCCATATTATTTCTTGCTTTTCTGAAGTGGCAAATTTGTGAATTTATTAAGTTTATAGTGTATCAGAGATATGGTTCTTATGAAACTATTTCTTCATGATATAGAGTTATTTGGAAAATGCAACCTTGAAGTATTTCCAAGGATCAATATGTTTCCTAGAATGATATGACTTATATCAATATGTGGTTAAAATGTACTCTGTGGTGGAGTATCTTTAGCATGATCGAGAGCAACTTTGTGGTCCTTGAAGGTTACTTGAAAAAAATACATGGAGGATATTAATTGATAATAATTTTCTTAACTCAGTGGATGCAGTCAATTAAAGGCTAACCTTGAGTATCTAACAACCTAGCTTGTGAGTGGATGTTGTGTCCATATTTCATGTTCTATAGCAAAGAGTACACTATGAACCAGTGAGTCATGATTTCAAGGATGGTGTTTTTCCTATACATTAGTTATGCCCTGTAGATTAAGTACAGTTACATGCCTGTGACTTTCCTCTCGTCATCAGAAACCTGAGATTCGTTATGAGTGCAAGCTTGATGCATTATTATTGGCTTTAGTATCCTGATGTCTAGTATCAATTGGTGCCATATATAGGCCCCCTCTTGCATTCCTAGATCTAGAAACTTGTTTGTAAATGTGATGCTACTTTACATTGAGGAAAGGGCAAAACCTCCTTGTATATGTTGACTGATTGAAATGAAAGTTACGTTGTTAGTAAAAAATAAAAAAAATCATCTGGTGCCTAACATTTTGGTAGGCTTGACCTGGCTTTCTTTGAACGAATAATTATCCGAGAGAGGAAGTTTTACCGCTTTGTTGAGCATACCAGAGCACGGACATACTTTGTTTTGAATAAACAACAAAACATACACGTGCATAATTTGGTTCATGCTTTTTTCAGTAAATATTTGGTTTTTAGTCACTGAATAGCTTTCCTAATGCAATATTCCCTAGACTTATATTTCCTAGTAACGTGTAAGTATCTACACAAAGATGTATGAGAGTCCAGTTCTTTAATGATCCTTTTGTTGATGTTATTCGTATACATTTATTGTCAGGAAAGCACGGAAAAGTTGCTGAATATTACAAAAAGCAGGAGAGACTCCTGGAAGGATTTAATGAAATGGAAACTATTCATGAATCTGGTGGTTTACCAGATGCTCTTACAGAGGTTGGCTTTGGAGTTATTGGTCGTCTTTTTCTCTTCTCTACTAATAATATATTGGTCCGAACTTCACTTTTTACAGAACAATACTCACATATTTATCTCTTTGTGCTCAAATATCTAACAGGATGAGCTGAAAAAGCTTGCCAAGAACGAAAGGGTGGCTGTTCATGTGTCAAATGTAGCTAATCTGATCCTTTTTGTGGCAAAAGTTTATGCTTCAGTTGAGAGTAGATCTTTGGCTGTTATGGCATCAACCATGGATTCGTTCTTAGACCTGTTATCTGGGCTGATACTCTGGTTTACTTCCCATGCCATGAGAAATCCAAACCAGTATCGCTACCCAATTGGGAAGAAACGAATGCAACCAGTGGTAGGTCTTCCCATTATATCTGTCATCTACTTGGATGCCATAACATTAAAAAGTCGCCTCTGAAAAGTTAATAGACAAGGTTGTAATTATTTTCCCCATTTATTCCAAAGATTCAAGTGCTGAGCTCGAATTGCTTGCTCTAGTTTAAGCCTTTGACCAAATGCATTGTTTGCAGGGAATTATTGTATTTGCTTCTGTGATGGCTACTCTGGGATTGCAAATTATACTGGAGTCTGTCCGGGAACTCATTGCAAAGGTATTTACTAGAGTCTTCAATTCATTTATCACCCAAGAAACCTTGAACTAAGACTAAAAAAGTTTTCCCCCTTGGACAGAATGGTCCGGACATGGACACTGAGAAGGAGAAGTGGATGATTGGGATCATGGTTTCTGCAACTCTGGTGAAGTTGCTACTTTTTCTTTATTGCCGCAGTTTTAAGAATGAAATTATCAGAGCCTACGCACAGGATCATTTTTTTGATGTCATCACCAACTCAGTTGGATTAGTAACAGCTGTTTTAGCCGTTCGATTCCAGTGGTGGATTGATCCTGCTGGTGCCATAATTGTGAGCCCATTCTTTTTCCTATCAATGAAATTTTATTTTCTTCATTTTGTGACTGCATATCATGTTATATCATATCATATCATTCAATGTTTTAGATTGCAATATATACAATCAACACATGGGCAAAGACGGTTGTTGAAAACGTGTGGTCACTGATTGGAAGAACAGCTCCACCAGATTTTCTTGCAAAATTAACTTATTTGATATGGAATCATCATAAAGAGATACAGCATATTGATACGGTGAGAGCATATACTTTTGGTTCTCATTACTTTGTAGAGGTTGACATTGTGCTGCCAGAAGATATGCTGTTGAGCCAGGCGCATAATATTGGTGAAACATTACAAGAAAAGCTTGAACAACTTCCTGAGGTGGAGAGAGCTTTTGTTCATATAGATTTTGAGTACACTCATAGACCAGAACACAAGAGCAAAGCGTGAATGGTTAATTGTGGTACCAAACAGATCCTGTTTAGTTTTGTATAATATAACAACAGAGTTGAAGATTTATTATTAATTTCTTATTATTATATGGTTGTACCATGCTGAAAACTGAACCCTTTTTTTTTTTTTTTTTTTTTTTAGGGTGTTAATAATAGCTATTTACTTGCGTTTTTGGACATTAGAATCGGTGGATTTCATCGATTAAAAAATCCATAATCTTGATTCAATATATTACTTGATTTCATTTCAATAGCATAATATTGGTGAAACATTACAAGAAAAGCTTGAACAACTTCCTGAGGTGGAGAGAGCTTTTGTTCATATAGATTTTGAGTACACTTGATTTGATTTTATTTATAGTTACGCCAAGTGAAACCCTTAATCAGTTAAATATTGGAAAATAAAAATTACTAAATTGCAAGGAAAAGGTCCAAAGAACGGGTCCAAACCCAAACTGAAAGCGGCTGGAAGCCAGAGAGGGCATATTTGTAAATACAAAGGCGAACCCAAATCCAAACTTAGGGTTTCACTGGCGTAACTATAAATAAACCTGTGTATGGTTCATTCGTTCGTACTTTCAGGCCGTCCTCCCTCCTTCTCCTTCCATTTAGTGTTTCATAAGATTTGGATCTGAGATTCATATTCCTCAAAAGATTTATTATTTAATTATCTTAATTCCTCTATGATATGATTAATTTTTCTATTCTATGGATTGAAGTGTTTATAGGGAGAGAAGGCGGTGATGTAGAAATTTATACCATCAAACTATGAAAGCCAAAAGGGCTTGTTGATGTTAATTAATCATTACTCTCTGAGCCTTTCTCTGATACAGTTTTTTTTCTTTTTAGCGGAATTCTGTATATTTTTTGCTGATATAAAGGCAACTCATTAGAGTCGCTGATGCACCAAAATATATATGGTGTTTACAGTGCTTTACGTTGCCGACATCAATTAATTAGGTTCTGAGATTCTGGCAATCGCTTCTCTACCTTGTTGAAGCTGCTGCATTCAGATGTACCTACATTTATTCCCAATTCCTCTTTTTTTTTTTATTTTTTCTTATTTACACAAATAACATATTCTTTTGTCTTTTTGTTTGTTGAACATTTTTTCCATATATAATCAATCCATTATTGATTCTTCATGTCGCTGATATTTTTACCCTAAAGAGATTTTATAGAAAATTTCTTAGGTGGGATAACAATTACCTGAACACAAATTCAGTCCATTTAATTGATTAACCGTGACTGTTCAAATGATAGGGGCGTTTCTTGATGCAATTTATTCAGTCTTTATGAGGAACTAACAAACTCCATTTGTCAAATACAATTTGATATAAAATAATATACTTTACATCAAGCAGAGATATTTTCAGAAGGCAGTTAAATCAGAAGGCAAACTACAAATGTTTATTTATGAACTCAATAATAAATAATTTTACTTTGTAAATTAGTTTTTGTATAGACCTAAACAAAGCCCTCTTGTCTGGCTTTTTTATCTAGTCTGTTATCTTCTATCGAACTAATAAGTCTTGTTATTATTATTATTATTATTATTATTATTAAGCCGTGATTAATGTATTGATGCTATTTAATAGATTCAATAAAATTATTATAACAATTCAATTATAGTCACATTAAAACTAGAAAATTAAAAGTAAGAATAGAAAAATTGATGAGTAAGATAAAAAAGACTTGAAAAGGAGTCTGCATAGCATAAAAATATGTCATATATATCAAATTAATTGAGATTACATAGGTAATTTTTTTTTTTTAATAATTTAAGTACAAATATTTCAGCTATGACTGATTTGCAATTTTCAAGTAGTTAAAAAACTTTAAACCTAATGAAAAATAAGTGACTGAGAATGTGTCAAAATAATGATATTGGTATTTTGTTATGTTGCACAGATCATAACACGCATTGTGTATGACCACTTGATGTAATACTTTATAAATTAGGTACCATAATTTCCGAAAAAACACATATAATATTATAATTTTAACCTCCTCGATATATTTCCTTTTTCTGTCGATTTTTTTGATAGAAACCGCCATTACTCCTTCGTTACAAGTCCAACTTTCGTGTTATTTATATAAATGAAATCTCTTGACAAGAGTTTTTAAACGATACAAGTTTCAGTTTATGAAATTAATAAACAATATGCAAAAACTTAATAAAGTTTCGATATTAATCAAAATTAATAAGGAATCATACCTCAATAATATTAGATATGACATAGGACACAATTGATGAAATCGACATTGTCCAATGTCAAACACGTTAAAAAAAATATCACAAACTAATTGTAGATATATGTATATGCATATAAATTAAGTGATTGTACTTTTGTAGCTGAACTTCTGCCACCTGCGAATTGGGATTCCCAATGTGAGAAACCAGGGTTTGGGGAAACTCGTCAAGGACCATCGCCGAATGAGGATTGGCCCAGTTTGCCTGAAATCAGATCGGATTAAACTAGATCCATATAAGCTCATATATATCAATCTTTGGGTTGAAATTGGACAAGTCGGAAGGAATATATGTTAAATTCTTGAAGTATCTCAAAACTTACGCAAATTGAGTTTAGTAGGGTCTATTTGGATGGGTTTTGGCTCGGTTTCGCGGGTCTCGGTTTTAAAAAATTGGTTTGGGTGGTTTCGATGAAACATTTGAGACTTCATTTGGATGAGTTTTGATTCTTGGGTTTTGTAGTTTAAATAAGTTGAAACCCCACTTGGATTGTGTTTGGATGTTGGGGTTTAGGGGAAAAAGTAGGTGATAGGTGTCAAATCAATATCTTTTTTAGTGATATTTGGAGAAAAAGTAAGTGGTAGGTGTCAAATCAATGTTTTATAGGTTTGAAGAGTTTGAGTGTGAGTTTCTGAATAGGTTTTTGATGGTTTTACGGGTTTGGCGAAAACTCATTTGAAAGGGTTTTGGCTCGGTCTCGCGAGCCCCGCGAGACCGGACCAAAACCCATCCACACAAACCCGTAGTTCTTGATACTTTTCTACATGTATTTTCTTCGAATTGTTATATATCATAGTGCTATTAAATGTTTTGAAAATTATGTCTCTTTGTTGTGATTATTAAACTCTTGTTTGAACTAAAGAAAAATGAGTTGTATTTTGAAATTGATAGAACAATTAGAATTTTTGAACAACTTGATCAAGCATAAAACCTTGGATTTTTATTCTGTGAGCTTACTAATTTTTGAAAATATTCATTTTGATCTTTGTAAAGTAGTGCCTCAACGAAATCGTTTTGTATATTATTTGCATGTATAAGTGTTGTATTTTTGTAAATGTTTGATACAATAAGATTGTATCTTGAACTGCTTAGAGTATGTTCTTAATATTGTATTTTCAGAGTTTTATAGAGTTATTGGAGATTCGAGATAGAGTTAATCTTTGGAGATGGTCGATTATATTTGCGTGTAATAGTTTAGTTTAAATCAAACCTTTTTTATATATTATTGGAGTTCAAATAGGGTGTCTTATTTTGGTTTAATTATGGTAAATTAGATGCTCTGTCTTGAGATAATTTAGATCTTCCACAAATTTTTTATGATAAAAGTTATTAATAGTACGCATATGGAGGGCTTCGTGTCATCGTGACGATATGACCAGTCACGTTTTAATTTTGGGGCGTCACGATTTGACACTAGACTTGCGTAATTGAGTTGAATTTATATTTTGAGATGAAAATTTGTCTAAACTGATAAACTATACAACACATAGACATAGTTCCTTTAATATGGCATTTTTGTTAAGTGAACAAAGTACCTTACAAAAATAAAAATGGTACACATCTTATATAAGGTATACTAATAATTGTCCATACAACAGTTTGAGAAGGCCTTTACCATCTTCCAAGCTCTAATAAATGTTGGTACAACACTATCATTCAGGAAGTCTTGCCAAAGGCTTTAAAGTTGCAACTCTGCGCCGATCTATCTTCATATATTTCTCATAAGTGACTTTCAACAGAGATGTTTTGGCAGCTTTATGAAACTTCAGAATCATTTCTGCACAACTCCTGTAGATTTCACATTGTTTAACTAGATCTATATAAAGCTGAAGTCAAGTACCAAACTATCCAACAAAGTAACAAAAACAAACCTGATTTGAGATTCTTCATAACGTGCATGTTTTGCTAGGAGTGGAGTCCATGCCGGAGTCATTTGCATTGTACATCGTGCAACATAAACAGCAGATGCACATAGCATCGAGGGCTTGTAGTTCAGAGCTTCATATTGAACTAAGCACAGCTCAATAAGGTAAAAAGCAAGATGCTCAACCTAGACAACAAGGCACATAAGACGGTGAGTTAGTTATTTATAATTCCAAATTTCAGGATGCATGGAAAAAAAATATATTAATTAGTTAGAGGCTATCTAATTAAAACAAATAGAGACTAATGCTCTGATGTCTCAAGCTTTCAGTTCCTGAATTTATGGCTTCAAAAATATGATGTTTGATACTTTTATTAGATACCTTTATATCTGATTGAGCAGCCTTGAGAAACCTGAGCATGAAGACATAGGGTGTGGGCTCATTAAGTCGAAACTTCAATTTCTTTAAAATTTTCTTCTCCTGAGATTCAAAAAATGTACACCTTATTTAGTCAAGCATCACTCTCAACATAATCACTGATAAAATATTTCCTGCTTCAAATATGAGAATTGAAGTACTATTTGATAAAAAAAAAAATATAATCGTGCTGAAGATGATGAGGATCTGGTTCCTACAAAAAGAACAAAGAAAAGGCGTAACGCCCACCATTTGAAGCATTTGATCTCTAGTGTATGACTCTGCTGAGATGCTCACTAAGTCGGTCACCTGTAATGAGACCAAACAAACCAAAAAGTGTAATGAGGCCTACTTAGCACAATATTCAAGCTCTACAATATGGACATGCATGAGAAATCTTTACCCTGGGGTGCCAAAAGTCTTCATATTTCGATGCCAACAAAAGAGCAGTAAGGCCAACTAACTGCATTTCAGTCTTTTGTATGCTCTCAATGGACAGATACCGATCTAAGAGTACAACAGTGAGGAAAAGTGTTTCTTCCATCAAGTCAAATTTTAGATGAACCTGTATCCAAATCACGGGTCAAAAAAAAAATAGAGAGAGAGAGAGAGAGAGAGAAAACAATTGGAGAGCAGGTAAAGAAATGATACAGATATACAGGAGGGTGAAAGAACCTCAATAAGCCAGTTGATCAGTATACCACGCATTTGTGGTGTAATATTACCCTGAATATCCATGTAATTCTTTAATAGAGGATTATGTCCCTGCAAAAAGAATTTGGAGAAGGTAAACCTTACACTTAGAGAAAGATAAGTTACCCTCAAAAGATAAAAATGAGAAAAACTGTCAAGCATACAGATGAACAAGATTGACATTCTGCCAATTTAATATGATGAAGGGGCAAGGTAATATAACTAACCTCCATCACCCAATAATACAGATATATATCATCGACATAATCACTAACTTCAAGATGATTGCGATCATCATATATATTGGGCAAAATCTCCTGGGGTGTAACTTTACTACATTCCTTTTAGCAAAAACAAACAATGTCAGTGATTAGCTACATGGTATTTCAAGTAAATTTTCAATGGGGATTTGACAGGTAATACCTTTGATCTTGATATAAGTGAACAAGTATACGAGTTTTTGCGATCAGATTTTCTCCTTGCAAAAATGTCTGATGAAGTACTACCAATGTTGCTGGTACCACCATAAATAATCTTCTCTGGAGCAGGTTCCTCATGGGAAACAATAGAAGAAATATCTTTAGATAAAGAAACCTTGTTCTGCTTTCTCTTGGATAAAACAGCAGGACTGGATCTCAATTTCTTCACAGCAAACTGGTGACTCGTTTGTGAATGTCTCTGAGTCTTAAGAGTTGTACTTGTGGTTATCACAGTGGGCTGGACATCAAATGTCAAACTATTACTTAATAAAATTCAAAATGTTCAATTTAAAGCCAGTTTATGACAGATAACTGAGTTTGACAAACTAGAAATCTCTTTACTAAATAAAATTCAAAAAGTAGATAACTAATTACAATCAACTGCAACAACTTTCAGCATCAACATAATACACAAAGTCAGATTATTAAGTCCCATACCATTGATAAGTACTATAATATATAAATTTTAGAAGAACCAAACACATCTTAAGTTGAAAATGAACTTTATCCATCTCCATGTTCATGATAGAACTAAGTGTGGATTTGCTTAACTATATGTCAGAAGAGACAGCGATGTGCACCTAGAAAAATAGGCCAGCATAATGCCTTCGGGCTACTTGCAAAACAATATATTATGGTGAGAATAATGATGCCCAACCTAAAAGATTCCATCATTATTCCAATAGCCTATAACTTAAATAATAAATTAGGCTGTTCAAGAAAGACACAACTAACTCTAATGAGAACCAAAAAAAGGGTCAACTGAGGTGAGAAACAAAAAATGGAGATGGCTTACAAGGTCAGCGTCCAAAAAATTAATATAAGTAGTGTCATGTATCCAACAATGTCGATATCACAAGCAAATGTTTCAAATTGGTTTTATTCCAGCCCATGTTAAGTTTTAGTTAGAGGAAAACTTTATTTATTTAAAAAGAAAAAATATTGGTTACAAAATCATTTCCATGAATCAGGAATAATATTATACTGAGGCTAAGAACAGAATGCTCCAATTGCAACTCCATTATGGACACAAGTAGTCCTCTTTATTTTAAGACAAATCACCACCCATGACATAAAGAGGAGTCGAGGGTCTGTAAAACCCAAAAGCAGTTACAATCCTATAGAATTTAGCGTCTGCCACTGTTAATTAGCATTCTCATAGATCAGCCAAAGAGAAAAGCGACAAATCCTTCTCAAACGTTGGTATCACCATTAAGATTAAATTTGGGAATTTTTTTCTTCACATGCTTAAGTTTCTCACTAAAAGTTCCATGTATTGCTCAACTTATGAAGTATATTTTGTAATAATGTGAAGAATATGTTTCCTGAAACATACTTTGACAGATTTCTTTGATGATGCTACAGGTACCACCTTACATTGTGCTCTTGATGCCCTGCAAAGTTGTGTATGATACTGATCAACCAAAATGAACTATGTAATGATATAAAGACTTCATTTAAATGATAAGTAAATATGATGCCATGTATAAGGTACAGCATTGTACATCTTTGCAAAGTAATAATCAATGTAGAGTACTCCTAGAGATTAGGCAGCATGCTACCTTTTATAAGGACATTAAGGGATGGCTTGCTGCCATAGAGAGAAGAAGTTGAATATATTACCCAAAGAAATGTGTCAAGGCTTGGAATACATTTATCCAGTCAAAAGACACACTCGCCCCAAGACTATCTACCATTAAGCTCGCAATTCAACATCAATTAGAAGAGTTACAACCCCAGAGGTATGTCACATTATTATTCCTTAGCTTCATACATGAAAACGGTAAGCAATGGGCCCAAAATATTTATCTTCACACATTAGTGAGGGTGAGTAAATCTCCTAATTGTTTCCCATCACTCTACCACCTCGCACGTTGTTCATTCAGGAGGATCATTTCAAAGTGAAATCTCAAATGTTTTATGCTGACAAATTTCAATTTCAGACTGCATCATAGTAATATTTCTATATGCATCAAGTAAAACTAGACATGTGAAGCTCATGATGCCTGTAAACAGCACAAAAATAAAGAAAAAAGGCAGTGTGTTTTCTCACTAACTAAAATATAGTGTCATAACAATGGGTATTAATACGGAAAAACCACCTTAAGATGAACTAACACTGTTTTTATGCAGAGAAAAATCTGTATTTTACATCGTACATGACTTACACATCACTAACTCCATTCCGCCAAGGGCGGCTGTTCCAATTGCTTGGCTTTGGTAAAATACTTCTCTGACCACTGAACTTCACTGTGAGGAAGAAAATATAGCAGCAATTACTTTGAATATTACTGCAGCTAGTAATTACTGTGAATTACATGTCTTATTAGAAAACTCACCAGGGAAGCCCTTTTTCCCATTAGATTTCTCCAACTTTTCGGAAGTTCCCTGTAGATAAAATATACAGAAAGAACTTTATCAACCTGGAAAAATAAAAAAAGAAATTCTCCAGATTATAAAACTAGATATAATATCATCACAATTCACAACCTTCGCGGCATCGCTTTGTTCCACCTGGCTGGCCTGCTTTAATACCGGTAGAGACTTCCTTCATGCCACCATAAAAAAAAAATCACTTCAATGGCAAGACAAATCATTTAAACACACATCATCAAAACGTATAAAGTGCTTATCCAGAAACCTTGTCATACGGAGAGGATTTCTAACAGATATCCTGGACCAAAAGAAAAGGAAACAAAAAAGGAAATCCTCAAATAACATATGTGAGAGGAGAAAATAAAATATAAACACGTGCTAAATAGTAAAGCAACATTGAGTTTCTGTTTGAAAAATTAGTTACCTGCCAGTTGCAGTTGCAGAATTACGGCCTTGAAATTTGGTCTCACTGAAGGTTGCCTTATTATTCCTGTGGACAGCTGCCATATAGGGAAGAGGATACATTAGGTGAAAGTTTTTTAATTAGTATTTTTACTTGTAGTGAAGAAAAAAGTGAAAACTTACACTTCTTTGCTGCAGCTTGACCAAGGTCTAGTCCCAATCGTCCCTGCTTTATAAACAATCAGAACTTGGTTTCTTAAAAAATCTTGACAATAAGTGGCAGCATCATTTGTCCCAGATTCATGGTACAGAGTTAATAAATAAAGTAAAATGAAAGTGCGATGTCTAGTAAGTCATATTTATCGATTAGAAGTACAACAATTCTGGGTTCTCTTACTTAATTAGCCCTTCCAAGCAGGCTGTGTTTTTCCAGACAAATGAAACAACCTACCTTACAGAAAATTATCAATTGCTCAACTTGTAAAGCATATATTGCTATAATGTGAAGACTTAATTTGCTAAACTTACACTTGCAAGCAAAGTTAGACAACGTTAATAACCCAACACAAGATAAAGCATGCTCTCAATATGTATTCGGAGCCTTAACAAATATTCCACTGGAATAACCAACTGTACCATCAAACTAGTAACTTAAATACCATAGTGATGCAAAATCGCAAATGAAGGAGGTCAAAAATGAAAACCACAGAATGTTTCACTTACTTTGACAGCTTTCCTTGATGATGGTCCAGGTTCCACCTTGCATTGTGCTCCTAATTCCCTGCAAATTGCATGTAATATACATTTAGGGGTTGGACAACACACCACTTTTCAGGTTATAGGCAATCAAGGATGGTTCTTGCTGCTAATAATAGCAGAAGTTGAATATGTTGCCAAAAGAAATAAACTCAAGGCTTCATATTGGTTCAAGAACACGTATCCAATCAAAAGAACACTAGACACAAGTCTATTTATAATTAAAATGAGACTTCTATGTCACAAGTAGAAAAGTTACAACCTCTGGGATATGTGACATAATAAATTGAGAAGGATCAGCAATATGTCTGCAAGATAGAGGTGAATTGTTCCCACCATATCATCATTCTGCATGTTCCTCATTCAGGAAGACTCATTTCACATTGTCCAACTAAAATCTAACTATTTTATTATACTAACAAATTCTAATAAGATCCTCTTATTCTATCTTTCAAATATAATTACTATCCATAAATCAGTAACACAACATATGAAGCTCATCATGTTCGTATATATCCCAAACAAAAAGAAAAAGAAGGCAGTGTGTGTCCCAATTAATAAAATAGAATGGCAAAACAATGAAAACTGTACAACTACGAGATGAAATAAACAGTTCCGTCAGCAGTTCAAATGTATAAACTATTTACATCTTATATGACTTACAATAATACATTTAAGAGAAATAACTATATATAAATATTTACACACGTGGTGAAGCAACATTGCATTCATGTTTAAGATTTTGCACCTGCCAGTTGCAGAATTACAGTCTTGAAATTTGGTCTGTAGCTCATTAGAAGTGGCCTTAACATTTCTGTGGACAACTGCCATCAATTGAAGAGGATAATTTAAGACAGCAACTTTTTTGAATCAGTAGCTGTTTATTACCATGATAAGTAATACTGAATACATACGCTTCTTTAATGTCGTATTTTCTGTTGCAGCTTGACTAAGGTCTCGTCTCACTCTTCCCTGTTTCAAAGGTAATCAGAACTTGGTTTCTTAATAACTTGCTAACAAGTGAAAAATTAGAAAATTGACGGTGAGTTGGTGACGCATGTTAAATTAAGAATAAATAGAGAACGTGAAGAGAATCAAAGCTGAAAGTGAAATCTAATACAAGCATCCCAGATAATGAAATATTATCTAGTAGTAAATAATTTCGTTGAATGAACTTTAACCACTTCCTGATCCAATTTTCTTAATTATACCATTTCAAGTGGGTGCTGCATTAATTCCACAAACAAACAAAATCACTTAACCTCTGCAAAGGTCTCGTGCAATTCTCTTTCCAAATTTGACATTGCACATTAATATATGGAACACGTGACACCTTGATGCCTACAATTTTCTATGAGCACCAGAATAACGTCCTATATGGTACAATAAGGTTTGGAAAATGCTTACTCTAGCATAAAGCAGATAAGAAAATTACTTATTTATCGTACTTTAAGATGTGAATTGGTATATTATCATCTCTGGTATAGGTTTGTACTATCAGCCACACTCACACCAATAGCAAGGTATCCAAGACATACTGGAAAGGCTGAAACTAACTTAACTGATCTAAAGCATGCGATATAGATTAAAAGACAACCAATGTGAGTCACAGGTTTAAAATATGAATTATAAAGTGGCTACCTGTTCATTGTTCCGAAAAAATAGCAAAATGTGAATTCGAGAGCACCTCAGATAAAGTGAATAATTATAGAGGTATCAACAGTCATTTGCATACCATCGAAGTTTTGCCAGATGAAGTTGCTTCCATATTTCCCAGACCCGTAGTATATCTGTAAGTTGTAACTAATAAAGCATCAGGGGGGGGGGGGGGGGGGGGGGGAATGAAAACTAAAATAGATGCCAGTTAGTTAAATTACAGATAGTTAAGCAAACAACAGACTAACTAGTTCTCCAAAATCTTAGAATCAAAGGCAACCAAATTACACACTGAGATATAGCTTTAGAGTTTCAGGTCTTAAATAATATAGTTAATTCAAATTCATCAACACGTACCTTTGTGGATGCAACATTCCTTTACTTTTGTTGTTCCTGCAGAGAAGTGATGTATTAGAACGACAGAAAATGATTCAAACATATTCTTTTCCCTTTTTCTGCGATAGAAAGAGGCAAGCAAAATGCCACGACCAACTACACTCAAGGATGCTATAAAAATTCTTGTAGATTCTTCGGATGATTATATTATTATTGTCAGCCCTGATTAAAAACAACTTTCCACAAAGCTTCACCAAGTATTACTGCCATCTCTAACCCAAAGCGGGAACCTATATAATGATTACTTATTAATTCTTTTCCAGGTAAAGAAAAAATCGGCATCCCTTACCCAAGTTTAGAAGTTCTTCCTTGTTCACTTCTAGGAAAGCTACCTTTCACATTGCTGATATCAGCCAAAACTTTTCTTCCAACATTCATCTTCACTGCAATAGTTACTAAGTAGTAAATAGTTCTTGTAGCATCAAACTTCTTTCCTGGTAAGTTACCTAGAAAACTTAAAACTTACCAGATTTATATGACTTGCTTTTAATCTTCCTTGAATTCTTGATGTCACTCTACAAATAGAAGCACAAAAAATTAACAAAATAGTAATAGTTCTCTTAAGCTATATGTATGCAACAACTAGAGATATGCTAACCTTTGAATCACTACCATCTACCAGGTATCCACCACTGTTATGTGTGTGAGGCTTTCCACTGTAATTTATTCAAAAATACTTAGTAAATGAATTAGACAAATTAAATAAAGAAAACTAAATGCCTCTTATAGTCCAGTCATTGTACACAAATTGAGGAAAAAATCTAATATCTCTTAAAGTAGAGATCGTCAGAAAAAATCACTTTATTTTGTATCTTACATCTGAAAATACAGCGTAAGAAAAACTGATCAACCCAGCAACAAGAATCTTGATAACGACCCAAAATAGTAAATTGATAATAAACTTACTTGGTAACATTGTTGAGAGAATCAAGAATATTTACTCTGTCAGCCTCCGCATAAATTTTGAAATTATTTCCCAGACCTACTTGAGAAAACAATAAGATAGTACAATTCAAAATAAGCAACTAAAATAAGAAGTGGAGAGAATAGAAGTATTCAACTTCCAAAAATTACCTTTGTTACTCATTTTTTGTGTTTGATTCACCTTATCCGTGAGCGGATTCAGTCTCCCCTTAATGGTCTAAAAAATCACTAATTAGGGTTTTCTTTTACACTCAAGAAAAATATTACAAAAGATATGGAAAAGGAGAACCGGAAAACGGACTGTGATATTCAAGAAAACCACAATCGATTAAAAAAAATAAAAAATAAAAATAAAAATAAACTCACACCCTAAACAAAATGAGGGATTTCAATATTGTACCTTAACGGCCACCATGTTTTTCTTCGAAGAAGTCCCAGTGAAGTCGCAGCAAACGACCTTTTGTTTTAAATCCACTGATTAAGGCTTCAATTTGGGTATTCCTTCAAGATTCTTCCACATGCTTTATAATTACAGTCGAGAACAAAAGTTAAGTAAATAATTCATGCTGAGCAACCGCGGAAGACAAGTTGAAGAACAATTAAACAGACTTACCATGACGATTCCGAGAAAAATAACAAGGGGAATGAGTAGAATCTGTATATATTACCGTTGATTATAGTGCAACCGCGAACCTCCCTTTCAAAGTTTTTGAATGAACGGACGTTGAGTTTACGCTAATACCCTTCATGAAATTTCCAACTATGCCGCTCCGCTCTGGGTAATCCGTATTTTTCATCTTAAACAGAGCAATTAAAAATAAATTTTATTTTTAATACATTTAATAAATCTATGTACGAAAGTAATTAATTTTTGTCTATCACTTTCCTCGCATGAAACGATTGACTTATTTTCCAATTACTTATGTTCTATCCGCCTGTTTATGCTTAATTGTGAATTATGTCTGCTTTGTGGTGTTGTCATCTCTTCTCGCCTCAGTTAATGTTATTCAATATTTTAATAGTTAATTTGATAATTGTCATAGTACGTTATTTTTTGTTTATATTCTAAAGAGAAGCATAGTATAAATCAAGCAATTATTTTTTTTTATTTATATTGTGTAAAGCTAATGTAATAATATATTTACTAGTTTTTTATTGAATTACTCTGACATTTTAAATTCGGATTTTTAACAAGTTAACTTCATGTGATATGTTTAATGGATGATTTATCTTCCTTTGATATGAAAAATGTGAAATAAAATAATAAACAATTTACTTTATTTGCTAGTGGAGCTGATACACACACTTTATAATTAGCCTAAAACTTCATTTTCATATAAAAATAATCAATTTAACTTTATTCTTGAAAATATATTCACATCACTTTACCCCATGTGATATGCGTAAATAAACACTTTACCCTCTATATAAGATATGCACAAATTGGCACTTTTAACTCCATGTTATATTGCATAAGGAGAATTTTCTACCTTTAAAAAATATAAAAATCAAGAAGAAGATAATGTGAATCTTTATAAAATAGGGAGATATTTTATCTTTTATTTATCACAAGTAGTTAATTTGCTATTTACTTTTTTAAATTCAGTATAGTTCTCTTATCGTCAACTCACTTTATTGTGTCATTATCTTCGTGAACTAAGCCAAAAAAAATGGATGAAAAAAGAAGCAACAAAAAATCATCAATTATATAGTTTGGCCCCATCGAATCTTCATTTTTTGATATTGTAAGCCCAATTTACACTACAAATATTTGCTTAGGATTGACAATTGAAAATAAAAAGTTCAATTTAGACTTGCAAAGATATCGCATGATAAAATCTGGGCAATGAGTTCATAAATAATTTTTGAATTTTGATTCAAATTCAAGCAGAGTTGTAAAATCAAATCACCAAAACTTAATTCATATTATATCTTCCTGCCAAGTTTCTGTATGATCGATCATGTCCAAGCACCCTAGAATAGAAATTTGCCGTGGATAATCTGGGTGATCAATGCTTTGTACCTAGAGCTGAAAAACCCGAGAAGAAAACTATAATGTAGTTTGGTATTAACATCATCAACAACAAATTGAAGTTACATATGAACCGAAATCCACAATAGAGATCAGGCTAATTAGTTCAAGAAGCGCACTGAAAAATGCTTCTGGAATTGATGAAATAGAAGTTCGTACATCATAATCGTTCGAGAAACATGACAATGTAGATAAAAATGGCCTATATTGCAGTGTATAAAAGATTCATCATTATTACTTTTGAGAAAGAAAAAAAAGGTAAAAACATATTTGGTTTCAGAACATTACCTACAATAGATGCTCCAGCTCTCATAAACTGAACGGAGTGAGATCAATTTGATACTGTTGCTTCCCCTTGCTAACCCTCTATAAAGATAATACACGAATTAAAGCTCGACAAAGTTTTACTTCGGACAAAATAAAAGGCTGTGAAACTAGCTGAATGAATTCATATCGCCATGTTTCAATTTTTTTTTGCAGAATCTCAATCTACACAGTAGCCAATTCTACGGGGTTGATATCTTCCAAAACCAATATTGTAATTTGATTTGGAAATGAAACTGATATAGGAAATATTCAAGTTTTCAGCTACAAATTCAGATCTAAATGGCACAAGAATGATAGTTCTGCCTTCAGCAGAAACAAGAAAGGAGTATTTTTAAACAAACCAGGAGGCTCATAACCGAAAACTATGTGTCAGAACCAGCGTAATGAATTTGCAACATAGAGCATGTAGAGAATGATTTCCTGGTTAAATGATACATACTATGGCGCCGTAATGGTTTCTAGTGCTACTAGCTACTAGCATATAGACGACTTCAGAGCCACAGTATATTGCCAAGTACCAATGGAGTACCATAACCATTTAGGTCCCACATGATCAAATGGCGATTAGAGGTGAATACTGAGCACAGATCTCGAGCCAACTTCATCAAACTGCATTCTAATTATTTCCATCCAACCGCTAATATCTTATATCAGGCAATGGTAAATGTGTTTGGTTGTATCTATTCTAAATGTAAAACTGCTGAATGTAACAGTATCTGAGTGAAGTAGCAGCATTGTGTAACAGGTGATTATTTTGACTGTAACTTTAGTTGTCTAACTTAGTAAGCAATAACAAAGGAAAGCAGTTAACACAAGGGTACAGTTCATAGAGGAGTGACATCATCAAGCATACACAAAACACGTCGAATTTTTGATACTTCAGTATGGCCCCAACAAGTAGATTTAAATTGAAGAAGAATTTGTAGAGTCAATTTTTCACCCAAGGCCAAACTTACCTGTCCTACTCTCATTATTGCATTATGCCATGTTATTCTGTCTCTGAACTTAGATGATTGCCTCTACTATACTCTGTTCTTTTGCTTTGGACCTCATTCTTTGACTCTCAATGCGTTTTTATGAATTTATATACAAGGCAGGGGTAAAATCACTTACAGCAATTTCCATGAGCTCTTTCAGCAGTTCTTCAAAATGGCGAAGAGGCTGTATAAAAACAATGAATATAGGAGACAATTAAGACCACATACTGTACCCATAATGAGAGCTGCTTTTTTATGTTTCCAAGGAACCCAATATATAGAACTCTTTTTTAAAAAAAATCATGTACCATAAAACTTACCCACTGTGTTGGACCATCAACTGGAGCGTTTAAAGGGTCATTATGAACCTAATAGTCACAGCCATAAAAAGGAACTCAGCAAAAAGTACTAAGACTAATAGGCATTGTAACAAAAAAATCAGCGCGAGATATCAAGAGAAATATTTATAGAATTAAAACCATTAAAAACATTTAATAAGAAGGGTTAAAGAAAAGGCAAATCTAAAAAACCAGTTAGGATCCCCTCTGTACCTCCATAAAGATTCCATCCACCCCAACAGCAACGGCCGTCCGGGCAATGCAAGGTATCAGTTCGCGGAGACCTCCACTGGCAACACCACCACCTTCCAGCTGTGTAGATAGTCAGAAAAAGTCACTCCACATAAAATTGGAACTCTCTAAAGAAAAAGAAAATGACAGTAAGGTCCATATGGATCGACTTGGCATGAGACTAATTAGGTTTTTCATAGGTGGTAGGTGTCAAATCATCAACTTTCATAGAGAAAGATGTAGGTGTCAAATCAACCATTTTCATAGGTATAGCGTTTAATTAGGTTGGGGGAAATGGGTTGAAACCAGGTTTGGGTTTGGCTTGGCATGAGACTAGATACAATTGGCATTTGGCCCCGTTTTGATGGAGCGAAACCTGGGGCAAACTAGGTCCATATGGAGTCGTGGTTACATGGAAAAGTAGGTATCAGCTCTATGGAGGAAGAGAAATGAGGCAATAAACAATCTCTTTTTTTGGCTTCCAAATATCAACTATAATTTAATATGATATATTTAGTTGTCACATTAATTAATCGTCACACCAGAAATCATATATAGTTAAATCGTCAGTTAACCATCTAGTTACACCAAGAAATTTACCAACATTGTAGTTATGGCTGGAACCAAAGGGGTACAGCCATTATAGATACTTATTTATTTTGACGCAAGTTGAAAATAATCCCTCTAAAAGGGTCGGTAAAGTTTCATCAGTGTCTAAATAGAGTATTGCATTTTAGAACTCAAATAAATTACCTTTCTCCCTGCTGGTTGTTGCAATGAATGTGTTATATCAGCCACCTGAGGTTTATTTATCCAATTTAGAAAACTTGGGTTTCAGGAAATAGAGCACATGAGAAGCAGATGGTTATATTGAAAATGTTCTGAGAGATCATGTAGTCTAGACATGCCAATGATGGTATACACAACATTGACGCATAAGACAGTGAAGAACAATAATCTTACGACAGGACAGTTGGCTTCCCTCATCCACTCAAAGTTGCGTGGATCAACAATCAAGTCGTCTGCATGAAAAAACAACAGAACCATGATTCATACAGCCATAAACATTTAAATTTCAGTTTAATAGCTTCAGAGTCACTTTATAGAGATGTTAAAGCAACTTCTGCCGATGAAAGCTTAAAAGAATTATCTGTACAACTCATTGCACTTCTTTGACTTAAAGTATGATTTCAAGAAACAATTGGTTGTCTATGAATAGTGCTATACCATTCAGAAGTTACAGTTATCTACCCTAAACACATACAGAACTTTGATAGGCATAGAATCATAAACATATGATTTGTATTTTGCTCCTTTCATATGGGACATGGCTTTGCTGAATTTGATTAAATTAGGTAACAGTTTAATTACAGCTATTCAGTTCCACATCTACTGTAACATATATAATTTACATTACTCAAGGAAAACAGAAGGATTGAACTTACTATAGCCAAACATTGTGCCTCTCTCACAAACCATAACATTTTCATTTCCAGCCATTCTAATCTTTTCAGCAGAATTTGCCATGACCTACAAAACCAATTGACCAAAGTTTTAGCAACGTATATAAAAATGAGCCAGGTGGGGTATAACCCCCATACAAAAGGGACAGCATATGCTTACAGAAGGAGCACAAAATTGGCCTTTCTTTATGTTTATAATTTTCCCAGTCTTGGCAGCTGCCACAAGAAGATCTGTCTGTTATCCAAGAGGGTGCAGGATTAACAATATGACCATTAAGCATAAAAGGTAACATTTAACAAAAAGCATGGACGAAGAAAACTTCTCAAAAACAAAATCACATGGTCTGGAAAGGAAGGATTTAATTGTTATTAAGAACTGAATTATATTAATCTAACCTGTCGGCACAAGAAAGCAGGAATTTGAATTATATCAGCAACCCTACCAACTGCTTCACACTGAAAAATGGAAGTGTTGAAAGTTAAGAGACGGCTTGTGATCTGTGAAAACTACTTATACAATGTCATCATATACAGCTTCATCTGGAACTAGTCAAGAGGACAGCAAACATAAGAGAGAGAAACCTACTATAGTAATTATTTGAAATCAAGAAAACATGGAACTACACCAGAAGGAGAGCCACAAACAAACAGCTCGTGTCGATGAGGTTAAAAAGTTCAGATCAGGGAAATTTCCAATAGTCAAATTTATCAAGTCATTGCCGTCTGTGTCCTTTTTCGTTGAGGAAAGAGAATAAGAAATTATGAACCAAATCTATTTTAGGCATCAAATGATGGTGCATTGTAGTAAGTTATTTACTGAGATGTTCAATAAGCAAAACTTAAGAAGTTTATGAAGTAATTGGGTCTCAGATGGCAAGATACATTTTTCAAACTCTGATGAATATACTGTGACATTATGTTGGAATGCCAGTTAAACCTTGAAGTTCACCAAACAAGAGATAAGATAAATTTGTAGCAACAAAGCTTTCACACCTAATTGCTATAATAGCTCAAAGTATTCAACATCATTGCCAAAATTGTTTTACTCCAATAAATAAAATAAAGTGTTGTTGACTTGGGGAGAATAAGCGAAATTGAAACCTGGATTGTCTCATGCACATCGGTAACTATCGGAATGTCATATGTTGTTTTCACCCTCTCAAGGATCTGCAACACAAATAAATCCAGAATTCTCGTTTACTATTAAGAAAATTTAGCAGAAAATTGAACAATAACATCAACAAATACCTTCAATCCTTCCGCCAATCCAGGGCCACGAAACGACTTTGAAGACGTTCTATTAGCTTTGTCGAAGCTCGATTTGAAAACCAACGGCAATCCAAGTTTAGTAGTGATGGCCTTAATATGCTTCGCCATATTGAGAATGTGTTCCTCTGATTCAATCACATTTGGACCTGCTAGCACGAAAAATGGCTCTGCAGTCTGTTTCATACAAAAATTGACAGTGATTAGTTCATGAGCTCTTTGAATTGGAGATGATATTGGGGAAAACCAAAGAATCTGAAACCTTGAGCTGATTGTACAGAATTGATGAAGAATCCATGTCTACTTTGATACAATATTCTCTTGGATCTGAGCCTACTGTTAAGTCTCTCGAAGTAACTGAACACAGGTGCAGGGATTATCTCATTCAAATGTTTATGGTCTCATCACTGCTCATGGCCCACTTAAATTAAGACTCTTAATCAACTAGACTCCATAATTATCTTTTGATAATTAATCGACTGGCTTAATTATTGTGAAAAAAATTCCATATTTAATTTATCCCCGTAATTTATAAAAGAGCAATTTATCCTTGTGAAAATTTTAAAGTAATAATTTATTCCTTTGAGCATTATAAATATCATGATGAGGTAAATTGACATTAGCTCGTGACAAAAATATCAAAACTTTTGATCCCGTGTTTGGAAAAATTATCTGGTTCAATGACGTGATACAACACTTGAAAGACAATAATTTGGTTCATGTGCTTAGGGGTGTTCATTAACCCGCCTAACCCGCCCGACCCGCTCAACCCAACCCGACCCAACCCGAACCCGACGGTTTTTATTTTTATAAAACTAGTAATGGGTTGAAATTGTGACCACCCGAAAGTTATGGGTCGGGTTGCGATTTTAATGGTTAAAAACCGCCTCTAACCCGACCCATCCAAATATTATATGTTTTCTCTACCCAACACCACTTACCAAACAAAATATTGATAAATAATTAGGATTTTCCATCTCTAAGCTTCATGCCTGCTCCACTCTACAGTTTTATTCTCCAATGCGTCTCTCCTAAAAAATTAAGATTCAAAATATGTTCTCAATTTTCATCACTCATAAGTCACACCAAGCCATATGTGCGAGCCAAGGGTAGGAAATTTGAGCGAGCAAGAGGAAAGAGGAACATCAAAGTTTAAGCTATTCATAGTTATTAACCAAGTACCCAATTTCGTTTGGTGGATGTTTAGTTTAAATATCTTGCCACACCTACCTTATTTTACGTGCTCTTGTTAATTGTAGATCCCTTTTTTTGTAGTACACAAAAAGAGTTTGGAGAATATTTGAGTTTAAAATATATTTAAATTTTATTTTTATTTCTATAAAAAAAAAAAAAAAGAGTACTGTAACTTATGCATCAATTAACTTATTAATTTTTGCACTGTATGTATGTAGTTTCTTCTTATAAAACAATTGTAGGAATTGATCCTACCCATAAAAATCACCCCCCTATATGCTTCAAGCTTATAGACACTTCAAGCTCGTACCTTCGTACCAATGATTAATTTTGTTGAACAACGCGGATTGGAGAATTGTGTAGCTAGGAATTATAGTTGCAAAATGGGCCGTTAACCATGAGTTTGCGCAATCTTATTTTATTTTTATTCTTCCTAGTAAGATTGAATTTTTTGTAGTATAAGTTAGTTGAATATACTATAATCAATGGTTCAACCCGCCAACCCGCCCACACCCGCCTCACCCGAACCGCGCGGTTTATGAACTTAAAAATATGGGTGCAGTTTGAAATTTTGGCAACCCGCATGTGTCGGGTCGGGTTGATTTTTTCGTTGTCACCCGCTAAAACCCGACCGTGTTCACCCCTACATGTGCTTGATTTCTTGTAACTAACAATTTTGGGTTATTTGGATGGGTTATGGCTTGGTTTTGCGGGTCTCCGTTTAAAGAAATGGTTTAGGTGGTTTTGATGAAATCTTTGAGACTTCATTTTGATGGGTTTTGGTTGTTGATTTTTGTGGTTTGAATAAGTTGAAACCCCACTTTGATTGAGTTTGAATGTTGAGGTTTAGGAAAAAAAAGTAGGTGGTAAATGTCAAATCAATGTCTTTTTTAGTGAGATTTGAGGGAAAATGTAGGTGGTAGCTGTCAACTCAATGTTTTATAAGTTCGAAGAGTATGAGTGTGACTTTATGAATATGTTTTTGATGATTTTATGGGTTAAGCAAAAACTCATTTGAAAAGATTTTGGCTCGGTCTCGCGAAACCTGTGAGACCGGGCCAAAACTCATTCACATACACTCTTTATGTTCCTCCCTCGGAGTAAATGTCCCATAAACTAACATTATAATGTAAATAGAATGTAAATAGTTTATTTGATGAAATTGCTAAATCGTGATTTCAACTCTCTGAAAAAATGTACAATACTATCATGTGTTATATAAAACAAACACCAAACAAAGATTTTTTGAACCAAACTTCCTTGTACTTTTAAAAATCCTGAGTGTGTTTCACGCGAATAATATGCGATTTTTTTCAGTCAAAAATTTTCTTATACTTTTGAACGTTTGCACAAAACTTCCTTGTACTTTTGAAAATTTTCTTGTAATTTTAAATGTTTGCTCAAAACCCTCTTGTACTTTTTAATAAATTTAGAAGTAATTTAGACAATTCAATTAAAAATTAACGGTGTTAGTAACTAACAAAAATATCATATTTTATGTTGAATTTTTTTAATAGTACAAGGAAATTTGGTATAAAATAAATTTTACAATATAATTTTATACAAATTTCACATATAACATATGGTAGTATCTTGCATTTTCCCCAATATACTTGAGTGACTTCTTAGACCCGGAATGCCCAATTATTTTGTGATATTATTAGTGTCCGGTGACCCAAATTCAAACTTTGTTGGCCCACTTTGTTGATTTGGGCTTATTCAAATCCATTTATGATTATCCTCACATCAGCTTTACATTCATTTGCAATGAAAATCTATCAAATCTGCTAGGAGGACTGGATCCCAAATTCTCAAATTAATTGAGAAAAAGAGGAAACAACAGCACACGTAGATAAATTAAAGAAAAAAGGAAGCTGAACACAGAACACGTAGACATTTAACTTTGCAGCAGCAGCAGCTAAAATAAGTTGGCCAATTTAATAAATTGGTCTGTTCCTGTTCGTGGTGGGACACAAAAGCAAAGTAGCAAATCCACAATCAAGTTAAATATGGGGAAATAACGAAGAACGGTAGCTTTATGATCTGTACGACAAAATTAAAAGAGACCAAATTAAAAGAGACCAAATAGACAATATAACGACATTATGAGGCAACATGGCTAACTAAACAGTTCCATCTCGATGAAATCCACACTCCAAACCTTAGTGCCACGGATTTTTATGACAACATTTTGTCTCCATTTTCCACCCAACCAAAGTAAAAGCATATATATCCATTGGACTCGATCTTTCTCATCTCAAAAATCAATAATAATAATAACAATGCTTTTCATAAAGGTTCTTTTGATTAATGATTGATCTATCATTTTAACTTAGAAGCATATACTAAGTGAATGCTCAATTCTTGATATTCAACATCTCCTTAGTAATATAATCTCCCAATTTTTATACAACAATAAAAATGCTATGTGCAATAACATCGACCTTTAATATAATAATATTATTCGAATTCAAATAGTACAACATCGTTCACTAACTACGTACTAAAATTAAAGTTCTATCCAGATGCACCAAGACCGTTAGATAAGTGACCATATCTACAAGTAATGTCCTCATCCAACGGACTAAGTGCAACTACATAGACAAATCCCATCATGTCCTAATTCTCTCAATCTCCAATCGTCACATATATAGTTGTTAGACACGTCGATCCCACTCACTGTGCCTATTTAGTTATACTGAAAAACAGTATTAATAATATTTTGCTTGCTGCAATTTTTGTTGTCCATCCATATATATACTCTTCTTAATTGGCCACCATAAGATTCTACAAAGCAAGCATTAGCAGCTACAAAGGACCCTTTTATTCCCACCTTTCTTCTTCGTTTCCACAATGAAAAATCTTATGGATTACTCTCATAAGATCATAATCTTCTCATCCCTTATAATGGTTTTAATCCCAACCACAGTCTCAGGAGATTGCACGTGCCAAGACGAAACCGGGCAGAGCAACAAAAGTGAGGTCCTTAAGTTCAAACTTGGTGCAATTGCTGCAGTTCTCGTGGCTGGTGGCATAGGCATTAGCCTCCCACTTGTCGGCAGGAAATTCGAAGCCCTTAGGCCAGAAAACGACATATTCTTCTTGATCAAAGCCTTTGCAGCCGGAGTTATATTAGCAACCGGATTTGTTCACATCCTTCCTGATGCCTTCCGCACATTAACATCACCTTGCCTTAGCAGAGATCCATGGGGGAAGTTTCCTTTTACGGGGTTCGTAGCTATGTTGGCCTCGATAGGGACACTTATGCTAGACACGATAGCAACGAGCTTTTATAGAAACGTGCATTTTGGTAAATCGAAGCAAGTGATTGTGGATGAAGAAGCTGGTGAAGATGAGCATGATGGCCATGTACATATACATACACATGCCACACATGGCCATGCTCATGGAGCCGCCATTCCGGTCCATGAGACGAGCATGACGGATATAATCCGACAACGTATAATATCACAAGTAAGTTTGTTGAGAATACATACTTTTATCCTTCAGTCTTCAGTTCCAAATGATTAGATTTCACATGGATTGGGTTAATGCCTACATGGTTAGGGACTAGCTCAACTCAAAAGCTGGTTCAAGAGATGACAATTGCCCAAGACCTTATAAGGAGTACTTAGTCTTGATATCCAATTCACGAGAGACACAAATGTCTAACACTTTTTTTTTTTTTTTTTCTTTCTTTTCTTCCAATTTTTCAATGGGTGATTGTTTTTGTAGGTGTTGGAGTTGGGAATTGTGGTGCACTCTGTATTGATTGGCATCTCGTTGGGGGCTTCTATGAATTTGAATACAATAAAGCCTCTATTGGCTGCTCTGTCTTTCCACCAGTTTTTTGAAGGGATGGGACTTGGTGGATGCATTTCTCAGGTAAAACTACAGAGTTGATATAGTGTACATTTTGGAATCAAGAACTTGGAAAAAATGTTGTCATGTTTCATCATTTTTATCTATATGTTGCCATAATGTTTCCACCATTTATTCCAATATTCTAACAAGAAAGTTTTATTCCAGTCCCCACTTCCTTTTATTCGTTCAAATGACCAAGAAAATACCCAAATTGGCAATATTGATGATTTTATTCCTTTTTGTTTTGATATTGAGTTGTGTGTTTGGACTCTGATTAGGCCAAATTCAAGTCTGTGACTACAACGATTATGACATTGTTTTTCTCACTTATGACACCAATTGGGATCGGGATTGGAATTGGGATTTCAAGCGTTTACCAAGAGAATGGTCCTAAGGCACTTGTAGTTGAGGGGATGTTCAATTCCGCTTCAGCCGGGATCTTGATTTATATGGCACTTGTTGATTTGTTAGCAGCTGATTTTATGAAACCAAGGATGCAAAGCAATGTTAGGCTTCAGTTGGGTGCACATGTTTCACTCCTTTTAGGTTCTGGATGCATGTCTTTTGTGGCTAAATGGGCTTAGTTTAATCTCGCTTCTGTCTTTTGTGGCCTAAATTGGCTTAATTTCTCTTCTGTCTTCTTGTTTGTGTTCAAGTTTTGTTGTATCACCAGAATGTTAATAATGTTGGTGGTCTCCATATTTCACAGAATGCGGAATCAAAATTTGAAATGATATTTATTTATATTAAATGTATATTATAATTATTGAAAAACTCAAGAAAGTTCCATGTATGTTGTGATAGAGTGTAAAAAAGCACAAGTGAATGGAGGGAGGAAAATGAAGCAGCCACACACACAAAGTAATACTACTACTACTACTACTTGTCCGTTAAGATTTTAATTAGAACTTGACTCAATCCAATTCGTTTATTAAATCGACATATATATATTGCCAGATTATCATGACATACTTAAATTATCTAAAGAAATCATATATATAAATAAACATGTAGGACTAGGAAGTACGTACTTCCTGGATCATTACTGTTCTTTTGCACAATTTGTTGAGCTCAAAAGTAAGCATCTGCAAGTAGAGTGGATAAATAATCAAGGAAAAGTTCAAACAAGAAAGATGGCTACATGATCTTCCAACATGGTGGTGACACTGACAGAAGAATCCTACTTCTATGCACATTTAATTTGGACACAATTTTCTGAATTCACCATATCTTTCAGAGTTTAAACTAATAAAGTGAAAGATATCTCTGCCTATTCCATGTACTTTTAAACATGGAATAAAGTCTTCTTACCAACTAAAAAAGGAAATAATATATAAATTGCATTATTATATATTACACAACACTGATCAAAATTATTGAATAACTATTTCATATTTCATTTAAATTTAGATTTAGAAACATTATTTCTCGACAAAGAAGCAAATCAAGGATGTTTTCTGCAACTGTATGAGGATGTACTCAAGATTTACAAGCAGATAGTATATTGCACATGAAGTTTGTGATTCTATTAACTGGATCCAACAATAGAACTAAGAAAAGGAAACATGAGAGTATTGACATATCATCACAAATAAACCACCTAGTGCTATTGGCAATGAGCAACTTAACTTTTATCAACAATATAGATAGGTAACATACCAACAGAGTATTTCAGGACTAAAATTTCCGACAAAGAAGCTCATGACTACCAAAATCCCTAACATGATTTGATTTTTTAAAATCTTTGACAGCCACTAGCTAATAATATGATACGAAATGTATACCGTCTTATATTTAACTTGTCAACTTAATTGTTCGTGATATTTTTCATAGTATACATACAACAGCGATCAACCTACAACAACCTAGAATTGATTGGCAAAACAGAACAATATAACAGTGATGATTCATTTCATACTCCTTAAAAAATTTAGACAAGGTGGTGATATGGCTGGCAGATCATGTTATGACAATATTCAAATTTCAGGTATAGATATGTAAAGAAATATAAACAATATATTTATAAGAGACAAGTACAAAAAAAGATGAAAAAAAGGTTTTCATAATAATAATACAGAGTAATACATTGAAGAATTAAACCTTTGAGCCTAGTCACTACAAGATAGCGAACCCAAGTTCGAATCTCTATTGGGAAAGGTTCCCACTTTACATGTGTGCCTACAAAAGGATTAAACCTTTGGGGGGAAAAAAAAAAAAAGTACATTCAAGAATTACCTCAAATAAGTTTTCTAGTTACATAACCCTCGAACCAACAAGAGGTTTGGGAGGGGATAAAGATCTGATTTCAGGTGCTGAACTAGGAAACAGTGTGTTAAGTTTATGCATCAGAATGTCAGATCTTGAAGGAATCTCATTTAATAGGAACTGCTGCACAATTGGTTTCTTAAACCACTCTAGCACAGAATCCCCTGGGGCCCTTAAAACAACCTTACTGACCTCAAATGGCGACTCCACAGAGCTTAGCATTTGAGCAATCACTATCTTCAATGTTGGTCCAGTAACTAATTTCATTCTTCTTGGAACAACACCATAATATAACATACGTTTTCTGAATCTATGAAGCGTGTGAACAACTGCTATAAGAGCGGCTCCAACAGACAAATTCCTGACATCAAGGGACCAGGCAATGTGTTGATCGAAAACAATTGCCTTGGGGAAAAGCTTGTGCTCATATGCAACTTTCCAGACACATCGAGCACGATTTATTTGTCCCATTAGTACAAGGTAGTTAAGTAGGACATTAACAAAGTATCTGGCAGCACCTTCTTCCAACTCATAATCAATATCTTGGAAAAATTCCCTCACAAAAGATAACACTGGTTGTTTCCTCTGTTCAGGCCCTGTAAAGAGTCCACACATGAAAGCGTGAGCTTTGTGCTTTGTAGCACTCAAAATCGACATCAAATGCCTCTCATTATCCTCATCCTGACATCTGACAAGATGGGCTAAAATAGATGTGTAAAGTATGAGATCCACTTTAGCTGCAGAATGAACATATGTTTGAAGGAGTGGCTTGGCAGACTCATATAAGCCGTTCTTCATGCATGACTCAAACAACTGCCTCATGATGAAGTTATTTGTTCTGATGCCTGATGAACCCATGAAGCGTAGCCACCTCAAAGCAAGGTCGACTGAACCATCTTTTATATAAACCATGAGAACATCACTGGCATTCACTTCAACAGAATAACCCATGGTCTTCATCTCAAGCAAAATTTTTGCAGCCACATCCACAAGCTTCTTCTTTGCCAGTAATGTCAGTAGAGATGTATAAGTGCTGAGACCTGGTCTCAAACCAGCATTTGTCATTGAGTTATATAGTTTCATGGCAGCATCCACCTGCCCAGAAGCAGAATGCATCTCCAAGAGTGAAGAGTAAGTCGAGGGGGTCGGTAAAAATCCAGCCTTTTCCATATCTGAGAAAATGCTCATCGCTATCTCAAGCTTCCCAGATTTAGCATGGGATTCGACAATTGTTGTGTACAAACCATAGTTAGGTCTAAAACCGGCTTTCTTCATCTCATCCCATAGCCTAAGTGCTGTCTCCAGCTTTCCAGCTTTAACAAATGACTTGATTAGAGAAACGAACATGGTTCCAGATGCCCTCAACCCAAAACCTTGCATTTCCATGTAAATTTTCATTGATGTATCTAACCTCCCAGCCTTCCCCATTGTATCAACAAGAGAAGCAAAAATACCAGAAGATGGCCGATAATTCTTTGCTTTCATCTGCTGAAAAAGCTTCATAGCAGCATCAAGGCGACCAGACTTAGCAAGGCTTGGTATCATCATGTCATAACTTGATGCATCTAAAGAACAACCATCTTTCTCCATGTTCTCGTAAATTTCAAATGACTTATAAGGTAATCCTTTATTCAGAAACAAAGTTATAAGTGAATTATATGTTTTGGTATCGAGTTTGCAACCCAACTCCTGAATTTTCTTGAAACAACAGAATGTAACCTCTAGTTTCTCAGCCTTAGCAAGATATTGGAGTACCCTATTATATGCGTCAAATGAAGATATTCTACTTCCACTAGAATCATGTACCATTTCCTCAAAGACCGACTGAATCCCATCAAAATCTCGGCTTAGATTCAACTTGTCGAACAACATAACATAACACTCGTCATTAGGCAAATACCAAGATTGCCTCTTGGCCCATCTAAACAAACTCATCAGAGCATCACTGTCATCAATTATCTTTAGAGCCTGAGTTATGTGAGTCATGTTGGGAACAAACTGCAGTTTATCCAATTGGGTCTCCATTTCAGGGCCCCATTTCCACCTCTTCACAACCTCAACTATTTTAGCCACAGCCGAGATGTTCGAAATGGGCTTTTTCAACCCACCCGCCATTACATGGTCATCGACCCCTGGCTCAACTGATCTGATGCCCCTACCGGAGTAAATGATGCTACCGGATTCATCTAAGTAGTCTATTTCTTCAGTCCACTCATTAGAATCTTCACCAACAACATGCTTCCCAGAACAATAGTTTCGAGCGAAATGACGGTCGTCGGCCACAGAAAAGCCAGTAATTGTGTAGGAACTTAAATGGGTATTACTCAGAAAGGGTAAACATTGGAAGTTCATGAGATTTTGAGTGAGTAATTTTCTTGTACCTCTCAGATTATTAGAGAACAAAAGGGTCCGAAGTATCATATCCTAAATCTTAATTTTAGTTAACAGATTGAGGTAAAAAAAAATTATAATAATGAAGAACGTGCGGAAGACGTTTTTCTTACCTTGACAATTTCTTCCAGTTAGATGAGCTTGCAGAAACCCTAAACCCAATCATGGCCCTCTCATTTTGTAAGATTTTGCCCATTTAATTGCCCGTCGGAGCGATCCGATTCCAATATGGATTCTGGTACATTGGTTCTCTGAACCAAATGCTAAACTTGGGCCCAATAGCCCCAACCCGTTGCACAGTAATTTTTCCTTCAGCTCATTTTATCACAGCTATTATTTTTTCTTTAGATTTCATGCGGACTTTCATCGGAATATTAAAAGTAATATTTCGAACTATTTTACTTATTTTTTTTTTTTTTTGCGAAAGTACCTACAAAGAAAACTAAACTACACAAAACAAAATAAAATAATTACAACAAGTCCTCCTTGAGAAGAGAAACAACATCTTGAGGGGGTTCATCCCACAACTAAAATCTTCCCGGGATAGTATGTCCCTTCCTAGCAAGAGTATCCGCACATCCATTTTCGCTCCTCCTTGAATGAGTGGTCATACTTTCCCAAGGCATTCTAACTTCTACAATCTTCAATAAACCTACCAAAGGGGTGGGTCTCCGCATCCGCTTCTTTAATGAGTTTAATAATAGCTTCAGAATCGACTTCAAGAACAATCTTATGAAATCTCCTCTCCTAAGCAATGGACATCCCTTCTCTTGCTGCCAACAATTCGGCCATAGTTATCGAGATATTCTCAAGCTTTTGGGTAAACCCCATGATCCACCCACCATACTTTTATGCATACAAAGTCAAACAAAAAATCTAATTCTCTCGCAGCATTTGAATCTCCACAGCCAATTCCAATTCTGATCCATCTCTAAACAGTGGAGTCCTTCATTCCTACCAAGACATGAGAAGGTTGATTTGCAAGAGAACATGCCATTCGACGAGCCTTCTCATATCCTTGTATCATCCCTATCAAGATTTGTGAGGCATCGTTGTGTTACGAATGGCTTCTTTTACCCCTTCGGGCAACTTCGTAGTAATACAATCCAAATTCCAATTACCATTTTCATCGAGTTTATCAGCCACCTTCCAGTCTCTTTCATTCAACTCAACTACAGTTTCAAGGGACTTGCAAATAGGTTCTTTACCTAACCAAGTATCATTCCATAGAGAAATAGACTTTCCATTCCCAACACACGATTTCACCACATTGAAGCTTCTCACAATACCCTTCCATGTGGGAGAATCACCGTTTTTAAGCACATAATCAAGAAAGTCCGCTCCCTTTAAATATTTAAGAAAAAAAAATCATTTTATTTTAAATTTATGATAATCATAAATGAAGTAGTTCGGTCTGTTTATTTCGTGTTGTAAGAGAATTTTAACTATTTTTAAAAAGACAAACAAATATTTTTTTTAAAGATGGGCTTTTTTTAAGATAAAAATTTATTTGTTTGACTTTTAATGCTATCCGAAAAAAAATATAGCAAATCCGTAATATTTGTGTAAATTTCTCAATAAATATCCGAACCAACTGTAATGGGGCCGATAGCCCACCGTGGGATTTTCCTTCTAGTCTTCATAATTCCCAACTCAAACTATATTATTGAAAAATATTTCCTTAACAACTTTAAAGAAACACATTCTATCAAACCAAAACACGGGCCGGCACTTAGCCCCTCCGCTTCATTTTAGTTATCACGCTTACAATTTTTTTATTTTTCAAATTAACTGTTGCATTTGATTTTCGAAACATTTTTTTCTCAATTTTATTATTTTTACTTTTAGGTTGATATAATAAATCAGAGTGTACAAAAATCAATAAAATTAATATATTTTTGACATCTTAGTGAAGTGTAATTAAAATTGTTTCATTATATGTGCAAAAAGATAAGATGTGATAATTAAAATGAAACTTACTGAATTATGTATAGATGTGACAATTAAAATGTACCTCATAGAAACTAGCTTGGAAATAATAGTAGTACTTTTTTTTTAGTTTGAAATATATATACCAAGTATACAACTATTCCATAACCTTTAAACCCTAACATCAGAACACCCTATTTCTGCATATCTCGACATCGTACGGCTGCAGATATGGACGGAGCTCCGGTGATAGATGACGGTTTCTCGGCGTCAAGGCTTTTCAACCAGGGTTACTCCTATACATACGACGACGTTATTTTCCTCCCACACTACATCGACTTCCCAACAGACGCCGTTACTCTATCTACCAAGCTCAGCCGCCGCGTGGCACTCGCCACTCCGTGTGTCGCTTCTCCGATGGACACCGTCACCGAATCCTCTATGGCTGCCGCCATGGCTTCCGTTGGCGGTATCGGTATCGTCCACTCCAACACCACCGCCGCTCACCAAGCATCCCTAATTCGCCTCGCCAAATCACACAAAATTCCATTCACTCACGACCTCGTATTCAAAAGGCCCTCCGATTCTATTCTATCCGCGGAGGAATTCTCTTCCGCTCCGTGCATTTTTGTGACGGATTTAGGGACCCATGATACGAAAGTTTTAGGTTTTGTCAAAAAATCTGATTGGGAAAAGTTAAGTGATAAGGAAACTTGTGTTTCCAAGTATATGACGAAATCGGAGGTTATGCTTCCGGCAAGCTATAGTTTTGAGGATGTTGCGGGTTATTTGGTGAAGAATGAGCTTGAATTTGTGCCTTTGATAACGGATGAGATTGTGAATTTGGTTTCCCGTGATGATGTGGAGAGGATTAAGGGGTTCCCTAAGTTGGGGTTGCCTTCGTTGGGTTCGGATGGAAACTTTTTGGTTGGGGCATCAATTGGGACTAGAGAGTCCGATAAGGAGAGATTGGAGCATTTGGTCAAGGCGGGGGTGAATGTGGTAGTTCTCGATAGTTCTCAAGGGAATTCCATTTACCAAATTGAAATGATTAAGTATGCTAAGAAGATGTATCCCGAGTTGGATTTGATTGGTGGGAATGTGGTGACCACTTATCAAGCTCAAAACTTGATTCAGGCGGGGGTGGATGGTCTAAGAGTTGGAATGGGATCGGGTTCGATTTGTACAACTCAAGAAGTATGCGCTGTAGGGCGTGGGCAGGTAACAATTGCTGAATATATAAATATTTAATAGTCTGTTGATACTAAGCTAATAAAATGTTGTATCAATGGTATATGACTTTGAACAGTGTTAAAATGATTCTACACAAATATATCTGATAATAGATACCCTACCTTTACTTTAAAAAATGATTCTTTTAACATATATTTAATAGAAAGATTTATTTACTACTCTGATTGCCAAGTTTATCACTTGTATTTTAGTTTAATTTTATCTGATATTCTGTTTTGTTGTGTTTTGAAAGAAATTTGAAAATCATTGACCTGTGAACTGGAATGCAAAACTTTTTCAGGCAACGGCAGTTTATAAGGTTGCATCAGTTGCTGCACAGAGTGATGTGCCTGTGATTGCTGATGGTGGCATCTCAAATTCTGGGCACATTGTCAAAGCTTTGACCTTGGGAGCATCAACTGTAATGATGGGAAGTTTTTTAGCTGGAAGCGCTGAAGCTCCTGGCACTTATGAATATCAGGTTCATTTCAGAATGCTTTGAAAATAAAATAAAACAATGCAGTTGTATTTCTAGCTGGTATTTAACAAAGTTTTTGGTGCTCTTTGCTGTTTCACTTTGTCATTCTCCATTGACTTTCTCAAACACCTTTTTCTAAGAATCTAGAAGGTGCAAACTACAAGATCCCTAAACAGTTTGTTTCTTGTGGCAGTAATTAATATCTGAATTTTAAGGCAACTGCGCCTGTGCTGTTGAGAATATTTGGGATTAACTAGGTCATTCATTTGTGAAGTTCAGATGGACTTAAAAGATCTTTTTCCCTCTGAAAGGGCATATCAATGTACTTATTATCCTTACATATTTTGAAAATGATCATGAAGTCCTGACTAGGAAGTAATTATATTCATGGGATGACTAATGGCTAAGAATTCAACTAGGTATGCATATTTATAGTTTCAGAATGAAAGAATTAATGCTAACAAATATTCATGAGTGTCATTGGTGCTTTCTGGTGAGCTACCTTGTAGTCAATTTTTTCTCTATTACTTTTAAAGCAACAGATTTTAATTCTAAAGCTAGCAATTATGATAACAGGGTGGCCGTCGAGTAAAAAAGTATCGAGGTATGGGATCCTTAGAAGCAATGATGAAGGGGAGTGATGCTCGGTATTTGGGTGATAAAGCTAAACTGAAGATTGCTCAAGGGGTAGTTGGTGCTGTGGCAGATAAAGGTTCTGTATTGAACTTCATACCCTACACAATGCAGGCAGTGAAGCAAGGTTTTCAGGATCTTGGTGCTTCATCTCTGCAGTCTGCACATGACCTGTTGAGATCAGGCGTGCTGAGGCTAGAGGTTAGTTTACATTTTCTTGTATTTATTTACTTCCAAGAATTATAATTTATAATTTTTCATTGGAACCCCATATCCATCATAGTGTAATCATACCCATAAATTTTGCCAAATGAGGAATCATTATAAATTTTGTCAAAGGACTAATCTTGTTAAACCCGTTTTACTTTCTTCCTCTTTCAGGTTAGGACCGGAGCTGCTCAAGTTGAAGGTGGTATTCATGGATTAGTCTCTTATGAAAAAAAATCTTTCTAAAACCTTTGTAATGCTTCCCATAAGAAATGATAGATGTTGTTTGAGGCTTGGCCCCAAGTCTTCTATTAGTTAAATTAAGTTTGGACGATGTGGTCTGAGACAAGAAAGCTTCATATATCTCATATACCCAAAACCCATCAGCCTTCATTTTTTGAGATTTTTGGCTCGTAGCATTATTGCCCGAAGTATGTACTTTGTGCAAGTGTTAGACTTGGTCGTTAGTTACTTTCTAGTTCACCTTTGTTGTATGAGCTTTTCTATTTCTTGCCAGATCGGAGTTATCTATGTTTTGAGGACAAGTAGTACGTCAACAAGACTACAACAGTATTTCCTTGTACTTACAATTGCTAAATATCCGGCCTATCTTTCGTTTGTCTTATGAGATCTATTAGCAAAACTTGGTAGTATATAGTATGTACCTAACCTCCCGTCAATTGGTTAGCATTAGTTATAATAATATAAACAAGTCAACTAGAATCAAATAATTCATTTTTTAAAATTTGATTTGATTTTTTTTTCTTTTCTATGTGATGAAGTTTTAAATTGTATTAGGATTTGATTTGACCTTTAAGAGTTATGACGTAAACAAATTGAACAATATTACTAAATTTTGACTTGACGTCTAATCGAGTTAGAATGTTTAAGATTTTAATATTAAGAATTCTGTATATTTCGTCATTTTTAGCTTTGAAAGTTCAAATCTAGTTTCAAGAGCTATCAATTCTTTTAGTTTTCAAGTTGGATTTAATAATTCAATGAATTTTTTTCGCCAAATAAGATATGAATCTGGAATAATCTTTACCGTTAAGTGGTAAACAAACATGCACTCCGTAAGTGAAAAGTGAAAACTCACCTTCGGCATGTCACTCCATTTAGGTGAATTCAAATTTTGACTTAAAAAAATTAGAGAAATAACAATACAGATTACAATTAATAACCAATCGGAAGGCCAAAGCCTAGGATAAAAAAGTTCCACAAATCAAAAAGAAAATACTGCAATGTAAAGATAGCACAAGATAAGTATACATTCAAGATTTCTTGAGAACAATAGGATTATTAATAATCTGGTTCACAACTTTCATCAATTCTTGTGAGGAGAATCCGTCATCTTTAAAGTAAAACAAGTGCAGAATTGTGCTCATATACCAAAAGAATTCCTTGCAAGCTCTCGGGAGGACACTGTTCTTTCTGTCAAGAACTAATCTATGCAGCTCCCTCCTAAGACCCTCGGTCGATCTTTTTATTTCTTCAACGGCAGTTTCGTCAGTAATGTCACCACCATTGTTAATGATGTACAATGACACAGCACTAAGCTTACCATCCTTCAACTCTCTCTGCAAGAAACCAAAAACACAGCTATTGGTAGAAGATGGACAATTGTATGCAAAAATACCGAGTTATTCGTAACTTACTCCCCCAATGACACATAAATTTAGCGGATAACAGCAAAAATGTTCTTGTGATACGTTCCCCAGCACAAGTTTTCATATAGGGAAATAATGTAAAGACAAAAATGCCTTCTGTAGACACCAAAACTCACTATTTCCGAAATTAATTTCATTTGAAAAGGAAAGGAGAAGAGTGGTAAATTTGTCCTTTTAACACACATTTTCCACTCTCAGTTGCCATCATGGTTTATTTGAGGCATTTCAGGAATAACAAAGGATATCAGCGAATAAATTTTTAATAGGGGTATATCATCAGTTAGACAACTCACAAGGGGATAATTTGCAGTTTACTCCCAAAGGCCAAAAGAACAAATATCTTACCTTGTAACCTCGGATATCGTTTAAAAGACGTCCACAAGTACTCATCAATTGAAATAGATTATGGTATTCCGAATGGTGAACCATTTCCTCTGAGACCTTTGGTCCAATGAGATAAATAGCTGGAATGACAATTGGCCCAAGGGCAAATGATATGTATGCATTGCTCATGTACTCATCCATCGTTATCACAGTGCGTTCTCTAGCCCATTCGGTTTCTTTCAACATGGAATTTAACAAATCCAACCACTGCAAACGAAAAACAAGGCATCATGTATTGCTTGAAAGAATATAATACAGTAGTATTTAACTACACTCTTATTCAGATGGAATAGAATAGAATCTCACAACGTTAATTATGTGCTTTGTCACGCTACGTGTTTGTCGTATGAATGCTTTGTCTCCTATCTCTGAGATTGTGCTCTTAAGTGCTGAAAATATTATCTGTACGTTCTGAGAAGAGCATTTGGTGCTAGCACTTATATCCCATCTGTAAGCATGATAATAGAAAATTATTTCATATCAATAAAATAATAAACGGGAATGATTTGAGTAAGAAGAATAAGGTGTGCTGCTTACTCTTCAACTAACTGAATCAAGTTTTTCAATTCCTCTATTGAACCTCCCACATCAAAAAAGTCATCTACTACAGTGGTAAGAACTCCGTTCTTTGCCCATGACATACGAGCATCCGATAGTTCCGGAGAGAAGAGAGTTGCTGCAGCCGAAAAATAACAATATGCAGACTTGCTCCTCGCAAACTTCAGTTCATCCAATCTGTTTTCTATGATCCATCTATAGACATACAAATGATAAAATATTTTATGTTTTATAGTTTATTTATTATAACATTCTAATGTTCACGGAAGCATAAGTTACGCCATCGTGTGAACAAATATTTTAATATAAACATTCCTATTGCTAGTACTTATAAATAAATCACCTGAATAATCTTATACCCAAACATCAAATTTGAAAATCATTAACAGGCATGAATAGCCTATATATAGAGTTATATACTAAATGGAAGATTAAAATTCAACCAAACAAATACACATACAATAAGGTTTGCAATTGGACAAATATACACCCTTCTACTGTAATACTTCCTCTTCTTTTTCTAACAAGCAGTTATAAAATACTACATCTAGCTGCTGATTATATCAGTAATATTTGAATCATAGTTTAACATCAGCATTTAGAATAAAACGGTGGTGACATTAGTTCTGTCACTTACGCAAACACACCTTTCAAGTTCTTTGAGTTCTTCGCGATGTAGATTCTGACATTCGTTGAAGTCTTCTACGGACATGAAATAGAAATCTTTGCTGCCAAAATTTGGTGAACTGAAATAGAAAAGGTTAAAATCAAAGTGACAGTTGAGAGAGAGAGAGAGAGAGAGAGAGAGAGAGAGAGAGAGAGAGAGAGAGCAATTAATAGAAACACTAAAACAAAAAAATCTACCAAAATGAACTTTTCAAAATTCTTGTATTGTCTATGTAATAATGCTCTATATTTCTCCGGTTCCCAATCCTTTCCACGAGTGCATAAAAGGGATACTGGAGAGCATCCTTAACCTGCAAATGACTAAATGTAAGTATTTTTATTACCATTTTCTTGTATTGGATTTGACAGGTAGGAACACTAACAATACCTCTTGGACAACTAAATGATTTGAATTGCTAGATAATTCCTGCTCAAGTAAATCTTGAAGCCTCAAATTTTGTTTCTCTAAAGCTGCTTCATTCGGGAATATTATTTCTGATGCCTTATATGATTCAAGAATTCTGTTTATGTTTCTCGGACTTCCATCAAGGGAATCAGGAAAAGACTCTTCTTCTATAAGTTTTGTTATCCAATCTGCAGACATACCAAACGAACAAAAAAATGTGACCATTTTAAATCGAAAACAATAGAAGAGAAACGGATATTCTTCATTTTAGTTCACCTGAAGTTACATCATATCCATTCATTCGCAATATCTTAAATGCTAAAAAACAAGTAGAACCATCCATAAATATTTCTTCGTCACCCTGCAGCCAGCAACTTTTATGGGCTCATGTCAATAATTTTTTTTGTATATTATTTATCATAATAATATATGCTCTATGAAATGATAATAGATACTACCTGTATATTTCATCCAATACACTCTCAATTTCTTTCCTGAAATACCGGCTAATCCCCAACTGTTGAAGATTATCAATCGTGCGAAGCTGAGTGTATATCTTTAGAGGGTATATTGTGGGAACTGAAATGAATAACAAGAAAAAGAAGATAAGACTTTAAGTTGCCTAAATATGAAAAGTCGGAAAATAGGAAATGCGATAAGATTACCGGCATTTCCAAACTTCTCTAAAGCTGATTGAAGGTAATCGAGGCATTTAGCATTATGGTGGAAAATAGAAACAGCTGCTGTTGTAGAAGGAGAGTTAAATAGAGATCCATTCTTTCTTTGATATTTCATGACCGATTTCAAGTCCTTTAAATTTCCCATCCCTTCTGAAAGATATGTCATGTGAGCTTCCATCTCCACTATGTGACTTTCATTGCATCTAAAATGAATAAAATATCCAGTTAGCTTGTGATATAAATTTCATTTAAAAAAAAAAAAAACATTTCAGTTTCCTCCCTAGTCAACTCAACTTTACTATACATCAACGTTTTCCATATTTCACATTGGACCTTGTAATGGCAACAAGGACAAAGTGTACCTTTTAAGCTCCAAATTTTTTGTATGGATAAAACTATTGAATATAGTTGGCTCCAAATTGAGGTCCAAAGACAAATCTCTAGCATACTCAAGCATGCTGGGGAATATAACCTCAAATCCCACAGGAGAAAACTGATGATCCTCCGTAGCTGACCTAAAATTCAACTCAATAAATTGCTTTCCTGCAAAAATGAGTGCCCATCAATACGCTAAATCTATATTTGCAAAGGAAACAAAGAGTGAAATGCAAAAATACCCCCTATGATTTGCCCAAACACCCCCGTGTTATTTTTATTGGCAAAAATCCCATGCTGATATTTTTTTTATTAGCAGAAGATCCCCTCCCATGCAGGAATACATATCTTGTAGGAAATATAACAATTAAACCCCCAATAGAAAATGCAAAAACACTTGTATAATCTAATAAATTATCAATAATACTCCTGAAAACTTTGAAAATTGGCAATAAAACCATGTTCATTCAAAAGATTGACAATAACCTCCCCATTGAGTATCAACTTATGAAGAAATTTCAAATGTGATTTTTTGCTAATAAGAAAAGAACACGGGGAGTAAAGAATTTGCTAACACAGAGGTTTTTTTTTTGTCAATTAGGCAAAACACGGGGTATTTTTGAATTTAGCTCGGAAACAAACCTCTACTAATTTGTTCTTGACCAACTCCCCATTTTTTGAGCGCAAGAATGCAAGCCAAAGTTGAAGAAAGGACATCTTTTTGCAAAAGACGATGATGATGGGGACGAGCCCAAGAACCATTTTGACACTGGTTTTCAAGCAACCAATTTACGCAATCTGGGAAATAAGGTTCGTGTGAAGAATTCGGAGAAGGGACCATAGCAACCCATGCCGTATCATATGTTGATATCGAAAGTTGAGGCTCATGAATCAACTTTGCTATTCTTTCTCTTCTCTCCTCAAAACACTGATTAGGTTCTTCACAATATCAGTCAAATCATTCTTATATATTTATAATAATTAAATAAATTAACAGATGGAAAAATTAAGACAAGTCATACCAGTACTGAAACATGTTTAGTTGATGTTACTCTTCCAAGTCCAGTGTGCAAAGATTCTGCTCGTAACAATTCAAGGAAAATGGAATATTCATCCGTTAAAAGGAACGACGTCAAATAGCTAGCTTGTTTCAACCAAAGAGATTATTTTCTTATATGAGTATTTCATTTTCATTTTCAGCTAAGAATAAAATAAAAGGAATTAACTTTTTTCTAGTATTCATGATCCTTGAAGAACCCAAGTTCCAATTTTACCTGAGAAGCAAGAATTATTGAAATGAGGTTTCTTCCGGGAAAAGAACAGAGCATTCGACAACTTAAGAGACATTGCTCAGTTGAGAAATTAAACGAACGAATAATAGTATTAATTTTTTTTATTTATAGAAGGGGAGTGAGTGAAATGGTATTTGACAAAATTGGGAAAGGTGATTTTGGGGGAATCAAGAACTCGACAGATACGATTTTATTAAGCTATTTTTAAGGGTTTTTGGTCAGTCCCACTCTGTTTTTTTCTGATTATTTTTCTTTTGGATAAATGAACTCGACTCTTGATCATACAGTATGAATCTTAATGATTAGTTGTTTACTGGATTTTGCTTAATGTAATTTCTTTCGATTTTTCGACGGTATTTGAGAAATAAGGTGGATATTTGATTTTTTAGAAGAATTTAGATTATAGGTGCAAGATGAGTAAGATATATAATCTTAAATCATGTTTGTTATGTGAGATAAGTTGTCTAAGAAATTAATTATCTTATGTCAAAATCAAAGTAAAGTTTGTTAGTTTTTTTTTTTTTTTTTTTTTGAGATAAGAAAATTATTGTTTATTTGAATTTCCAAAGAGTAGTTTGAGCGGATAAATCTATTTCAAAAAGTAGATAATATATAAAATACTTGTTTCTCAAACTCAACTCATGTTCTTTAGTGAAATGCATGTTTAAATAAATCTAGCTCCATATAATAATATTGTTATGGATTAAACATAAAAACTTCGTTTGTATGAGCATATATTTTAAAATCATAGATTTGATAATAAATATGTAAAAGTAAAAAAAAAAAAGAAAAAAAAGGCTGGGGGATTGTTACCAAGCTACATATTAATGTACAAGAATTCAACAAAGGAAATTAACATATATGTACAAATAAGGAAAGAGATTAGAATTCTGAACATAATATCCTGCAAAGGATCTGTACAAAATTATTGATTTGTGTATAAATAAGGAAAGAGAAATCTGAACATTTTGAAGAGGATCCATATTAAATTTTTGTTATTAAAATAGAAACATATGATGCAATAAAATCATGTATTAGTTTATGAAATACCAATGATTTGTTTGCTTTGCATCTTTCAAAAAAAAGTCGTGTGATTCAGGACCTCTTGCTGCTGCGTCTCTTTCGGATTTGGTTCCTACCTAATAAAAGAAAAAGATTGAAGGCCTGGCTATTCCGCTTTAGCCTCAATGACTAAGATAGACCGTGGGTTTGACTTGCAACCGTTGCAAATTGAAGCAAGAGATAGCCCAACTTATTGCTTAAATATAGAAGAGGAGCCTGATGAGAGACCGTAGTACCATGACATGAAGCAGTATATCAAGACTCGGGAATATCCTCCAGGGGCAACAGAAAATGAGAACAATTCGGGTGCAAACTGTCGGGTATCATGTACGGCTGCCCGAGAGCCTTGACAAAATCAAAGTATGTTTGATAAACATATACTACAATTTTCAAAACAAACATGTTACAACGACCGATTAATAATTCTAACCCCACTATGGACAGTCATTATCTGAAGTACATGTCTAGCCGGCAGATGCTCCACCCATATTCTTTCCAAAATTTTTGAACATTCCAAGGAACGACAAAATATTATATTACTACTAGTAGTGGTAATATTTTACTATAAATATTCTTCTTCCATTGATTTCATCTCCTCTCCTCTCATATTCAAAATTCAAATATATATATATATATATATTATATAGTACTATATGTCAAATTATCATTTCCAAAGTAAAAAAGGAATTCGTTTGTTTCTAAAAAGACATATCTCCATTATAATTGAGTGGAACAACAAGATTTCAATCTAAATTTTTATTAGACAAGAATAATAATAAATCTCCAATTACTATGCTGATTAATCTTCATATTTGAGAATTTCAAATTGGAAAGAATAATTGATGTTCTCGTAGCTTGTTTGTTCAAAAAACATCGTCAAATTATTTCAAATTTAACTTGAATATTTACCACGAACAATAATCTTAACGTCATCTTGAAAATTTCGATCTCGTTTTTCGGATTTGATTTGATCGTCTTATTGCATTTTACAGAAATATTATACCTATATATATCAAGCACTGTTTTGTGGAGGGATTTTATGCGCCAAAAATGGGCTTGCAAGGAAATTAAACTTAAACTATCAAAAAAAAAAAAAAAAAAGGAAATTAAACTTAATTGAAGTACTGTTTCATTTGGCAATTTTTCATAACCAATAAAGTCTAGCTAGATAATTTAGTAAAAAAAATTAAGGCGGTGAATACATTGTTACATCAATCATTACATACAAGATAATAATAATCAATAGACATCAGTTTCGCCAAAACTATGCCTCCTCGACAATTATATAATATAGTAATTAATTATGCATCTTTGAACAATTTTATATCTCAAATAACAACGAAATTAAAATTAAATTAATAATATAATTAACACGTTTCAAGTGTAAGTAACCATTAATTTATGGGCTTTATTATGCAGAAAGACCGACTTAAGAGCCCGTATTGGTGACCTTGGTTTAAAGTTTTACTCGTCTTCAGGCCCAAAATTAGAGTATGTCCATTATCAGATTTCAAAAGCCAAAAATACTCCGTACTATAATCAATTGTATAGTCTTCAAAAACAAAATCCCAGCTTCAACTGGTTTTGCTAAAGGGCGCTTTCTCCATAAAACTTTTACATACATGAAATGGTAATATTCTTTAAATTTTAAGTAAAGAGTTTTATACATTCCGATGGCCGATTTTCACATATATCTGCACGCACGTAAATGTGGCAATCAGCCTATTGAACCAACACAAGGAATAGGGCGTGGGAGAGTCAATAAACAAACGAGTATAATCCATCAAGTATAAACATAAATTACATTGAGCTTTTCCTAACTTGTAACAATACAAATTCATACACTTCAAAATGAGATGCATAGTTCGAACTCCAACATCTGCGAATTAGGTGTTTATACACACATCTTCGAAAAGCTAGGAGAGGAACAAGCTGAGTGCTCGAGGCTATATCCCATCTTTTTAACAGAAGCTCAGTGACCTCCAGGATTCCTATTCCACGACAAATAAGATGGATCTCCAAGTTGCCTGAAGCACAAAAGGAAATGTTATTTTATTTTGTCCAGCTTCAACTTCGTTATAGTAAGTTGACAATTATAAAAAGAACATACCTTGGTTTAATTAGGTAAATAAGTACGAAAACAATGGCTAAAAAGAAACACAACCCGCCAACTGTGAGGTACGCAATACCCACAAAATCATTCTTCCCTCCAAGCCAACTGGTAGTAGAAAGAACAAGTTTCTTCCTCCCATTGAAACTATAAGTGTTATAATTATTCTGCAATGTCACGTTAATGACGTCTCCCTGTCTAAGATTCACTTCTATTTTCCCATACAATTTTCTAAAAGTAGGAAGAGCAGCAGTTCTCATCCAAACAATGAGGTCCTCCTGTTCACTCAACTGTTATAAAAGCAAAACGTAAGTAAATTAGTCTTGAGACCACATGCAACTAATGTCAGAATACATATAATGAACAAGTCTTACGGGTATTGATGCATTAAGCCTGGCACCACCTATGAGGGTCCCGTTCTGAAAGTTACTAGGGTAGACATCACGTCCAAATTTGCGCTCTCTATCGCTCTGCCATGAGATACCTCTCTTGTTTATGGGAATCTGCCCCCCATTGTTGCTAGTAAAGTGATATGTATCATTAAAAAGACTCCAGGCTATAAGACCACAAGGAACAATTGGTGTCCCACCCATAGAGTCCTCGGGGCTACATGAACCTGTATCTCCCGCATTATCTCGACTTCTCAATTGCTGATCACTTCGGCTCCTAACATATCTACATGTACATAAATAAATTCATAACATAAGACCACCACCAAAATAATCTTAGATAACTAACTCTAAGATATACAGTACATGGAAAAATTCAAAAATAGTCCTGTAACTTTGGAAAAGATAGTCATGTAACTATCAGTAAATTTCAATAGTCCTGTTACTTCGTCTCCCTCTTTGCTTCTTGAGATGTATGCACCTTATAGACTCATCCTTCTGTAATTCTATTCTTGAGATGTGTATAGGACTACAACTGAATATGATGAAAGCTAAAGGACTTAATGTGTGCCTAGTGTACTAACGGGACTATTTGTGAAAAAAATCCCCAAAGTTACAGGGCTGTTTTGAAATTTTGCCCACGTAAAAGATACTATTCTTGTTTGGTGATATGCTTTGCACATGTATAACAAAGTTTATTACACCTTGATTGAGAAGTAATCCCCAAAAGAAAATGTAAGATGTTACGAAGATACCTTAAACATTTCCAAATAAGTACCTGCGATGATTCTGGTAGAAATTGTCGAGCTGGTAATACACATAAATTGGCTGACTCATGTCTTTTGGAACCTGGTATTTATTAATTAGTTAGTTAACACCATCATCTCTCTGTTTCATGTATAACAAAGACGCTTTGAAATAATGAAATTGAAAGCAAAGAAGAAAAGTGAACTCACCGTAAGAGTCCTAGTGCAAGTTTTGTCTTGATCGCTTTGAATAAAGCCAACCTTGTCATTTCTTGAATCTAAAGGAATGCACTCAGTCTCATATCCATGAACGATTTCAACAACCTGGTAAACAGAAAAATAATCTTAAGTAAGCAAAGCACATGAAAAAGGAAGCCTTGGCAAGAATAGAACTACAAAAAGATGTAGATAAGGTGCATACATCTCGAGAAGCAAAGAGGGAGACGATTCCAATGGGAATGAAGATGAAACTAACAAGCAAGAATGTTGAAATCACCTACAAAACAAGTTGAATGCATCATTAGGACAATGTTTCCTAAACAGTGAACACAAAAAATAATCACAAAGGTCAATATATTTAATAGTTACCCATTTAGGAGTAAGAATAGGTTTGCATGCTGGAAGTTCCTGTTGTGTAAACCTCGAATCTGGAGAATATTAAATGAAAAAATCTGCTTAAAACTTCCAAAACACAAAATAGTCATATATCTAAAAGGCCAGTCAACACATTCCAAGGGCAAGAAATTCAATTAAATTGTAGTGTTCTAATTCTGCTATAAACATCAGTACAGAAAGTTTCTTCTAATCCTGCATACAATTGTAGCTTCATATCAGACCTCCAGCTCCTGCCCAATACCACCTCCCATCGTTATACATATTTCTATCAAGTTACCAATGTTGCTTCACAACATAACAACATTAATTAATCATACGAAAAAAGCTTTAACCCTTCAAAGTTCATAGTCAACAATGGATTCATAACTTTTGTAGTGTAGGAAAAATATTAGTAAGATGATCAGATCCGCAAAAGGAATCAAATGATTAATTATCCTCCTCTATCATTACTTGTTTCCAAACCACAAAGCAATGCAAACCCACAATCTTTCTAATTATGACCAAAACACTTCCGAAAGATAAACAATCAGCATTTCTTATTACCAATACTCATATCGTTTTCTCAATTTTTGAATATCTACATCTCAAAAAATAAATAAATTCCTAAACCCAGTTTTTTAGTAAACTTGAACAGATAATAATTTAACATAATTAAAACGGACTGGTGTCCACAACTATAAGTAATAAGTTCTCTGATTCATGTAACGGACAAACCACTAATCGCAATTCACACAACTTCAAGTCCTAAAAACCCCTATCAAGATATCAAAAAACAATAAAAGTCAAGAAACAATTTCAACAACAGATTTATTTTTTTCTCAAAATAAGTATAGGTATAGAAAAGTTACACTTGGGTCGCTTGGAATTTCTTCTAGGCGCAGTGGCATCGGCCGATCCAGGTCCTCCGGCACTCGATGACGGAGTATTCGTGTTCATCACTTCCTCCTAATAAAAAAAAAGGCCTCAAATGTCCTTTTTCTTCCTCGAAACGCGGAACCTTATAACCCCAAAAATAATTAAAAAGAAGATAGGAACTAGATAGAAAGAAACGGAAAATCAAATAGATATAAAGAATCTTGGAAGGAAATTCTCAAAGATAGGTAATGGGATAGAAAGATAATAAAGAGGGGTTTGGTTTGGTATAAAAGAAATTATATGTATATAGATGCAGGGGGGTCATTCTTCTTCTTCTTCTTTGACTTTGAACGGTCTTTCCATTGTTGTTTTCGCCCTCAGACCCACAAAAGGAAAAGTATTTTCTAATTAATAATTAATTATGAATAATTTTTATGCTTAAATCTTAATTAGGGCGGCAGGTTGAAATATTAACCCTTATTATTCTTTTCCTCTCTAGAAGGACTGAAAGAAAGAGGAAAGGGTCCGGAACGTTGTGTTGTGTTGTATTGTATTGCGTGCAAGGGGGTCGATATGGGAATAATTCGGAAGAGTCAAACTTGTAATGCTTGCTTTGTACACGTTTTTTCGTATGTTTAATATTAGGAATTCCGATTGTTTGAACTCTTCAAATTGTTTTTATACACTTTCTAAAGATTTAAGAAAATACAATGCGAAAGAGAATATTTAAGAAAATATTATTTTCTATTGAGATTTTGTGTCCTTTTCATAGAAAAATACAAATGAACAACTTTTTGACACATTACAATTTTTTTTTTAATTAAAGTGCCAATATTTGCAATGTCTATGAAGATTTTGATTGGTGTATTGAAGCTGTCTCATAATAGTTGTTTGTTGTGAATATTTTGATAAGGATAGGACTTCTAGAATAATGGCAGAAAAAAACTTATTGGGTTGAATTAATTTTATTTAAATAATGCAGTTTTTTTTTTCAATTACTATCTGGTATTTGTAAGTCCTTATATAATAAAAAACTAGAAAAACAACTCCTTGATTGTCCAATTTACTGCAAATAAAATTCCTCGTTATGTCAACGTCCAATTGTTGTGCAAGAAGGATACTATCTTAAGCAATAAAATGACATTTCCTTTTCATTTAAACTAGTATACGCTCCGTTCTATGCACGGAGTCATGTTAAATTTTATTTATGAAGTAGTTTATGACAAATTAATAGGAAAATAATAATGATTCTGACATATAAAGAAAATGAATACTACAGTGATAGTCTAAAATTATTTATAAAATAAAGAAACAAAAGCCCAATTCAAAGGAAAAAAAAAAAAAGATCACGTAATGAGTTTTTTAAAATAACCAAAATAGTTATACATCAGACTAAGCATAATATTTCAAAATACAATATCGATTCTTTCATCTATGATGAATACAAAACTCAACAATGATTCCTACTTCCACAATCGCTAACTTTTGTGCATTCTAACTCTTAACTATACAATTGATGAAAAAATACAATGATCAAATAAAGTAAAAGTGCATCCTGGTCTCTGCTACATACTTGCAGTTCCAATTATATGCAAGGATGTATTAATTTAAGCTTCTCTAACCATTTTCCTTGGTTCGAGAAGTCGGGGAGCCGATGCCATCTTCTTACTTACACCCTCCAAGAATTAGTTTATGTCATCCATGAAGTTTCCTTCAAAAATAATTTTGTCAAATATCATTTCCTTGTGCTTTGCAAGTTTTATTTCCCAACCCCCAACAACTCCAACAATGTACTTGTGCTAACTTAAAAAAAAAAAAAAAAAAAAAAGTATTTGTGCTAACTTCAACATAACACAATGTTCTCAATCTTGGCTACATTTTGTTGCTCAGTAGTCCTGGAAAAATTAACAATGAAGGGCCCTAGATCATATAAATTGTTGTTAATGAAATCACTATAACTATCATTGAAATCATGATAAACTATATGACACAACACATAAATACATATTTTGACACACTTCAATCAAATCAAATAATAGAAATTTGCATTGTAGAGAATAAACATTTAAGATGTTCCAATGATCGAGTTATCTCCAATTTGAATCATGTATAAAAATATTTATATTTTGCCATAAAACACCCCAAAATATGCACGAAAAGCACACCAACTCTTCTCTTTGCCAATCCTACACCCCCACTCACCTTCATATTTACCCACACAAAATACCACTCACTCTTGCCATTGAATCCAACTATTCCAAACATATAATAACACCATCAAGAAAGTCTATACTATGAGAATAGATAAAATAATCATCTCTAATCATGCATCTAATACGAAAAAGGAATGGGATGATTGATAAGATAGCCAAGTTTACTAATGGAACCAATTTTATTTTTCCTTCATCTTTACTTTGCTCATTGCTTCCATGATGGTTCTTGTTTTTTCTCTCGAAACCTGAGACTGTTTAGCAAACACGAGTGGACACAACCTTTCCATTTGTTTGGTATGGAGCCTTTCTTATATGGTTGCAATGTCCACATTCAGTGTTTGCAAACACAAGGAAGATTTAATCTGTTACTGAAATGGATACTTGAGAACTTGTAAAATCATGCAATAAGAAAGAAAAAAGTTGAACTTGTAACTTAATGAACTAATCTAATATTTTCCCCAAACGAATTATGATAACATACTTACATGACTTCTTGGTGAATTGATGTCATTTAAGAACAATCATTTTTTTTTTGGAAATTAATCTCAAAACCTTTTAGTCAGAATGGAAGACTTCTGAGAGGTTCTCTGTGAAAAAAATCATATTAATGGCAGTCAAACATTATGCATATCTCTTAACTATCTTAAAAAACATTAAAATCATGAAGTTTTTTTTTTATTTATTTTTGATAGAATTACAATCATGAAGTTACTCATTGTTAGCCAAATTCATGATAAAAGATTCATGAAAACAAAAATTGAAAAACCCAATAACAAAGCAAAATACACCTTTGAAAATGGACATGAAATTATATAGCTATACAAATCGATGCCAAAAGAGTGAATAAACATACTGACATATGAAATTAAAACAAAGTCCTAAGATGGATTTACAAAATAGAAGTGTAAAAAGCTTACCCCATTTTGATTAGCACATTCAGGGCAATGCATCTGTAACAAAAAAAATATATATATATATATATATATATAAAAATGTTATCATTCAAATAACTAAGTAAATAAGACTCTGTCTTACAAAATATAATCTTGTGTTTCACATATCGAACTAAAATAGAACCCAAATATTTATGATAGAATTAGAAAACATAAGTGTGGAAATCTTGGTTTGTCTAGTTTGTAGCATTCATGGAAGGTGAAAATGCGCCAAAACCAAGAAAATAAAGATTTGTTATTCAAAATCTCAATTGTTATGCAGAAGCAACATATAATATCACCTAAGAACGGTGATCTCCAAATATAACATCTTTGATGCATTTAGGGAAAAGTGATTAATAGAACAAACATTCTACAATCTAAATTCACAATCTAACTCAAACACTTACTATTATGCCATAATAATATAGAAAAACAATCATAATTAGTTTAATTTTTCCCCTAACACATGAATTTAGACTTTACACAATACGATAAAAGTAAAACCCAACTCAACAAACTCTGTAAGCCATGGAATTACAAATTTCTTAGTTCTCTTAGAGCTTTTGAGTGTGGTCTTTTGATCAAACTTGTAGCTAATGACAATGATTATATAACAAATTGAAAGCTAAGCAAGTTGGAGAAGAACATTTACCCAAAAAAGTTGAAGAAGAACTCACTGCCGGCCTTTTAGAGCATACTTTTAATGAGAAAAAACTGATTAACTAAATTAAAATTGGAATACAGATTAACCTTTGGAGTGAGAATCTTTCATTGATTTTAGACCGCCTTCAGTAGCAAACAAAGTCAGCATCCTACTTTGATATTTGAAGAGTAAATCTGAAGACTGAAGTCGCCTCCCCTTTTTATCTATTTTGTGCTTGTCTCGTTAATCTAAAATTTGGTTTTGATTTTTTTATCTTTTACTTTTGTATTGTTTATGAAAATCGTTATGTTGTGAATGTAGAAGTTATCAGATTTTTTGTTTTCATGCGAGAATGAGAAGGGGGAAGAAAGTAGTTGGAGGAAGTGGGTTTCTTTTGGGAGATATTTAATGAAGGGAATTAGGAATTTTGGAGAAACCGTGGAGTTTAAAAGTTGTTCACTAACTTCTCTCTTATTTTTCATGAAGAAATAAAATTCTAAATTCTATAAAAATAGTATTGAGTCAAAATTAATAGATGACAGTTAAGAGACTGATCTCAAATATATTTATAATAAGTAGATAAGTAGATAAGTAGATGTATTTAGTGTACTAGTATATACTATCAAATTTATTAATTCAATTATTCTAATATAATTATTCGTATTCAGATTGAATTAATAACTCGAGATTTTCTTATAACTAAAATAATATATATATTAGATAATTACATAAAAATCTTGAATAAGCAGTAATAACTAGTTCGAGATATGAGTCTTTTTGTTAGTTAGGCTAATTACAAATAAAATACATGGACCTGAAAAATGGGTCAAAAACTATTTCGAATGTATAATATTTATAACATAATAAAAAAGAAAAAATCAACTTAATTTGAATTCCCTCAAATCGAGTTAAATCCCACTAAATAAAAGATTACAGGCAAAATTCAAATTCCAAGTTTCAGGTAAATCTTAACTTGGAACCTACACAAATTATTTATAAAGTCATTAACATCAAATTATTGATTTGAAATTTACAGTCTATTTTTCTCATCCAAACCGCAAGGAATCAAACCTCAATTCAAATATGTCAAAATTCACTAACTATTGTTTAACAATCTCTACATTCCAAATCCATTCCATATTAACCTTGAGAGTCGCTGACGTTTCGTCACTACAGTAATTTCTCGTCAGTCAGGTACAGTACTCAATTGATTCTGCGCAGCTTTGGTACATACAGCTGCAATTGCCAGTAAATTATATGTTTTCTCTTTTCTTCGGGGGGTAAAATTTGTGATTTGTTAAAACTCAGGATTGTGTTGTGGCGGTTTGATTCTTCGTTCCAATTCCATAGGATCCTTTAAAATTATGGCATGCCGCCTTTAAATGCTGCACACTTTGCGTATTTATTAAATTAGAAAGAAATGGACCGACGCTTATATATGGTGGGAAAATCATAGAGGTTCGTTTGGAAATATGGAGGGGAAATGCCCAATAAATTTGGGAGGGTTCATTCTTGTTACTAATAATATTGCTACTTTCTATTGCCCTGCTAGCTACTCTATAACAAATGTTTCGTGTGTGGGCGGAAGGGAGACAAATGACACTATTGCTTGCATTTGTTTGTGAGTTTATTTATCTTTCTTCTGACTGCATTATTTATTCACTTTTCAGCTTTATTTTGTGATTTAATTGGAATCTATCAATGCTTCAAAACCTTGTATGGAGAACACTGGACTTGATTTCGGTCATATTGCAATTGTTTCTGATAATATATAATATTATTGGCTGTCTAAGGTGTGTGGATTTTTAATTCACTCTCAATAGTGAAATCATTTTCTTGTGCTTATATATTCTTGCTAATCAAAAGAGCCTAATACTTTCAATTTATGAAGCTTGAAGAAAGCTAACTGCTGCTGAGAGGAGCAAATGTTTAAGAAAATGGTACTATTGGATAATGGCCCCATAAAGAAGAGCTCGGAGAACTTATGACCCTAGTGCAAGGACAACCCCTTTATAGAAGCTATTGCCTATTGGTTAGGTACCTGATTCTCTTTTCTGCCTCTAAAAATAAGAGCATTGTGGCCTGGCATTATAATGTGTAGATCATTTATGACTTCATGCAAATCACAGGTTAGCTATGAGCTATTTTATTGAGTTTTATGTTAATGAGGCTAAACGAGTGTATGGCGGTGTTATTCCAGTAACATTACCAGATCTTTGACCGTTTGTTTGTTTTTTTTGAAGCAGGTGAACATTTTCCTTGTGATTTTAATATATCATTCATTCTTTTTAGTGTGGGCTTATCGTGTGCAGTACTCTGAAGTTCCAGACAGCTAATGTTGTTTTGTCATCCTATGCAGATTCTGAAGTTCCAAACATCTAGTCTATGGGATACAGATTGATATGACTGTATGGAAACCCTGATTCATTTTTATTTTATGAGCTAAATGCTGTGGATACTTTGATGCCCTGCTTGTACAGTTAAAATAAATACTAACTAATACTCCTTAAACCCAGGGTAAATTTAGGGTGTAATTTTCCTTCCCCTCCCAACTGTCGGATGAAATCGATGAAGTCCACTTCATAGTGCTACATATACATTTGACGTTTCAGCGTAAAGCCAGGGTGAAAGTCTACCACCGAGGATGATTTAAACATGTATTTGTAGTTATGCCTGGTTTCTTGTTCAAACTAAAGGGTGTGAGAATATTCCGGTGTTTTATGACACAATCACACAATAGCAAATTTGGTTGAGCCACGTTAATCTTGGATGGCGCATATAGTGTATTATAAATGTGTATGTTGGGGAACTTCCGTATGGAATAAGTCTTCACCATGTTTCTCCTGTCCTATCAACAAAGGTAGTGTGAGTTTCATCTTCACCTGTCATCATAACGGCTATTCATTTATAAGCCTACAGTGATAGCTGATGTCAAAACTCAAAAGTGAGATGCTCCTTAGAAGGTAGCTCTAAAAGCTTAATGAACTTTATCTAGTGTACAGATTTTACATATGTGCCGTTCTTACGATGACTGCTGAATAATTTTAGATTGTCCATTTGTCCTGATTAAAGGCCTCAGTTTCACGTATGTCACCTTACCTCATGTTTGTATAGCTAATTTTGTTGTGTTTCTCACTTCATGGAGGAAGTATTCTGCCTGTTGCACCACTTTGAAGTTTAAGACCGAGGCAGAAGCTATACACATAGCCAACGACTCCAATGCATGTCACTTTGCGAAACTTCGTTTATAAGACTTGAATAAATTCTTACATAAATAAGACTTTCAGGACCGGCTGCATAAATTCTTACATAAATAATCTACGTTCTTGGCGTGCATCTAAAGCTCTCCAATATAAAGGACTAATTTAAACTGAGGTGGATCTTTATATTGCATATACTTACAGTGAATATACACCAGAAATTGGATGTTTCATCTCTATTAATCATCTTCCCTTAATGTAGGTGGCTCCCTCCGGAGGCATGAAACAATCAGGTCTTGGTCATGAAGGATCAAAATTCGGTATGGATGAGTGTCTGGAAGTAAGTATATTCAGGACTTCTTTCTGTTTGTATATATAAGAATGAATATTCCATTGATGTGTATATTTCATGCACAATGAGAACCATTTAGTTCCTACAGTTGTCATTTTATTGTAATACCAACATTTGATTTTTGCTGTCATTTTGCAGAACCATCCTTGAGTTATACTTGTCTTAGAACTTTCTCACCTCACTCGTCTTAATCTCCTATTTACTACTTGTATGGCCACCACATATTAATAAGAAGCACATCAATTCTGAAGTTGGGACCTTGTGGAGGTTAGTTTGAAGTGCTCATGCATTATCAATTTCTCGTAATTCTTTCCGAATTGACTTGATATAATGTAGAACATCAAGTCGAACACCAGTCCTGTAGGTGGCATAACCCACGGGCCGACCTGACCTGACCTTTAATTTGATTATGTTTGCTTGGGTTAATTGAGTAAAACATGTGTAATAGGTATGACAACTTAGCAGCTAAAATGGACTTCCCTACCAACCCAAGTTTGACCCTTTTCCGACCAAATACGCACATAAACGACCCAATTCTTGAGCCAAACAGATTCAATCATGTCTTTCACTCTCCTCAAATCCAGCCAGACCCATTCAAGTCCCATCCTCACATTGGACTTTCTGATAATTTGGAAGGGTAAAAAATCTCCACTTTCGTACTTGGTGGGAGTTTTACATTGATGATAGTATAAAGCTGATGCAACTATGCAAGTTTTCATCTTTTCCTTGCAGTTTAAATATGTATGTACGGTATATATGAGCCGAGATGAATATGAATATTCCTTGTTACTCCATTTCCAGAACACGAGAACCAATCTCAGGTATTTCATATCATGATGTCAACAGAAGCACATATTCACATAGAATTCTGCATCAGTCTTGTTATCTTGTATGATAAATGAGACGTTATCTAAACAAGTGCCTACTTGTACTATACACAGGGGACAAAATGCTTTATATTGCCATAACCTAGTTCTATCATATGCATTTTGGGGAAAAGGTGAGTTCCCTCCATCTCTCTTTTCTTTCTGTATTTTGGATATGATCATTTCATCACTTTTCGAGTTCATTTCTCTCTCCCTTAAAAAATGATGCAAAATTATACTTGAATTTACAAATGGGGAGCCTTAAAAACTGATGCTTTGAATATCTGGTTCACGTTTTGTTTTTGGGCTTTTGAGATAAAAAGGAAGAGAATATAAGAGAAGGCCTTAAAAAATAAAAATCAGATGGTCCAGTACGAATCTGATGCAATCAACTGTATCCACCCCGGGTTCACCCAGTCAGATTTAGTTTACCTGATTTTATATTCCGAGTCTTATTTACAAAACTAAGTTTGATTAAGATGAGTTTAGTTGAGGTGTTATTGAATAAATATATTTGATATTATAACGAACTAGTTATAGAAGAATACTGGAGAATAAGCTTTTAGCCGTGGAGGGGTTGGGTAAGGTCCCTACATCTTCAGCTCAAAGGAATATATCCATTTTAAGAATATATTGGAAAAGCATATTTAGATGCTTAAAACTTAAGCAACATGCCCTATATTAGTATATTCAAGCCAATCTGCTTTTGCCTCATAATATATGGTTTAAAAAACAAAATGACATTACTAAAAGTTAAACCACAACTTTAAGTGTGTATGCTTTTTTATAATGGGACAGCTAGCCCAAAAACGTGGTATTCTAATCAATGAAATTAATTTTTATTTATATGTGATTTCTTACTAAATGGCCTTGAATTGTATTATTAATTAACATGCTCAAACAAATATTTTAAACTCAATATAAAAGGTTCATTAATCTTTATTTATATAGTTGTTGGATTACGAAAACATTGAACTCATAATTTAAGTTTCTATATATTACTCCTCATTTCATTATATTCATCTTGCAATCTGACGGCGGGGTGGGGCTTTGGAGGAGAAACCATTGGAGATGGAAGAGGGGCTCGGGGGCTCGGCGGAGCCCTGCTGCGGGAACGGGCTCGCGAGTGGCTGGAGGAAGAAGAAAGGTTTTCAATTAAACACGCGCCCCTCTTTTGGTTGCTTTCCTTTTCTTTTTTATTTCTTTTAATTTGGTTGCTCCAATTAATGAGATACATACACGCCTGTTTCTTCCAATTAATGATGTTTAAAATTAATTAGTGAGGTTTAAAATTTGTTTGTTGATTATAATTAATGAGGCTTAATTAATTGCATAATTAATGTGATAGTTGTATAATTAACGTGTTACTCTATATAATTATGATATACTTATATATATATATATATATATATATATATATATATATATATATATATATATATATATATATATATATATATAAACCTTCAGTTAATACTACCTAATTAAACTCGTAATTTACGCCAACACAATGATTTTATTATGCATGGTAAGAAAATCATAAAACAATCAATTGCTAATTAAACTCGAAATTTTTGCCATCAACCTTAAAATTAAAATTTTTACCATGATAACAAAATATACAAAATCATGTACATCTTCTAAAATCCTTCAACTCTTTAAATACACTATTTTTGGTACATTATTTTTTTAATAATATTGACTTGGTAATTAATGACTTTTAAAATTCTAAAATGACTTAATATTTTAATATAATTAATAAGTTAATTACAAGTACTAAAAATTATTGCTATTATTAATATTAATATTAAAACAAAACTAAAGCTAAAAGTATAGGTGAGTTTTTGCCGTCAAATATTGAATATGAAATTAACTCAAAATACGGAATTAGTTAAAAATACAAAATAAACACTCATACAAAATATATTAATATTTTAATATAATTAATAATTAAATTACGAGTACTAATATAATTACTATTATTAATATTAATATTAAATAAATTTAAAACTATAATATTAATAAGTGAGAGTGAGCAAATGAAAAAAATGAAATTAATTCCCCCACGGAGCCCCAACCATTGGAGACGACCAGCAGGGCTCCGGACTGGCCCTGAGCTAGCCCTCAACCATTGGAGATGGCCTTATAAACTTAATTGGTGTGGCTTTATTATACATCTATATGGGCCATCCCATTACTTGTTTTGACTGGGATTGGGTCCCGTAAAAGAGTTTTCTTGTCAGTATATATTTGATGTATACGTATATGAGAGGACAATCTTCTATTCCACAAAAGCGCTAGAGATTTGAACACCAACTTTTTTAATTTTTTTTATCTTGGAACCCCAACTTTAGAACAATAGAAAAATAAGAAAAAGTTTCTCAAAGAAACAAAAAAAAAAAAAAAAAAAATGAAAGAAACACATAGCACTTTATGCATTGATCACGTTCCTCAAATTTAAGTTCCATTGACCATATATATTTCGTTGTTCAATATAATTTTATTTTTAATTAATATTTATAATCAGACATACACATAAGATTTGATTTTTTATTTATTAAGTTAAAATGATACTAAGTAGAGAAATTAATAGTCATATGTTGTTGCTAAAAGAATTAAATCTCATTCTTGTGTGAAAGAATGACGAAAGTAAACTTATAAATAACTAATATTGTCAATGAGGTCGTAGCGTAGTGGTAATAACTGAAAAGTTAATGTTCTAGGATCAAGAGGGATGTGAAGTCTTTATTCTAATTTAGTACTAGTATTTGGTAGTTGTCTATTATTTGTAATTTTTGTACTTCCGCAATAACTGAAATAATTTATGATGTATGATTAATATTGAATGTTTTCTAAAAAAAACAACCAATATTTGTTGATTAGTTATCATATATGGCTTTGAAACGGGTTCAAAGATCATTCTATTGCCCTATTGGGAGATTTAGAATAAAATGTGGGGATGATATTAATTTTAGTTATATTATTAAAGAAATAAATAATAATTAACTATATATCCCCTTTATAATCCAATGCTAATTAACCTTTTCTCATTGAGCAGATTTCAGAAAAGTCAAAATTATTACTCAAGAGTTGATTATAGTATCGATCGAGTGATTAATATATAGAATACAAGTCTTAAGTAGTGGTACACGATTAAGATGACTTAATTTGCTAGATGATGAAGTAATAAAAAAATTTCACAAAAAAAAAGAAGTAATCAAATTAAGTTAGTAGTTTAATTATTAATGTAACACTGTAATTGATAGTCATACGCTTTGATTTTTGAATTATGTCTTCAATCTAATATATATCCTTGAGTGCCATTTAATTTTCCCTTAACATAATTAAATATATATAACCTGACAATATATAGTTTCCCCTTGAGGTATTATGAAATAGTACGTAAATTGAATTGGTCTGAGACTAAGCAAGTGAGGAAGCTTAATTTTATTAGCCTGTGTTGTGATTATCAATTATATATATTGCATGCAAAGCCCCTGCAGCATAGTAAAAATTTAGAAAGAAACTTCCAATGATAGATTATTAATTTAATGGAGTATATATATATATATATATATATATATATATATATATATATATATATATATATATATATATATATTATTTTTTTTGGTTTTTAATTTGAACAATCAGAGTCATTAATTATATGGGCATGCACTTTGATCGATCTCGATCGAGTGAAATTAGATTGGGACTAATTAATCTATGGAGTTGTGATCGATGACATATTGATTGATAATCATGATCAATATATTGATTAAAAAATTAGAAAATGTAAACATGAAATTAATAACCCCTGGTCCTGGTGTGTGTGAAACGAAAGGTGAGAGCTTTCGGCAAAGCAAGGAATAAGGAATATATATATATTTGAGGGATCGGAGCATGCACCTTTTGGCTAAAAATTAAAAGTCTTGATCCTCTCTCATTAATTTTTGGTAATTACTTTGAAGGTGATTAATTAATAAAAAAAATTAAGATCTTATTTATTTATAACTAGCTAGCTAGCCCTTTAATTTAATTACCCCTTCTTAAAGAGACCATGCACCCTATTATTATAGATCTAGTATTCTTCATCTACTACTTAATTTAGGGGAGAGAGAGAGAGAGAGAGGTAGTAATAGTATATATATTTATATAGATAGATAGATAGGAAGAATTAATTAATTAATTAGATAATTAATACGTATATATATATAGTATGAATTCCATGTGCGTTGATCTAGGTGCAGGAGAGTCGGGCCTCGTTCTCACTACTGATCCAAAGCCCCGACTAAGGTGGACTGTCCAACTCCATGAACGCTTTGTCGATGCTGTTGCACAGCTTGGGGGCCCTCATAGTAAGTATACTTAACCACCTTATAATTAATTTGATTTGATTGATTTTTATTCTTTCATTAATTTATTTTAATTTTGTGTTGTTAATTAATTAGAGGCTACCCCGAAGACCATATTGAGAGTTATGGGGGTTAAGGGTCTCACGCTTTACCATCTCAAGAGCCATCTTCAGGTAATTACTGAAATATATATATATATACACACAGCTAGTACTAGTCTACTAGTACTAATTTTATATTCTCCTTCTTTAATTACTACTACGTACAGGGAGTAATTATTAATTTGAATTTTTCTTAATTACTAGTAATTTTCTTAATTAGCTTCACTTAATTTCCAGTATGGTATGTAATTAATTTAGGGTGCATGGTTGTGGTTATTTCAGAAATTTAGGCTGGGAAAGCAGCCAGCTCATGACAAGGAATTTAGTGACAATTCAATGAATGATTATTGTGACATCAATATCATCAGAAGAGGAGCTAGATTTTCATCATCTCTACAACTACGAAACGCTTCCTCTTCTGCTTCTGCCAGGAACATGAACATGAACATGAATCAGTACGTTCGTTCCTATGCTCTAATTACTTAATTATTACCATAATTTATTAGAGTATTTATTTATTGGAAACTAACTAGCTTATATATATATATATATATATATAATAATTTCATCAACCAAATGTTGCAATTAGGATGCAGATGGAGGTGAACAGAAGACTTCATGAACAATTAGAGGTAATTAATTAATGATTATTCTTTCTTTTTTGAAAAGTAAAAAAAAAAAAAAAAAAAATTAGCTTGGAGAAGGTACGTACGTACGTAGGAAATCAAATAAAATTAAATATTAAAGAAAGAAAGTGGGCGCATGCAGGTTCAAAGACGGGTGCAAGTGAGAATTGAGGCACAAGGGAAATACATGCAGTCTATTCTTGAAAAGGCTTCCCAAACAGTACTGGGCTGTACTGGTGATGAAATGAAACATATATATATATATGGTGCAGGAGATGCCCCCGTAGATCGCCATTCGGGCTCATGAAATGAAACAATGAATATATATACGATCCAACACATACATACCATTTATAATCTAAATATTGGGAATATTGCTCTAATTTTAATATTTTATTTTCTTCTCACACTCTCCTCTCGTCTCACTAAGATACATATACTTTAATTTTCTTCTAGTTTAATATTATACTACTGTTTCATAGTTATTTGATTGTAATTTAATATAACTTCTGATTTAGTAATATTGATCTAATGATGTCATTATTGTTTCTTTATATAAAGAAAAATGATTAATCGCAGCAATTAGAGATAATGTTGATGGTTTATTCTTTATTGTAATTTATTAAAAAGAACATAAAATAATTTCTATTATAGAAAAAAATGTGAAAAATAAAATGGGACAAATATTTCATTCTCCATTTATATATAAAAGAAAAATCATTATTTTTTATCAGGGGAAGGAAAATTTAACCAAAAAACATTGGGAAAAAAAAAGAGACATTTTGCCTTCACACGACAAGAATTAATGAAAAAAGAAAAATGGCCACGAAGAATAAAGGGAATTGAAAAAAAAAAAAAAAAATTAGAAGCATCAGGTAGCACCAGGTGATGCGCTGCACGGACGTGCCCATTCAATGCATCTTAATTATCTCGTTGGGTTGAGGAGGAGCTCCTCCTCCACTCGACTCCTTTCTCTACGTTCCCCCAATCCCTACCAAGCCCAACCCCCATGGTTGGACACCATTTCTTTTCCAACCCCAAGCTCACTCCTACAATTGGAGATGTCATAAGGCAGTTGGATCATCTAAATTATACTCTCCTCTTTCAAATTAATTGTCACATTTGGTCTTTTCTCACATATATATTAAGAAACTCAATTATTAGTCATTTATTTAAGATAAAATGTCAAATATACTCTTTTAATGATTGCTTTAATTAATAGAATTTCTATTTGTTCACTCTATTTTATTTTGTAAATCTAGAAGTAAGAAAGAGTAAAATTGAGGCGAATGAAAACTACTAAAGTAATAAGTAACACACAATGATACTTATGCGTTAGAAAATTATATTACTAGCTACTAGCTAGCAAGGTTAATCAAACATATACTTTTGCAGGATGGATAAAAGAGTCAATCTACCCTACAGCCCTGTGAAGACCCACTTAAGAAAGAAATAGCATCGATCGTAAGAAGAAAAGAAAAATTAAACTAAAAATTTCTTCCACATCAAATATAATAAATGCAAGTACAATTAAAACTTAAAAACACATGATGTAATGAATGGAAATTTTTTATTAAGACATGGTTTGGTCAAACTCATTTAACTACGTACATGAAAAGTTGTACTTGTTTTGTGATTGGTCACTCTCATTATAGTTTCATCAAATCCCAAAGCAAATGTATTACACTTGTCAAATAATTATTTAGGATTCGATCGAACCCAATTTGGATAAGAGTTTCCTGTCATGAATACCGTTCCCACAAATATTTCTCAACAAAATCTAAAGGGCAAGTATGAGGATATTTGAAAATAAGACTCCCACGGGTTCCATCTAACAAGTCTAACCCAACCTTCATACTCCTACACGTGGCGTTCAAAAATTCATGTCCTGCTAAATTCAGCGGATATTTGTACATTACAGCTGATAGAAAATTCACATTAAATTGCAAAACAATATCTTTGGTGTTAAAACGTGGCCACACAGCCTGTATGGTTGCGTTAAACGAATCCCTCACGGCTGGCTTAAAAATATTTGGCTTCCAATTTTGACGAAATCCTGGAAGAACCGTTCTTGATGAGTTCGCGTTCAAACACTCAACTGAAACATTTAAATATCGGTAATCGATTTTGGTTAACTCGTTTGCATGTTCAACAAAAAAATCAATGTTCCAATCTGCTGTTATTTGTGATGGATCGTCGGAAAAATTGTACACAAAAATTGAAACGGATTTGATACCAAACTCGGGTTCGGAAACCACTAAGGCCATACCAAGGAATGCTAGAGCAAACGGAGATACCAATATCAAAATCAGGAACAAAATCAAAATCAGTTGAACTTTGATCACGTCTCGTCGTGGTCGAGTGTTGTTTTCTTCATTAGGGGTTGATGATGATCTCAACATGATCACCAATTTTTATGTGTGAATAAATTATAAGTATGAATTAACGGAGGGGTGAATTCAATAATGATTTTGTAGCTAGGTAGGTGCAGAGTGCAGACTGCAGAGTAATGATTTTAATGTCGAGAACTAGCTACCAATAATGTTTAATTAGGATTAGTATGGAGAAATTCTTGCATAAATCCAATCTTTCATAGACCCTATAAAAAAATTTATAAACATGTTTAGTGGATATACTACTTTTATTCATGGTCTATGAAAGACCTGATCTACAAAATCAACAGAATTGCGAAATGTAAGGGCGTCGATCGTGTATATCATTCCAGCCGTGCAAATTTGATGAATTAGATAATTTGTTATAGCAATCTAAAATAAGTCAAAAAGGTTTCCGGTATTTACGGAAAAATTGTTCGGATTTGACTTAGCCTAACACATTCAACCCCAATTGCACTTATTTTGTGATTGATCCCTTTTAATAGTTACATTCAATCACAAATCAATAGTAACTTTGAGCTCGACTAAACCCGATCCAGTATATAATTTTACCGTCATTCACATGTCTCTTTTATTTCAAACTTGGCTTATATATACACTAAACAAGTAACAAGTGTTCAAATGAAGCCCAATTATTCCGATTTAGTTTTACAGGATCAATTTATAATTTTGGATATTTTATTAATACTAGAAAAATGCAGGTACATTTAGAGTAAAATTTAACTTTATTATTTGTCATAAAATAGCACAAATGATGATTGATATTCAATATATTTAGATATTAAAAGTATTGTTTCATAAAAAAATATGACTTTAAATTATTGTAATCATATATAAAATAATAATTAATTTAATCATGAGATCTTGTAAAATTTGTTGTAAAATAAGATCATAAAAAAATTGTTCAGTGCATTCCATAATAGTAATTTTCATTTTAAGAGCTATATATATTTGTTTTAATTGATACACATCATTGAATGTCTTTGAATTTCGTATTTAACCAATATAAAATTATTAAAGTATGAAAATATTTTTCATTACAACAAAATACAGCAATTATCATCATTTGTCTTTATATTTGTCAAATATGAAAAAAATTATACCACAAATTTGTAATGTGAATATGACACCAAGTATGATATTATAAAGACAATTATGTTGATGATTTGATTTATATACGGAGAATCCATTTGGATAGGTAAATTTGGACCAGATGGATTTCAAATATCTAGCTCGAATATTTTGCATTGTTTGATCACAAAATTAATGAACTTCTAGTTTTTTATCAAATGGATTTTGGTTCATTTAAGTAGATTTTAAATTCTTTTTTTACACTGTTATTTGATATTCATTTCTCTACGTACCTAAGCCTTTTATCACCTATTAATTTACATCGATTTAACTTGTATTTTTTTCGATCTCATTTATTTTGTATTGGTTTAATATATATGTTCATATATATATATTCATCAACTTACACATTTTTCATCGGTTTAACCTATTTTTATTATCTCAACAATTTTTTTTTTCTGATTTAAACTATTTTCTACCAACTTCACCCGATTATTGTCTGTCAAACTCTTTTTTTTCTTTACTGATCTTACTCATTTTTACCACTTTAACACATTTTCATTTATTGCAAAAGTTTTTAATAGATTTTACATATTATTTTTCACCAATTTCGCATGAACTTTCATTGATTTCAACTACTTTACCTATTTTCACCGGTTTTACCCACTTTTCACTGATTTCACCGTTCCATCGATGTCATTTTTTTCCAATTTTTTTCGAATTTTCATCGATTTCATGTCATTTTTTACCGGTTTCTCTCGATTTCAACTTTACCAGTCTTCATCAATTTCAATTTAACATATTTTCACAAATTTCATAAATTTTTAATCTATATTGACAATTTTAATTGATTTCTTCGATTTTTGCAATGATTTCACCCATTATTCACGAAAAGAATTTCCTGAAAATTCAAAGTTACGAATGTCTTGATATTCTTGAATATTCTTTATATTTTGTTTATCTAGAGAAAATTATGTACTTAGTTAAATCGTAAGTATTTTTTATTCTTTAACATGTAAATTTCGATTCAATTTGAATTATTTTTTTTGTTATAACATAATGATATTAAAGAGAATTCAATTTCAATTTATTTTGTTTAGAGAATTATTTATGACTTATATTTTTTATTTTAGTCTGCACAAAAATGTTCAGAAAATATTCATGGTTTTATATTTAGTTTTTTCTTCCATATTCAATTATTGGTAATGGTTATATTTTTCCTCCGGTAGTGGCTTGGTTGAGTCTTTGTTTTCTTATACCTTTTAACATTTTCGATATATTTTCTTCTCTTTTCTTGTAGCACTTTGGTTATTATACTTCCTTTTAGCTCATTCAATTTTGCATTGTTGCAATACATCTATCATATACATCAAGAGTAATTTTTCAAAAATTAATTTATAAATATTTGCCATGAATGAATAATTAAATATATGTTTAACTTAAGGAAAAAAACAAAAGATATAATCTACTATATTTTGTTTTCAATATCTGATGCATAATCATTTTAGATTGAATTATATTTGGCATAAAAAATATGGAGATATAATAAAAAAAATTCAAGGGAAATTAGGTGCACAATTATATTGCATTGCATTATCAGCTACAATTCAAAACTTCATCTATAATGCGATGAGACAATAAAAAATTCTAGAGGATATTAAGAGAAACCAATATTGATTATTAAACATGAAATCATATAACATCAAATATATTTTAAGGTTGAGTTAGGGCCAAGTCATGTAAGTGGACTTAGCCAAAGTCATGTGGTGAATTCTAACATGGTATCAGAGCCCCAGGTTGAAGTAGGTCACCTCCTTCCGTGATGGGCTCGCACATGATGGGATTTATTCATAACCCACACCGTCTGAAAAATCCACGTGTTGGGGATCCACACGGTCTGGACAAATTCGCGTGTTGGATTCTTTACCCTTATGTCAATAATTCGCAAATGTTGGGCATTAATATATCATATCCAGTTTTTGTTCGATTTGAAATTTCCGCTCCCACCAATTCTAGTCCAAATTTAGTCGAATATTGAATCTTTTCGGAATTCAATGGAATATATACTTACAAAATTAACAGCAAAAACTCAATTTTCATCCATAGAACTTGACGAAATTTATTTTCATACCAAACTGACAAAAAACATACCAATTCTTGAAAAACGTTACAAAGTGATATTTTTCTTAGTTTTTTTGATAAAATTGCCACGTGACTGTAAAAATTTAAACTACCAATGCGTTTTATAATATTAAGATTAATTTAAGTGATTAAAATTTGGCGATTTTGCGAATTAACTCCTACCTTTTGGAAATTTTGCGAATTGACCCCTGTCTCATTCCTCACGCACGACTACCATCCTTTGGCAGTTGTTCGTCGGAAGTAGGAGAGGGGTTTTGTTCATCTCTTTACTGCCAAAACATTCGTAGAAATAAATTTCATATTATGTTGAGTGAATCATTCAATTTTTGCATTTGAAAATTTAAAATCGTGAAATCATATTACTCACAAATTTCAAACCGCGATTATAGTCTTGTTTCTCCACCTTCTTCAGAATATTTTGCGTCATCTTACTCCTTTGGACCTGTACTTCAATCACCATGGATTCCCTCAACAAAACTAACGAAAGTATCATTGTTGTAACATTTGTCAAGAATTAGTATGTTTTTTGTCAGTTTAATATGATTTTTTTTTTTGTCAAGTTCTATATATGATATTAAAGTTAAATTTTTGCCCAAAAATAACACCAATATTTTCTTACTAAATCAAGTTTGTTAATGTTTCAAATTTGTGCAAAAATATAAGAAAAAATTAAATGTCGTTTTTGTCAATTATTATTAACGATCTAAAATTACATCTAATCAAAATGTAACAAAAGGATTGAGGCGAATGAAAACTACTAAATTAATAATTAACAGACAAAGATACTTATACAAGGTTTAAAACATAATAGCAAGGTCATTTTTTTTAATCCATTACCACTAGCATGGTAATTGAAACATATACATACATGTGGTAATTAGAAAATTTTAACTACCAATTAAACAATTTATATTCTCTGTAAAATAGGAAATGGAATCTCAGGGGGAGTCCAATAATACATCAGCAGGAGGGATAAAAGAGTCAATCGACAACCCGGGCACGTTAAAAACGACGTCGTGTATATTCCATATCTCCTCCATCCTAGTTCTGCTGTGCTCCGCCGACGTCTCTCCGAATCGGAAAACTGTGGCGACGGTCCTCCCCTCATGAGCGATCAACACTTCGTCCACGTCTCTGTAGTCTCCGATGCTGCTTCCGATTGTGGTTTCCCAGTAAACGGTGTCGTTTTCGGGGGAAGGGGAGTGGACCCTGGTTAGGTGGGAGTCTTCCATGTAGATTAGGAGTCCGCTTTTCTGGCTGAAGTATCCGTACAAGACGTGGCGGATCACTTCCGCCGGACCTTCGTTTCTCTCCATCACCGCCGCACGATCGGCGGAGACTTTCAGGACAAAGCAGTCCTCGTCTCCGATTCGTTTTTCGCCCAGGCATTGGGCTTTCGCGAATAGACTTGCGGTGCTCTTCGGATCTAGACCCTGCAGAGCAGAGAAAGTAATTCATGGTCAATTTTATTTTTATGATTAATTTTATGCCAGATTGCTAAATGAATTTGCACCATGGTAATTTTTGTTTTGATTACATTCAGTATCTTGATTTTGGAATTAATTTGATTTTTGTTGAATCAATTAGATTTTATGATTGAAATATTTTTTTGTATATTCACTGCATGTAGAATGGTATTATTCATGTTTCATATTATTTCAAACTTATTAAATAGTCATCATTTAAATACGTCATATATATATCCAAGTCTCTAACTTTATTTAAGATGAATTCGACGTCATATATATCTCGTGTATTTATATGCAAAACCTAATAAATTATATATATATGTGTGTGTGTGTGTGTTATGTCATTTGTGTAATAAATGTGCAAAATAATTTCCGAAAGGACAAGGTAATGTAGAGGATTAAATATCTATGGCCTTGTGTTATACTATTTGAGAGTATTTGTTGATTGATAAATAAATACGGAATATTTTATAAGATTTGAACATAGTTTTTCTAACCTTTCCGGATTATATTCTTAAACAACAAATTTTTTTGTGTGTGGTTTATCATCTAAAATAATTAAATAACCCCCCCCCCCCCCCCCCCCCCCTTCCTTTTTCCATAAAAAGAGAAAACTATGATTTTCCAATGATCAAAAGCTTACATCACTAATAATTGATCTATAATAGTTTGTGAATGATGAGCCTATATTCTTCAAAAAAAAAGAAGAAAACGAAAATTGTAATGGTGAGACAAAAAGGGATAATGGGCCCGCACCATTACTGGTGATCCACCAGATCAGATGGGTAAGGGATAGAAAATGCTCTAAATTTGAATTTTCTAGAGATCCAAGATTTCTTTATACTCGGTCCTATTTTTGAGATGGAAAAAAAAAAAAAAGGAAAGAGGGAGTTTGAGTTGAAGAAAGCAAAAGCTTAAAAGCAGAAAGAAAAGAAAAATAAAATAGGAGATGCTTGGAACTTTAATGAAGATAGTTTGGCAATCCCAATAAAATTAAGGACAGTCGTAGTAATAAGATATGACGTGGAGTAGTACATCACGTGCTCCTGCCTTGCCTTGCTAATTTCTCTGATAAATGTAAATTGTATATATGTTTGGTAAAGCAGGAGACGAGACACCGTGTCTGTGTCAGTTTCCCTATCTATCTATTAAAAATTCAATTTAACGAAATTTGTAATCTCTTCTTTTGTTTACTGGAGTAGTAATAATAATAATAACTAAATTCAAGAAAGTGCAGTGCAGTGCTTCTAATAATAATAATAATATTTACTACTACTATCTTCTTTTCACCTATAAGAGTGCATATTAGTATTCACTTTATAGACCAATCTTGTACTAGTATTAATCCTTTGGTGGATTTAATTCATCCGAATGCTAGATGAATGTTACATGAGCATGAAAGGATAATTTTATGTTATTTTATACTCATACGTCATTCATCCAATCCCAATGGATTAAATCCACTTGAATAGAATCTAAGTAAACTTTGGTATCCCAATTTCGAGAGCCCCTAGCTAAATAAAATTCACCAAAATCTAAGACAAGAAGATGCAAGGAAAAGAAAAGAAAATAGAACCTGGATAATGCGGCGTAGGGGGCGCTGGGGGCCTTTGGCAGCATGAGTACCAAGCCAAGGGGTATGCCTCCACACAATCTTTCCGTCGCTTCCAGCAACCACCTTATTGCCGGCAACCGCCAGTTCAAGGGACCACATTCCTGGTGACATCTGCCACAAAACAAAGCACCCATTCTCCCCGCTCCTGGACCCCATCGTCCTCACGCTCTTCCCGCTCGATACCTCCGTTTCGCAACGTATCAATTTCACCATCCCGGAGGTGTACATGTTCTTGGCACAGCTCTGCTGCTTAGAACACCCTGTTGCCGCCAAGTACTGTTGAATTATATAATAAGCTGTTGAATTTTCCTGCACATGGTATTATTATTTGAAATTAATATATATATAATTACTCGTAGGTAGTAAACTAGTAATGGTAATGGGATGGGTTAAAAAATTGAATACTCTAGTTAATTATTTATACTTACAATGGGGATGTCTTTAATGTGAAGATTTGGGGAAATGGGTTTGTTTGAAACTGGAATAGGGGCAAGTGGGCAGCCCAGAACACCGAGCAAAAGCCTCAAATCTTGTGTTTTGGCAGGGCTCATATTCATATACATTAATGATGGTGATGAAGAAGAGATGCTGCTGCTGCTGCTTCTTTCTCCTGCAGCAGCAGCAGCAGTAGTAGTAGCAGCAGGCACATGATTATGATTATTTCTTTGTGTTTTGAACCATTCTCGGATAACTTCCCAAGAAGTTTCTTTTCGAGTACAATAATCTTGATCTTCAATTCCAAAATCTGGACCTTCCCATAGAGGAGTCAATGGTTGACTACACCATCTCTGTTTTCTTCCACTCCTCGCCATTAGATTCTAGAAACTGAGCTGAATAATGATTCAGTCCTTTGTCGCTTAGATTTGTAAAAAAAAGTTAAAAGGTTTTAGAAATGAAGAAATGTGAATTGTGATTGAGCTTAATTAGTTTGAAGAAGAAGAGAGAGAAAGAGAATGGAGAAGAATGGAAAAGGGACAGGCCATCTACCCAACGGCAGGGCAGGGCAGGGCAGAGAGATTTTAGTAGTAGAATTAATTTTCTTTTCTTGGGATTAGGATTAGGAGACTCACTCTCACTCGCTTTATTCTTTCTTTTTCTTTTTTGGGACTGGGACTGCGATTGTCGTTTCATTACAAGTTACTACACAACAGCAGCATTTTCTTGAGCCACTCCAAAATACAAATGAAATGAAATGAAATGATTTAATAAGTCACTTTCCACATCCGGTGGATTTGGCTTCTCTGTCCCCATGAAATTTTCCATTTCTGCTTTTAATTACTACTTTTTATTCTATTCACTTTTGGTTAATTTTGCTCAACTTCAAATTAATATATGCCCATTAAATAAATTCATTCTTCTCTTGATATGTTAATTAACTTACAGTCTCTAGTCTTTTAAGGTTTTTGTTTTCTTGAGATTTACTATATTCAGCTGCATTTGATATATATACCCATCTTCATTTTGTACTACTTTCTGTTTTTAATTAGTATGCCAAAGAAAAAACTCATCAAAATTAAATTACAGTTTCATGGGGGCGGTGAGGTCATACGTACCTACCCTTTGCTATTTAATTTGAGTGCGTATCAATGTAATGAAAATGAATGAATGATTAGGACAAAATTAAGGCTAAGTGAACTGAGGTGATATATATCGTATCATTTGTTTGGTTTACCATTTTAACATATAAAGTACTATTAATATATGTTACCGCTCAATCTCTTTTTTAATTTAGTTTTCCCCTAGAACAAGCTAGGTAGTTTGCTGTTTGGCAATGTGGTTTGCCTGCCATCTTTAAGACTAATTTAATTAAGTTAATCCATCTTCGCCAACCTTTTATTTATTCAAATTAAACCCTTCAATACAAGATTCAATATATATATATTCTCCCTTTCATGTCTAATTTCCAATGTCTTTTCTTCAATAAATACAGCTATTTATTAAAGTTACAGGTGCATATTTAACTTTTTCAATATTCGTTACATGATTAAAATTATATTTTTACAAGAATAATAAATCACTAATAAAAATATAGTATTTATTTTGCAGTCAATTATTAGAAAATAAAAGAAGATTTAGCTAGACTCAAATTGCTAGTATTAAGGGGGAAATCAAACCGGGTGGAAAGTCCGCATCAACGGACCTTAAAGGGGCCTCCAAATGGAGATTGACGGCAATTGGTACCTGAACTTCCAAGCCACGTTTTATAAATTCAAAAATACAATAATAAGAATAAATAAATAAATATCTTTGATGTTGCCAAACATATTCCACAGTTGCTCAACAATTCTATCAATCCCTTTTTTTTGGGCATTATTAAATATCTGTTAACAAATCTCTTAAGGGATCCTAGACCTTTTTTTATTTAATTTTATCTTTAATTTTACACAAGCGAATTTCCGCTAAACATTAAATTTTAAGCTTTTTTTTTTTTATGGAGAAATGACCATTACATTAATATCATTACGACAATATCACTAAATAAGAAATCTATTGAATAACTGATCATCAAATATTAGTATTAAATTAAACTAGAAGAAAAACATACATTAATGAGAATTTAACTAAAAATCTCTTAATTTTAGAGCTTCAACCATAACAACGAGTCAACGAGTTAGGGTCTCAACTTATATATGTATCATTAACTTGTTATATATGTATTATTTGTTTCTATAAGTATAATAATAAAATACATTTTTAATCTAACTAAATTGTGTACTTCATTCATTACATTCAAGTAGATAATTGAAATTCAAACACGTTAGTTAAAGTTTTGGGCTAACATATGTTACATAAAAGGGCCATTTTATATTTGATAAGAAAAAGATCTTGGTTTATATCACAATAAGATCTAATTAATATCAATTTAAAATATGGGCTCACCCTATGTAGCCTTCAACTGGAGTATTTATTTCCTCAATTTGGGAGATTAAGCCCAAAAACTCAAAGAATGTTAAGAGGGCTTCTTTTTCCTTTCCAAAATATTTCAAAGTTATGAGGACATGGTAATAATATATAGATCCTGAACCGGATCTATATATATGCATGGTTTTAAGATTTTTGGTCCATCCGTCATTTTTTTTTTCTTTTTTTTTCCATTCCAGAGCACATAAAAGTGAAGCCAACAACTATCTCTTGAGTACCTTTCTCTATTATGAAGGTTGATGATAACGAGTCGAATAAAAAGATTTGATCCATTTTATTTTTCTAGTCAAATATAATATAAAAAGTAAGTAGTTTCTCGTTATTTGATTTTTCTGAATTTTTTTTGAAAAGCAAAACAAACATGATCGAAATAGCTCCATAATTAGTTGGATCTACATATGTGGTCGTGATTTTGGCTATTGTATTAATTTTATTCATATGGTAGGTGAGACAACTCTTTCTGATGTTCTCTATTGTGTAATCGTGTAGAAAAAATATTTTTGTAAATTTTATCTTCCTCGTGACTATCTTATTCAATGTAACTATTTTTTAATGAATTGTTAAATTAAGTAGTTGATCCAAGTACTTTGTGACCAATTTTACTCGATCATATTATTGAAAATTATATAACTGACCGTAACGTGATAAAGACTTGAGCACCACCAAATAAGATATGAGTATTTCCTTTAGTAAATCGACGAATTATATTTTATATTATTGATTAAAATTGGACAATACTTCGTGGGAATATTATACATTTCAAAGTCTGTAGATCTCAATTTTGTCATTAAGACTACGGCTGTTAATTGGTCGAATTTTGATTAGTTTGTTACGATCATGATCTTATTATGTTACCATAGTGATTAGGATTCTTTCCTTTTAGTTAGTTGTTTTCTATTTTTAGTTATTCTATTTTCATAGGAGTCTATTTACTTACTTATCTAGTTGTTTAGGGTTTAAGTTCTATAAAAACACTCATTGTAATCTTCTTATAGACAATTAATGAATAAACAATTAAATGGTTTCTCCACCTAAAGTGAGATTGTGGTTACTCTTACGACCCTAAAGTAAGATTATGGTCCTTCTTACGTGCATTAAAGTAAGAAATATAAAGATGATGCCAGAAGATCGTATCAAATGGTATCAGAGCGGGTTGAGATCACATCAACGTTTCGCTCGGAGTGAGTCGAGATCACATCAACATCTCTCTCACGAAACTATATATGAGGAAGAACGCTTGGATCGATTGGAGACTTCTATCCAAGAGATTCGAGAATCTGTTAATCGACTCTTTGAGCTTTATTCTCTTAATCATGGAATGAAATCTCGAAGATCGATTATAGAACAAAGGAGCAACGTATTGCCTCCATCGGTGATTAAATCGAATAAGGAGACCAAAGGCAGTTATGTAAAATTTGCAACTAAAAGTTGTGACTCAAAATCTACGTCGGAGATTACATCAAAGACAAATGACGATTTGACATGTAGATCTACATCCACTACAATTTTCCAAATTACATACTTGACAACCCTAAAATCTAAAGAGTTGGATTTGACCAACCATAAAAAATCCACAGGATATGGTGCAACAAAGAAGTCGATATCGATTATCCAATCAAAGTCGACTCTAAGATGGGCTGGCCAATCAAGATTAATTAGTAATTTGAAATTTCCAAATCCATTCAAGTTGACCGAGTTAAGAGTCCTGCAGAGCCACCAATTGACATCAATGATTCCTAAATTGTTATTAGTGGGCAATGGATTGAAGATTGCCCCATACATGCTAATGAACTACCATATGCAAGAAACAAACCAACGATTTTGTTGGGATCCGGGAGGTGTTGAACCTTGAGGACAAGGTTCGATTTCAGGGGTGGAGAATGTTACGATCCTGATCTTATTATGTTACCATAGTGATTATGATTCTTTCCTTTTAGTTACTTGTTTTTTATTCTTAGTTATTCGATTTTCATAGGAGTCTATTTACTTACTTATCTAGTTGTTTAGGGTTTAAGTTTTATAAAAGCAGTCATTGTAATCTTCTTATAGACAGTTCATGAGTAAACAATTAAATGGTTTCTCCACCTAAAGTGAAATTGTGGTTACTCTTACGACCCTAAAGTAAGATTATGGTCCTTCTTACGTCCATTAAAGTAAGAAATATGAAGATGATGCTAGAAGATCGTATCACAGTTAGGCTCGTGTTGTGATTCGGTAAGAAAAACAGCCCTAGGCACAGCGGAATATAAAATTTTTCTAGGGCCTCTTAAAGAATCTTGCCAGGATATTCTCTAGTTGTATATATATGAATATAAATAAATGACAGTATAAGTTTTCTCGTTTATACCTGTCTCCTTGCAAATCCTTGTTGGCTAAAACGAACTCTGAACTCTCCTCCACAGAAATCGATCCAAGCTCTGCAGTAGCGCCCCACGTGTTGCGCCTCTACGGATTGATACACCACAATATCACGAAAATAATATAACCTAATCGACTAGAACATAGGCTATATTAATTCAGGACTTTAAGAACGACTTTGGGAACTAAAAGATCAAAACCGAAAATTCTTCCTAATTTTGCACAGGGTTCGGCCGATCACACTTGGGAGGGGAGAGATAATTTTATGCTTTTCTTATTTTGCTTGAAGAGTTGTATGTGAGATATGAGACCTAGTCTCTTATTTATAGATATCTCATAAAACCTAATCCTTCTAGGATTAGGATACTAATTCTCCTACATGGGCCATGGCCCTCTTAATTAGAAGACTAAGTCTTCTAATTAATTCATGGCCCATATTAATTAATCTTTCAGGGCTTTATTTAATCTCCCAATTAAATAGCCCAATTAATTAAATCATCTCCCAATTAATTAATTAAACTCCAAGTCTAATTAATTAATTATTCCATTAATTAATTAAATCCTAATTAATTAATTTACTCATAAATTAAATTCCAATTCAATTTATAATCTTGATCCAATTCCAATTGGATCCAATTTCGTTCCACATGGGTCGACCCACCCATTTAATCGACCCAGTCGATTTTGACTCAGTCGACCCAGTCGACTCGTTCGTTCTTGCTTCCTCGATTTCGCTTCATGTGTATTGTGTATGCCCCCGTAGGTTCACCACATAATTGGCCGCGGGTTGTAATTAAATATTATTTAATTACTCGAGCAATTAATTACTCTAAATTAATCGAACACTCTGTCGATTAATCATTCCAAAATTAGCACCCCTGCTAATTTGGGAATTCTCCCACACTCCACGGTCGATGTCCAGTCACAAGCACATGGAGCCCAATCACTGGTGAATTAATTCAGTGAACCTTTTATCATTTACAATTTCCATATACGACAAAATCTCTCCATCGATCAATCTCCCAGTCGAGACTTAAGGGTATGGTCTTTTATCGGATTCCCTTTTCTTTTGTCTTGACCTTATGTATTCTGGTCTCGAAATAAATTCTCTTTGACTTAATCTTTATGAGCTACTTACATAAAGTCGTCAGATACCTTGGCCAAGGATTTTACCAGAATTAATTTCTCACAGAAATCCATAGGAGAATTTCCCAACCTATCAAGTCGGGTCAACGGATCCTTTGTTGATGATATGAATCTGCATACGAGTTCCTCTAAACCCAATGTGAGTCCACAGAGACTTTCTGGTGATCCCCAGTCAGTCGGAACTCACATCAAAGCATAGACGTTCTAGTACCAGATAAACCCTATCATCTCAAGTTGTTAGGGATCGTTCCTCGTATACTATTGCAAATTGGAATAACTTCAACCCCGATATGCGACTATCGCTTCCATGGTGAGTTATTTCCTAATTGGGGTATTCAGTGCGCTTGCCATCCCAGCAAGCCACCCACTTATGTGTATCGACTATCCCAGTCACGCTCGTGGACCCCAGCGTCCTCCAGTTCATCGGAGTATACACAACAGTGAGAGTCTAACCGAATCCAACGATGTCCTATCTCGATTGGATTCTACGACTCTTGAATATGTTCTAGATCACGGCCTTAGAGATCAGTCCACGGGTTGTCCCATAGCCCTGTGATCTAAGGACTTCTATCCTTATGCATAGATAATTATTACATAAGATAAATATGACCATTTAATAAAGTGCATTTATTAATCGAAATTGAATAGTTCCGCATTTATTACAATAAATACTAGCCATACAGCTGGCTTGCAGGACACTATTTCTATCAGCTCGTTCAGATCCGACTTCATTTATATGGGTTTGGATTTTGTCGGATTCGGATTCTACTCGGATCTAAATTTTTAAATTTTTTTTAAATCATACGGATCTTGGTCGGATTTGATCGGTTATCGGATCTTTTTCGCATTCAATAAATTTTCATTTAAAAAATTAAATTAATATTTTTTCCTAAAACAAGTTTATTAACTTTTCAATTTTATTTAGTTTTAACTCACTTGTTCAAACTTTCTTTACTATATTCATATTTGTAGATGAAAATCTTGGTATAAATAAATTTATAAATGAGTTATAAATTACTATATTCTTAAATTAATGGTGAAATATTATTAATGATACTTTTTATGTATATATATATATCATTCTTTTTATTTATTATCGGATACGAATCTTTAACGGATCGGATTGAACTAAATTCATATTCGCTCCATGTGTTTCGAATTATAGATATCTATGATCGGATCATGTCCATCGAATCTCTAATCGAACAATTATCCTAATAAATCGAACCGAATCCGAATTGAAATCCGCCACAGCCATAATTAAGACATGTGAATTCTCCATTTCTCTCACTCTAGCTCGCATGTTGCCATTAAGACATACTTTTTCAATATTTTCAGTAAATTGGAAACCATTTGGAATCCGAACACGAAAAGGATTCAATAGGAGGGATCTGAATAATCATGCTACCTTTTGGAAATTGACAATTTTGCCACCAAAACTTATGTCAATTCCAGGCTGAGGTTATGAGTTGTCAAGACAATTTAATTTAATTACCCTAGAAACTCCAGTTGAAAACCATGAATTTATTTTACACAAATTACTAAATTTTGTCCAAAGATATAGCAGTTATCAAGAGAAATGTAATTCTATTGTATGATGCAATTTCTCTTTTGTAAGTATTTCTCAAAAAAAAAAAAAAAAAATTTCTCTTTTGTAAGTAAACTGCAATTTAACCATATTTAATTTACTTCAATTATTTACTCACATGTACAGCTGGTTGATGAGGATAATTTTATTCAAAAGTAAAATCATGCACATTTCTATGTTGTCCCCGTGTCATAAAATTAAAAATTTAATCCTTGTTGTGCATAGTTGTTATTTTGTTCCAAAAAGAGGAATCTACATCAATAATATTATTGAACTTAAAAGCTTGACCGGCTGAATATACCCATAACCCACATACGCCGAAGTGAACCGGGGAACAGAATAAGTGGGAGCAGTTCAATTTTATTTGCATATGCTTTTGCAATCTACGCCTACCTTTTCTGTCCCATACAATGCATCAGTGGATTGAACTGCCTTCTCACGTGTCATTCTTTCAGTATTCCTAAAATAGCCATTCGCCGAATGTTTCATTTCTTACAAATATGTAATTATAATCGAATTTAACTACGGGTGGCCTATTTGGCTGGGTTTTGTCCTGGTCTCACGTGTCTCGCGAAACTGAGTCATAACTTTTTTAAAAGGAGTTTGACAAAACTCATCACAAAACTATTTTATAAACTTACATTCAAATTCTTGAAACTTATAAAATATTGATTTGACACATACCGCATACTTTTTCCCTCAAGTTCTACGAAAAAAAGATATTGATTTGACACATACCACCTACTTTTTTCTCAAACTCTAACATTCAAACCCAATTTAAGTGGGATTTCAACTTTTTTCAAAACCACAAACCCCAACATCCAAAACCTAACCAAATGAGGTTTCAACGAAACCACGCAAACCATTTTTTTAAAATCGATACCCGCAAAACCAAGACAAAACTCTTCCAAATAGGCCCATATTATAGCACAACATACTAGTATTTAGGTGACAATATTTTCGAATATTACTATTACAAATTCTTGTAATCCAAATCTACAATCTTATGTTTGCCCGAAAAATTAAATGAGGTTTTTATTCCATGTCGGGGGATTCTAGGGTGCCGCTACGTTAGGTGCCGCTAATATCACATTAGGTGGTATTATAACACAATGTGTATCACATTGTATGGTATAAGGAGTATAATTTATACCATAGAATGTGACACACATTGCGTGGTAATACCACCTAATTTGGAATAAATACTACATGATGTGAGGGTCATACTAACTATATGGGGTTAATACTATGTAATGTGATCATATACCATACAATGTGATACACATTGTGTGATAATACAACATAATGTGGTATTAACGGCACCTAACGTAGCGGCACCCTAGAATTTTCCTTCAATTTCGTACTAAATCTGTTTGAATTGTGTTTGATCAATCCATAACATTCTTATTAAATGAGTTGGTTAGGAGGTTGGTATTAATCGCGGTTTGAATAACACTCCTAGCTGAATGCTTAAATATCAAGGAAGATGATTGGCCAAAAATAATTTGGGCAAGATTTTTTCGGTAAAATTACTTTATAAAAAAAAACAAATAATGTCTTGCAGTGCATCTAAATGATCAATAAAAAAAAGAAAAAAGAGACGCTTCCATTTTTATAATACTGATTTTGATTGAAACAATCATTTTATGTAACAAATTGATGATCCATCTTATGCTCTTGTACCAACAAGTGATTGGTCTAGTGAAAGGGACGAGTCACTACAAAGTAGCGGACTCATGTTCGAATCCATGTTCGATGAGGTACCCACTTAATGTGTCCAACCCGCATCGAAAGGGATTAAACCCTTGGAAAATTAAAAAAGAAAAATCTTATACTATTGTACGTGGACGCATATCACCCGCCTTTTTTTCCATGTCTTCTACAAATTATACATATCTCCTACACATATAACTTAGTATGATATATGGGAAGATTTTTATTTAAATCAGGTTTGACTAAATCCTTCCAATTATGATGCAAAGTGTAATGCATATTACAATTGTCATGTGATTATTAATTGTTTTATGAAGGTTATGCAACCACGAAACCAATAGTTTTAAATCACGAAGTAAGTATAATACACTTTCTGATTAAATGACATTCTTCAATCAGAAAACATGCGCAATATTCTTACATTATAATAGGCCAGATATGGTTTGTACAAAAATTTCCCCCACAAGAAAAATGTTATTACGCTTACCATATAACTCTTTTGTTGATCAAACCGAGACCAGTTTGGAATAAAATTTCCATGCATGGATTATAAAATATTTCTTGTCAATTTTTAAGAATACACCTATGATTAATATTAGACAAAATGCAATTTAAAACTCATATTTTGGCTATACCACGCTATATACACCTCTAATTAATTAAAATTAGACCCAGTTGTATGCTTTACTATTATTATTGACTTATTGTATATATAAATAGATGTGAAGGTTTCCACAGAGTTATTTCACACTACACTCTCCTCTCAATCCAAACATGACCGATCCAAATCCCCTCCTCTCACTAACCGATCAAGAGCCCAAACCCCACCAGTACCCCTCTCTCGACGACACAATCGAACACTGCATCGGAGAGTACTTGGGCTGGACACAATTACTCCAAGCCACCCTCCTCTCCTTCGCATGGTTCTTCGACGCACAACAAGTCTTCATCAGCGTCTTCACAGACGCAGAACCCAAATGGAGTTGTAATAATAATACTCAATGCAACAAAAACATCAATCTATGTCACCTTCCCAATGACTCTTGGTCCTGGGACTTCCCTAAAACCACATCCATAATTTCTGAATGGTCTCTTGAATGCGCAGGCTCGGTTATTACAGGCCTGCCGGCTTCATCATTTTTCTTCGGTTGTTTCGTAGGTGGGTTTGTACTCGCCACGTTGGCGGACACATCTTTAGGCAGAAAAAAAGTGCTTGTTTTATCTAGCTTGGTTATGTCGTTAGCCGGGGTTTTAACTGCGGTTTCGTCTAATATTTGGGTGTATGTAATGTTACGTTTCATTAGTGGGTTCGGGCGAGCGACAGTGGGGACGTGTTCGCTTGTTTTGGCGACTGAGTTAGTTGGGAGAAAATGGAGAGGGAATATTGGGATTGCTGGGTTTGTATGTTTTACACTTGGGTTTCTATCTTTACCATTAGTTGCTTTTCTTCTGGAAGGTTCTTCTTGGAGGTTAGTTTACCTCTGGACTTGTATACCATCTGTTTTCCACTCATTTTTAGTGTATTTCTTCGTTCGGGAGTCGCCTAGATGGCTTTTCGTGAAGGGGAGGAAGGAGGAATTTGCGGAAACATTAATAAGCATGGCGGCACCAAATAACAGGAACAGTTTAACGCAGAGTTTTTTTAGTAGGTGCACTGAATGGGAAGAGATAACACAATTAGAAAGCGACATTTATTCGGCCATGAGAATGTTGTTAATGAAAAAATGGGCTTCCCGGCGTCTAGCGGTGGTGATGGTGGTGGGTTTCGGAGTGGGGCTTATTTACTATGGCATGCCATTGGGGCTCGGGAACTTGTCTTTAGATTTATATCTAAGTGTTACATTAAATGCGTTATCGGAATTTCCAGCTTCGATATTTACTTATTTACTGATAGGTAAATTGGACAGAAAGGTTTCTGTTCTGGGTTTATGTTTATTGAGTGGGATTTGCAGTGTGGCGTGTGTTTTGGTGAGATGGAAAGGGGTGCAGATTGGGTTAGAGTTGGTGTCGTTTTTTAGTGCGTGTACTGCCTTTGATGTTGTTTTGATATTTACTTTGGAACTGTTTCCGACGTGTGTTAGGAACTCGGCGCTGTCTATGGTGCGGCAAGCTGTGGTGTTGGGTGGAGTTCTGGGTCCGGTGTTGGTGGCGGCGGGGAGGAGGAGGAACGGGCTTCTTTCTTATGGTGTGTTTGGAGTGACGATTTTGGTTTGTGGGATGTTTGTCGTTTTCTTGCCGGAAACTAGGGGGAGGAAACTCTGTGATACCATGGAGGATGAAGAGGAGAAGGTTCCGTATGCGTCCAACAATAATAATTAATGGAGTTTATTGTGCTTGAAAACATTTTTTTTTTGGTTCTAACTTCTTCTTATTTCTATGTATGTAAACTATCGTTTGCAATTTGCAGTTAGTTTTTTTTATTTGTTTGAATGAATTCTTTACGTACGTGGGATTTTATATATTTCTAAACTTTATCACTCCAACAGCTAGCGGCTAATTAATTTTTTAGTTTTAATTCAATGTACTTAAGTTTATTTTTTTCACCATTAGTCATGAGACATGGTTAAACTTTTCAATTTGACATTTTATGTTATACTATTCATATTTTTCGCGTATTAAATATTTTAAATAATAATATAAATAGTGTAATATGATGTTACCAAATTGCTAGTTGAATACATTAATTAAATGATTAATTATATTTTTTGAAATTCAATCAAGTTAGACTGTGGAATGACAACAAATGATAAAGATTAATTAAAAGGAAAAAAATAGTTATAGCTGGTAATTAAAATATAAAAAAGTATATTCTGTCTTCAATTTCAATTGAAACTGATTTGACTGCAGTAGTCAATTGCAGTCGGTGGACGATATAAAGAGTTAGTCGTGTCTTTTTTGTCTTCCCAAATTGTTCATACATACAAAGAGCTAGGGAAACAAATTAAGTAATCCATTTCCTAACAAAAATATCATATTGCTTAGTCACTTAGATATATACTATACTCGATCAGAAAATTAACATGCAGTCGTACTCGTGGACGAGATACTTTTTCCTATTTTGGGCTCCACATTAGCTGGATGGATTCAGTTCCGGAGAAATTGAACATTCTAATTAAAAGGGGCCTGCACAGCAGCCGGCCATGGTCGCACTGCACAACTGAAATTTTTGGAGCAATTAATAGGGGGTGCTGATCATGAAATGGAGTGTCAATAGATCAGGGATGGAAAAGTTGAAATTAGATCGATATATCTATCTAATTGAGGTAAAAATATCTTTAGCAATTTTGGACTGGGAGATTATGTAAGAATACCCAATTCTGCCAACCCAATCACAAATGACGATCTAGCATGTGTTTAACTTACCAATCTACTTGACCAGTTAAACTGAAGACTGGACCAGATTGATTAATCAATCTGGCCTAATTAAACCTACCAAACATCCCTTGACGAATTAAGAATCGAAAAATATGCCCCAGGACATATCTTCAACTGGCTGACCAACAATTCATAAGGCTTGCTGAAAAAGTAAAGATAAGATGGAGAAATCCTTTTTGTAATATATTTCTTGTGTAATTTGTACAATATGAACACCTATATTTATAGTACAAAGGATACAAACAAAATAAGTAACAACTACAATCAAGCTTAGTCAATCTTACACAATCAAAGCTAGCATAATCAAAGCTAACACAATCAAGGCCTAGCATAATCAAAGCTAACACAATCAAGGCCTAATCACTTTGACACAAATTAAGCTTAGTCATCTTAATACTCCCCCTCAAGTTGGAGCATGAATGTTAAGAATGTTCAACTTGTGTATTATATTCTTAAATTCTTTGCCTCCCAAAGCTTTTGTGAAAACATCAGCCAGTTGGAGAGATGATGGAACAAACTTGGTAATAATATGTCCTGCCTGAATCTTTTCTCTCACAACGTGACAATCAAGTTCAATATGCTTTGTACGTTCATGATACACAGGATTAGCAGCAATATGTAGAGCAGCTTGATTATCACAAAATAGTTCAACCGGCCCTAATGAAACTTGTAAATCATTAAACAAGAATCTTAGCCAAGTTATTTCACATGTTGCAGCAGCCATAGATCTATACTCTGCTTCCGAAGATGATCTAGAAACAGTCTTTTGCTTCTTTGTCTTCCATGAAATTAGAGAATCTCCAAGGAAAACACAATAGCCTGAGGTAGATCTTCTCGTCATAGGACAATTTGCCCAATTAGCATCACAATAAGCTTTAAGGGTTAGCGAACTGTTTGATGAAAATAACATACCACAACCTGGATCTTTCTTTAAGTATCTTACAATTCGAAGAGCAGCTTCCCAGTGAGGTTTTCTTGGAGCATGCATAAACTGACTTAATATATTCACAGAGTAAGTGATATCGGGCCTGGTAATTGTAAGGTAAATCAATCGTCCTACTAATCTTCTATAGCGAGAAGGATTAAGTAAGACATCTCCTTGGCTATTTGTAAGTTTTAAATTTACTTCCATAGGAGAATCAACTGGTTGTACTCCAAGAAATCCAACATCGTCTAGAATTTCCAGAGTATACTTTCTTTGTGATATCACAATACCAGCTTTAGATCGTGCAACTTCCAAACCAAGAAAGTACTTCAGATAACCAAGATCCTTAATATGGAATTGTTGGTGAAGGAAAAGCTTGAGATCTTGAATAGCTTTATCATCATTACCAGTGATAATCATATCATCCACATAGATTAGAACCATAGTTATAGAAGAATTTATTGCACGAACAAATAGAGAATTATCAGAATGAGATTGGATAAAACCCGCATTTTTAATGACTTCAGAAAACTTTGAAAACCAATTTCTTGGTGCTTGCTTTAAACCGTAGAGGGACTTGTGTAGTCGACATACTAGTTTCTCCCCCTGTCGACAAAGACCCGGTGGTGGAGTCATGTATACCTCTTCATCCAAGGTACCATGAAGAAATGCATTATGAACATCCATTTGAAATAATGGCCAGTTACGTACGGCAGCAAGAGCAAGGAGACACCGTACAGTGGTGAGCTTTGCTACAGGAGCAAATGTCTCATGATAATCCAGACCTTCTTTTTGAGTAAAACCCTTTGCTACCAACCGTGCTTTGTAACGCTCTATTGTGCCATTGGAGTTGTATTTAATTCGGAATACCCATTTACTTCCAATTGGTCGTTTTCCAGGAGGAAGAGAGACCAAAGACCATGTTTGTTGGTTGGCTAGAGCAGTCAACTCTTGATTTACAGCCTCACGCCAATTTGGATCCTGAGCAGCCTGTTCATATGAGGTAGGTTCTAGAGTGCTAGAAATGGCGTTAACAAAGAATTTATGTTTAGAAGATAGTAATTCATAAGAAATGAAGTTGGCTAAGGGATATTGAGTACCTGACTTTGAAGAGGATGACGTGGTTCTTGCATGATAAGGAGGTGTACTAATCTGACCACAATGAAAATCACGAAGTATCACAGATGGTTGTCGTATACGGTCACTGCGACGAAGAATAGGAGCAGGGGGAGGTGAAGTTGATGGTGTTGGTATTTCTGGTGAGGGGGGCATTTGATCAGATTCTATAACTGGTGAGTCGGAATGTGTTAAAGGCTGATTTGAGTCAATAGTAGGTAGAGGTATAGTAGGCAAGTGGCGATTTTCTGGTTCATGAATTGTATTGTTAAGTGAAAAAGGAAAATTTTCTTCATGGAAGACTACATCTCGACTTGTAAAAAATTGATGTGTTTCAAGATCATACACACGGTAAGCTTTTTGTCCAATAGGATAACCAACAAATATACATCGACGAGCACGAGGCGCAAATTTTGCTAAAGGTTTAATGTTGGTACATAACATAGACAACCAAATACTCGTAAATGTGTATAAACAGGAGGTTTATTGTATAAAAGTTCATATGGAGTTTTATTATGCAATACCGGTGTAGGAAGACGATTAACAAGATAGGCAGCTGTTAGTAAACTTTCGCCCCAAAATTTTAAAGGAAGATTGGCATGAAATCTTAAGGCTCGCCCTATATTTAAAAGGTGGCGATGTTTGCGTTCCACTACACCATTTTGTTGTGGAGTATAAGGACACGAAGTTTGAAATAATATGCCAAGATTAGAGAAAAATGATTTCATGGATACAAATTCAAGACCGTTGTCGCTTTGAACACATTTAATTTGACAATTGAATTGAGTGTTAACATAGGTTATAAATGATTTTAACAAGCTTTGTGTTTCAGATTTGAATTTCATAAGAAATATCCATGTAAAACGAGTAAAATCATCTACAATTGTCAAAAAATAATGTGCTCCTGAGTGAGATGCAATGCGATGAGGTCCCCAAATATCACAATGAATAAGATCAAAAGAGTATTTGGTTTGAATAGAACTCAAAGGAAATGACAATCTGGTTTGTTTAGCTAAAGGGCAAACATCACATAAATGTTCAGAATCAAATAAAAAAGACGGAATTAGTTTACATAAATTTTGAGATGGAGCTTTAGAAGGGTGTCCCAACCGCTTATGCCAAGTGGTGGCAGATGGAGAAGAAACATGGCACGTTATTGGTGGTGAAACTAATGAAGACTCCGAGTGTGGCACAAGATAGTACAGCCCCTTATGCTGCTTCCCCAGACCAATCATCCTCTTCGAAGCTAGGTCCTGTAATATACAGAAAGTAGGAAAAAATTGGATTGAGCAGTTTAGAGCAGAAGTAAGTTGACTTACAGAGAGGAGATTAACGTTGAAAGAAGGAACACAAAGAATGTTTTTAATATGTAAATCATGTGAAAGATGGGTAGAACCAACACCCGTAATTTTAGAATGAGAACCATTTGGTAGAGAAACTTGTGAGGACATAGGAGTGTTAATGTTTACTGTAGAAGCAATATGATTAGTTGCACCACTATCAATCATCCAATTAGTTAATTTAGTGTGATGTACCATTGATGATGAGCAAAAAGGTGTGGAAGTACCTGTATAGTTTGTAGAAGAAGAACCTTTACCATTTCGGAGGAATGCCTTTATTTGGGAGAACTCTTCAGGGGTGAATTGCAGTGATGACTCAGCTGTTGTAACATGGGGGGTGTGACGCCCCGCTTCCCAGGGTTGGGTCCAACGTGGCCCAACCCCGAGTTTGGGATCGCCCGGCGCGGGATAACCCATCAGAGTTGCTGGATTTTTTTTTTTTTTCAAATTTATTCTATTTTATTTTCCAAAACTATTTTAATTTATTTCCAAAACATTATTTATTTTCGAAATTAATTATTTTCATGAAAGACTCATTTTTTTTTTTCTTTCAGAAAATATTTTTCAGATTATATTCGAAATTTATCATATAATATTTAAAAATTATTTAGCATTACTTATGTTCCTTATTATTTCAAATTAAACCCTTTTGTTGTTTCATAATATTCATTTAAGTAATCTTCTATTATAAAAATTATTTTCAGAACATATAAATTTACAACCATTATTATTTCTTATTCTATATTATTTATACTAATTAAACAAATTATTTTTCTTTTTTTTTTTTTTTTATTTGGGCCTGATTGCAAAACCAGGCCCAAATGGTAATGGACCTGCCTGCATACAGCAGGCATAGCATGCTGGTCGGCCTGCTTGGCTGGGCTACGGCCGGCGACAGGTGGCTCGGGCCATCAGTAGAAAATTGCAAAAAGGACCCATTATTTTTCTTTTCTTGTCATTTTAGTGTATATGTAATATGTATTTCATTGGAAAAACATGCTTTTCATCTCAAAAAAATAACCAAAATATTAAATTAGAAAGGAAAAACATAGATCTACAAAATCTCCAATGAAAATCAATTAATAAATCACATACATGCAAAAATACTTTTAAAACCAATTCTTTTAGAAATCATTAGAACACCCGAAAATTCAGATTATAAGCATCAACAAATCTGAAAATTAAAGTTATGGCATGAACTAAAATTTTAAGGGTTTTCAATAGATTTTTCGAGAACTTAAAAAAAAACTACAAGGTATTCTAATGTGGGCAAAAAGGGATATAAAGGAAGGGGTTTTACCCAAAACTTGAACTCCTCCAAACACGGTGGTAGCACGGCGGCGTACTGGTGGTGGTCCGGCAGTGGGCTGGTGGTCCTCCGGCGGCTTCACGGTGGTGGTGATGGTGGTGGTGGCCCTACTCTTCCTACACTTCTCCCACTTTCTAACTTCTTTCACTATTTCACACTAACTCTCACCTTTTCTCACAAACTCTCTTTTTATCTTAAACTCTAACTTAACTATGAATTCTAAGGTGTAAAATAAGTGGAGAAAATCTGAAAATTAAGAGAAGGGTGTTTAAATAGACCTTGTGAAGATGGAAGATATAATTAGTCTTCAAAAACCAACCAATGCATGTCCACCTTGGGTAGAGAAATTTCTCTACCCAAGGGGCATGCTTGGCCACCCTAGGAATCTATAAAGACTTTCCTAGCAGCTGCAATAAAGAATGGGCGAAATTTGCACTTTGCCCCCTGAAGTTTCGGTAAAGTGCATTTTTGCCCAAAAATTATTTATTATGTACAATTAAGTCCAAATATTTTTCAAAAGAGGTATACTATTATTTCAAAGTATTTTTGTGTTTCTAAATCATTTCTAATTTAATAAAAACATATGAGATAATTTAAATTATACATTTTACCCCAAATTAACACTTAAATTTTTGAAATAAAATATAACACATGAAATTGGATTAAAAATCCAATAAAATACGATTAAAGAGGTCCAAAATTTACGGGGCGTTACAGGGGGCCTTGGTACTAGTATGGTTCACTGCAAATTTTTGATTACGATTTGGCAACTGAACATTTTTACCGTGAAATTTGTGACCCACAGGGAAACCGTTCAAATAATAGCACCTGTCGATTGTATGAGTTGTACCATCACAATAGTTGCAGAAAAGGGCTTTCTTTGACCCTTGTGGCTTTGATGAAGCTGATGACCACTGTTGAGTATTAGATTGTTGAGATTGTTTTCTGACACTCATAGCATGAACTTGATCTGTTTCTTTGTGTTCGACTAAACCTCGTTGTTTCTCTTCTTCACATAGGAGAGAATATGCTTTCTTTACATTTGGTAAAGGCTGCATTAACATTAGTTGTCCCCTTACAGCAGAATAAGATTCATTTAACCCCATAAGAAATTGTCCTAGCCTTATTTTTTCTTCTTTTTCATTCAAATATTTTAATCCTCCACAAGTGCATGGAATGGATGGACTACATGTTTTTAATTCATCCCACAAAGTTTTCAATTTAGTATAATAAGTAAAAATAGAATCTTGATTTTGCTTTAATTCTACAATGGAACGTTGAGTTTGATAGTGATGAGAAAAATCACCTTGTGAGAACCGTTCTTGCAAATCTGTCCAGATTTCATCAGGAGTTTCCATGTAAAGCACACTATTAGCAAGTTGACCACTGTTGAGTATTAGATTGTTGAGATTGTTTTCTGACACTCATAGCATGAACTTGATCTGTTTCTTTGTGTTCGACTAAACCTCGTTGTTTCTCTTCTTCACATAGGAGAGAATATGCTTTCTTTACATTTGGTAAAGGCTGCATTAACATTAGTTGTCCCCTTACAGCAGAATAAGATTCATTTAACCCCATAAGAAATTGTCCTAGCCTTATTTTTTCTTCTTTTTCATTCAAATATTTTAATCCTCCACAAGTGCATGGAATGGATGGACTACATGTTTTTAATTCATCCCACAAAGTTTTCAATTTAGTATAATAAGTAAAAATAGAATCTTGATTTTGATTTAATTCTACAATGGAACGTTGAGTTTGATAGTGATGAGAAAAATCACCTTGTGAGAACCGTTCTTGCAAATCTGTCCAGATTTCATCAGGAGTTTCCATGTAAAGCACACTATTAGCAAGTTCAGGACTTAATGAATTAAAGATCCACGATAGAACCATATCGTTACAGCGTTGCCATGGTTGATGCTTTGGATCAGCCTCACTTGGTGTAGGTATGGTTCCTTTGATGAATCCCAATTTATTTTTGGCACTGAGACTCACCAACATTGATCGTCTCCACATAGCATAATTGGTTCCATCTAGAACTTTGGATACAAGAGTCATTCCCGGATGATCGGATGCATGAATAAAAAGAGGGTCAGTTGGGTCTATAGTGGAAGAAGACATAGTTTGATCAATAGGCTTTGTAATTCCTTGATCAATACTAATGTCTATGTTTTTGTTTGTATTAGAAGTACTGATTCTATCAGTATCTTTCATAGAAATATTGCGGAAGGTGAGGGCTTTAAAAATCTGGCTCGGATGCCATGAAAAAGTAAAGATAAGATTGAGAAATCCTTTTTGTAATATATTTCTTGTGTAATTTGTACAATATGAACACCTATATTTATAGTACAAAGGATACAAACAAAATAAGTAACAACTACAATCAAGCTTAGTCAATCTTACACAATCAAAGCTAGCATAATCAAAGCTAACACAATCAAGGCCTAGCATAATCAAAGCTAACACAATCAAGGCCTAATCACTTTGACACAAATTAAGCTTAGTCATCTTAATACTTGCTCCAGCGACAAGAGTGGGGGTTCGATTCCCATTTGGAACTTGGATGGAAGCATTTCTATGAGTCTATCTAAGGCTTATTTGTGGTGAAGACCCCTTTATGCGCAGAGTGTACAGCAGTATGGTGGGATCCCGAGGCTTAGTGGAGGCACATCATGCGTTTACATCCTTCAGGGTTCTAGGGCAAGGGTTCTAAGGGTCCATAATTAGTCTAATGTAAGCTTGTACGCCTGAGTTATCCAAAAAAAAAGAAAATGAATCGAAAAATATCGTTATAAAGGGAGTGGTTACTTAACTTACTTTCATATCATACTTGTATAATAAGTATTAATTACTCATATACTTTTGGCCTATATAAACTCTCTAAAAAAAAATTGAATAATGTCCGAAGTTTCGACCATCCATTTTCAATTACATCTAGGATCAAACAAACTTCACATTTTAATATCTTCAAACTTTATTTTAGGTCATAAAGAAAAGTATTAGCTTAGAGCTGTTGTACCTCGTATGTGCTAATTTTCCTTCCAGAAACAATAATCAGCTAGCTTAAATTACATGTAATTAAGTATTGCAATCAATGACATATATATATATAGCTGTTCTGGCTGCGCTTACTAGATCTATTAATTCAATGACATAGAATAGAAAGATAGAGGGGAAGGGAAATAAACCACAGCAATTAAACTACGTACTAAATGATCAGTAGCTCAAAAAGAGCAAGTCCTTATACTAAGTTCATAATCAAGTACTGCAAAATATGCCACCGATTAACCAAACTAAATAGTGAGACTATTGCTAAGAAACAATATAGATATTATTTCCAGTAATTGCAGGAGCACAAAAATTAATTAAAGTTACCTTCCTCTCTTCTTGACTCTGAAGAATCTCTTCATATGCCATGACAAATTTTGCCATGACAAATTTTGCCTCAATTTGAAATTTGTCCTACGATGTGACACCCCTTCATTTTGCATTATTTATTTTTACACCTATAGTCAATTTTAATCATTTTTTTATCAGAAATAATTCATTTGGCCCGAAAATCTCAAAATAGGGTTTTTTTTTTTTTATTTTGGAGGCAACATTGACTTAAAATTTGACAATTTTTTGATTTTGGAGTCAAAATTAGCACATGATATACATGTAACTAATGAAAATACAGTAGAATTTCTCTCTAAAACTAATTTCCCTTTATATACAATTCTTTACTATGGATATATATGCTCATATGCACACATGATGGTTTGAATATTGCAATTAATATCTGGTCCAAAAATATACACGTGGCTCATAAATAATCTTATTGTTTAATTGCCACTTTTTAATGTTTTTTTAGATGACAACCTTTTAATTATAACAACTAAATTATTTTCGTCTTTACCTTTAAGATAATCACTAAACATGGAAATTAATAAATCATCCGTCACCCAAAGTGGTTAAACTAAGTGGTAATGACTTGCGATCTTCAGAGACGAGAGACTCAAGTTGGAATCCTACTAAATATACCACATTGGAGGAGAGAACCAATACATTATGCATCTTCGATTCGAGCTATAAATACACAGTCTAATAGATAAAAAAAAAATACATCATCCGTCTATCGAGTTCTTAGAATATCCATTAACAATAAATCATCACATATCTTGGTCACTGCATCCACAAAGTTAGGGGCTGTTTGTTTGGCGTTTCCCAAAAAAATTTCGTGTTTGGGAAATGCCAAACAAACATATTTTCTACTTTTTGGAATAAATTTTTCATCTCTCAATTTTCTCAAACGACTATCTCAAAAGCCAAACAAACAACAATTTTCAAAGAATACCTATACAAACTCTACTTTGATTTGACATAAAGTAAAATATTTCTTACACCAATTATCTCATATAATAAACATGATTTGACATAAAGTCTTATACATCTTATACATACAACCCCACTCTTCCAAAAAAAAACATACACTACTTTATTTCTCAAATCACTCTCTCAAAATCCAAACAAACAACATTACGCAAATCGAGATTATTTCACAAACATCCACTACTCTCCCAAACTACTTTCCGAAACACCAAACAAACAGGCCCTTAATTTCCTCGTAATTTCTTCTTTGTTATTAGACTCATTCATCACTTTAATTTTCTTATTTTTAAGGTTTTATTAGCATGTATTTTACATAACTTTGAAGTCTGAATTCTGAAACAAGCACTTAGTAGCAATCCTGTCGAAACTAATGTCGTTAAATAAACCGTTATTTGTTTATTTTGATTGTGAACTTATAAAGAATTTTAGATATTAAATGGAGAATTCAGGCAGAGTTGATCTTAGCCAAATGAAAAGAATAAAGTTTTGAATATTACCTTGTGCCGTTAAGTAGACATCTCTTAGGATAAAACTGGATTTATTTGAATAAAAAATTTCCAATCCTTCTAATATTTCCTCTAAATTTTATCTTGCACTTGTTTGCCTCTTTATAAAGTTTTTAAAAACTTGCTTGCTTTTCTTATGTGGGAACAAAACACATTTCCTTTTATATGGCCTACAATTCAATACAATTGAGTTTGAAATATTGGATGCGCCAAATGTCCATCTTTCTTACGACTTCAATTTTTGGTTGGGAATTCCTCTCACTTATTAAGAGACAAGCAAGTCATTATATATATATATATATATACTACATCAAAATACCAAAAGAATAATCAATTTGAACTCAGAATATATATGAGAATGTCAATACCCAAAGAATTAGCTATATTTGTATATATATAAATTAGCAACAAATCAATTCCAGCCAAAGATACATTTAAACAGAAAACCTCACTCTCCATGAAGAAAAAAAATAACACAAAAAATAAATTACCTCGTGTTAGCCCGATAGAAGAAGGAAAAAAAAAAAAAAATACCTCTTTGATCACAAATATTGAAGAAGTATGAAAATATAAAATTTTGTTTGCGTGTATATATAATTGTATATTAATTTCTATCCTACACAATTTTGGTAAGTCAAATTATCTTGAGAAGAACATAGGGAATAAATCTCTTCCAACGCGGTTATGTCATTTACGCACTCCTCCATTTGGGGAAAATCTTCCATAGCTAAAGGTGGATAAAATGAATTTTCATAAAATATACCTGTGTAATTTGGAATTAAGTCATCCTGCATCGAGAAAAAAAAAATTGATATTTATTAGACTTAAAAAATTAGAAATTAAATTGTTTTCTGCATATAATTCTTACAATTAATCAGAAATCAATATACATGGGGCCGGGAAAGACATTTTGGGCGAGTTAAAAGAATTTATGGGAAATAGTGAAGAAAGCCACCGGAAGTGATCAGTTGCTTTAGGGAAAGGAAAAGATGTTAAGTTCAATATATATTAATGGCTCCCGACTTTTACGACTTTAAATCAAAAAGATCACCTCAAACTCGATCAAAGGGATCGATCATTATTTATTCATGGGGGCCATTCTCACATTATATATCTAGCTAATACTGGTCGGTTTTAGTTTTGATAAGTTTAGGACGGATAACTGCGCGAATAGAGTTCGCGAAGTAGCTAGATACAAACAACCGCAGCCTGATCCATTAGCTAGGGCCGTTAATTAGCTACTTTCCATGATTTGTTTTTTAATACTAGCTAGCTAGCTAGCTAGCTAGTAGTTTTTTTGGGTTAAAGTTTATAATTAATTGGGGAGATGACTTGCCTGTCTGAAATTTGATATGTCTTGTATTCCAAAACCATAATTAAATTGATCAATTGAACTGTTGGCTTCATCTGCTACGATAAGGGGGGGTGATGATTCATCGCCATTGGGGCCTGAGGCAATTGGTGTAAGATCTGAAGAAGAGGCATTGGACCTTAGTTTGGAACTAAATTCGTAATTTTTAACATCATCCGCATCCGCATCTTCTTTTTGATCTCGGGAACTTTCCGGTGCACTGTCATCCCACGACATCGACATCTGACCAGATCCCGAGGCAGTTGATTCAAATTCCTTATCTTTAGGTATGATTGTGTTCTTCTTCAAAACTCGGCATAGTGCATATGAATCCTGTATGTTATGTATTACAAAAGTAATATTAATTACATACATATAAATATATATATATATTAAAATAAGAAGCTGTTCCACGTACGTATACCTTGAGACTTGAACTTGTGGTACCGGATAATACAGATTCAATCAGGCGATACTCGTGCATTACCCAATCTGTTCTGATACCATGAGGCGCTCTTCCTCTGTAATAGACCAATGTTTTCTTCATACCAACGGGTCGGTTTTGTGACTGCACAAATCGGTCTTTACCGGTTGCCTTCCAATATCCCGACCGAGTTGCCCGGTTAGTCCTAGAACCGTTCGGGTATTTCCGGTCTCGGGGACTGTAGAAATACCATTCCATATCTTTGCTAGGTATCAAGGATTTCTCTGTCAACAAGGATTTTTAATATAATTAATGAATTTAACTACTTAATAAAAGTAGGTACGTACGTAATTGATTTGATAGAATTACCAGGTAAATCCCATGGTTCACATTTGTAGAGATCAATTTCGGGGATGACTTGAAGCTCGATGATCCCACCGTTGATTTTCCGATCAAGATAGTAAGCAACGAGTTCCTCATCCGTTGGATGAAACCTGAATCCTGGAGGAAGAAGAGTCGTCGACATTGGCGCCATAGTTATTAATATAGTGTGCCAAAATTAAAAAACCCTAATAAATTTTAGGTAAAATCAAATGGAGAGTGAAAATGGCGGAATTGGGGGGATTTGATGTTGGATCTTAAATTTATTATATATAGGCATATATAGCCAGACTGTTGGGGATTTAAAGTGACACTCATTCATCATCCTTGTCTTTTTGCATTCTAGTTAATTATAGTAGTATTTTTATTTCTTTTGGTTTTTTTATTTGATTCACACTTGAGGTTTGCATTTCACACTTCAAAAAGACTTGTTTGATTTTTTTAATCAAATTATATTATTCCCCAATATCAAGAGATGTTTTTTGGATACATATTCACTGATTAAGAAGTATTTTTCTACAACTTGAAACTTTTCTAGTAAAGATTTGAATCGGCCCTACTACTACCTATATATATATATATATATATATATATATATATATATATATATATATATATATGTTTGCTCAAGCATTGCATTTTATCAATCTACCAAAACTAATGTTATGAAATAGACATTCTAATTCTTACTGTCGCACATAAAAAAAAAAAAAAAAAAAAAGTACATGAAAAATTCTAATTATGGCAAGCACAAATTTATTCGTATTAATTTTAATATGATGTTAAATCAAATCACATGACTCATGTAGCAACTGTTACGATAATTTATAAAAAAGAAAAATTAAAATTAAAGATATTTACAAATTTGATTATATCAATTGCGATACACGTATATATGAAAATAAATTCATGAGGCGAACATAGACACCCTTTTTAGTTATGTTGACTTCTCCACAAAAGCCAAATATAATTCATGTACATTTGTTGGACATAAATTATATTGCCAATATAATATAAAATAAATATAACTACTATATTGGTTAATGAAATAGAAGAATATCCATTAGAAGGAACTTAATCAATCACCCAAATTTCGAGAGTTGTGTTCATCTCGTGCTTTTGGCAGTAATAGGTACCGCTGTATGAAATTTGGGAATGACATCACGTTAGATCAGGAATGCAAATATCAATAAATAAATACTTTGGGGGATTAAGATAGTTAATTAAAGTAATGAAGAGAGAGAGAGAGATGATATATTTATAATGACTTTAAAGAGAGATTCTTGGCCATATTATTATATTTATAATTATATAGTATGAGGAGGAGTATGATTTGATTGGATTTGTGTGAAAACAAAACAGAGATAGAAGGAATTGTAGAAGTAGTGCTTTTTTGTCTTCTCATAAACAAACAAAAAGGCTGCAATGGGCCACACCACCGACCCCTCCCAAACAACACGCAATGCTCCTTTTGTCATCATCATGACTCACATGCAATCATTACATCCCCCATATTTATTTACTATTTGTTAAAAGTTTAATCTTAATTCAGAAATTTGAGTCAAATTGTTTGTTTTATTGTATTACATGGTATTATTACTTTAGGTTGTCCAACCAAAGGCAAATTTTTGGAGTATTTCATTAATCACTACAAATTTCAATTAACTTTTAGTCAACCACAATTTTATGAAATCAAATTCTGAAATTTGTTTTTGATGAGGGACCGTACCAGGGCTGATGTGATATATAGGCAGTTAAAGTGTGGAAGGGGTCCATGAATTTGTAGTCTACTAACTTTACGATATTATCCCAAAAGAGGAAAAGAACAACTAGCTTCTTCATCAGTCAGTCAAGTAGTAAATAGTTGAAGGGAAACTGACAGATACTATCTGGCACCCCGTCATGCCTCATTGCTTTTTTTACTTTATGATGTTCCTATACCTATACTATAGGCCAATCTCATCTCTGCTTTTTTTTTACCGTTTTTAACTTCTTTTGCCTTCCTTTTTCTTAAAATATGGACTACTATTACTAGTATAGTACTCCCTCCGTCCCATTTTAATTGTCGTTTTAGAGAATTTTTTTTGTCCCAAATTATCTGTCACTTTAGAGTTTCAATGCACTATTAATTACATACTTTCCCATTTTGCCCTTTACTTTTTCTCTCTCTTACTTTATTACTCCAAGAGAGATAGAAAGAGAAAGATAGAGAGAATAAAAGAAAAAGGAAGAGAGAGAATGTAAGGGTATTTTAGGAATATCATTTGTTTTTTCCCTAAAATTGAGGCAATAAAGTAGGTGCCTTAATATGTGTGAAAACACCTAAAACGATAATTAAAATGGGACGGAGGGAGTATTTTCTTAAAAGGATATATATAATTAATAACAATCTCTACTATAGAAGTAGAACTCTTATCTTTGACTGCTCTCTCTCTCTCTCTCATCAATGAGTTATTGTATCAAATAGTAGTAAAGTTCTGCATAAGTAATTAAAGGTAAATGATGAAGTTTTCAGAATAACAGTTAACACGAATTAATTACTACATGCTTATTGAAGCGAAAAATACTTACAATATGGCCTAGTTAGATTTTATCAACTCTTTTATATTATTAAAAATTCAATTATATATTAGACTTAGTTAACCCAAGTACCCAACTAAACTAAACTAAAGTTAAGTAGAACTACCTAATCAAGTGTGAGCCTAACCTTTTTTTATAGAATCTTTTTCTTGATTGTTTTCACTAAATTTTCAGTTTATTTTAGATAAATCTATATATCATTTTACACGTTATGTTCAATATAAATTATAATGATTGAATTAGACAGTATACCCAAAAAAAAAAAAGGGTGCATGATGGGTCTTCACTTACTAACTAAGTTGTTTTATAACTCAATCTTATACATGAAATCTTTGTTGTGTTATATATATTTATGTAGTTTATGCATATTTCACAATAATTTTATTGAGTGATTAATAAACTAATAGTGAGTCCATGAATTAAAAGGTTTCCCTTACTCAGTATGAATGGAGAACACCTGTTTTACAAAAGTAATTCTTTGTATTTCTTAGTCTTGGTTTAGTATAATGAAATTAGATTAATTAATAATAATAAAATTCTTTTTTTTTCATTTGAAATAAATTGAAGATTTTAGTTTCTAATCGATATTTAAAATTTTATGAAAATAATTAAGGATGAGATTCTGAAAAAAATTAGACTCACTCTTAATTATTTATTTTTACTTAACTCTAATTTATTCTAGTTGAGTTAGTTAAGTCTAATCATTGAGTTATTAATGATTCTTTATGTGTTGGTATGACATAAACCACTAGGTCTACAAGTAAGATTCTAGACCTCATCTAGTTAAGATTTTTGATAGAAACAAAAGCAATACATAGGTCTAGAATAACAAATCCGACAAATGTAATCATTTTTTTAAATTATATCAAATCAAAATTTTGGATTTAAGAATACAATGCGTGTCATGGTTCAGAATCACACTCCTTTGATTTTGAGGATAATTGTCTTTGTAAGCATGATTTCTAACTTCTTGCAAATAAGAAATTTCACCTCAAATTACTTAATTACATTGTGTGTGGATAATACTTTTAGAGAGCAAACCTGATGGGAAAACTAAAAACCTTAATTTCCTTCAATAATAAATAATTTTGGAATAAATCAAATATCAATTTTTTATTTATTAAAATTACTTGGAGTCAATCAAACTGAACAGTACTTACATGATTATCTTATTCGTGTGAGCCTTGCCTCCATGTTTATCTTTATAAGATTATATATGAAATAAAAACATTTTTACGTCAGCATTTCCCTTCTAAGAAATATTGCAAGTCAAATTGGCAACTGAGAAGTCTTTCTTCCCAAAATGGCTGAGGAATATATCTTTGCCGAAAGACGTTTTTTTTAATCATTTATCAACCGTCATGCGAAGTCGTCTTTATGATTAATATCAATAAATTAACATAAATGAAAACTGGGGGAAGGAATAATAACAGTTATCCAACTGTAATGGCTTTTAATTAATTGATTTGCAAAATTTCAATATCTTTACTTTTGGTTTAATTAAGAAGTAAATATAATTTACTGTACATCTATTTATATATCATTTTGTGAATTCATGAACAGACTCATGAAAATGCTTTCATCCAATTTTCAAATGGAAATCAAACCACCATTAGGTCATCTCCAACAGCTCTTTTAAATTTCAGCCTCTTATCCTAAAATATAAGTAATACACAGTGTTACACACTTCCATTTTTTGCTCTGCACTCCAACAACTAATTTATATTTTAACATATAACTTTTATATCTTGCTCCCTCCATCCCATTATTTTTACTCAATTAGCTATATTATCCAGTCAAATTTTTCAATCTTTTAAGGGATTTATCATGTTAAATTATTCACATTTTTGGCGTATTAAATTTTTTAAATATTAGTATACATGGTGTCATATAATATTATCAATTTATTAGTTAAATATATTAATTAAATTATTTATGAATTTTCTTTTTGAATTCAGTCAAGTTGACTGGTCAATGATACCAAGGGATAAAAATTAATGGGACGGAGGAAGTATTTTATATAAATAATAATGACAGATTTATAATATTAATTTTTTCATTTAATTTCATAATTAAAAATAGTTTTTTTTTTTAAAAAAATCAATTTTCGGAGTTTTATGAGCATAATATTTTAATGTTATGCATGAAAGTACAAACTTTTGTACTTTTTTGCAAACAATTGCAAATAGCAATTTGTATTTGGCCATGGGTATTTGGCCATCCAAACCTATAAATTTTAACAACTCATAAATTATACATGTGCTCTTGGAGAGCACTTTTTCTCATAATTTTAACAAAAGTCTTAAAATTTAAGTTTTATACTTGCTATTAGAGATGACTTTACTATTGGAACAAGTTTTATTGATTGTTGGTCAGTCAATATAATGGAAGAAATGCCCTAGTGCTTGAATTAATTTATTGGTTATATGTATAAGAGACTTAACTGAATCAATTTCATACATATAAGTACGTAATTATCCTTTAAAATTTGTATTATATAATGCCATGTCGTAATTTGTAAACTTCAAAATTCGTGTCGTTGTGTCAAATACAATCGTAATTCGTATGTGTTATTAACTTTCGAATTCAAAACATGAGGCTACATGAATTACTAATATTATAATGTATCTCATGCTTGAGATTTTCTCCTATCTAGATTCATTAATTTCAAATTTTGATCTGAAAACATAATGAAATATGATATTTAGGTGTAAAAAACAATGTTTTCAGAATTGGACCGGACACTGAACCGGTGAGTCGACTGGCCACTAATTTTACTGATCGAATCAGTCGGACCGAATGACGTCATAATAATGTAATAAATATATTTATTTTTAAGGTATCTCTAATATTCATAAAATTTAAATATTATCTTATAATTGACTAAAAAAATACAAAATCTTAAAATATATTTAAATTAAATCATATAATATTTATCTAATTTATATCATAACGATAATATGATACTAATTTGTAAGCTCATACAAAAAATAATATTAGTATATTTCTTTATAAAAATTTAAAAGTGTTAGTTAAAAATACAATAAACTAAGAAATTCATAAATTTTAAAATATGGTTATGTATAAAATCTAATATTCATATATCGATTTGATTATTTATCCTAAAAATAATATTGAAAAGAAATATTATATAGAATAAATTTTAATAAGAAATTATTATTTGAGTACTAATTTTCATTGATAATGTCTAAAATGTTAATTTGAGTTAATTATCTAATTTATAAATAAATTTGGCTACAAGTTTCTATAATTTATAAATTTTGGTACTAAAAGTTAAAAAAAAAATGATGTAGCTCAAATGATAATGAAGTTATATTTCGTGTAAGAGGTTAGATGTTCAAATCCCATCTATTACAAGTATTTTTAACATTAAAAAATTTTAAAAGTCGAAAAAAAATAGAAATTCAGAATCGGGTTGAACCGATCCAACCCGGTTCGCCCGTTCACCGATTTTAAACCGATTCAACCCGGTTCAGTTTGATTTTTGGGAGTAAACCCGATCGGACCGAACGATTCGGTCTGGTTTTAATAACAATGGTAAAAAAAAGACTGTAAGTTAAAAAGAAGTATATATATGACTTAGAAATTCAGAATCGGGTTTAACCGATCCAATCCGGTTAACCCATTCACCGACTTTGAACCGGTTCAACCCGGTTCAGTTTGATTTTTGAGAGTAAACCCGATCGAACAGAATGATCCGGTCTGATTTTAATAACAATGGATAAAAAGACCGTAAGTTAAAAAGAAGTATATATATGACTTAATTTTCAATGTTGGTTTTAAGAAAAATGTTCAACAATTGAATGGTATTCTTAGAACCTTAAGATTTAGGAAGTGAGAACGCGTTTGCTCTTTGGATATATTTTTACTTTTAATAATAAGTTATTAAATTATTATTTAGTTAAAGTTTAGAGATTTAAAATTCTAAAGACTTGAAAACACGAAATACTTGAGGCCATTTAAAAGGGACCAATTTTATCAGAGGTTGTGAATTGTGATCTTAACCCAAATAAATTAAAAAATTTAGACTATAATTTGTATGGTTACAATTATCCGTTCGTATTTCACAATTTTATTGGATTACTCCCCTAGATATGGATTAAAAAACCTTAATTTATCAGCCCTTCAATACGAAAAATTATCTAATGCATTCATTGTATGGATTATGTGATTCAACACGAGGAGAAGATCAAACAAAATTCAAGAAAAAATTAGCTTTATCCCCACCAATGGCCACCATGTATTTGTATGCAGACTCAACCGTTTGTTTTACCACGTCTTCGATGTAACAATTGTACCAAATAATCTCTCCTTAAACACATTAAGATAAATTGCCTTATTTAACAATGCAAATTGGCAAAGAGGTTAACTTATTAATCTGGACATATTTTCTATTAATTTACATTATTTCTTTGATTGGGTTTCATATTTTGATTTCTTTGTCTGCCTTGGTAATTTTATTGGGCCTTCAAGTGCCAGCCCAACAACAAAACTTCAGTCTGTTTATACAACAGCAACATGCGTTATCTTTAATCTTTAAAACATTTCCTACTATAAATATTTTACGATCAAATTAGGTTAATTTCATTACATAATAAGAGAAGAAAAGGGAAAAAAAGGGGAATTATATCAGGATTGAGAATGTCATTGCTGTGGGAGAAGAGCCGGACGTGGAGATGGTTAGTGACGAAGACGCGTGATTCGAAGCCCTTCTTCTTCACCTTCGCCACCGTGTGCGGCGTCGTTCCGGGGATCATTGGGTATTGCGTCATGCAGATGACCAATTCCAGCAACCCTGAACTCGAAGCGAAGCTCCGAAAATCCGCCCGACCCGAGACCGTTGTAAGTGGCAACCCTTTTTTCTGCGCTTCAGTTCATCCTCCTTAATTATATTCGTAATGATTACTAGTATTGAATAACCGTCCTCATTTGGTCTGGTAATGTTGAATTGTTTATAGTTTGAGGCGTTGCGATTTAATAAATTATTAAAATTTCTGATTAGGGATTTCCGTTATCGAAAGAGTGAAATAATATTGGCCTGTTTTTGGTGTATGAACTGTGGTAATTAGGTTGCTTGGGTTTTTCTTTGTCTGAAAACTCTTCTGATCCCTAGGTTAAGCTCTTCACATTTTATATATTAGAACCAGCTTAGAATAAATAATCATTTCAAAAAGGGCATTGAAGAACTTATTCTATGACAAGGTTATGCTAGAGATTTTGATTTCATGTTAATTTTGTGAGGAAATAGTATTGTCTTCCTATCCAGATTCACTGTCCGATACTTATGTATGGTGCTTATGATAGCCCCTTAAGTTGTATATCAAAGTTCCTAATTTTCTTCACTTTTGATCCTTCTTATTCACCTTTATCCTTTTGATATCTTACGATAGATAAATTGTATTTGTTTGTGTTATTTCCAAAATCATAGGCATCATTAAAATTGAATGTGAGTATATGTTGTAATTATTGCTAATTTAATTAATTGCATTGGGCATTTTGCTTTACATATTGAAGCTATGGCCTTGTCTTGATGTGTGAAGTTATCCTTTTGAGATTATAAAAAATTATGAAAAATGTAAATGTAATTCACTTTTGTCTCAGTAATTTCTTTCTTCATCATTTTCTCTGTGTTGAGGTTACCATTGGGTTTACAATGGATACCAAAACTTTTATGTGGTTGTGAACTTGTGGTGTGTTGATCAGATGATGGGTAAAGTTAATCAAGAACGGCTAGCGGAGTTTCTTGGGGAGCTAAAGAGGAAAGAGGATACAAATGACAGATATGTTGCTGCTTTAAAGGGAGAGACACTGACTAGGAAACCATATGTGAGAATTCAACCAGTCCCAAAGCCAAATGACAATGAAGTTACAAAGGAACAGAAGAAAAACTCTGTACCTGTGAAATCTCAAGGATAAATGTGTAGAGTTAAAACATTTTACCTCGCTGTATCTACTATGGAAAAGTTTATTTGTGTTAGTTGTGTTTGTCCGCAGAAGCTTGATGTTGTTTATGTCCACAAATGTTCTTGGAAAACATATACAATTGTTAATTTAGAAGAATAACCTGGTTGCTGGTTTGATAATCAGTTAAGAAACATTTTGGATCTTAATTATAACCATTTTATTTATTAGATCATTTGCAGGGTTATTTGATCATTTGCAGGGATTCATGTTGACTATTCTGTACACCAGATAGTTATAGGTAAGGGAATCACAGTTTGCCACAATGCCGGTGAGATGCTCCACAAAGCATCTAGATGGAATTAGAATCAGAATATTTCCTCAATTTTGTGGACCAGCTCTTGTTACTCTTGGATCTTCTGCTGCAGAAGTTTCTGAGTATTGAGCCCATACTTTTATTGATAGGAATATTGCAAAATCTTACAACATCAACTAATTATCCCAAGAATGTTCAAACACGATGACATTGCACATGTAGAGGGAATTGTTAAAATGCCCTTACAGCTTTGTTAAATAGGATAAATGCCATTAAAAAAATTAAAATTGTAAGAATGCCATCGGTTTAATTAGGATATATAATTAACTTAATCAAATCTCCCTAATTAAACAACAACTTAAAAAACTATTATCTACACCCCAACATTTTCAAAAATTAAAATCAAACCCCATTCTACCATTTTTCATTCTTTCTCTATAAACCCTAACAAAATTCTCTCACAAATTTTTATATTTTCACACACATTCACTCAAATCAAAGAGGAAAATGAAGAACAACAACATATAAAGATATTACTTGCAAGTTATTTTAATTTTTAAGTAAAAATTTGGTGATTTACAGGCAAAGCGCGAAAAAAAAATAATTTGGTGTTGCTTCGCAGTATGAACTCACCGCGGTGAGTTTATATACTCACCGCGGTGAGATATATAGCTCACCGCGGTGAGAATATAACTCACCGCGGTGAGTTTATAGCTCACCGTGGTGAGCTATGTTGCAATGTCGTACTGGAGACTGGAGTTTGTCCAGTCTCCAGTCTCCAGAGACTGGAGTTCGGAGACTGGAGACTGGAGACCATCTCCAGTCTCCAGTGTCCAATTGAAGTATCAAACTCCAGTCTCCAGCCTCCAATTGGAGTCTCCGGAGACTGGAGTTTGGTAGGACAAATATCAAAAATCAAAATAACATATTTGGTTGAATTTTAAATATATATATTTTTTTTATTAAGATAGGTTGTGAGTTAATTTTAATTGTTTACTTGTAGGTATGGACAAAATTATACTTTATATTTGATATGGCGGTGAATTTAAATACGATATGAATGAAAATTTTGATTATAGTGATAATAGAAGATTTGGTCATATATAGTAAATCTTTGGAAACATTGTTGGTGGATAGGACAATCTCGTTTGGGGAACTAGTAGAAAAAATATACAAAAAGTTTGATTTTGTTCGGGAACCAGTCTCCAGTCTCCAGTATTCAATATGACCAGTCTCCAGTCTCCATGTACATTGTAAATCAGTCTCCAGTCTCCACTCACATTTACCCTAAACCCTAAACTAACCCTAATTTAACCCTAACCCCTAAATTAACCCTAATTTAACCATAACCTTTAAATTTTCTTAGATTTGTCAATTGTTAACAATTACGGTGGCATTATATCCTCCGTAAATCACAACTCCGTACATTTTGGTCAATTTTATAAGATTTCGACAATTTATGAACCGAAAGGAGAAGTAACACTTACAGTAATGTTATATCCTCCGTAAATCTGAAATTCGTATAAAAATTGCAATTTTGTTAGATTTGTCAATTGTTAACACTTACGGTAGCATTATATACTCCTTAAATAACAACTCCATACATTTTGGTCAATTTTATAAGATTTCGACAATTTATGAACCGAAAGGAGAAGTAACACTTACGGTAACATTATATCTTCCGTAAATCAGAACTTCGTATAAAAATTGCAATTTTGTTAGATTTGTCAATTGTTAACTACACTTACGGTAGCATTATATACTCCGTAAATCACAACTCCATACATTTTGGTCAATTTTATAAGATTTCGACAATTTATGAACCGAAAGGAGAAGTAACACTTACAGTAACATTATATCCTCCGTAAATCAGAACTTCGTATAAAAATTGCAATTTTGTTAGATTTGTCAATTGTTAACATTTACGGTAGCATTATATACTCCGTAAATCACAACTCCGTACATTTTGGTCAATTTTATAAGATTTTGACAATTTATGAACCGAAAGGAGAAGTAACACTTACGGTAACGTTATATCCTCCGTAAATCAGAACTTCGTATAAAAATTGCAATTTTGTTAGATTTGTCAATTTAACACTTACGGTAGCATTATATCCTCCATAATAAACCACTTCTTACAATTTGATCAATTTTATAAGATTTCGACAATTTACGAACCGAAAGGAGAAGTAACACTTACAGTAACATTATATCCTCCGTAAATCAGAACTTCGTATATAAATTGCAATTTTGTTAGATTTGTCAATTTAACACTTACGGACTTACGGTAGCATTATATCCTTTATAATAAACAATTTCTTACATTTTGGTCAATTTTATAAGATTAAATCGACCCAATATTTCTAGAAATTGCAGTTTGATCCCATATTTTTCAAAAATAGTTAAATTGACCCAATATTTCTAGAAATTGCAATCAACCCCCACAAATATGTTATTTTTACAATATTTTGTAAGATTTATCAATTTACTGAAATTGCAATTTGATCCCATATTTTTCAAAAATAGTTAAATTGATCCAATATTTTTAGAAATTGCAATTAACCCCCACAAATATGTTATTTTTACAATATTTTGTTAGATTTGTCAATTTACTGAAATTGCAATTTGATCCCTAAATAGTTAAATTGACCTAATATTTCTAGAAATTGCAATTAACCCCCACAAATATGTTATTTTTACAATATTTTGTTAGATTTATCAATTTACTGAAATTGCAATTTGATCCCATATTTTTCATAAATAGTTAAATTGACCTAATATTTCTAGAAATTGCAATTAACCCCCACAAATATGTTATTTTTACAATATTTTGTTAGATTTGTCAATTTACTTAAATTGCAATTTGATCCCATATTTTTCAAAAATAGTTAAATTTAATCCCATATTTGTCGATTTTGTATTTTTAAAAAATACACACTAATAACAAAAAAATCACACAATAATAATCAAATATTATATGAATACATTAAATATTACAAAAATTATTTCAAAGGCCTCTTCTTCCTATCATCGGGGGCAAAGGGAGTTCTTTGGTATTTACTAGGCTTGATAGTCCTTTTTTCTCTTTCTATCGCATCCCTATCATGAAATTTCTTCGACATTCTCCTTACACCCGGGCCCACTTCAACATCACCATGATAGAAATTCTCTTCCGCAGTATTAGCCTGAAAACGCATAGATTATGAATTTGCATCAAATATCATGATCGCATTGACTTCAGTCTCCGATCTCCAGATATTCAAGACTTTTGGAGACTGGAGACTGACTTCAATCTCCAGTCTCCAGCATTCTCTTTTTAGTTCTAGTTAATACTGCATCTCAACAATCTCCAGTCTCCAGATGTTCATGAATTCTGGAGATCCAGTCTCCCAGATGTTCGTGAATGCTGGAGACTGGAGTCTCCCAAATGTTTGTGCATGCTGGAGACTGGAGACTGAAGTCAGTCTCCAGTCTCCGAGATATTTGTGAATGTTGGAGACTGGAGACTGAAGTCAGTCTCCAATCTCCAGTCTCCCAAATGTTCGTGAATGCTGGAGACTGGAGACTGAGTCAGTCTACAGTCTCCAGTTCAACAGAACTGGAGACTGAAGATCGGAGACGGTCTCCAATTCACCATGCTCACCGCGGTGAGTTCTAATGCTCACCACGGTGAGCAATAAAACTCATCGCGGTGAGCGTTAAAGTTCATCGCGGTGAGCATATTGCTCACCGCAGTGAGTTTTAGTAACTGGGTTTGAAAAATGCAATTTATTCTGTAATTGAGAAAAAAAATTAAACTTAAGTTGTATGGGTGTGGTGCTTGATTTATTTCCTCGCCCTCAATATAGTTGTTATGTGTCACCTTTTAGTTATGAAGAAATTGAAGTGAAGATTGGGGGAGAAATCTGATCTGAATTTGTTTGGGAAGAAATGTTTTTCTTTTTTTTTTTTTAATATGTAAGGTAGTGTAAAAATAAATAAGTGAAGAATAGAAGGTGTGTTTTGCAATTTTTACAAGTTTTAATCGATTATTAACTAAAATTATGTATTAAAAAAAAAAAAAAAAAAAAAAGACGGTGGCATTTTTCTAATTTCACTATTTGGGGATGGCATTTAGCCAAATTTCCCGCACATGTACATAGGTCTGATAATTACAAACATATACAATGGAAAATTACTTATGACAAAGCACAAACCAAACCCTTATGTCTACAAAGAAGATCTCCATTTGCCTACCCTATTACACTAGCAATTTAAACAAATCAGTACTTTTTCCTTTTTTGTGCATATTATTTTACGGAGTTTTAATTAAGCTTTGCAGCAGACAAATCGCCCGAGTCCCTTGGCAGAGCCCGATTTCTCTTCTTCACCTGCAATTTCAACAGCATGTTTCCTATGCTTCTTCTTCTTTACATTGCCGTCCTTGGGTATAGTCACGACAAGCAATCCATCACTCATGGAAGCTTTTATTTGATCCACCAAAGCATTTTCAGGCAACCTGAATTCCCTGGAAAATGTTCCTGCATTAACGCGCTCTTTGCAGTGCCATTTGGTGGTATTCTTGTCATCGTAATCTTCGTCTTCTAATTTTCTATCAGCACTTATGTGAAGCACTCTATCGTCATGAACTTGAAGCTTAACGTCTTCTTTTGTGAGGCCTGGAAGATCGATTTTGAAGATGTGTGCTTCTGGGGTCTCCTTCCAGTCCATGTTCGCGCTGATATTTGAAAGCCCGAACCCGAAATTCTCGGAGAATAATGGGTCTGAGAGGAGCGCTTTTACTGGGAAGATAGACATTAATTGATGAGTTCTTGGTGGCGGAAGGAATTGGTAATTACAATATCAATCAACTGCAGTTTTTTGTTTTGGATGATTCTGATGTTTGGTTGGATATTTATAATGGGCGGGCTCTAGAAATTTCTGGAGAACTTCAGAGTTAAAGTTGGTGATTTAACAACCTGTTGCAGAATCAAATAGAATGTTGGAGATCTTTCTTTAGAAGAACTTTTGGAGTCGGAATGTTTGATTCTATGTTAGTATGATTACGATGAATATTTGAAAAGCCTTCCCTGGTAATTTTAATCTAAAATGGGATTAGTTCAAGACAAGTATAACAATAATCCATTCGTCTCTTTTTATTAGTTCTCTCGAGTTTTGACATGAGATTTTAGATAAATTTTAACAAAATTGAAATTCATATGTATTTTTACTTTTATGCGGTCAAAAGTATAGTATCAAATTAATGATTTATATCAAATGAGAACTTTAAAAAAAAAATCATATTTAAAAAATAAAGTGTTAACTTGAAACATCCCAAAAATAAAATATGAAAAAAAAAAAATAGAAGAAGGGCATATTTATATTTGGTGATTGGATAAATCTGACATCTAAGTTATCAGTAGGGCCAAAATGGGGTCAGAATTATGATTTTGCGTAAGTAGCCAATACTTGCTGACTAGAGTCTTGTGGAAGGTTGTAGAACGTATGGATGAGAAGTATTAAGCTTTTTCTCTTTTGATCTTGAATTCTTGATCATGTATATTGTTGCTCTTGGATCTGAATGGATAGGTCCAATAAGAGTGGCACACAAGTGGGTTGGGTTAGATTTGTCTGGTTCGATAACGGGGTGAGTCTAATATGTTTCACTTGGCAGCAGATCCTCTGTACCACTTATTTGTATCATATATGTGTACTATCAATGTAAAGTTGATACGTGTTCATATTAATTGTAGTGTTAATTCAAATTAAACTTAACCACATTAATTATTAGAGTTAACTCAAATAATTGTAAAATTAATATGGACATGCGCCAACTTTACATTGGTGGTACACATAAATGATACAAATAAGTGGTATAGAGAATTTGCTGCCGTTTCACTTAGTATGAATCATGATCAAATTAGGTTGGAAATGGCCAAATCAAAATTGGATTGAGTCAATTTGGACTGGATCGGCCCATTTCATGGTTAATGTTGTATACTTAGCTAATTATAAATTAAGAAAACGCACCATACTTAGTTAATAGTGTTTTAATTTTCAAATATAATTAAACAAAGATAAATGTAATATTAAACTAAATTATATAAATATAGATAATTGGTCATTAGACAATTTTAGACTTTTATCAAAAAATTATATATATTTAATAATGTGATTAAATGTTCATGAATTTAGGAGAAAAGGATGAAAACTATTAATTAGTTTATCTTGGTAGATGTTTTTCTCACTTGATCAATATTCAATTCATATATCTCTTCTCTATCTATTATAAAAATACAAATATTTCTAAATTTTTTGTGCGGATTAAAATGCTCTTATTTAAATTCTAAATTGATATTAATTAAATAGCAAACATGTAAAAGTAATTGAAGAAGTATAATTAGACATGAAGTCTAATTATATTTATCTCCTACATAAAACTCCTAATATTTATAAAATCTCTCTTAATTTTAATCTTAACAAACCATAAAAAAATACTATAATTTCAAATAGCTCCTAATATATATATATATATATATATATTAGCATCAATAAGTATTTAAGTAATTTTTTTTATAGATTTAGTACAACATAAATCATAATATTAAAAATATTTAAAATGAAATTCTCCTAAAAAAATATCATTATGTTAAAAAAAGATCGAATCATATCTTACTTATGAATGAATAAAAAATATTTATGACTTAGCAAAGTACGTAATTTTATTTTTGCTACAACAGCCAAATATAAATAATATTCAATAATAACAAGACATGCATAAACCTCTAATTTTCATGAAATGTTTTCGTGAAAAATGAGTGAAATCGGTAAAAAAAAAAAGGGTGAAATCGATAAAAAGAAAAATCCATGAAATTGTTGAAACATTTGACATCGATGAAAATTCAGGTGAAATTGGTGAAAAATGATGAAACGGTAAAAAAAAAAGTGCCCTGAAATGATAAATTCATATGAAATCAATAAAAATTAGGGTGAAATTCATGTAAGAAGAATGAAACCAGTGAAACTATGAAACAATGACATCAGTGAGAAAAGGAAATATTAATAAATTCAGTGAAAAATGGTAAAGTCAGAGAAAAAATGTGAAATCTATTAAAGTTCAAGTGAAATTGGTGAAACGAATATGTGAAATCATGAAAAATGTGTGTAACGGTGAAAACGGGTTAAACTGATAAAAATTAGTAAGATCAGTAAAAAAAGGAGTTTAGCCGACAAAATAAGGTGAAACCGGTAGAAAAATTATTTAAAGGAAAAAACAAAAGTAATCGACGAAATCATATAAAACAGTGAAAATAGATTATAACTGATAAAAAAAAAAGGGTAAAACGGAAAACAAAAAGTATTAAACTAGTAAAAATAATGAAATTGGCTAAAAAAATGGATTACAGTGATGAGTTAAATAGGTAAAAACATGTTAATTTGCTATATTTTATTACATAATAAATAATTTTACTCTAATTTATAAAAATTTCACATGAAATTAACCAGACACGTAGGTGCAATTTTCTAGTACGTTAAAAAACAACAAATGGATATTTTTAAAGAAATGATGTAATGCAGGGTATTTTGACATTTTTACTTTTGATGACTGGATGATAATTTGAGGCCTATTAATATATTGATCGCTTTATCGTGAATATTTAAAATGAAATAGTCGTCGGGTTAGGTAATTAAACAAATAGATGGTAGAAGAAGTGGCTCGATTAATGGGAACTGGATTCCCCCTCCCACATGATTTCATTAATTTTTCGTCTTTAACTTTCATTCATCCTTTTTATTTAATCGTATATTTTTTTTAGAATTAATTATTTAATCTTATTTCCTTTACAAGAAAATAATGATTTCCTTTTGTTTTCGAATAATATATACGGTTTGTATGTTTGCAACTATATTATTTAATACTACTATTGTAATAGTTTTTGTCGGCTCTCTCTCTAAATTCGTTAAATTACTCGAAGGTACTTAATTAGAAGTTTATAACAATTAAAATTAATTTGCAAAATTAGATAGGTGATAAATGCAAACAAAGGGTACAAGAAAAAACATTTCCTTTATGTATATATATATTCATACAAATTAAATATTGAATATAAAAGTAATAAACCCTTTTGGATCATCAATTAATCTAAGTACATGTGGAGCTTGCAAAACCCAATTTACTATTGACCAAATCAAATTCCCAGAAATAATTTTGTTGCATAATATTTCCAATCACAGATGCACCAGGCCAAATAGCAGGCACAAATCCAAGACACTTCACCCCCATAGCAACATCAATCACATAACTCTTCACATATGGTTCAAATCTTGCTCCATCTGTAAAATGAAACACCAATCTTGGCACCAAAGACTCATTAAATCCCGTCGAATTAAAGCAATATTCGAGTCCAATATTCAAATTTAGCCTCTCAAAATCCAATAATGAAAGCTTTAGTGCAGCCATTACGATCTTATAAGCCGGTTGAACCAAAGACGTTAGGCTTGATCCTGAATCAAGAATCGTTCCTCCTACACCATTCACGTTCCATACTTCACTCGGAATTTCCAACATCATTTCTCCAATTGAAATGCCTTTGATATTTACAGCATAAAATGGATTGATCACTCCAAGAACGAGGTCCGTATATCTCATTTTATTCAAAGTTAAATTTAATGACTCTTTGTATGAACCGAAGATGAGATAACTTGATATGTTCTTGGGGCTTAGGTGATCAACTAGACAATACGAGAATTTCCCCCCAAACTTCTTAGCTTCTTTTACTGCAAATGAATAGTTGCTGTATCCTAATCCCATTACACCATCAGCACCTTGGAAGCTTTGGCCACGAGTGGATTCACTGCACCCGACTAGCACGTTGTGGAGTCGTGTTTTTCTTCCGTTTGTTAAGCTAAACGTTACTGTCTCGCTTGCAAATAAGCCTAGTGCAGATGATCCATCAGAGTACCTAGTTACAAAAGTTGATAACAAAATTAGATATTTCTCAAATAAATTAATGAACTTAGTTTTGCAATATAGTATTGAACATTTTACATCATACTTGCCATATGTGCATTTTGGATGGTCTCAGGACCACATAAATGAAACCCGACATCAAACCATTAGAAGATTTAACTTTTCGTCAGATTTTGGTGCATAATTGTCTAATACTATGCAAAGTACAATTAAAGGGTAGGCCAAATATAAACGCGTGTACTTTTCATGGACAAGGATATTCTTTGGCATTGTGAAATACGAGAACCCTGTTTCCATGGTTTAGAGTTGTCTTTGTGTTTAAATAAGGAAATCGAATTAACTATCTCATCCAAACAAGCCCTTGTGCTGGTACAAAGATGTTGTAAGTCATGTGAGCTAATCAACTTCACAATAACTGCCATTATTGCCATGCTGGATTTAGGTAAGAGCTGTAATGACTTACACCATCAAGAATACAACTTTGCTGGTCTGAATTTGGACAAGTTAGCATTTAAGGTGTTCTGCAGTTAATTGAAAGCTTTCCTTATATCTTCTTTTGTAACTCGAATTCAAAGAATTTTATCAAACTGTTAAAAGGGTAGATTCTTGACCTTATAGTAATTAGTAAACCATTATCAAGATTGAATCTTGCAAATTACTTGGTATTTCGTTTGGCTGATTACTTCTACACCAAAATGGAAACAATTAATGAAGAAAATTTGCGAATACCATTTACACAAAATTGGACATAGAATTCAAATGGCAATGCATATATGTAAGTACCTGTAATCATAGGCACATGGATCCATAGGAGAAGGGCACCGAGTGACGGAGAACAAACTTGCAAGCTCATTTTTGCACATTCTTGAAGAACATGGAACTGTCTTAAAAGAAGACGAATGATCTGCACGAAAAACCCGTTTTTTTCTCGAACTCCTCCTACATCTATCACCATTGGAGCACCTATACTTGCAATTCATCCAAGTCAAATCACTCCCAGTATCTACAATGAGTACAAATTTTTGTCCAGGGGATCCAATCTTGAACTGCACAAAGTACTGCCCTGTTCCATAATCAGCACCCGAGAACATTTCCATTTCACCTGTCACATTGTAATCCTTAGTTCCGCTCCTATTAGTGCTTTCTTGAACGTGTCTTCTGATGGCATTATCTCCGCCGTTTTTTAGCCTTATTTTCTTCGATATGTCATTTAGTCGAATGGTGTCCATGTGAAACAAATGCCTTAGGCGATGGAGTTGGGTCGAGGGATGCGACCTGTTAACACGACTTGTTGGTAGATTGTGGAGATGAATCAATTCAAGTTTGGTACTAGTTGAAATTTCATGGCCTTGTGAAGAGTTCAATGAGTAAATTAAGGCAAGAGTGAACAGGAAAGACCCCCTTTGCCATGTGTAAGTTGCCATAATAATAGCTTGAAGAATTGAATAACAAGAAAAGGTAACGTTTTAAGGAACAAGAATGAGAGGGAAAAGTATAAAGAAAGTTAATAGAAGTGGGAAAGTTTAGCAAAGAGTAGAAGCGAAAATATGGCTACCTTTTTCAAAGGGTCCATTTAATTTTCCAGGGCAGAGATATTTATATGGGATCGTGGAACTTATAAATTGATGTGAGTCTAATTACGGTGCATTGTTAAATTCATCATATCTTTGTTGGTTTTTTCAATATATCTGTCATGCATGTATGTATGTTTTATGAGTTTTATTATTTAATGTTATTTATGGTGGGCTGTCAAGAAAGGTTGATTTATCACACGGTACTGTACGTTCTTTTGTCTTTGCTGTTTATTTCTGTGCATTTAATTTTTTTAAAAATATTTTTCATGTCAATCATTGTCTCTGTTTCTCTCTCTCTTCACATGTTAGTTTGGGATCCAAAGTTGAGACCCGGTTGGCTTTTAGTCATTTATTCGTGTGTGGATGTCATTTATGTATGTGAACTATATATTGCAGGGTATGTGCATTTAAAATTGAAGAAAATTGAATGCTAATGTATGTATACATGCGCCATATCCAACATTCTCTCAATGTGGGTTTGATGTTATATATAACTGATTAATGTTTGATGGATTTACAGTGTCGTTAAGTAGCTGGAAAATCTTATGACAAATGACACTTTAAAATAATAATAATAATATTAGATATGAGAAATGACAAATGTTGTAGCTAGCTATCCACTTCTTGTTAAAAAGTAAAATTTAATTCTGAAGACTATTGTGTCCAATTCAGAATAAGAGGCATGTGAGATATATATATTTCACTAATTACATTGTGAATCACTGAATCTTGACCATGTAAAAGTAACCAGCTGGCTGCAAGAGGTTGAGCTTACAAAAATTATTAATCATTTTAGCACGAAATCTCAACTGGGAACGCGTAACTTTTCAATTTGCAAAGAATTTTTTATTTATTTATGTCAATTTTCTAAAGATTTTCTAATATTTTTCATCAATAATCATCCTTGTACACACTACAAAAAATTAAAATTTTAGCGACAAAGTGGCAAGAATTTAAATATCGTTAATAAAATGATGTATATAAACACACTAATGACAAGAAATGTGAAAAAAATTGTCACTACTGACATTAAGTGATACCCCAAAAGTGACAACTAGAAAGTTGTCACTAAATTATAGTGGTTTATTGTCACTAGGTTGTCATTGAAAATGTGTCACTAATTATCAATAGTGACAACTTAAGTTCCATAAACTTATCACTAATAGTCATTAGTGACAACTTAAAAACATCTATTATTGTGACAATATCAATAATCATATCACTAAATATATACAAAAAGTGACAATTTCAACAATGTCACTCAATATTTTATCACTTAAATTCATTTTTCTTGTAGTGACAATACCTCACTACAATATTCTTTTTATCATAAAAATGTAGGAGAAATGCGACAAATGTTGCCATCTTATATTTGATCTTGGGAGTCGAGTCTTACTCTATTTGTAAAATGTCGAATAGTAAGTATCGTCTTTAGCATAATTTCATAAAGATAATAGTATAATAATCCCTGGGGAGAGTTCAGCTTTTCAATAATTAATTTATTATTGCAATCTTTTTCGTTCTCTCAACAAAAATAATATTTTTTAATATAAAGAAAATTGGGATCGATTTAGTTCCTCCCAATCTTTATTTTTTCTGAAAAAGTAAACGATTAGAAATGGACAAAAGTCAATAATTTCAGTATAAACAAAACCCGGTTATCTAGTTAATTAAACGTCACCATGAATAATATTTGTATTAATGTCCTTCACGCAACTGAAATGAACATTTACCAAACTACGTGTGGCTGTCGGGGAGAGTTGAATTATTTTGTTTGTATGACACAAAATTTGATAAGATATATATATATATATATATATATATATATATATATATATATATATATATATATATATATATATATGTATGATTAATTTACTAATCCAAGAAAAACAACCCCATGAAATACGTGATGAAAGAGGCTGCAGATTTTAGATAATTTAATTTAGATGATTTCAAGAGTACAAGTGGGAAAAAAGAATAATAAGATATAAAGTAAAAGGTCAAAGACAAGACATTCGGTTAAAAAAAGCTGGTGAAGAATAACAAAACCCTCTCATACACATGGCATGCAAATCTCAGTGATGAGCTATATATGTATAATTGTTCCTTTAATCCCTTTTGAGCTACCAAATTCAACTATTTATTTATGGTTTCCTCTTTTTCTTCTTATATAAACAATTATTTGATTATTAGCATCATAAGATAACTCCAACTTCGCTATTATCGAACAGTATTTTATTTTTTACATGTAACTTCTCATTTTTTTTTTTTTTTAATTTCTTAAGGTGTTGGTGTTGGTGCACAAATAAATATCTCATTCTCTGTGGAACTTGGAGACATTTCACAGCTGACCCACAAAAAAATAAAGACAATTTTTTTAAATGGCTCAACTCATTAGCTGATAATTGGAATTAACTGGAGATTAGAATAAAGAAAAGGTGTTTGAAAATTTGGCCCCTCATTTTGCGCCATGTTAGCAGAGATATTCCATTTAAAAAATGAAACTACTCTTCTTTTCCTAATACTTTGGTATAAGATGCTGACTATTGATATTAAAATAACTGTGCCATTCATGACAACCTACAACTTCAAGTTAATCTATGACTCCAAAGGACATCGATAGGACCATTAATCATTGTGTAATAATGTGTCTCTTTTCTTTTGTATCAAGAATTAAAAATCATAAACTTCACCATTCTCTATTTCCTGTATATCTTCCCATTTTTTTCTCAAGAACAATATACACAAAACTAACTGCAAGAAATGGTTACTTGACAAACACCAATCTCATCATATCTTCCTATCGAAGTCAAACTCTGTTCAACACGAATCAGAAATGAAGTATGTGCACATATAGTGCAGAAAATAGTTAGAACTCTCCACCAAATTAATACCACTTATGTCGTGAAATCAATTACTACTTTAAAATGTTATTAAAATGGTGAAGCCCTTAAATTTTACACAATTTTATTTTCTCTTTAAACAGTAACACCCTAAATACAAGAAAGTATGAATATTGCTTACCAATTTAAGCTTTTACGGAAAGCCTTCAAATGTGACTGCAACTAGTGAGCTATGGTGGTCATTTCCAATCTATTTCACCTGTCACTACAACGAGTAAAGTGCCACGATCGATTAGTATAGCCATTCGCAAACATCTAGTAGATCTAAAGAATTACATTACGTGTTAACTAATTAATGTGGATTTCTAACAGTGAAAGGTTTCAATACTTGAAAAGGAAGGAACTTATTGCTTTTGGAAGTACTAGTTTTTCACTGGACCACTCTAAGTTCAACATCACCCACAAGGGGAAAATAACTGAAATAAGTCATTGGATTTGTACTAAATACATAACAAAAGTACAAAACTATAAAAGTCCATATTGCGATTAGGCACGCCAAGTTTTATATTCAATAAATGATGAAGCAAATAAGCCGATATATGAAGCCATAGCAGGGTACATTTCTCGTAACGCCTCCAGGCGAAATGGCCGTAAAATAGCAGAATTCCTTGCTCTATAAATGTCCATCCCCCAGAATATGTGACTGACTGTTTGTGGTAAAACAATGTCGAAATCAAATCAAGATGATAATGTGAATTTTTGTAAAATAATATAGTACCTAGTGGGGATGTAGTTCTGCCTTATAATAGATCTACCACCAAATAAAATAAGCAAAAGAAAAAAAAAATGAAAATATAGTTAAAATAACAAGCATAATATTTGAACTGAAAATTAGAAAACCTCCATCAATAGAAGTAGATACATAATAATAAACATAAGATTAAATATATATGAGAGTTGCAGCATTTTGGAAGGGGTATTAATATTATCCTCTGCTCTATCCAAATTTCTTATATATTGAAACTTGCAGGAAATCAACAACCTCAAATTAATCAGCAAACGACGATCTTTAAAGTGAATGGCATACGCATGAGTATTCAATTATTCATAGAAGCTCGCATTCCAAAAGTGTTTGTACACTGTGAAGGAGCCCTCCAATTAACATCAGCCTTGATTGAATAATACACTTCAGATCAGAGCTTCATTTATCACTATATAGAAGCATATATCTAACCTGAAATTCAACGCCGTCGGTAGGGTATTGAGTATTGACTCTCCGTCGCCCTTTCACCTTTGGGAAGAAGATACAGCGGTGGACGGACGATGGTTATGTTTAATGGGTCGGGTCGCCCAAAACTCAATTCCTTGCGGGACCGATGAAATATGAGCTCCACGGATCCATTACTTAACAATTGGGCCATCGTTCAGATCGACCCAAATTTTCTTTTCTTTTCCGAGATAAGCCCGATTTACTTTTATAGTCCAATTATCTGACAGGCTTTGCCCCAGCCCAGTAAGATAGGTCATTTTCTATTTTTTTTAATACTTAACATTACCTCCAAAACAATATTAAAATAAAAACTATTCTATATTTTTGTTCATATTAATATAAAAATAAAAAAATCAATTCTTCTATAGAAATTTTGATTTATTCGTCATATTTTAAATCCTCAATCAGAAAATATTCAATTAAGTTACCTTCAATCATATAACCCATTAGACTTTAGAACATAATAACAATTAACGTAGCTGAATCTCCTACTAATTTAATCCACCGAACCTATCCTATCCTAAGAAATAATTGTGAATGTGCATTATATTAATAGCTTATAATTCTCGTAACGCGTGTAAATACCACTTTTGGTCCCTCTTATCATTAACTTTTTACAGAGTGGTCCCTTTTATGTTTTTTTCCCCACTCTAGTCCCTACTATGAATTATTTGTTTCACTTTAGTCCCTACTATGAATTATGTGTTTCACTTTAGTCCTTAATCAGGTGGTTCCGATAACACGTGACATGCATATGAATATTTTTTAGAGCATTTTCGTCCGTTCACTATTGAGACTATTTGAGATATTGTTTAATTGGTGAGCAATTTTGGTGTTTGAAAAAGATTTTTGGAAAAAACTTTAGTTTGGAACGAAATGTACGATTAAGTTCGATTGGAATGAAATCCTAGTTTGGAAATTTAGTTTTTTTTTTAAATAATTAGAAAGATGAAAATATCCATGTTAGTTTACTTGAAATGACAAAATTGCCCTCATGAGCATATCACATGTTATCGGAATCGCCTTGGACCACTTGAAAAGGACTAAAGTGAAACAAATAATTCATAGTAGAGACTACAGTGGAAAAAAAAAAACATAAGAGGGACCACTCTATAAAAAATTAATGATAAGAGGGACCAAAAGTGGTGTTTACCCTAAATATATATTTATTTTTGATAATGTGGAATATTTGAAGAAAGAAGTTGAGGCAGAAAAGAGAATCTTTGGAGATTAATTCCGACCACGATTATAGAGTTTCAAACGGCGATCCATTCTCTTCTTTTTTACTCCCTCCCTCCACGTCGTCGTCTCACTCTCTCTACCTTCAACCAATATTTTATTTATATTTATATAAAAATGGATTTCCCATTTCCATTTCAATTTCTGTTTCTTCCTTTTTCCCACATTTTTCTCTACCAATCCTATTGCAGTAATAATAATAATGCCAAATACCAAATTCCAAAACAATGGATTTCATTAAACACCACGCTCTGCCTTATTTCCTTTTGGGATTTTCTTTCTCCAAAAGCTTCTCCGATGATCGCTTCTGGGGATTGTTAATTTGATTGCTGCTGTCTTTTGGAAGGTAAATACATAGTGAAATTGAATATATATATATATATATGCATGCAAAAGTATCAATATGAGCATTGATAATTTATATCACTGCATCATGATCAACAAGGATAATGAATTTTTTTTTTCTTTTTTCATTTTTGCTTGTTTATATTTGCAGATTATTTATTTTTTAAGAATCCTGAGGTGAAAACCTGGAATGTCATTTGTTCCAAGGAGGAGAAATGGATCAGGTCAATTTTTTCCAGCCTTTGATTTAAATACAAATACAAGAAAATGAAATGGTACCAATTGATCAAAAGTATGATGGGATGGATTTAAAGTTTTAAACTTCAATTCTTCCACATCTGTTGAATTGGGAATATATATATGTTAATGTGTGAAATTTATTTTTTGAATTATCATTCGCTAATGTTAATTAAGATTGTTACCTAATCTTTATCTATGATGTTAGAGTTGATTAGAGTCCCATAAAGGAGGTAGTGAATCATAGGTTTCAGGTAAAAATGGCACAAATTATGAGGCTAGTCAAGTTTCATTTTAGACAAGATGGAAGGGTTAATAATCTTATAGCTAAGATATGAAATTTTCGTCCTTCAATTCTTGCATTTGATTCTTAATTGTGCTGTAGTATTTCAATGCTCCGAAAAAATAGTCAAGTATAATGTTTTCTTTCCATTCAGATGAGTCAAACACCACCGGAAGACAATGTATTCGAACCTGACAAGATGGGCAAAACTTCTACTAATTCAACTTCAGATAACTTGAAACACTCAGAGCAAATTCCAAAAAGGAGTGCTAATCCAGGACGTGTTTCGCCATGTGAACCTATACATATAGATCCCAATTCCAATATAAATTCAACTTATAAATCACCGAGTGAATTTAAAAGAACCGAAGCCATGACTCCATCTGGTGCAACTCCACTCCCGTTGACTAGCCCTAGAAAATTCACAAATGTCGATTATCTAATAAATGGGACCCCTAGTGGATCACCCGCAATGTCACCTAGCACAAAGACAAATAGTGCTAAGAGTAGCCTATCAACTTTTAATCAGGGCTGGGGCAGTGGTACAAGTAGTCGAAGCGACAGTTTAGACAGTACGGTTGCACCTCTGAGGCCCCACACTGGTGGTGATGTTAGATGGGATGCCATTACTTCTGCTTCTTCAAAAGACTGTCCTCTTGGTCTAACCAATTTTCGGCTCTTGAAAAGACTCGGTTATGGAGACATTGGAAGTGTGTACCTTGTTGAGTTACGTGGAACCAATGCTTTCTTTGCTATGAAAGTTATGGATAAAGGCTCTCTTGCAAGTAGAAATAAGCTACTTAGAGCTCAAACGGAAAGAGAGATTCTCGGTCTTCTTGACCACCCCTTTTTACCTACGTTATATTCTTACTTTGAGACCGATAAATTCTATTGTTTGGTCATGGAGTTTTGTAGTGGAGGTAACCTCCATACTCTTCGGCAAAAGCAGCCCTACAAGCATTTTTCCGAGGAAGCTGCTAGGTCACTACTTCTCTTACTTTGTTCATCTTATACAATCTAGTGCAATTTACGCTCAGATCCTCTCAAGTAAACTTTAAATACAAAGACTACCCCTACTGTTCCGGAAATTACAAGAACCCCCTACTGGTGTAGCCTGTTTTACCACAACACCCCTTACAAGGGGGTGTTTTGTAATTTCCAAAACAACAAGTTTTTCTTGGTAATTAAGGTTTATCAGAGGGGGTCTAAGGGTAAATTACCCTTCAATTTAGTTGCATGTCGTTTTAGTGTTTCTCCATTGAATTATTCATAGGTCAAAGGCTTGACATTTTATTTGTTAATTTGACTTATTGCAGATTTTATGCATCAGAGGTATTATTGGCACTTGAGTATCTCCATATGCTAGGAATAGTATACAGAGATTTAAAACCAGAAAATGTTCTTGTAAGAGAAGAGGGTCATATAATGCTTTCCGATTTTGATCTTTCACTTCGTTGCTCTGTCAATCCAACCCTTGTAAAATCCTCATCTGTCCACAATCAAAATGCCGGTGATACTCATGGCGGTCTATTGGACGATGACAATGCGGTGCGTGGGTGTATGCAACCATCGAGTTTTCTCCCACGCCTACTTCCTTCCAAAAAGAATCGCAAATCCAAATCCGATTTTGGGCTTAGCAATAACGTTAACTCCCTACCCGAGCTCATGGCCGAGCCCACGAACGTAAAGTCCATGTCTTTTGTCGGGACCCATGAGTATCTAGCCCCGGAGATCATCCGTGGAGAGGGCCACGGTAGTGCGGTGGATTGGTGGACATTTGGCATTTTCTTGTACGAGCTTTTACACGGAACGACCCCTTTTAAGGGTAATGGAAATCGAGCTACTTTGTTTAATGTAGTTGGTCAGCCATTGAAGTTTCCAGAAACTCCACAAGTGAGTTTTCATGCAAGGGATCTTATAAGGGGGCTTTTGGTTAAGGAACCACAGAAGAGAATTGCGTATAAGAGAGGGGCGACTGAGATTAAACAGCATCCGTTCTTTGAGGGTGTGAACTGGGCTTTAGTAAGATGTGCAGTGCCTCCCAATATTCCGGAACCTGTTGATTTTGCGCAGTTTGCAAGTAAAGATTCGGGTCCTTCGGACAAAAAGATGGCTGATATTGGAAATGATAAGAACAAAAGTAGCTCTACTGATTCTTCGTATGTTGAATTTGAGTATTTCTAGGTTCTTGATTTTGTTATAATGTATGTATACAGCTTTCCTTGAGAGTAATTTGTACAAAGATTTACTGGAATATAGCATTTTTGTAACAGGAGTTATGAACTTTTTACCCGGGGAATAAATGAAGAATGTATTGCTTCTTTGGAATATGAACATATATATATAAAATGTGTAGTTGGTATGGTTAGCAATACATTAACAAGTGAAGAATGTAAAAATGCAGTGTGTTTTTTACACATACCCAATGTGATTTTTAATATAATTGAAAATTCTTGGATCTCAATTTCTACTTTCTGGTCGATCATAAGTTCATATTTCATAATCAATTAGCAGAACAGTACTTTACTTCTAAAAATAGTACTAATTTTTTATTCTTCTAAACTCTACCACTTAATAAATGAGGGAGAAACACTTTTGGTTCCAAACTTTACCTCAAAAAACACTTTTGGTACCATGCTTCGCAGAAAAACAGATTTGGTACCATAATTTAGAGAGTCTTGACACATTTAGTCATTCCGTTAAATTTTGGACGGAAATTTCGCGCGTGACCGTCACGCGCCCGTTAAGTTCACGAGTTTTGCACGTGACAAATCGGTCAAAACACTTTTAGTCCCAAACTTTACCCCATAAAACACATTTGGTACCATGCTTTGCAGAAAAACAGATTTGGTACCACAATTTACATACTCTTGACACATTTAGTGTCCCCGTTAAATTGATAAATATCACATATAATGAATAGACAACAATTTCTCTAAAAGATTTGATAAAAATCTCAAAGTGTACTTAAATCTTTGAAAATATTCTTAACAAAAGTACCTTGGATACCTGACTTGGTGCACTTTGACTTGCACTTGTATCCATGGATCAAAAATTCATTTCGAATGTATGTTTCGGAGAGCCAAATATTGAAAACTTTTCGAGACTATTCGGAAATATTTCAGAAACACTAAGGAAAATTTGTAAAAAAAGTTACTAAATTTAGGAAAATAATTGAGTTTAAGGCAAATAAATAGTTTCGGAATTACATCTTATTTCGTTTCGCCAGATTCAAAAATGGAAACTTTTCGATGTTTTCGATGGAAAAGATGGAACTTTTGATTGGTGCTTGTATCAGCATTGGAATACAAGTACAAGTCAAAGGGCACCAATTCAGGTATCCAAATTACTTTTATTAAGAATATTTTTAATGATTTAAGTATATTTTGTGATTTTTATCAAAATTTTTAGAGAAACCGTTGTCTGTTCATTATATGTGATTTTTATCAATTTAACAAGGACACTAAATGTGTCAAGAGTATGTAAATTGTGGTACCAAATCTGTTTTTCTGCAAAGCATGGTACCAAATGTGTTTTCTGGGGTAAAATTTGGGACCAAAAGTGTTTTGACCGAATTTCTCACGTGCAAAACTCGTGTATATTGACGGTCACGCGCGAAATTTCCGTCCAAAATTTAACGGAATGACTAAATGTGTCAAGACTCTCTAAATTGTGGTACCAAATCTGTTTTTCTGCGAATTATGGTACCAAAAGTGTTTTTTGAAGTAAAGTTTGGGACCAAAAGTGTTTTTCCCTCCTTAATAAATGTGTAGAGGGTGGCAAAATATTCAATTGGTTATTGTAGGGGCCATAATAAGTAATTAGTAATATAATAATTTAATAACGACTCACTAATTCTATCTAAAAGCTGTATTTTTCAGGTAAAATATTAATTATGTAATTATCCAGCTCAGCTGTGTCCCAGAAAGAAAAGAATAAGCAGTTTCTATATCCTAACGCCATTGCCATATTTGCTATTTGGTGATTAAATTCAAGCAGCCCTTGTCTGAAATTAGTATCAAGACGAGTTTGAGCAGTTTATTCTGCCAATTTTTTAGTGATTTAGGTAACTTCACTTCGAAATTTGAGGAAGAATTGCGTGTGAACTTCCAATGGCTTTCGAGAAGATTAAGGTGGAAAATCCCATCGTAGAGATGGACGGTGAGTCCCGAAATTCCGAAAAATACGACGTAAATTCTTACTTTTTTATTGTTTCTGAGTTTCATATGTGTGTTAGCTTCTAATTCTTATTTTTTGCTATGCGGGATCATTTTCTGGAAAGAAAAAGAAAAAAAGAGAGTAATTGCCGTTACAAATTTAGGTTAAATTATCCGTTGTATGTTTATGCAATTGTACTACTAATTTGTAATTACCACTAGACACTAGTCCAACGCCACTTGTATTGTATGGTGTTCCAATAGTATTTGCTTTGTTATTAAGATCTTTCTCTTTATAGCTTTCATTTTAATCTTCTGTTTGGACTGGTTCTATCTAGATTCGTTGAGGTTCAATGTAAATTTTACTTCTTTCGAAGCTGTTTGGTTGTTTTCTTTGAGGAGTTGTCTTCTCCCACAAACACAAAGAAAATCCTATTATTATAGATACAATGAAAAAACTTGTATCCATCATGATCAAACTTGTATACCTATAAGAGTTTGATCCTTTTTTACTTCAATGGTTGCAGGCGATGAAATGACTCGGGTGATATGGAAATCAATCAAAGAAAAGGCATGTATAGTGTTTTAATTTCTGCCCCTCTTTGTGGACTACTAAATCATTATGCCAGAGTTCTAATTGTTTTACATAATTTACAGCTTATACTTCCTTTCCTGGAGCTAGATATTAAGTATTTTGACCTTGGTCTTCCTCATCGTGATGCCACCAATGATAAAGTTACAGTTGAAAGTGCAGAAGCGACTCTTAAGTATGTTATGTTCGTATTTTCAAATGTTATAAGGTTCTTGTGTACAAGTATATTAATGCATACATGCCGTTCTTGTTAGCATCTGGACTTCCCCAAGTATAGTTGTGGAATGAAATTGTTATGTTGTAAAAAAAATTGGGAATTTTAATCATAAATTTCAGAATTACAACATTTTCCTTATCGTACAATATGCAAATATGTGAAGCTAATATTCGTTTAATTCTCCTTTTCATTTTTGGGGTAAAATAAAATTTCCCAAAGATTGCCTCTTCATCTTTCGGAATCTCTCATCTCGAACTGGAAATGTGTCTGATAACTTACTGCTCTGAATGAAACTCTGAGATCTTATTTTCCTTTTCATTTTTTCACTTAAAACTTTAGGTACAATGTGGCAATTAAATGTGCAACCATTACTCCAGGTATGCATTTCCGGGTTGTGGTATTATTACCTCAAATTCATGTATATGTAACTTTATTTATTGCGCCAGTCAAACTTAGAAAGCAACTGTGGTGTCTGTTATTTTGGCCGAGAACAAAGTTGAATTTTCATTCCATGTTATATTTTAACCAAATTAATTCCTTTGTCTTGTTTGTATAATATGATGACATTTGTTGTTTTGAAATAGATGAGGGACGGGTTAAAGAATTCAACCTGAAAAGTATGTGGAGGAGTCCAAACGGAACCATTCGGAACATCTTAAATGGTTGACAAACATCTTTACAAGTTTCTAGAGTCTGAATCTTCATCGATTGCATATTGTAACTGAATAGGTTTTCATTTGCTGCAGGGACGGTATTTAGAGAACCAATCATATGCAAGAATGTCCCTCGGCTTGTTCCAGGTACTTCTTATGAGTTCCTTGGCAATATCAAATTTAGAATCAGAGACCTGCTTTTCTTGCTAACTTTAGTGTATAATTTTTTTTTTTTTCATTTTAGGTTGGACAAAACCAATATGCATTGGTCGACATGCTTTTGGTGATCAATATCGAGCTACAGATCTAGTCATTCAAGGACCTGGAAATCTTAAAATGATTTTTGGTATAATTGCAATTATTGTTTAGTTTCTCAATAATTTGCATAAACATTGGCAAACATTTAAGAGTTCCTGTGGCACTTAACAGTATTAAAGACGACATTTATTCTTAAAATTACGTTGAGGTTCATCATAAAAGTGACAAAATTGACACATGTTACAGTTCCAGATACAGCAGACGAGAGCATAGAGTTGGAAGTATACAATTTTACTGGATCTGGTGGTGTAGCTCTGTCTATGTATAACACTGATGAGGTTTGAATCTATAAATGTCTTTACCTTTGTTAGTTGTCATATCAAATATAGAGTTGGATTGGGTTCAGAGAAAACAAATCATTATTTTAGACTGACTTGTTGAATTTTGTGCTCTCAATGTACTTTTCATTGCTCAGTCTATCCGTGCATTTGCGGAAGCTTCAATGAACACTGCTCACCAGAAGCGGTGGCCTCTTTATCTTAGCACCAAAAATACAATTTTGAAGAAGTATGACGGAAGGTAAGGTCAATTTATTTTGTCCAATTTCCATGCATTTTATTCCGACCCTTCTTTTACATTTTATTTTTCTGATTATTTTCTTTATTTTTCAACTTCTGAAGATTCAAGGATATCTTCCAAGAAGTTTATGAAAGAGGGTGGAGATCCAAGTTTGAGGCTGCTGGGATCTGGTAAAATCAAGTTTCTTAAAGAGATTCGGAGTCCAGTTTGAAGCTCTTGTTCCCTTTTTATATGTCCGTTTTAATATGTTCTCTTGATACAATAGGTATGAACATCGTCTTATAGATGATATGGTTGCTTATGCTCTAAAGAGCGAAGGAGGTTATGTTTGGGCCTGCAAAAATTACGATGGGGATGTTCAAAGTGATTTCTTAGCCCAAGGTTTGTACCATCTTTTATATGATCTCTTACATAATAAAGGGGGAGTCATACTAAAGAACACGTGTGTTTCCCTAAGGGATGAAGCACAACATTTGCCTTTCATCGAATTAGTATATAAGTTTAACAAAAGCCTCATTTTTCTTGATGCAGGATTTGGATCTTTAGGTTTGATGACATCAGTACTAGTAAGAGAGCTATTGTTATCTTTCAGCTATTTTTTTTCCTTAAATTCCAAAGTTAAAATGTTTCTCAAGTATTTCAATAGGTATGCCCAGATGGGAAGACAATTGAGGCAGAGGCAGCACATGGCACAGTTACCCGCCATTACCGAGTTCATCAAAAAGGAGGTGAAACAAGCACTAACAGCATAGCATCAATCTTTGCCTGGTCACGGGGGCTTGCACATAGGTATTGAAATAATTTATCTCGACTCTGGTCCTATTGATTTGTTATTCGAGACATAACTTTGTCATCTTTTATAGGGCGAAATTGGACAACAATACCCAACTCTTGGATTTCACAGACAAACTAGAAGTTGCCTGCATTGCAACTGTCGAATCTGGGAAGATGACCAAGGATCTAGCCATTCTTCTACATGGACCCAAGTGAGTATAATAAATACGTAGTTCACTTTCTTTCGTCTTTTAATTGTACACTCCTCTCACACAACTGTGTTTCTTGCAGGGTGACCAGGGCTCAATATCTGAATACCGTAGAGTTCATTGATGCTGTTGCTGAGGAACTAAAAGGTAGACTCTGGAAAAAAGCAAAGCTTTAATCATAGTCCAGATTTGTGCATGGAATGAATATACAAACTAGAGGTTTCTTAAAAACGTAGCAAGGATCTTAATGTCTATCGATCCATCATTATAATCTGTAGTGCTGTACCAATAAAAACCAATGAGTTGATGCCATCATAGAGTTAGCATACATGCTTGGCTTCGTTGTAGTATTAAGAAGGATTCGATCATTGCAGCAATCCAGTTCTAATAAATGCCTCATGTTTTAGTTGAAAATTAAATTGTACTAATAAGTGATTTACATATAGCCTATGTGGTTATTTGCATTCTGGGTTGTTTAATTAAGTATGCCTTCCTAATGGAACATGGAGCCGTGTAAGTTGTAAGCCATTTTTCTTACTTTTTCATGACTAAGAATGCTGGACTCCATGGTAATTTATAGGAATCCCCTCTTTTTCTTTTTAATATTTTTTCGTGACAACAATCGTCTCTTTATCTTTTATCTAGAAGCCTCGAACGAATGATCTTCCCAGAAAAAATGATTTTGCAATATTCTGGCCCCCTTTCGAGTTTGGAAGTTTGGGGATATATTCAATTATTCATTATTTAAAGGAGTTAAATGCAAAAATATCCCATGTGTTTTGCTTAATCGGCAATAAAAACTCATGTAGTATTTTTATTAGCAAAAATGCCTATGTATTCTTTTTTATTAACAAAAAAAGTTCAAATGAATTTTTTTTTAATATGTCACTAGGAATGTTATTGTTAATTTTTAAAGTTAATCGGAGGTTTTGAAATGAATATGGGTGTTTTATCATTTTATGATGGGGTATAAATTTTTATGTTTCCTATATAGTATGTTCTCCAGACTAGGAACTTGGAAGGAGAATAAATAATAGCACATGAGAATTTATGTTAATAAAAATAACACAAAAGATTTTTTGTCAATTAATCAGAACGTAATTTACAATTCACACTTATTTGGAGCTTTTAGAGTGATGAATCTAAGAAGGCTAAATCACACTTACTAAAAGTTACATTATTACATTTTTATCAAAAAAATGCCTCAAATTTTACATAGGAGGAACTTAAGTGTAAATTTTTTGATAAAAGAAATATAGTGTAAAATACTTTACATTTGGAGGATCATAAGTGTGATTTAGCCATATAAGCACGATAATGTATATAGTATACTCAAATTGAAAAAAAAAAAAAAAAAAAAGAAGAAGAATTTCGCTAGAAGGAGTGGTCCCAGTCTCACTCCGACCTTGTATTAACAGCACCATAGTCCATAGTGTATATAGTATATTCAAATTAAGGAAGAAAAAAAAAAGTAAAAAGAATTGAATACGCTAGAAGGAGGGGTCGAACCTCCGACCTTGTGGTTAACAGCCACACGCTCTAACCAACTGAGCTATTCCAGCTTTGTTGTCAGATAGCAAAATGTTTTAAGCTTTATTCAGTAATGTAGTTTTTTTTGGTTTCCCAAGAATTTAATCCCTTTGGAGGCGCGTCGAGCACATAAAGTGGGAACCTCTCGCAACAGGGATTCGAACCTGAGCCCGTTACTTTGTAGTGACTAATCCCTCATTAATGTAGTTTTTGAGATCGAAAAGCTTTGTGATTATGTTAATCGTGTATGACATGAAAAGGCTAACTTACTTCCGTGGATTTTATATTATGTCTATGTCTTACTTTCTAACAATTATAAACGTACATTCTTAAACTTAATTTGATGCAGTTTTCTTTTCAGATAATCATAATACATTACTTTTTTTTTATGAATTATATATATATGATTAGACTGACTGTATAAGCAAGATAACAAATAGAGTAGTTAAAATAAAGATATAGAATTATATAGTATATAATTAATCCAATAAAAAATGAATTTTTTATTTTTTTTTCAGTGGTACAATATAAAATTTTAGTTGATATTTTTCGGTGTATCAAGGTATTAGATTTTTGGTATTAGATTTGACTCAAAAAATTTTAAGACGCGAGTCACATCGAGTTGGCTACTTGTTACTGAATAATCACGTTAAATTTATATAAAGAAGCGGTGTATTTACGTTTAACAGCTAGTTAAGTTATGAAATACGTATTAAATTGACATTTATGAGGGAATAATCTTTATCCCATCTTCACACTAATCGACAAAATTCATACACTAAAATAGAAAAACACATTCACCACGAAATCGTCCATGGGTTTTCTGTCACAACTGTTGCCAGTTTCTCTAATCTGTTAATTGATGATAATAATTCATAATCATTGCAGCTTCAAGGTAAGTAAGAACACAAATAAGAGTATTACTATATGATTGACCTTTTCGAAGATGCAGCTACAGAATTCACAAATGTTACTGCACAATTCCAACTTCTCCAGGTTCTCATTGCTGAAAAAAATTGGATTTAATTTTACTCCCCAAAATGCCAATCTCATTAGTTTAAGACGAAAAAGGTTTGCGTTCCGTTGTTTCTCTCAACTCTCGTGCTCAAGTTTATCAGTGGACGACATAGCTCAAATTTTCCACAACAAGGTTTGATTATTCATTTATTCTATTCAATCCGTTGTTAATTTTCTTGATTTTGGATGTTTGATATACGTATATGTACTTTTTAAAAATAATTAGGTTTTGGTAGCAGCAACAATATCAGCAGCAATTGGGCAACTAACGAAGCCTATTACTTCTACTGTATTTTATGGCAAGAAATTTGATTTGAAGGCTGCAATTCAAGCTGGAGGATTCCCTTCTACGCATTCTTCTGTAAATTTTTCTTATTTTGCTGATTGTGTCAGTCAATTATTTTTAGATCTTGTAATTAATTTAATCTCATTGGATATTATTGGTTCTCGAATCGCAGGCTGTTGTGGCAACTGCAACTTCTCTTGCCCTTGAGAGGTGCTTACAAGATTTCTGTTTTTTTGTTTCTAACTGGATCCAAGTCTTTTCTTCGGAAGATAATGATCGGGCATAATAATTCGACCCTACTTTACAAATGGCAGTTGTAGTAATTTGCTTTATGATGTTTCTATTGCAGGGGATTTTCTGATGCAATCTTCGGTCTAGCTGTAGTTTACGCTAGCCTTATCATGTACGATGCACAGGTTTGTGTTCATAGATCTTTCTTTTTTTCGTTCCTCAAGTGAGGTGATGCCAAAACTAGAGTTATACATGTGAGTAGGAGAAATAAGTGATCCTGCTTGAACATTTCGTTATGGTTAATTCATGTAAAGAAAAATTTTAGTATAGTATACTGTAGATCAGGCTAATTGCTGAGATCTCTCTGTTTATGTACTTGGATCTATGAATACGCTACCTCTGTTGTCTTTTTCTCTTCTTTTCCTGTGTCTTAATATTTAAGTTGAGCATCATATTCCAACCTATGCTCAAAAGTCTTCCTTCAACAATTGAAGAGTTTTGGGATCCATTTTCTTTTCTGGTTCTTTTCCACTTTCTTTCAGGGCGATTATTGTTTTGCATATTATTGCATGTCCAACTCATCTAAAAGCTTAAGCTTAAGCTGTTAGAGGGGAAAGACATTCAATATTTATTACTTAACACATATTAAGCTTATGAGATGTACACTAGAGCCTTTTCAAGTCGTCAGTGAAAACAGTTTCGATTTGCATTTTCCCATTACTTCTGTGATGGGTTATGGTTGTTTATGGAAACAAAACACATAAATCTACTGAAAATATTAATCTTGACTTTTAACCGTTTTGAGGAACGCAGCATACCTCTGGTGTAGTTCTCCAAAATAGGACAAAGTGGAGAAAATTTTGACAACTACCTTAAGATGTTCAGGAACTCCAACCTGCATAGTATATTAGTAATTACAGATGCTATTAGGTTGTTCCCAAGTTATTGACAAGACACTGCAAAATGTATTTGAAATATATTTTAAAACAAAAATCTCTCTTTTCTATCAAAACTTAATATATATGGATGCCTGGCTGTAGTTGTGAACAAATCCATCGGCATCTCCCTTGCATAATCAGCATATCCGAGAGTTTCTGTTGTTTGGTGAAGTAATTGAACATAACTTTCAGTTTCTTTCCTTTGCAGGGAGTAAGAAGGGAAGTGGGCATTCATGCAAAAGAATTAAATAAGGTTCTGCTAAGAACCACATCAACTACAACTTCCTCTAGAAATGATGCCAATGGTACACTCAATTCTTTCTCAAGAGAATCATCGCCAACTTTAAACAACATTGACCCTCTTTTCTTGGAGGAACAGAATTCCTCTGAGACAAAGTCAACTATTTCTTCTGTGTTACTCAAGTCGGATGACAGGATAGAAAGCACCTCTTTAGGTACAGCATCTGAAATCAGAGACGGGCAAGAACATGTGGCATATGGTTTATCTCCTCTGAAAGAATCCATTGGTCACACTGAAATTGAAGTTGCTGCAGGTGCCTTGTTGGGTTTCTTAGTTAGTTTAGCAATATGCCCATATGTCTAACACTATAAAGATGATCCATATTTTTCATAGCTCCATCACATTTTATCTTATATCAATTCTGTCTTTAATACATATCTACACTGCATGTTTGGATTTAAACTAGCATGAATTTTTACGTGCATTCCAAGTGTAGGAATAACTGTGACATTTATGTGACCTTTTGACCTCATAATTAAGTAAAATTTGTGTTCTTTAAATCTTCTGCGCCATTTAGTTCGCAACTATCATCTGCTGTGTATGTATGGCGGATTCAAGTGTTTTGGGTGGTATATATTCCATGGGTTTCACTTGGAGGGTAGACGAAATTATACAGGTTAATCTTGAGCGTCTGTACTGTATATTTAGCTCATCAGGTGGCCTGGAATAAGTACTCAAGAATCGGACAGGGCTTTCGAGAACCCACCTTGATCACTTGAGGGGAATTAAAACTAAAAATGCATTAAATTATGTATTTATTGCGGGGTTTAATATAGTTTGTCCCTCTAAAGTATGGAGGGATTTTCAATTCTCCTCCTAAAGTTTGACTTGTAAGACCATTTCTTGTTGTAGTCAAAGTTAAACTTTTTCTGTCCAAATTACCCTTCCCTTTATATATGCAAAATGTGTTTAGTTTTAACCTCGTATCAGATTTGTTCTTAATCTCGTATTTTATATTCAATTGTATTCTTCTAATGAATTTCTTTCTACTTTTTTGCAAAAAAAGGTTATCATTATTATTTCCACAATTCTTGTAAATTTATATTTGTTAAAAAATATTTCACCAATTATTATATTTATATCCATTTGTCTTTTGTAGTTCAATTTATAAAATGGTAATTTACTTAGACACCGTCTACCTTTAACTGATTAATTACCAAGACCCCAGCCCATATTACTAGAACACGCCCCTTATGACGTTAATTTGGAGCGGTTTCATTACTCGGACTTGTTACTGGGGAACTAGTGGATTCATGTTCTTCAACACTAGCTCCAAAATTTTGTCCCTCGACATCAACAGGCTCACACCAAGCGTCCGATATTAATATTGTAAGGGTGTTCTTGTAACATAGTTTTGACAAAAAGGTAATTTTTGAAACAATAAGGACGTAAAAGGTAGGGAGTGTTTAATTAAGTAAATTACCCTCTTTAAAACTAAAATTTACACTTGGTAAAATCAAGAAAAAATTATACCTATCTTTTTTAATCATATTGATAATTTATAAATAAAAATTGATATATTACTTCCATTTCAATTATCACATGTAACAAATTTATGAAGAATTTCTTTTATCGTTCGTGCCATATGAACTAGGGCACGTTTTGAACAGTTAATAAAAAAAATAGAAAATTGGATGTGTAATTTTTAGAATTACTATTTGAATTTTGTGTCAATTATGAATTTGAAGAGCTACTAGAAAATGTAAATAACAATTGTTGAGATTATAAATTAAAGAAGATAAAAATATAATAACCGACTAGGTAATAACTTACAGAGTTTTTTTGCCGTGAAATATTGCTTAGAACATTATTTAAATTCTAAGGATTATATAATGAATTTGAGAAAGACCTTGGGGCATGTTAGTTTTGCATCTCATAAAGTGCGCATTTTGCACTTGACTCATCATAAAAGAGTCCTTTCAGTTTACAAAACAAACTCCTATAAAAAAAAATTACCTCAACTAAAAAGAATAAAAACTTTCTTCTCTATATAAAACCCCAAACAATCAACTTCTTTTTAGATTCACGAAAATAAAAAATATCTCAAAATTTTCTGAAATCACATACAGAAAAGCATAACATGGCCTTCATTGTATTTTAAATATTTTCATCAATGTAATTACAACTAGCACAATAATAAGAAATCGATATATACATAATTCCCATACTTGACTAAAATAAAATGGGTGATGCATAAAATTAAATATATACTAATTAATTCGCACAAATTAAGAACAATTATTAATTATATATTAAATGAAAAAACATAAACGAATAGATTAGTTCAATTAAAGACGCACTAGCTGTAGCAAAAAGCGTATCATCATTGATTACTGAAAAGTAAGAATGAATAAATAAACTACTTGGGAAAATCGGGTTCGTATCCATGGTAGTTGAATGGAAATCTGTGAGGAGCAGTAGGAAGCAATTCAGCAACATGTGAAAACTGATGATGATGATGATGTTGGCATTTGTTAATTTGATTTTGGTCCATGGCAGTCGTCGAAGCTGTCTGATGCGTAGCCAATAACTTGTCCAGGAACGACCAATCACCGGAGAACTTCTCTGGTTGGACCATCACAGAAGATCCGGCCGAGCCGCCATTGGATGTCAGCCTCAACAGATTTTGCGAATCCATGGCGTTGATCAATGGGAATGAGGAGTTGTGGACCGTTGATTCTGGGCTCATTAGCTGGGGGAGATGCAGGGAATTATTATTATTGTGATGATCCAATATTAATGGATACTGATTATTATTATTATTATAATGATGAGAAGCAATATTTGGATTGAGAGGTATAGTAATGTTATTAATGGGGGGCTCGTCTTGATCGATTTCTGTTTGGAAATTCCTGGTGTGGTTTTTTTTCTTGAACACTCTGCAAACCACCCATCCTTCTTCCTGCTAATTATTAGAATTAATTAAAATTATAAAAATGATCATTCATTTAATTTAATTAAAAACCATTGCAACTGGATAGAGTAGTTATATTAATTAATTACTTGGTATTGATCTGCTGCAGGTTGTTCATCTTCCAAACGGTACTCGTGCATGATCCAATCTGTTTTCTGGCCGCGAGGGGCACGTCCAGTGTAGAAGACTAGGGTTTTCCTCATCCCAATTCTCTTCGAATTGCTCATGTGTATTGCCTTGTCCCTCCCAGTCGCCTTCCAGAAACCCGCTGTCGTGGCCCGATTCGTTCGTGTTCCGGTCGGATACTTTTTGTCCTTGTGGCTGAAAAAGTACCAATCGTTTTGGGGACCCGATCCAATTCTACACTTCTCTGCCAATATATATATATATATATATATATATATATATATATATATATATATCCAATCAACATTAATCTAAACTAACTAATAATTACAGTACGTAATGAATTAATGGTGGAATCTGCATGTCGATCTACTTAATTTTGTTTTCATCAACATATATGATTGATGCATTTATATATATATATATATATATATGCATGCTTTGCCATATATAAAATTAAATATACGTACGTACCTTTGAGGTCCCAAGGTTCAAGTTTGTTGAGATCAACTTCTCTAATAACATCAAGGTCAATGGGTTCATAGGACACCTTCTTCCTCAAGTAATAGTACAATAGTTCCTCCTCTGTTGGATGGAATCGAAATCCCGGTGGAACTGACAGCTGCTGTCCGCTTCCAGACATCATCATATTCTATCTATATATATATTTATATTTATTAATGTCCTGCATGAACAAATTAATCAATACATTTAGATATATAGCTAGTTATGCATGATGTAGTTTATTTAAATATGCAAGTGCCAATTAATTAAGTAAGTGTAGTTTAATTTCTTGAAAATTCTGTGTCAATATGTATGCGCATGATGAAACACTGTTTTAAAGTGTGCTTCAATCTATACTATACAAATCTACCATTTGTTTCTTCAGAGAAAACAAAAGGCCGGGTTTGAAACCCTAACATAAATGATGAAAACATGATAGATCTATACTGGGTCATGATCAGAAACCCTAGATATTAAAGGTAAGCATATAAATATGTGAAGCTAGCTAGGACTTAAACCACATATATACTAGTTAATATTTAGGATAATTAACCTTCTTATAAAATGCAAAAACCAAATAGATCGATCGAGATCGTTGGTTCCCCTTTGTGATGAAGTGAAGACAAAGAAAAAATACTTGAAGGAAAAGAAAAAGGAGAGACACAAATTAAAGAGAAGACAGGAAACCTTAATTTACTACATGCTTATGTAAATTAGGTGATGAATAGGATCGGAAGAATTAGCTAGGATGCATACCTTTCTTAATTAGGGTTTTGAAGTAATTTCTTTAGCTACTGCCAAAGAGGAAAAGACAAGCAAGAGAGAGAGAGAGAGAGGAGATGGTTTGCGGGTTTGAAGTGAGGAGCACACAAATCGAGTGTTGTTAAAAAGAGGAGCTACCACACACACACACACGCACAGAGAAAGAAATGTGAAGCTTAATTAAAGTTTGAACTACTATATTAATAATATATAATTAATTAGCTACCTAGTTGGCTAGCAAAAATGAAAATGAAAATGAAAGAAGACAATATAACTATTATTAATTTGTAGAGGTATTACTATTAATTAATTAATTATGTGCATGTAAATAGTATTGTTCCGTTTGGTCTTATGCGCGCAGAAGTTAATATGAAAGGGTAGTACGTAGGTAGAATTAATTATCAGAGTGTGGGAAATGTCTGTTGAATGAGAGACCTTATCCCAAAATTCGCCGCATATAAGTGATGAATATCTGCACCAATATATATAATGTACTATATATATATTTTACTGTCAATTATTCATCTACAGTAACTAAGTCATACTAATACATCATGCATTATAAATTTAGTTGGTCAGAGTCAAAGAATGAGGGAATTCCTTTTCATTCCATTATTCTCTCGTTTAAGAAATTTTTAACATTATAGTACTATATATCTATGTATGTACATCAACATGCACACATGGCTATACGTTTTTATTGTTGAAAAAAAAAAAAAAAGTTCTTTTTGTTTGGTTCACTTCACTTCCTGCCCTGAACTAAAAATATACTTAGCTAGAACTCTTTTTGTGGTATGAAAAATACTTTATATCAGAAATTAAACTGATAATAATTAAGCATCCATATCCCTTCGATCTGTGGTTATTTCAAAATATTTAGTTTCCTATTCAGAAGCAATATATATATATATATATATATATATATATATATATATATATATATATATATATATATATATATATATATATATATATATATATATATATATATAGTGTGAAATTGGGTGAATTTGGTGACTGGATAGTTTATTGGTTTATCTACTTAAAATTTTATACGCAACTTCTAATTTCACATTTAAATATTATTATATACATTAGCTCAAAAGTGAGAGAATCGATCCTAGGTCTGAGTGAGCTAAATAGTTCATGATCTTCTATACGTTTCGTCATCTTATAGTAATTGGATATATTGTGTTGCTGGAAAGACTATATATTATGTAGGGGTGGGCACGGGGCGGGTTTGGGGTTAGAGATATGAGTATACTAAATTTTGGGATTGACACTTTTCATCCCAAACCCGCCCCGTAATAATTCGGGTACCCGGAAGCGGGTACCCGAATTATTGCGGGTCGGGATGGGACGGGATTACGGGTCCCATATTATTTTTATTCATTAATTCTTCATCCATCTAACAAAATAATACAATATTATGTAATTATATTTCGTCATTTTCCTTTTGCTAAATTGTATCACTTTTTAATTCATTAATACATAAAACATATCATCAAGTCATCATAACTATTATTTCAATTATATCCAAATACGAACAAAAAATAAAATCATATAATGAAGCTAATGATAAAAGGTACAACTTACAAGGGATTATGAGAGATTGAGAGTTTTTAACTTTTTAGGATTGACTTAATATTAATTACTAAACTAATATAAGATTTAAAAGGAATATTAGGGTAAAATAAAAAAAAGTTCATTTATTAGATAATGTTATACAAGTAAACTAGTAAAGTGTATAAATTATATAATTAATAATATTATATAGGCGGGTTCGGGTATTCGGGGTTGGAGAGACCAATCCCAAACCCGTCCCGTATTTTCGTAATAAAATACGGGTATTTAAGTTCGGGTACCCAAACCCAAAAAATACTCGTCCCGTTCGGGTATTATAAAAACGGGACGGGTCGGGTTTGGGTTACCCGAACCCAACGCCCACCCCTAATATTATGTATCTTGGTTTTTGTTGTCCCGTGAAATCTATTATTATTGAAGATATTAATTGGACTAAAATAGTCACTATTTATATACTACTAATTATGAATGTTGATCATTAAAAATGATCTGCGAATATATATATATGACCACCAAATGTATTTTAATACTTTAAGTACCTTTGAATAATAATCTGTCAATTAGCCAGCTTTAATAATTAGTACATAACTATCCTCGATCGTGAATTTGATTTTATTGTTAATCTCATTCTAGTAGACAATAATGTAGTGTCTTTATAATCATAAACAAATGCACTTGTCCTGATAATATTCAGATAATATATTTAGTTTAAGTCTCTCATATTATTCTTTTCCAGGGAGTTAATGTCTACTTACTCCACATGATATGTATAATGTTCAATTTACTCTATGTGATTTAAAAAAAAAAAAAAAAAAAAGATTGTACTCCCATATAAAATTTTAAATGAGCAATTATACATCATTCAACCAGAAAGTGTAAACTCACTCTCCGAAATTGAGAGTGACATGAAAAGTATTTTTGTAACATAGATGGTAATACATGTGCATACAGAGTTAAACTATCACATTTATCATAAATACAAATGGTAAAATACTACATATAAGAGGGATAATTTTGTCACATGGTGTTAAAATATTGTCTTTAAAATCAGATTATTATAAATTGAACATTATACATATCATAGAGGAATAAATTACCAATAATTCTTTTTTCTCCCACGGTTAAAATAGAATTCTTGCATAGACCACATCTATATATTCTATCCATGAGAATTTTCATTCCGTATCATCAATTCTGAAATCATGAATGCATTCTCAAATTTTAGTTTCCCCCGCGTGACCGAACATTTATGTTAACGTACATACATTGGCGTGGGGCCAGGGGTTTATTTGCATGGGCGGATTGAAAATGTAGGTAAGTGAAAGTGTGAAATAGTAAGACGGAGGACCGGGGGATCATTTTTTTCTTTTTGGATAATTGAGGGGCGGGGCACATGAGAGGCGCATGAAAAAAGAAAGCAAATTCCTGAAAGTCCGTGACATGTACACGTTCCGATCCAACGAAAAATATATTCAACTCCCAATATACCTCGATTACCTTAATTTATTACACCCCCTTTTATTTCAGAGCCAAACAGATTCCTACGCCACCCCCACCCAAAGTGGCTGGTCAAACACGGAGATTAATTAAGCATAAATTTCTGCATAATAACCCTTTGAAATTTAAAAAATAGTAAAACCAGAGTACATCTTATAGGAATACTATATACTAGCATTAGAGCAGCATTAGCACTGCAGGTGCCGTCGCCTTCACGGACACTTTTCCAGTAACATTAATTTTTTGATAATTAAAAATCTACATCTAATTCTTTGCATCACAATCAGTGAGGTTGTATTTTTTTGAGAAATCCCACAGTTAAGTTTCATGGGATAAGTGAATCCAGGTAATGAGAAACTTCTATTCTTTAAAATAATCAATATTAAAACCCCACAGCTTTTAATGCTTAGATAACATTAATTTGAAGATTAAATGTACATTTCTTCTAACTCTTGCATCACAATCAGTGAGGTTGTGTTCTTTGAGAAATCCCATAATTAAGTTTCATGGGATAAGTGAATCCAGGTAATGAGAAACTTCTATTCTTCAAACAATCAATATTAAAATTCTACAGCTTTTAATGCTTAGGTAAAATACAAGTATTCAGAGCACATGCACTTTTAAATATACTGTATAATGGATTTCTCCATGGATTATGGCAGCCTATTATATTGTGATAATTATACAATCAATTATCAATGTGTGTATATACGAGATGACTTAACACAAGTAATCATTGTAAATAGACAACATAAACTTGAACTCTAACCAAACATGCCGTCCAATTCATAAGAGGGTAATTTTATTTTTGTTCATATTAATGCTATCTTAATAAGTGAACACTAATTGATATACCTTGCTCGAGTGGAATTCATATTTATTGCTCCGGGGAATTTGAAACCAAGTCCTTGTTGATGAGCTCAACATGCCAATTAGGACTTGAATTGGTTGGTTCCATGGGGGATATATGTAAGACAATGTTATGGTATTTGTAGAGGGTTCTTCTGTGACCAATGCTTATGTAAGTGATTCCTGCAGCTTCAATTAGCTGATATAAATGTGCCTGCAAACACAGGTTACATTAAAAGGTAAGAACTACAAAGTAACTGATGTCCGCAATAACCTTAAGGCCAGATGAGTCATATGTATGAAAAGAAACGCATAAATAATCCTATACTCCATTTTTGTGTCACGTATGAAAATAATCGCAAAATATTTTATATTCCATTTTTGTGTCACACGTGTAAATGCGTGCATTGATGAGTGTATATGTGGGTACGCACTACTTGTAAAATGGTACACTTGTCAATTGTGGCACGAAAGTGGGACAGAGGATCTACACCGGAAAAGAAAATAATATAAAGTTATATTACAATGATATTACAGCATATAACAGCAGTTTCTAAACAGAATATAACTGCACCGTTAAGGAAGGGGAACATGAGAAGCACTCAAATCATTTCATAGAAACGACATTGATAACTTGTAAAAGGGAATTCAAGTGGTAGGCGTTGACTTATTAACAAGAGATGTGCTGGGATTTGAAATAGCTTTGTAGAAGGTTAGCTTTAAAAGAAAGACTAGCAGTAATAACTCAAGTATAATACAACTTGAACGGATGGAGTGAGTGAGCTTTATCTGTATCCAGCATAATTTTTTTTTTATTTTGTCATGGGACCTTGCAGAGAAGAAAGCTACTGTAACTAATACTATTATTATTTAGATCAGATAATGGCTGGCAACTACATTTTTGCACAATGTAAGACAAACTCATTCTGTAGAAGCAACTTGTTGAATTTTGTATGATAATCACATAAAATCATTTGGACAATTGGGCATAGTCACCGATACCGTATACAACAATGTACCCCACGGATCAACCATGAACATGGGAACTCTGTGTACATATTGGTCCTCATAAGGTTTAAAGAATATAGTCAACTGAATAGGGTTCGAAAGAGTGTACAAGAAGAAAATGATATGATAAAATAATGTCTAGTTTTAGGAAATCAGCAATAATGTCAGATTTGATAAAATAGTTAATGAAGAATGCACACAAATAGATAAATAATATGAACGAATAAACATCCATCTTGAGTACCTCATTGGCTTCATCTAAAGCACTAGTAGATTCATCCAATAGAACCAAGTTTGGTTTTGCAAGCAATACGCGTGCAAATGCCAGACGTTGTTGCTCACCAACTGAGAGAACACTAGACCATTCATATGTACAGTCTAAATCAAACCGTGACAATATGTAACCAAGTTGAACATCTTCCAGAACTTGGATTAAATCATCAGTTGTAGGCTTCATAGGCCTCAAGTCCATGTCTTCTGTACACGTTAGAAAAGAGAGTGAACCTGTAAAAACAATCGCCTCAGCATTTTTTTTTTGTTGGTGTTAATGTCTCAGCAATAGCACTATAACAAGAGCATGTTTATCAACAGTAACCATAGTTTTCTGGCTTCGGCACATATAGTAAATCACACATATTCCCCGGCTTATTGAGTTTTCAAAGTTCCTTGTCAAGAGCATCATCATTAATAATGGTCTTTGATATACCTTCGGCAGTATTACATGCAACCACTTACAGACAACCGAGCACTTAAGTACTTAACTGGAAAAGGAAAGGTAGAAAAGGTTCCCAATTTTAATCCATCCAGCTTGGGCTATCCATTGGTGTGGAAACCACCAGAAGCTACTACTCTGCTTTCTCAAAAATGAAGCTGACAGATCAAGTTTATTCTTTTCATATATCTTTTAACGTCCTTCCAGACTCCCTTTCGGAGATCTACCTAAATCTCTGGAAAAAGTTGGCATTGGAACCCCTTAAATGTTTTAAGTTTTTTCTAAACTACACTTCTAGCTCGATAAATTAGAGCCTTTGCTTTCACTAACTTGTTATAATATCTACAGGCTTAATTTTGCTCATCAACTCATACCAAAATTTCTAAGTTCTTATTTTATTTTTATGTAATTTTATTTTAGTGAATTACCATTATTCCTTTGTAATAGACAAAATTTGTAGCAAGGCATGGTGTTACAAAAATAAAAAATTAAGGAACATAAAGATTGTAGAGAAGTATACGTAAACGTAAAATCATTGTTTGGTGGATGCATACTAGGGAAATTCATGTTATAAGAAGAACATTGAATTTACTTAGCACTCTTTATTTGACTCTTTCAGTCAATTTTCAACAACAAGAACAAGATGATTCAAGTATGTTCATCAATGTTCTCAAAAGACAATACCAGATATTCAATTTATTGCAGCTTGATCAAGTTCTATAGATTTCAATGTCCGTCCAGTAACTTAGCCTTTCAACTAAGAGCCAAAACAATGCCTATTCAAACTGTATTTGTTGAATTGGTTTCTATCTTTGTGAAATCTTTTTAATTTGTTGTTATTACTGGTTTACAACATCCCTTTCGCAACATGTTTAACATTATTTTCACCGTTCATTGCACTGGCAATTCATCTAAATCCAATTCAGTTCTCAACTATAATGAGATTATCAGATGTGGTGATAGTCATATAATTTCACATTTTCAATGGTTCACCTTGATAATTTCTTCAAATTACAATAAATTAAACTTTTCCTCATGTTTAGTTGTTTCAATAATTCAGCGGCATAAAACATCAAATCGTTGATCTCATATATCTTTACCAACATGATTTGAGTAAAAAAATTGTATCCCATAAGATGGAAAAACAATTCAGAAATCATAACTGCGGCTGTCCTAAAAATTTTATCATGTTCTCAGACGTTTCAGATGAGCATTTATCAGGGACATGGAGACATAACATAAGATTTCATACCAGTTGGTTTATCACTGTCTGACATGGGTGGGGTATCATCACTCCAAGTAGGATATAGCAATTGTTGACGAAGTGTTCCCAAAACCATATAAGGTTTTTGAGGAAGGAAAACTACACCTCTTGAATTTCCTTTTAAATAAGGACCCTTCGCATTTCCGTCATAGAAAGTGATGGTTCCACTTCCGAAGTTCCATAGACCAGCTATAGCTCTCAGTAATGAAGTTTTACCACTTCCACTTGGTCCTGTAATCTGTTAATGCAGCTATGTACCATAAATAAATATATTCTTCAACTTTCTTAACATCTTAAGCTCAAATCTAAAAAATGAAGTAAAAATCCTAACCAGTAGATGGTCCTTCTCACAGATCTCTAATGACAAATCCCTGATAAGAGTTCCTTTACTTGGAGTTACTACAGTCAAATGTTCAATCATTAGTAATTTTGAACCTTGGCTGAGGGAAACAGACCCATTTGTCACACTAGAGTTATTTGTGTTGCAAAATTCACGATAAATTTCCTCAATGGGTTTACTGTCACTTCTGGTTTCACTACTGCTTAAAAGATCATCAAATTCACCTGGCATTTGAAATATGTCAAAAAAATTGGTCACGCATATCATGTTTATAAAAAAATCGCAGGCATCCATTTAAGCAGCAATTACAGCACGTGTCACGAAGATTCATGGTGTCCAAATATTTTGGGATCAAGAACACTAAATGAAATAGGTGTTTATAATTCACAACCTACAAAATTAAGACCGGAAGTAATGCGACTGAAATCATGTATAATACGGAAGGATAAGAATGCTTGAGTTTTAAGGGAAGAAGGAAATGTGCTTACCTTGAAGAAAGAACGTTTGAGAAACCTGTGTTTAGGGCTAAGTACATATATTTTGTCAACTTCTTAGATGATGCACATGTATCCATAGAAAGCTAATAATTTTGGTATAGAAAGGAGGCACCCTTTTGTGCCTCTTAATGAGATATTTACATCTTCACCTTTTAAGGAATAATAATTGCTGAATTAAAATTGGGATTCATTCTTAACATAGTTTTTGTCTTAAATTTGAAATATAAGCACTACAAAGGGACCTAGAGCCACGAACATCTTGAAATGTTTGACCAATAAGTTCAGAGAGCTTGATCAAATTTAATGAAATAAATCGTAATGATGGCTTCAAAGTATCCCAAAACCAAGTATCATCATGAATGATTGAACCATCAGCAAGTGAAATATGAAGGGCACAAAGTGTATTCACTTTAAAAGCTTCCCCTCCAATATTAATGCAGACATGCTGTTTCAAATGCATTTGAGAAGATTAGAGACATGCTTCAGCCAGGGGCGGAGCCAGGATTTAAAGTTGAGGGGGGCGGGATGAAAATATGATACCATTATACTATATTATTTTCATATCTAAATACCTCTTGCCAATTTAATTATTTTGCAAGTCAAATAAACATAAAATATTGATAACTTTAATAATGATTACTGAAGTATATTATCTCGAAGTAGCTAAAAAATATGAGCAAATAATTACCGAATAACTATAGAGCACCAAAAATATAACAACCTAAACATATATGAACGGATGTCCCGTAGTAACGTAGTTTACTTGGAGAAACTCCAATTGAAATTAACTAACTGGTGCATCAAAACATTCATTTTATGATTGTTGCTTTTGGATACTTTTACAAAACGCATAAACTCAAAATATGGAGGAAATTGTAAGATACTCTCTTATGTTATGCGCAACTTACACATAATTATGTTGTGAAATTTTTATAGATTAGAATCACACAATATTATTAAACATTCGGCATGAAACCCCTCATCTACTCGAGGCACGAATCAAGTTCGATTAGATAAAGTTCATTTGAACTAGATTTGTTATACTTACCAATCAAACTTTAAACAATAACTTTTGAATCTCATTTAGATATCGACTGGTAAATTATATAATGTAATAAAATACGTGTAGAAATATCAAACTAGTTAAGTTTTACATGTCTAAACTCGATTAAATCTTGTTTGAGTGTGATATGTTTAATAATCAAATCAAAGTGGAACGCAATTTTAATTTTGCTAAAATATTAGATTAAAAGTTAAAAGTATATTACTTAAATCACTTAACTCAATCATAGGTGCACAAAGCGCTGAACATATTTGTCAGATTGTTACTGCCGATACTTTTTGTTAATATATCATCCAAAAAAAAAAAAAACGATATACTTTCTATTATCAACTATACATCTAATTGATATACTAAGTACACTGCTTTTTCCCTTGAGACTTATACCTTTTATATGTTATTAATGTTGTATATACCTAAAATAGAAGAAGTCTTGGAGCTGGGGGGTGCAGCTGCACAAACATGCACCCCCTCCCTCCGACTCTGGCGTCAACAACTACTCAACTTCAAATTCAAGATATCAATGAGATGCAATCTCAGTATAATTTTCAAAAAGGTGGAAATAATTTACCCAAACGATCTATGACGGCAGAAAAGGCACTGATAGACTGAAACTGAAACACGATAAGGGAGAAATCTCCAAGTATGTGATTAAATGCAGACGAAGACTGATTTACCACTCCAAATTCAATTTTTCCAGAGAAGTACATGGGTGCAACAACTGCTGCTGGAAGAATCTGGATAAGGTATCGGTAGCCATTGGTGAAGAACTCCAAGTTTCTGGAAGATATCAACAATTTCTGTAAAGTTAAAGAGGGCACAAGAATGAAGATAATAAGTTAACAAATGATAACATTCATATACCTCTATGGTATAGTAACTATTGTAACTGAATACAACCAAACTTTGAAGAGTTAAAGGAGGGAAATGGAAGAAACTATAATTAAATGGTAAACATGACAAGGCATTAATAGTAACTATTCACACTCTCAATCTCAAATTTCTTATCCCCTCGTTTTTCCTGTGCTTTTTTCACATAATTTGGAATAAAAAAAATTCAAATGACAAGCACATAAAAAATCACAGTTTTGCGTCCAAAATGACTCCGTGGAATTATAAAACTAGGTTAAAAAGAGATGATGTGAAATGTGTGGTGTTATTTTATAAGGTAAACATTTAATTAACAGGGCATCAATGGAGTCTTCCCATTCATACCACTAGCTACCTATGAGCATACATCATCTAAAAAGCTAGCCAAAGATAAGTAAGTATCAGGTAAATATTTCTTTGGTACAGAAGGAAAGAATGCAAAAGCTCTAATGTGTCAAATTGCCAAAAAATAGCTTTAGGATTGATGCCGGACTTCCAAGATTTTAAGCAGTCTGCACTAAGCTCAGCAATTTAGCTTTGTGAGGTTGTACTGCATGGGCATTTTTTACTGAATTGTGTGAGAAAGATTCTCTAGAGTCGCTTTGCCTTTTTTCCTTTTAAAAAAAAAGCACATCGGAAGAGGATCAACCAGTAAATTCAGTACCATAATAGCTCGCGGACCAATTAGGAAATGATAGATTGGACCGGATCATCTAAAATAAAAGTTAACTGCAATGGCATTTCAATAATTTCTATCTTATGCCAAAATGCAACCAAATGTTAAGTGTACAAATTGCCCCCAACCCCTCCAATAGAAATTCATGCTATAAGTGAAATCCAATCCTCAATATGTGTGTAGGAAGCAGAATCAACTTAAGTAGTGGCATAAAAGGACATGAAATTTCCAAGCTAGCACTTTAAGTGAAAACACTTGAGACTTTCCATACACTAAGATTTTCAAAGGCGCTGCTGAACCGCTGCAAAAGAAGTTGCATCTCATTTTCCTCCCCGCCGTAAAATGCAATGGACTCAGCATTTTCTCTAACGCGCACAAGTCCATACCGAAAATCTGCTTCTTTTTTCTCTTGCAAGAAGTTCAGAGTCACCAATCCCTAAAAATAAACAGTTCGCTTAGTTTTGTCTCATACACCAACATATTAAAAAGAGAACATTCTACCGCTAGTTGGACATCGATAGATGCACAACTGATAAAGTAATTGTGATGACAGCATGAATTTCAAAAGAAGAAAAGTTACCCTTCCTATGAAGACGCTGATAGCTGTTCCACCAAGTGAGTATGCAAGAAGTACGAGAAATAGCGGTGGATAAATACCATATAAGATGTTACTGAAAGATATTAAATCTATAGTAGTACTGAATAGCGTTAATGAAAATGCAAGAGCTGTTCCAGAAAAAGCACTTAAATCATCAACTATCCGCTGATCAGGATTATCAATAATGGACTGAGATTGTATTTTGTAAAAATTTCGATTCTTCAGATAACGTCCCATGTAATTGCTTGTCATCCAAGATCTCCATCTTAATGAAAGAGTATCTTTTGCATAATCTCTCAAAACAAAAACCTGAAAAACAATAAGTTCACTAGGAATGAGGCCTAATAGAAACTGATTAGGGTATAGCCGTTCAAAAGTATACTCAAAAGTTAGACAGGGAGAGAGTGACAGATAGATGAGGTAAAGAAGCATACTAAATAAAAAAGCCAGAAAACCTGAAAAACAACAAGTTCAAACGTGATCCTTGAGGAAGCAACTAACTAAAGAAACAATTCAAGTAAAATTGTCCTTGTGACCGGTATCAAGCAACAAACCTACAACGAAGGCAAAAAGGACTTGACATGAGCAATACCTAAGAAAGTGGAGCAATGTGCTCACCGGAATTCCACCAGCAAAAGCAGCAAGGTAGTACAACAATTGCTTGGTGAACTGTTCTTGATCCTTGTCTTCCACATATCAAAAAGTTACCAAGCATTGGCAAATTAAAAGGATTGAAAAATACAGTAATCACTAAACTTAAACAGAAAAGGGAATAATCTAGAAATCATACTGGCAAGTGCATTATAAAAGTCCCGCCCTAGAAAATTGAAGCCAACACTAATTCCGGTGGTCCCCAAAGTGAGACCAAAAACAACAGCGAGCCTCCACCAAGCCTCAACTTTATCATCCGAAGACCAATACGGGGCCGCCACTTTCCAAAACCTCCTCAATATGGTTTGAACATCTGCTACTTTCCTTTTACCATCATCGTCATCCTAAATCCATAGTTTGAACAAAAATTAGAGCAAAATCATTCGAAGCATTGTTCTGAAAGGGAACAGAAGTATCGAAAAACAAACCTGATTAGGTTTTAGGGCGGGGGGCGAAGGAGATGAAGAATTGGTTACCGAAACTGAAAATGAACGACTAGGTACTAATTTAAAGTGGTAGAGTTTGTTGTAGTTGAACTTTTCGCAACGGCGGCTACTGAAGAGGATGCTGCTCGTATTTGAGAAAGCTTGAGATTTCTGAAAATGTAGTGCGGGAATATTGGCCGGGAATTCCAGTCCGATCATTTTTGACATTATTTGCACCGCATCAAATCTCCGACTGCAATTATTTCTTTGATCAACACTTGTACAGGTCTTCTTTTTTGAAAAATTCAGTTTTATCCATATCTACTGAAACTCGCAGCTCTCACGATGCCACGTCATTGGCGCTTGGTTCAGCTTCAGCTAGCCAATCACTGTAAATATTGCTAATTTGCTAATAAAATGTTGGGCAAGTTAGACAAACATCCCTGAGATTTGGTCAAATTACCAAGATTCTTCTTTAGATATAAAAGATTAACCAAAAAAATAAAATTAAAAATCCCAAGTTTTATCTAATCATACACCTTTCGTCGTTATTTTTTTATTCACTTCGCTTCTTGCACAAGAATTAAAAATAGTAAAAATTACCTAAATTTTAGAAAAATCAAAGTCTTATATTATAAAATTACCCTTAAAAATAAAATAAAAAATATGTAACTTCTCATATAGTCACTAATAAGAAAGGGTAAAAATATCAAAAGAGAATTTAAGTCTCTTTTAAAATTTTAAAACCACATTTATTTTGAATTTTCACCAAACATTTTTTAGTGTAAGCTTAATACACTAATAAGACATGCGTAGACATCAAGGGCTTGTTTGTTTGGTGTTTGGGAAAGTTTTTAGAAGAGTAGTGGAGGTTTGTGAAATAATTTCGATTTGTATAATGTTATTTGTTTGTGTTTTGAGAGAGTGGTTTGAGAAATAATGCAGGTGTAGGTTTTTTTGGAAGAATTAAGTTGTAGGAGTAAGATATGTAAGACTTTATGTCAAAGCATGTTTGTTGTGAGTTAAATTGTGTAAGAGATAGATTACTTTATGTTAAATCAGAGTAGAGTTTGTATAGGTTTTGTTTAGAGATATGGAAATTATTGTTTATTTGGGTTTTGAGAGTGTAGTTTGAAAAAATTGAGAGATAAAAAATTTACTTAAAAAAATAAAAAACATGTTTGTTTGGCATTTTCCAAACACAAAATTTTTTTTAGGAAACACCAAACAAAAAAACCCCAAGAATGTGGAAAAAGTGCAATCATATTAATTTGAATGCATTGATGCGTACTGTGAATAAAGTGTTGAAGATTATTTAAATGCAAAATATACATTGAAATATAGCGTGTCATAAGCATTTACATAATAATACTATTATTTTATTTTACTATTCACATTTAAATATTTAACCGTTTAAAATGTAATCACATGTACATAACCGCCATCATTATGTTTCATAGTGTTTCATATTACTACATGACTATATATGTCATAATAATTACTATCCGCTAACAAATTTACACTTGCATACGCGAATCACAAAAGATAAATCATTAACCCTACCTAAAGTAACAAATAGTAATCAATCACATACATCATTTATGTCATTAAATTGGCAAAGAAATAGAACTAATCAAATATCACATTTGTTTATGTTCACGGTCAAGTCCTCCGGCCTCCATCATCATCTGTCGAATGAGATGCTCTGAACTTCAAAGTGCATGTGACTTTTAGAGGTCTTGAACTTATTAACAACATCAATAAATAAACCATAATTGGAAACAATATATGTTAAAATGTGAGAGTCGGTAAGATTTGATGAAATTAAGGAATGTTCTTATATATTTTGATTGGGGGGATTTTGACAACTTGGTCAAATTGTTGAGTTTATATTTTTCAAATCAGAGGCAAATTAACATGTAACTATTGTTGACTCTTTTATTAAATTCTTTTTTTTTTTTTTGATAATTTATTATACACGAGGAGTTGATACTTTGACGTGTTATTGGAAATTAACTTTGAAATTTTTAGGTATATATGTAATTTTATGCTCTAGATCTTTCCCAATAACAAGAGATTTAAATAATCCATAACTATAATTTAAGGATATAGCTAATATATTTACAAGTCTTCCATTCAACAACAATATATGTAAGTGTAACGTAACTTGTAGCTAAATTTTCATCTTAGGTAGTCAAAGATATATTTTTAAATGATGATATATATATATATATATTTTAAACTATAATCGCAACTTTTTCAATGAAACTTGATTTTTAAATGCAATCGTTTAATAAAAATGTTAACGCGGACCAATTTAAATTTGTCGTTTAATAGAATTATTTTAATTTATCTATTAAATTTCAACCCTTTACTTGACATAACAAAAACTAACTAATATTAATTTATTAAATTTTTATACTTATTTTATAATAAAAAAAACACTACATACATATTTATTACTACTTCTCTATAAATACAGAGTAGTTTATATATACAAAGTAATATATATTATTTATAAAATAATAAATATGGTTATATTTTATATTAGCATAAACAGTTATTGTCATTAATAAAGCTATAAAAGCGCGTATATTTTTTACTCTCGTACAAAAACCAAAGTTTATAACATATTAACACATGATTAGTTATAGAGCATGATTAGTAATTGTCACTTAGTTCTAGTTTGTTCAATTCAATTGACGTTGATTCATTAAACTTAACAAAAAAATCAAACAACATCTATTTTTTCTGAAAGAAGAAAATATAAAATTGTTCGAGTTGTATTTAATTTTGTTAAGCTCATTCCGACTTGATTGATTTAAGATTTGAACAATATTCGAATATAGTTTGTAAATTAATTAGAAATCACAGACCTACAGCAAGGAATATCTAGACCTGGAATAATCAAAAGCGCGTGTTTGTAAATTGGAGTTCAAAGGACACGAGGCGTGAAATAGCAGGAAGGCGAAATTCAGTCAAGAGTCCAAGTTCAAATAAACTAGAAATTACATTACACTCATCATCAAACAAGAAAGAGGGCATAAGTCTAAACTAACCCCCCCAAAAATCATTAACACTCAACTGGTAGAATTTATACCTATTTTCTCTACTCAATTGATGTACATGAATATTGGTTGGTGACGATTAATTCAAGTAGGAAAAGAATCGGAATCGGCATGGAAGAGTTGCATATATCTCCGGCCGATCCTCGGGGGAGTCCGGCGAAGGAGCAGCAAGCCGCCGGAGTCGGAATTCTTCTTCAGATTATGATGCTCGTTCTCTCCTTTGTTCTCGGCCACGTTCTTCGTCGTCATCGCTTCTATTATCTTCCTGAAGCCAGTGCTTCCCTTTTGATCGGTAAACTTGATTTAATTTTCATTTGCCCTAATCTGTTTAAAGCTTTTATATGTGATTGTACTATAATGGAACTATGAATGTGGGGGCACAGGTTTAACTGTCGGCGTGCTGGCTAATATTTCAAATACGGAAAATAACATCAGGTTTTCTCACCACATTTACTAATTCATTCTTTCTTTTTTTCTAATTGTACTTTTGATTTCTTAGTATAATTGAACTCCTTATGATTTTTTTAATATGTTTATATCATAGGGCATGGTTCAATTTCCACGAGGAGTTCTTCTTCTTGTTTCTGCTGCCTCCGATCATATTATATCCTTGTGCAATGGACTGTATTTTACTCTTTATTCTTTTCCAAATTCTAAAAATAATGGCATTGTTATTTTTCCCTGCTCTTTTAATGGTTAGCTGAAGGAAGTATTTCCTTAACTAGTTTTCGTGCTTACTCAATCGGGATTCAGCCTGCAACCTGTAAGTCTGATCCTTTTTATTTTTTTAAGATAATGATAGGATATTTTGGAAAAGGAATTTTAAGAAAGCTGATCTATCTCATGCTCTGTTATCTCCTAGCATGCATAATCACGCAAACACCTAATAGTTTAAGAGAACTTTGAATTCTATTTTTGCACCAGAGATTTGTCTGTTGCTTAATTGGTAATTGTTTGCTTGAATATATGTTTGTGCAGATGGGGTAATAATAACTCTGTCAATATATGTTTATGAGGTTGATATGGGAAGTTTGAGCCATTTAGGGCTGGATTGGTACTATGTACATTGCGCGACATAATTTAATCTCTTTAATTCCAGGGCTTAGACTTAGTACTAGACAAGACCCAATGGATACTGATTGTCTTTTTATTTTATTTTTGTTGGTATCATTTTGGGGTTGTTTGGGAAGAATGGAATGTGTGAAATATATACTGTGCTCTCAGTGTTCCAGGGTCTAGCTGTAATATCCGTAATAATATTGTCTAATATTCTTTCCTTCTGAGGCGAGAAGGATTTCCTCTTTTTCTTCTTTTGCTTCTCCTCATTTTCTCCTTTAAGATCAAATGAAGCTTTACTATTAGCTCAATAAATTCATTTTCACAGATGTGGTCATTCCTCTATATCCAAGATGACTAATGAAAATTTAATTGCAGAAACCCTTTTTTTCAAACTTTGGCGCCATAGTCACATTTGCAATTTTCGGAACCTTTGTAGCTTCTGTTGTCACAGGCATTTTGGTGTAAGTCTATTTCTCTTCATAGCTGCAGATTCTTTTTTTATGTGTATATATATATATATCCGTTCTAAGGCCCTATTTAGATTGCTTTTCTGGGGTCATCTCACTTATTTCTTAGGAAAAAACACCACTAAGTTTTCTAAAATCTCTTTAAGGCCATCATAAAAGAAAAACACCATCATTGCCATACACTTGAATCTTGAAAAATCTCTTTAGCAAAACATGAACCAAAGACATATCTAGGAGAGAACATTAGCATTTCATTATCACTCGAAAGATTAAACTTTTGAAAGCTAATTTAATCACATTTTAAGATACACAACTTCTAAGAAATCTTAGAAACCTTCCATTTTTCTTATTTTTGCCAGAGATCTACACAAACATGTTCAGAGCATAGTTAAACTCCCAGGGATATCTAGGACTAGTTTGCTTAATTATTTAATGTCTCTTGTTTCAGGTATCTTGGTGGAGTGACATTTCTCATGTACAAACTTCCATTTGTTGAGTGTCTGATGTTTGGTGCTCTCATTTCAGCTACCGACCCTGTCACTGTTTTGTCTATATTTCAGGTAATCCAGTGTTTTTAACTTTTTGTGCAATGTTTATTTGCTGTGAGCTTTGCTATTTTATCTGCACAAGATCACGGTGGGATAGTTGACACTGTTTGTGCATGGCGGAAACTAACCTACTTCAGGTCTATGCTTGGGACTAGGTTGATTTAAAGCTCATGGTTCATATCACCGGGCAAAATCTTTATTACTTTAAAATGATTGATAATTCAGATTGTGATACTAAAAAGTGTATTTTTATTGGTGTGTAATGTGCGTAAAAATGCTTATTCGTGGACTGGGGAACTTGTATTTTGGAAGTAGAATCAAGTTTCTTGTTGCGTTAGACAGTTATACATGGTCATGCTTTTGGTTTTATGCTGATTGTAGTGGATTTTATTTCCATTTTTCTTATAAAGATGTATTGAACAATTTGTCTATGTTTATTCAGTGGAATTGGCATGGGCTCATGGTTACAATATGAGATGGGGCCATCTTATTCAAAATACATATGTATTTTATAAAAAATATTGTTTTGCTACCCTAATTAATTAGTTGGTCAACATTTGTATCTAAGTAAATAGTTTGGTTTGTCTTTACCATTTTGTTCTATTATTAGTGCATTAACTTGGATTTGATTCATGACATTTTTCTTTTTTTTGGATGTGTTTACATTAGTATCTCTAATTTGTTCGTATTGAAACAGTCGATATTTTATATTGAGTGTTTACCTCTGTTGTTGATGATTGATGTAAGTAGCTTTTGAAAATCTTCTACGCAAAGTAAATTGCATTAGAAGCTCAACCTTTCTGGATGAATAAATATGGATAGTATCACTATGTGCACTCCAAAACTCACTTAAAACAATAGAGACTAGTATAATGATTTGTATGCTTAAGGTTTGTAGTTCATTCAGAAGTAGCTTGCAAGTACTTTGAACATTCATCTTTACTAGTCATCAGCTACAAAAATTGGATTGAAACTCGAATCCTTTCGTGGTAATGAACAATTTCTTTAGAGGTTTGTTATAGGTCTTGGGGAAAGTGACCACCTGGGTGATTTAACAGTCACATCGCTTATTACTTCAAGGCTAGAGTTTGTGTTACAAAATTCGATCTATATAGTATATATTAAGATTTCCATTTTAGACGCTGTGCAACCTCAAATTCCTTTATTGGCATTGACTTACTGAATAATCATCTTTTTATTTTTAAGGGACATCAGGAAACCCTGTTTTCTTACTAGTATCTAATATGAGAACAGTGAAAATTTATGGGATTTCTTCATTTTCAAGTGAGATTACCTTACATCATAAGATAATTTTGACTGACATGCCCTTGAAATGACATTTAGGAGCTTGGTACAGACGTGAATCTCTATGCATTGGTATTTGGCGAATCTGTGTTAAATGATGCAGTAAGTTCTGCTTTATTTTGTTCTCCTTTAATATTGGGAATACCTTTTGCAAAATTATGGATATTTTAATCAAGCAATTACTATTTCACTAATATTTTGTTTTATTTTATATGCTTTGCTGTTTGCAGATGGCAATTTCTTTGTACAGGTGAGCTAACTTACAGTTTCCATGAATGTGGTTGCAGAATCAGTTACTCAAAAAATACTTTATCTATTGTAGGACAATGTCACTAGTGAGGAGCCATACTTCAGGCCAAAGTATTTTCATGCTCGTGGTCAGATTTCTTGAGACCTTTGTTGGATCAATGTCAGCAGGTTGTTGTTGGCACCTATAGCAATTCAAATGTTATAATTCGCATTGTTCCTAGCTAATGGTTAGAAATTTAAATTTTAATCCATCTTAAATGACATCATTTCAGCAGGATTTCTATAATTTTTCTAATTTTGTAGTTGAGCTTTGATTTTCTTATATTTCCTCTATTCTGCCTTTTCTTTTTCTTCCATTGCTAACAAATTCTTCTTAAGGAATCTGAGTTTTTTGTAAAAATTTGCAGCTCCATGTGAATAGGTCCTTTATAAGATATATGGTATAGTGAAATTTTGAAGTCTTTATTGACCAGTGAATTTTCCACATTTCTGCGAACATTGCAATTCTGGAAAAAATGTTTAAAAGAGGGAATAGTTCCAGTCTTTTATTTTTGCTAAGATATATGTATCAATTTATGCATGCCTTGATCCCTTTACACTTACATGTTTATTTTAAGATAAATAATTCAATAGAGGGAGATAACTCTAGCATGTTATTTTACTTAGATGTAGACATGTATGTTGGCATGCTTCAATGCATATATGGCTTTAAATATTTCATCTAGGGGGCTTATCTTAGATGATGTGGATTTTTAAAAGTTCTGCTGCCACAGGATCCAATAGTGTGTCAAAAATGATTTCAATTTAGATGCTTTATTTTAATTGGATTTTATCTTAGGAAGCCACATCACAGATGATAGCATATTACTTAGTGAAATGTTGAACATTTTCTTCTTAAGTTAATATCTCCTGAGTTACATCTGTTTCAATTATCTGTCCCCCTAACCTAAAGGCCTAAGATCACTATTTAGGAAGACAATGAGTCAATATGCCGACTGCAAGCTGATTTTCAGTTATTGTGGTGTGCCTAGGACAGTAACCCATTTGTTGAAGCCTTCTGTGTTTATTTTACATTCTGATTTATCGCATCAACTGAACCTACGTCATCTCTGTGACAATTGATACTAGAAATTTCTAGGTGACAATTTATTAAAATATTTCTTTGCTCCAGATAATTTCTTACCTTTTTGTATAGTCCAAAATAAAACACATATATTCAAGGTTGCTAATTTTTTATTTTAAATCCACAGGTGTTGGGGTTGGATTTACTTCTGCTTTAATATCCTTTTTAGTTGTTTGTTAATTCTTCTGAGTCAACATCTGCCTTTAAAGCTCATAGTGCATTAGCGAAGCCTTAACTTTCCAAACCTTTTCAAGTATGCTGGTTTAGATATTGACAAGTAAGAATATATTTTCGATATTCTCATATTCTAATTTCAGATCTTATTTCTATTAAATACTTATGCAATTTTTCTTGTTTCTCTATACAGTCTTCAGAACTTGGAGTCCTGTCTGTTTGTTCTTTTCCCATATTTCTCGTAAGATACTTGTGAGCTGCTCTTTTTATTTCAATTAATGGAATCAGTGTTTTTCCCAGCACTCAGTTTGTAATGTTATGTTTGATCGTTTCTAGGTACATGTTAGCCGAAGGGCTTGGTCTGTCGGGTATCGTGTCTATATTGTTCACAGGAATAGTAAGTGGAACTAGTATAGCTTTGACGGTGTATTTTACTTTCATTTTGTATTACAATGTGACAAAATATTGCGTTAATTTATGTGTACTAGGTCATGAAACACTATTCTTTCTCGAACCTGTCAGATAGTTCTCAAAAATTTGTGTCAGCTTTTTTCCATCTGATATCATCATTGGCAGAAACTTTTGTGTAAGAAATTCTTCTTGTTAATTTTTGAATTGTAACTATTTTTTTCTTCAGCGACATTCTTAGTTTTTGTTTATCGTGCAGATTTATATACATGGGATTTGACATTGCCATGGAACAGCACAGCTGGTCCCACATTGGATTTATCTTTTTTTCAATTGTATCCTTGAGTCTACACGAAAATACTGCTTTAATTTCCTGATTTTAACTGCTATTTTCCTTAACTTACGCCGAACATACCAGTTATTCATTGGAATAGCAAGGTATGCATACTTTGCTTTATTCTGTATGTTGACATTTGAAATTATGTTTGATTATTTTTAGGCTATCTCTGCTTTCTCTGAGTTTTTCTTTATATAAGGCAGCCAAATACGTAGTCCAATATTTTTCTCTACTTGTTTTTGTGATTGGTTGAAACGATTGTGGAATTCCTATTAAACCTTCTTGTTATTGTTCTGTGAAGAGCTGCAAATGTATTCTCCTGCGCTTATTTGGTGAATTTGGTAAGACCTGCACATAGAAAAATACCCATGAAGCATCAGAAGGCACTTTGGTATAGTGGTAAGTGAATAAGACTTTTTTGATCGATCTTTCTTCTCTGTAGATTTACCACCCCACCCCCACCTTCATACCCATACAAACACTCTCTGAGTGCTTAAACTTATACAATTTTCATCACAGGGCTCCGAGGGGCTATGGCTTTTGCCCTTGCTCTGCAATCAGTTCATGATCTCCCAGAAGGACATGGCCAGACAATATTCACTGCCACAACTGCAATAGTTGTTTTGACGGTAAGCAATCAATTTCAACGACTTATTAGTGAATTTCCTCTATGACTTCTTATTATTACTCAAGGCTTACAAGCTTGTAAATATTTGATATATTATTCTGGAATGTATATCACACAATGCCACCTTTATCTGCTTTGTTTATCTGAATTTTTTTATTTATATATCTTACCTACACTATCTGAAGATTTCTACCATAGAAAGCTAAATGCAGTAAAATTTATGTTACTACTCGTGGCATGTATATTTGGTTGAGAATTCTTAACATTTATCCGATTGTTGGATTTCCAGGTCTTGCTGATAGGAGGATCAACAGGAACCATGCTGGAAAATTTACAAGTTGTGGGTGATGAGCATGATGGCCCATTGGGTGAAGTAAGTTTAACACTATAGATTAGTTGTGTCCTTTCTTGCATTTCATTAGTGAAAATTTGTTACACTCGCTGTGTTCTGTACTTAGTTACTGCTTTATGGTCTTAGACTCGTAGCTAACTAAATCAATATGATTTCAAAAGCAGTATATCTTCGTCTGAAGTCATAATTCATCCTCGCATTGTACCAAAAAAAAAAAAAAAAATTCATCCTTGCAAACTGCAGAAGGTTTTGCACTGGTGCAATTAGTATTAGGTGGAATTATCTGATAGATTCCACCTCAAATGGAAAGCCAAGTAAATTTGTTTCTGCATTCTGTTCATTGTCTTATGTCTCTGTTAATGCATAGAAGTCACTTTGGGAAAGAGATCCATGCAGAGGGATGAGTTGTCCAACTGATTGATTCCATGTCTTTTGATATGCTTCAAAATAACTGCTAGATTAGATTACTTTTAAGAACTGGGATAGCCATATGCTGGAAAGCTTGAAATTGAACAATTTTTGGTTTAATTATTTACGAGTTATAATATTTTTTACTTCTTTTCATTTTCAGAGCTTTGAGGCGAACAACGGCTACATAGCACCTAATTATGATGGTGAATCATCATCTGGAAACCGGTTCAAGATGAAACTTAAAGAGTTCCATAATAGGTAGAAAAATATTAATTCTGTAATTCCAATTTTATTTTTGCTCCTTCGTTGCTTCTTACTGTCAATTTCTGGATTCCTTGTTACAGCACTTCATCTTTTACTGCATTGGATAAAAACTACCTAACCCCTTTTTTTACAACTCACGGTGGTGATGAAGATGAACACGGTAAGATAAATGACTAATTTTTATTAATGTAAGATAAATTAATATATACCTCAACCACCATTTTTCAATGCTGTGCAGACCATTTTCTGGGCGACTCTAGGAGATGAGGGCTTTATCGAGACAGCTAAACCTTATTGTAATACTTAGCTGAGTTTTACTCATCCTGCAATATTCAGTTTACTTCACATTCTATATGGTTTGATGTGGTGTATCAATGGAGAGATGAGCACTGGTTAGCACCACACCTCAACTTTATTGCTTTTATATATGTATGCTCTGCCATATGATGATAGATTAGAGAATTTTTTAGAGTATATGATGGTAGGGCTAGGACTGCTGAGTCCAGCATCATTCATTACCTTTTAAATAGACCAATTGAATTTCTGTACATGAACATGATGTATGAAATGTGATCGAGAACTGGAGATATATATAGTTTAAAAAGTTTCAGTTTATTTGTTGAAATTGGAGTTTGGCCAATTTTCTTTGATGATTAATTTTAGTTATTACTATTTGAGTTTTGATCTTTACACATTTACACTTATTTTCTTGTTTCTTTTTCGAGGAAGATCAGTTTGCAGTTAACCATTTAAACCTTAATGTTTTGACTTTTGAATTTAAATTCTCTTTCTATATAAAAAATATTGTCACTTAAATATCTAGTTTGTTTAATATCCCATATGCTCGTTAATGAAGTATAATTTTGTTTGCAGTCCATTAAAAAGAAAAAGAATCTGTTTGCAATGAATTCGTTTAACATACACTATTTCTTATAATCACATTTTTCAATTTAAAATTGTCGTTAAATTGCATAATTTATTTACACGATTGGTTGCACAATTGAAAATAATTAAGTAATGTACTTTAAGAGTTAATAAAATAGGGCATTTTAACGTTGAGGCTCCATGACCAAGAGGTCATGGGTTCAACTTTCACTAGTGTGGATATTTTATTTAGTTTAATACTAATATTTGTTATTAATTTATTTTTGTTACTTATTATCAATGTAGCAGATTCGATAATTTAATTGATGTAATATATTCACCATCTAAAAAAATTGACAAAAAAGACTTCGCGACTACAAAAGGCTAAGTCCATCATTTTAATTTGAAGAATTAAATGCAAAAATTAAATTCTCGAGATGTTTAAGTGGTTATCCTAAACACAACAATCAATTAATTACAACTTGCAACTCTATTTCTCATTTGATAATATTTATTTGGTTCATGCTATACATGTAATTCTTGTTCGAATCAGGTTTAACCGACTAAAAATATACACTCAACAGGTACAATAGATTTGATTCGATATTGGATAACACTCAACAAGTGGATGAGTTTGATCAAACCCAATTTAATTCTAATTCCAGTACAAACTTAGCAGTGTGATCGGGTCTCTACCCAGTTGGTATTTGGTTTATACCCATTCAGCCCGAGGAAACGGATTTACCCCAACCTTTTCAAATAGTGCTAGAACTAGAATAGAATAGTACTAAGAAATAGAACCGTTATCTGTCGAGCAAAGTTAATATTTTCAAACGGCTAGTTTCTTCAATCAATTTTCATACCTCCATACAATTCACAAATACCCTCGTCTCCTTTTTTCTGCCAAATTCTTACAGTGCGGTTTGTTTCTGTTCTTTTTCCAATCACTGCTACTAATCATTGGAGGATTGAGGATTTAATTTTCAATTTCCAAGTAAAATTTCTCCTTTCTCTCCAAATTGACGGAGGAGCAGACGGAAAATGGCCGATTCGACCGGTGGAGTACAAACAGCCGATTCAACATCAGAGATGGTAGCTCCGCCGCTCCCTCTCCGGCGGCCCAGAGTCAGAGAAGTAAGTTCTCGGTTCATGTCTCCTCTAATCCAATCCAATTCAACCCCAAACTCCTCAGATTTTCCGCGCTCCAAATCCGTTCAGCGTCGTATATCATCAAAAGCCGACGAGAATCACATGCCCGACACAAATCGAAGCATAGATAAATCACACGCTTCAATTACATCTACTGTGCCGAGAAAACAGCACGAGAAAATCTCGAAGCAGCATTCCAAAGATCATCACCATTCCGATATTAGGGTTTCATCAAGGCCTGACACGCCGATTGCAACCGGTACTACAAGAACTGTTCAATCACGATATAGGCAAGCTTCTAATACTCCTATTTACCGTTCGAGTTCACTTAACAGTAGCAGTAGCGGATGCAGCGCTGTTACAGATGCTGCTAGGCTTTTGCAAGAGGCCACCTCCGATGTCGAAAAGAAGCTTTCCAGGATTTCAACATCCAGTCGGGATGATTCAGATACCTGTAGTAGTAGTAGTAGTAGTAGTTACACTACTGCTTCTAATCAAGGTACTTCTTCATGTCCGAACTCGCCCCTTTGCCCGCCAATGACAAAGCTGCGTAGTGTTCCTGATACGCGATCTTCTATGCCTGATGACAAATGGCTTTCAGAGAGGAATTATAACAATTCCAGCAAAGTTTCTAGTGATTGTGCTCGTTCCCTAAATTTCTCTGCCAAGGTGGGGGGTGGTATTTCCTTGCCTCCACATCCTTCATCGTGTGTTAGGTCGGGAATAGATGCGAAGAAAGGAAGGAAGGTGTCTAACCAGCAAGAAGATGTGCATTCTCTCAAGATGTTGAGTAACCAGTATCTGCAGTGGAGATTCGCAAATGCAAAAGCAGAGGCTTGTATTCGTGCTCAGAAACAGGAAGCTGAGGTTTGTCTCAATGCCATCTTCCTCTCTTTTGATGAATTGATTAAGAATTTGTTAGATGTTCTGTTTTGAATTTTGATTGCTGTCTTAAAGTATGCTTTAGGGGTTGCTCATCGATACTTCCACTTCCTTCTATTCTTAATGTGGCATTTCAAATAAATTAAGTTACATTTTTCAATATAGTGTCTTTTATTCTAGGTATTAATCAAATTTTCCTCTTTAATGTTGTCGTCCAATGAATATACCATTTTGATGTTTATGTTTCTTGGAGCATAAACCATTTTGATGTTTACATGAATTCATGTTGCACTTCTTTGTTTCGTAGATCTGCAATTAAATGAGCACTAATGTCATAGTATGATGTGAATCTCTCATTGATTTGGAATTATTTGAACTCTTGTTTGTAGTTAGTTATGGTCTTTTCCTTTCTTATTCAGAGGAACCTTTATTCCCTTGGAAGCAAGATATCGGATCTACGTGATAATGTGATGAGGAAACGCAAAGAACTGGCAACATTGAGAGGACTAAAAGCTTTGACTACAATTGTTGAAGCTCAAGTAAGGCTCTATCATGATTTGCCTATAACTTTTGGCCAAATTTCTTATGCTCTGAGATTCTATTTGTAATTGTGCTTTGTGAAACTGGACTGTTCATAGTTGCACACGGCTCTATACTTTGCAGATTGCATTAGTGCAACTATTATATCGGCTTCTAGTTGACAATTTAATACTTTGGAAGATAACTTATTATGTTGTAAAGGTTCCTTTCACCATCCTCAGATGGGTATTTCATTTAGATCTGGAAAGAGGTTCATATATTATTTCATCAATAGAGATGTTGAAAGATATGATGGATATTTTACTTCAATCAGGCAATCTATTATTTTCCTCATTTCTTTGACTTAATTTTTTTTTTTCTGATTTATTTGCATTCATTTCATCAGCTTTATTTTTCTAACTGCAATAATGAAGAGAATGGAAAATGGTAAGTTTTATTTTCAAAGGTATGAAATGTTAGAAGGAAATAGATAGCTAGCCTGGTCTCATTTCACTTATCTTTCTGGTTTCGTAGCCATTTTGCTTCTGTTAATAGACCGTGTCAATGAGAATACTTGTTTGTCGTTTCCATCTGACAAATGCAGAAAGCAACTATGATGACTTTCTTCTTTGCTAACTCCCTGATCTATGATTTATTTTCATCCTAGAACTTCAGTCAAATTTATATCCTGTTATATTCTCTTGATTTTAGATGCCATATCTTGATGAATGGTCTACCCTGGAAGAGGATTACTCAACTTCTTTGTCATGCACAACAAATGCGTTGCTTAATTCCTCAGTCAGACTTCCAGTCGGTGGGGAAGTGAGGGTGAGATTTATTCTGCTCATTCTCCTTATGTTTTTAATTCGCTCACGGGTTTCTATCTGGTGTTTCTATACGATGAACTTATTTTTGAGTTGAACTTTTAGGCTAACGTTGGAGAGATTCGAGAGGCGCTGGGCTCTGCTCTCAAGGTGGTCGAATTGATAGGTTCTCATATTCAGATATTTACTCAAAAAGTAAGCTAACTGTTGTTTATTCTTTTCTGAATTTGATAGATGCAATTATTATATATAGTCTTTTTATCTTTATTTCATTTCTTTTCCCGTAATCTTTTTAAGTGATTGCCTTGTTTAAGGCGGTACTACTAAGGACGTATAGTTCTCACTAATTTGACAACAGGATTTAAGTGTCAAATGTTTCTTGGAGTGCAAACTTATTCTTTAATATTCATAAAACAAGAGGTCATATAATTTTGTGTATAGTAGGAAGACTGAGAAGAGCATATATCCTTTGGAAATAACCACCTTAGAGTTGTTTATCTAAGAATCTTGAAACAAGAGGTCATATAATTTTCCTTGGATGCAGGCTGAAGATATGGATATGTCAGTTTCTGAACTAGCCAGGATGGTTGGTGGAGAAAGAGCTCTGGTTGAGGAGTGTGGATATCTGCTATCCAAGACATATTCATCACAGGTACGTGTATCGTCCTTATACACATGTTGATGTTGGCGACATAGTGAAATATATTACACATTTTAACAAATTATATGTCGGGTTAGGTAAAGGAACTTAATATATACTTTTGTTGGCAGGTGAAAGAGTGTAGCCTGAGGGGAACTCTAATGCAATTTCATAATTGCAAACCTTCATCAATCTCAGAAGAGTGTGAAACTACCTGATGCTGTCAGGAGGAGGGGTTGTTTCTTTGGTTTAATCATTCGGCAACAAATTTTTCATTCTTTTTTTCTCGTTTTACACACACCCATCAAATTTGTGTATATGTCTTGATTTTTAAGCTGATCACGAATAAATTCTTTGCATTCTTGCAAAGTAGTTGTTACCTACTAGTTGTACAATATCTTTCCATCGTTAGGCAATGGATGGGGCAATTCTATCAAATTTTGTTAACTCATGTGTTGACCTATCGTAGTTTGGTTTTATTTTTTTATGCAGACATAGTGTTTGAGAGTTGAGGACGGTTTTGATTGTTAAATTAATAGAGCTAGAGCGATTCTTAATCTAACAGAACAACATATGTTGGAATTAAAAAAAAAAAACTTAACGTATATTTCATGGTATTGTAGCTTCCTGAGTTCGAGTAGAGCTCCTTATTGGAAAATATGTAATGATAGATAATTAGATATTCAAGTTTAATACATTACGGATAACATTCATATGAAATTTTATTGACTGCCGAGTCGAATTTTGAGTAATTTATTTGTTTTTAATTCTATTTTGCCTTATATGTGTGTCTTTTATTTTTATTTTTTATATATCTATATATGTGTATTTCATATAATACTTGATAATTAATCTTTAAATTTGTCTGATTTTTCTTAAATAACTGCAATCAATATTTTTTGGTAATATTTTATTTTGTCCTTTTTAGTAAAGTTCTGAATAATGTAATTAAAAATGTGTATTCTCGTTATAACCACAAAAAAGAAAAGAAAATAGTGCTATTGATAATTCAGATTGTGATACTAAAAAGTGTATTTTTATTGGTGTGTAAAAATGCTTACTTCTTCATGGACTGGGCGCCACTGGGCACTGGGGAACTTATATTTTGGAAGTAGAATCAAGTTTCCTGTTGCATTAGAAATGGTCATGCTATATTTGGTTGTTATAGGCGATTGTAGTATTTCCATTGTTCTTATAATGATGTACTGAATAATGTGTGACTATGAGATTGTGCCATCTTATTCCAAACACATGTATTTTCTTAAAATATTGTTTTGCTACCTTAATTAATTAGTTGGTCAACATTCGTATCTAAGTAAATAGTGCATTAACTTGGATTTTGATTCATGACATTTTTCTTTTTTTGAATGTGGTGTTAAATTAGTAGCTCTAATTTGTTAGCTAGTATTGAAACAGTGGATGTGTTTATATTAAGTGCTTATTAGTATTACCTCTGTTGTTGTTGATGGTTGATGTAAGTAGCTTTTTGAAATTCTTCTACACAAAATAAATTGCAATAAAACCTCAACTTGTGTCAGTTTGAATAAATATATACTCCTACATATATATATAGTATCACTCCATAACTCACTTAAAACAATGGAAACTAGCTAGCTACTATAATGGTTTGTATTTGTATGTTCAAGGTTTGAAGTTCATTCATAAGTAGGTTGCAAGTATTTTTAACAATCATCTTTACTGGTCATCAGCTTCAAAAATTGGATTGAAACTTGAATCCCTAGAATTTGAGTATCAAAGACCGATCTACATAGAATATATATTAAGATTTTCATTTTAGATTCGTTACCATCTATAAATATCTTTTTTGGTATTCATCTAAAGATATTAAATAAAAAATTATGGACATAGCCCATTAAGCAAAGTGGGTCAATTTGCTTACATCTCTAATCCAATTTCATTATTTAGTATATATGTTTATGTTAATCGGATTTGAATTTCCGACTGAATTACATTATATCCATGTTTCTTAAAAAAATTTGATCATCAACATCAAATGATGAATATTCCATTTAATCCGCTCGAATTTGAACCGAATTCAGATTAAAATCCGACCCGCCCTAGCCCTCATATCTTTAATTAAAATTCCTTATCATTGGATATAATCAATAATAAGAAAATCTCATCTCCCTCTTATATATCGTACTCGAGAATTCAAGCAAAAAGCACTGTATCGACGATCGTGGTCTGAAGAAAAGAAATCGTTCATCAATGGCGCTGAAGTTTCTAAACAAGAAGGGATGGCACACAGGCAGCCTCCGCAACATCGAAAACGTGTGGAAAGCTGAGCAAAAACACGATGCGGAGCAGAAAAAACTCGAAGAACTCCGCAAACAGATCCACGAGGAACGCGAGCGCGCCGAGTTTCGCCAGCTTCAAGAACAAGCTGGCCTTATACCGTAAATTTTCCCCCAATTCAATTGTTGTGTTAGGGTTTTGAAATAAATTAGGTTTTGATTTATGAATACTACTTATTCTTCTTTCAGGAGGCAAGAGCGTTTGGACTTTTTGTATGAATCTGGATTAGCGGTGGGGAAAGGGTCTGGTTTCAAGGAGCTTGAATCTTTGCCGAAGACTGGCCCCGAGACCACTGCATCTTCGTCTACAGCTACGAATGTACTGTATTAATTTACTTATTAAATTATTATTGTTATTATTTGGGGGGAATTAAATTACTGATTATGGTTAATGATTTTTTTATAGCAGGAGCAGCAGCAGCAGCCAGCTGTACCAGGGGCTTTGTTTGAGGAGAAGGAGAAGCCGCAGTCAGCGAATGATGCATGGAGAAAACTTCATTCGGATCCTTTGCTTTTGATCCGTCAAAGAGAGCAGGAAGCTCTTGCTCGTGTCAAGAATAACCCAATTCAGATGGCCATGATTCGCAAATCTGTAAGTTCATTGTAACATGTATGATTTATTAAATTTTATTTATGTGCGAATGAGAATGTTGTGGTGCAAGCTTTCTTGCTAAAATTATGGAATCATCATACTGTATTACTTTTTATGTTTAGTTGAAGAGTTGATGCCATAATAAACATAAGGAAGTTTTGCCTTTGTTTTTGATATTTTCATGAGCTGCAGAAGAAAACATGACCTTGCAGTGGTTGATAGGGAGTACTACATACAGCAGATCATTCCTTTAAATCAGCATATTAACTGAGTATAAGTAGCCAATTTTTACGGACAACCGTATGCATGAAACATAATTTGATTCACATAAGTTAATTAGTTGAAGCATGGTGATAGTTTATCCTTCTTTTGGAATAAGAGCAACAAAATCCTTTGAACCAAGTGTTAATATGGAGTGCAGTGTATAACTCGTTGTTTATAGCCACTGCTTGCTTGCATCCAGAAGAACAGAAAATTTAATTCTATTTATCTGACAGAGAACTCTATACTTAAATATAAAAAGAAAATGTTTTTGAAAGATCTTACATATAAAGTGATTATACAAGTATGTGTCATTAGATTCAGAGTCCTTTTGGAAGTGTTTTTGGTGGTTGTCAAACTGGTCTGGAACATGTGGAATGTAATATAATTGTCTAATTAGTCTGTTTCTTTTTGTTCAAACTTACTAATTATTGTCAAATATCACTCTCCAGGTAGAATCAAAGAAGGACAATGGCAAGGAGAAAAAGAAACACAGTACAAAGCAACACCGGAAAAAGTCTAAACACCGTAAACATTCTTCACCGGAGATTGACTCTGGCTCTGAAGATGATTCTTTGACTGTTGAAAAACAAAGAGACAGTCGTCACAGGGAATCAAGATCTGAGAAGCCTTCACGTAAGGCACCCCACTATCCAGATAAAGAATCGAGTGAAGAGGATTCTCGAAGAAAGAATCAATATGACAAGGAGTACAATAACCGGAAACCTAGTAACCTTCCTAATCCCAAATACGACAAAATCTGTCGTGACCAAAGTTCTTACGAGTCTAAACGCAAGGAATATTATTCAGAAAGGCCACCAAGGAACGATTCGAAGAACAAACATAGAAGTACTGTTAAACTTTCTGAAGAAGAGAGAGCTGCTAGGTTGAGGGAGATGCAAATGGATGCTGAAAGACACGAGGAGCAAAGATGGAAACGACTAAAGAAGGCAGCAGACAGTGAGGCTCGGGAAGCTGTTAAGGATAATGCATCTATGGGGAGAAGCTTTTTGGATGCTGCTCATAAAAGCGTCTACGGTGCTGAGAAAGGAGGAAGTTCGACTATTGAGGAGAGTGTTCGCCGTAGAACGCATTATTTACAGGGAAGATCTACTACTGATAGCAATGCTTTTCGGCGTTGAGATGAATCGTAATGTGTCTACTACTGATAGCAATGCTTTTTGGCGTTGAGATGAATCGTAATATGTTTTTAATGGTATAGTGGTGGCAGATATGGCCCTCAAAATTGAACTTTCGTCTACATTACCAATCAATCTTCTTAGATCATAACTTGAATGTAAATTAAGGTTTGTTCTAATGGGGCAAAGTTGGAGCTCCAAATTTTGTTTAATTGTATAATGGTTCTTTTGTTATTGGTGATATGTTTATTTTTTACTGTTCATTGGTTTGTTGATCAATAATTCAAACATTTGACTATTTCACTAAAATATAAGGGTCATAATTTGCATCCAATCAATGCGTGATATCATTTTAATTTGGATCTGTAGGTGTTGGGTGATTAGCTTGACCTTGGACGTTGAAAAAGTCGGCAAAGACTTGAACCATCAAGCATAACTTTTGAATTGACATAGCTATTTCATCAAATTCCGTAATTTTGTTGCAAGCAATATTCAAACTCTCAAGTAATTTGGTAAAAATCATTTAAAATTCGTTTTAAAAGGAGCAAAAGACAAAAACATCCCCTATGTTTTGTCTAACTCCTCAAAATCTCCCTGTGTTATTTTAACTTCCAAAAAATTCCTTATAATTTCAAATAAGTGCCAAATACACCCAAAAAAAAAAGAGTGTGTTTCAAACGTCAAAATTGCAAGTATTTGTTCACAATTTGCTTTTGATATGATAATTTTACCCTTGACATGGAAAGACAAAAATACCCCTATACTTTTTTTAACTCCCAAAAAACCCCCTATATTTCATTTTAAATCCCCAAAATCCCCCTGTATTTGATTTTATATACCACACTCGACCTAAATAGTATATACATGTTTTTTCAAAAAGAATAAATAAATTTAAAAAAAAAACAAACACATAGGGATAATCTTGTCATTCCACCAAAAAGTCAAAAATAGAATTATAAGTATATCCTACTTGGATCGAGTGTGGTATTTAAAATCAAACACATGAAATTTTTTGGTATTTAAAATAATACATGAGGGTTTTTAGGAGTTAGGATTTTTGTCTTTTGTTCTTGTAAAAGAGTTTGAGATCAAATAGATGATTTAGTTTAGTTGCATGCTTCTAATTAAATCTAATGACTATTTATGTCTATCAGAACATCCAAAAAAAAATCTAACAGAGTGAAAATCTAATAGAATATAGGGGCTTTCTATGCTTCCATTTGCCTTTTACCTATGAAATATAACCCTCCAATTAACTTGCAACACTTGCCCTCAGTAAATTGGTATAACCACGGATGAAGTACTCCATAATCGGTTAATTAAAACCCACTTATTGAAAAGTGAAATGACAATCTTGTCCTTTTTATTTATCACTCTCTCACATCTCTTTTTGAGTATTAAACGATCTCTCACCCTACATCCCATCCCCTTCTCCTTCTCTCCACCTTAATTCTCTATTTCACTTATTACTTGGTCTGATTTTTCTGACAATAATTCTGAAAATCTATTGGGCCTCTTGAAGAGAATTAGGGGCCTCTTGAAGAAAATTGATTTCATATGAAATTCTTTGATTGATGAAAATGAAAATAGTAAAGCATTATTATTTGCATCATTTGGATAATTGTTGCATAGAACAGCCTTGCATAGTATTAAATTACATCAGCAAAAGTATTTGTTCCTTGACGATTTCTTTCACTACAATGCAACGACAACATTTGGACTGAGAGGAAATTCAAAAGATGAAAAGGGAGAAAGAAGAGAGCAAAAATCTATATACAATTGAAAATTAGAAATGAAGAAATGACATCAGATTTTATGAGGGTCAATTTGGTAATTAAAATAGTGTACACAGATGGTATGAAGCAATTTTGTTATGCTATGAAATGATTTGGTTAAAAAGTTTGGTGACTCATACGTAAAGTAAGGTGCAGATCTAATCTTTTATTTATTGAATGGTGGAGATGGAGTATTAAAAGGTTCCACATGGACTGGACAAGTTAATTGAACCATATGGGGGTGAGTATATTTAACTCAAGTATACTTCTTTTGTTCTTCAAAACCTCTTTTTTCTTTTTATTATTAACACATATTATTTAATTTATTTTATATGAACAAACGCATTCCGCAGTTTTGGCCACAAATGTCACTGAAACAAATAGTAATTGTTTTCCTTTTTATTTATTTCGTAAAGATCCAGTACAGAAAAGACAGTTGATGGATTGTTTCATGCTCCATTATTGCTCCTCCGAGCTGAAATAGTGGATTACCACTATTAAAGTATTATATAATTATACTATTACAAAGTAATTAATTAAATTAAGATATCATATCATGATCTCCCATTGAGTAATTAATATCATATTGTAGTAATAAATTTATATAGTTTGTCTTATCTTATGTAGTAATCCAATCCAATGATTCATAGAAATTAATTTCAAACTCAGACAGCCAGCCAGTCATGTGAATAGTAGAAAAAATTGGGTATAGTCAAGCTTAGCGGTATCATGTTTAAATCACTAACCCCACACATAACACAACTGCTAGCTTTCTAAGTTTATATAACTTGGGTTGGGTTGGGATGGATTTTATTTTTATACAAATAAATAAAAGTCTTAGCTTGTACAATTTATATTTTTTATACAAAAGTGTAAGCATACATACATACATACATTCTGCGTGCGTAATAGGTGGTGGAATGACTAAAAAAATGACTATATTCTTAATCATAGTTCAATTCCGCCCCTCTCATTCCTTACTAAAGAACAAGAAAATGACTATATATTCAATATGAAGGAATGTGAAAAAAACAAACAAAACACTTGTGTATTTCGAGCCCTGCAAATATTGAAAATTTGTACTCATTAAATAATAGAGGTGGTTGGTTGTGATTATTTAATTTAGTTTAGTTTAGTAGTACTAGTACTATATATAAACAACAAGTAAAAGGTAGCAATCAGGTTGTTCCCACTTGCTATATCTTTTAATAAGCATTAAAAGATAATTAGTCCCCTCCCACCCCCCCCCCCCCCCCCCCCCCAAACAATCACAAGGAAGGTAGTGTAAGATTGAGTAATTATTGACTAATTCACTTGTACCTAGAATAGAAATGCAAAAATTCAACCATGCTCTGCTTCATTGATTTATAATAATATCAAAGAATCCAACCTTCATTTATTTGAAATACTGATCTCCTCTTCTAATAAGTATACACTACACCATACATATATATCAAATGGGATGCATATCTTCAAAGGCGGTTGCTCGATCGATGAGCATTAGGGAAGAGTTCAACCATGGTTTCCAGAGTAAAGCTGTTACAGCATGGGAAGAATTGCTTACTAGTACTAGTCATGGTGGTGGTAATGATCAGCTATTTGCCTTCCTTTCATCTACAAACAAACGGAGAACTAATTTGCCATCGAGCGACCTTGAAACAGCCCTTGAGGAGGTTTCAGAGGTAAAATCAAACACAAACACATGTGATGTTGAAGATCTCAGTTTTAGCAGATTTACTAGATCAAAAAGCTGTCATACTCCGAGGGAGAAGGAATTTCTAAGTTACACAGGCTCCAGAAGCTTTCACACGGTTGAGGAATACGATGCCTTGCTAGAGAGAATTCATAATGACAGAGAATCCTTTGAAGATTACCTTTCTTCTGTAGATGTGAAGCTACACCAATCAAAATCTTTCATTGAAGATCAAAATGACAATACCAATAAAGAAGATCTAAAGCATGAGAGTAGTTCAAGTTCAATGAGAAGAAATTTGGGTAATAATATTGAGAAAAAAGAAATAGGTTGGAAAAGAAAAGCTGTAGCAAAAGAGCTTAAATCACTTGATGTTTCAAATATAGAGTTCCCAACCATTGCAAGACAAACGCAACTTATTCACATGGACGGTTCTTACATTACTCCCAAATTTGGCAGCTATAATAGTAAGGTAAGCGCAGCTGAAACTGAAGAAGAGGAGGAGAAGGAATGGGAAAATTCTGTATTTTGTACAGAACTGGTGGCTGCCTTTGAAGATTGTATGCAACAGCTACAATTAGAAGAAGATACCATTCTCAGTCATATAGAAAGAGAAGAAATGCCATCAAATTTGTAGCCAAATACAGTTTATGGTTGAATTGAATTTCATAGCATGGTCCCTTTTGTATGTTTCTGTCTAGTATTATTAGCTGAATTTTGTCAACAAGAGAATGGTTTGTTTTATTGTTCAAATCTGGATGTCATTTGCTTTATTATTAAAATGGTACTCATTTTTCCTCGCACTAGGTGCTATTACTACTAAGTAATTCATATTTATGAATGAATTTGTGCATCAAATAACAGAACATGCTTGTGATATTTTCTTCTTTTTCTCATAATGTAATAAATCTTGTAACTGAATTATCCAAATATACATACTAAATAAATAGATCTTGTAAATGAATTCACCGCGTGTGTTATCAACCAAGATATAATCAGAATCAATCTTGTCTAACAAGTTTTTGCGTAAGGTCAAGCAAATTAAAATGAGATCAGGATTAATTGATCATGTGAAACTGGGAAGGGTTTTAGGAAAGCTAAAACCTTTTATTTCACGGCAGTGTACTTTTTATGGATATAAACAACGAAGACTAACATTATCCTACAACTCCAAAAACGTTAATAATAATACAATTAAGATTCCCATATACACAAACACCAAAGTGACATTTCCGCAAAAACTTTAGCCCTTATGCTGCGATAAAAACTTAATCGTGATTGCATCAGAATGCACTCCAGGCCTCTTATACTACCAGTGTAGGCATTTTTTGATGACACGGAATAGGGCCAACACAGAGCAAACTGACTCGATTCATTCATAGGGAAAGCAACCAGGGTGATATCACTTGTGTTTCTATTCGTTAACTCAACAAAGGAACCAAATGATTCAAAATAGAGAGTCCAGATACGAATAGTTTCTGCATCGGTTGTATTGAAGAAGGCTTCCATATGTACGATCCCACACACCAATGAAGAGGGACTCAGTGTCAGGGCTGAAAGAGACTCCAGAGATTTCACCGAAAAAGTCTATCTCTTGCTCTTTGTCATAGCCATTCTTAACATCATATACATGAACAAAATCAGCTGGCTCGGCCATCACCATAAAATTACCATCAGATGTGAAACGGATAGATCGTATAGCCCCAAGATTTCCCTTGAGCACTTCCACCGATTTTGACAGATTTCGAGCATCCCATACTCGACAGGTCTTGTCTTGGTTTCCAGTGGCAAAGGTGTGACCATTTGGATGCCAAGCAGAAGCAAAAGAAAAGTCCAAGTGTCCACGCAAATGGGCAACCGTCTACAAAGGAAAAGGAATGTCATTAAAACCCAAAAAAATAAGATAAATAGGATTACTGAAATTTTACTCAGAAGTTGATCCTCCAAACATACATTCGGGCTAACTAATAACATTTTGAAATTAAATAGATACCTTCCCAGTTTGTGAATCCACCAGCATCCCATCAGGATTGTCCCCAACAATAGCAATGATTTTGCCATCTGGACTCAGAGAGGTATGCTGCAGATAGACAAACAAAGCATCATCGTGAATTTACCAGACTGAAAAATAGAATTTTCCTTTTTTTTTTTTTTTTGGGTGTGTGTGGAGGGGTCAGGGGCTCGAAGAGACAGATCACCACCAATAGATGATTAAACCAGGCCAATTAACTTATATCTCCAAGTGAGCAACTTCATAAGTGCCACCAAACAGACTCTCATTGCAGCATAGCTACCAAAGGCTCACTAGCAGCTCAAGCAACAAAAAAGAAAAGTACATGGTGGATTGGAAGCAGATTTATAGACACTATGAGAATATGTTAAATCTGCATAAGAACTCCAGAATTCTACAGTGGTTGCAAATTGTGGGTCTGACATTATAATTTTTATGCAGAGAGTAAAACACATTTTCATCAAATCAACAGTTTAAAGTTGTCATGACAAACTAGGCCATGTAACTTCATAAGTGCCACCAAACAGACTCTCATTGCAGCATAGCTACCAAAGGCTCACTAGCAACTCAAGCAACAAAAAAGAAAAATACATGGTGGATTGGAAGCAGATTTATAGACACTATGAGAATATGTTAAATCTGCATAAGAACTCCAGAATTCTACAGTGGTTGCAAATTGTGGGTCTGACATTATAATTTTTATGCAGAGAGTAGAACACATTTTCATCAAATCAACAGTTTAAAGTTGTCATGACAAACTAGGCCATGTAACTGCATTATTCATGCCAAACTTGGAAGCAAATAAAAATTCTTCCCTTAAATGTACAAAAGAATACGGACACAAAACCTTAAATTGACAAATGGGCTTTCGTGCTCCCTAATTTTTTTTCAAGTTTTAACAACACTAATATCATCATAACATTTTGAAAGATAAGCAAACATTTTCCAAATATATTTTGTTTCAGCAAGATACTCGACTGAGTCGGCCTATACTTACTGCTATAGTTATCAGGTTGTCAAAACTCCATAATCACAACTTCATATCCATACTAATAAGAAAATGACAAATATCAAGGAAGCATCAAACCAATAAAGGTTTGCACAAAAACTTCCATGCTTTCCTGTTCCCCCCTCATTACCAAAAAGGTATAACTGTTTTAACAGTTTTTTGAGGAGCAAAACTCAATTTACAAGTTATGGACAAACAGAACTTACATTTACAGGCCATGGATAAGTGAAATGCTTAATAAGTTGAAATTTCTCCATGTCAAAATCCCGTACTCCACAATCATTATTTGAGGCTGTAAAATGAACAGCACCACTGACAGTGGATCATATCCAATTAGTATGCTTCTATATAAAAGGCAATGAAGTAGCCAATCCAATTGTCTGCTTCAGAGAGAAATTAGGAATGGCCTTTTTGGGTGGTTGTAGAAATGGAAAATGAGGTTTACCTCGGACAATCATAGATATCGATTGCATTGGTGATAGCATTGTCATCGTAAGTTGTCTTCATACAAAAACTAACACCAGGTCGATCTAGATACTGCATGAAATGAGAAATAAGTCACCCACTTATTTGAGTCTGAGAAAACACATACTAAAGTAAACTTTCATCATAAGAATTACCTTGCAAATGAGCTCCCCCTGGAATCCCCCAGCAATCAACAAATTATCACGGACTGCCAGAGTACTTACTTGTGTCTGAGTAAATCCTTCCAGTAAACTTCCAGGGTGTTTCTAATAAGAAAGATAAATTAGTCCAGATATCTTAATTCTTGGAAAGGCAACGTGAGAATCATCATAACATAAAGGGAAGAAACATATGATCTTGACAAGATATATGCACCTCACACGGAGCAACATGACCAGAAACATTAAGAACTTCAGTCTTCTTGGAACTCAACGACGACCAATGAATGATCGAGTAATGTGACATGAGGTAGACATCATGTTTGGACGTCGACCAAACCAGGTTCCTCAACTGCAATGACAACAGCAACTATGAGAAAGTTCATTCCATATACCCTTTAAAGATGCCCGACTTATATTGTGAATACCAAGCATTGTAGCATCTCAAAACACACAATAATCCTTCGATACTTCTCCTCCCAAGTGAAAGAAAACATGTGCAGATGAAACAAATTAAAAATAAAACAAAGGATGATCAACAAGACCTAGCATGTACTCTATAAGATCATTTGGCCAAACCTAGCCTGTACGGAGGAAAAAAGATGGAGGATTTATAACTTCCCAAGAAATAAATGGGATTAAATAAGAAACTTTTCACCTCAAATCTCCAGATAATAATTAAGTCACCAAACAAACATCTGACAGAGACCAGTATCCAGCAATTTTTTATAAAGTACAATTAAAAACAATAATATGGATATTAGTATATCTCCGTAACTACGCTGGTCAATGCACGCTCGCATTGCTTGCATATCCTGCTGTAGGCATTTGTAAATGGTCTCTTAGGGAGTAGTAGCACAAACTAAGTGAGATATAATAAAGACTACATTCCTACAAGGTACATCATCAACACCCAAACGTTATTCATAAACCAACAAATTGACATCAGATCAAGTAAAAATGAAACAATAGAAAAAAAAAAGGTGGGGGTGGGTGGGTGGAGCCTCTCCTTACCTGAAAATGAAGAATGGTAGATTTTACAGATCTGGTGTTCTGCCAGAACTGATAATACGCTCCACCTTTCCTTGTCAATTTGCATTCCTGAAAGACAAAGAGGAAGTTTTACACAACTCCAATTACGAGGTCTAAAATTAATCCCGACTTATTCCTACTATTTTGAACAGAAAGTCACCTTCTCTGAACCTTCTCCAGATTGAGGTATGTTCTCATAATTTTTATACTGTTCTAGTCTAGTCTGTCTATACTTCTCTCGTGATATGCTTAGCCTATCCCATGGGATTCCTTGGATATCTTTCCCTTTCCGCGCCTCAGCAGCAAATGTATCAGTAATCTTATTGTCCTAATCCCAAATTTCAGTTAAGTCATATTGCAAATGATAAAACCAACACGAAATACTTACAAAAAATAGAAATTAACACTTTAATATCAAAAGTGATGAGGTAGTATGAAAAATGTAAGTCCAAATTAAACAGACCAAATGGTCATATTCATCCTCATCCTCCTCGTCTGAATCTGAGTCACCCATTATTTGGCCACCAAAATACATATCCTCGTCTACTTCGCCCATCTCATAGTCAGCCGCCGCATAATCCATTTCTTCCTCTTGATGGGACATTTGTCAATATTAGACCTCACTGCTTCTTAGCTGCTCCAAAAGCAACGTCATAAAAATGATTAAATTGCCTTTATAATACCAAATTATAGGGGGGAAAGCCCCAAACTCAATTGCAAACTAGGACATCCATAAAACGGAAATAAGTAATAATATATGAATTTCAAATAGTGGGCAAACAAACATTCTTTATAGTTAAGGACTACATGCATAACAGAAGTTGAAAAATTAATAAGTTTCCATAATTTATCCACTTCAAACCAGCAAGTCAAAACCTATAAATTCCTCAAAATAACAATGCATAAAATCAACAGCAAATCTCTTGACTTCAAAACAACATCTTTGTAACTAAAAAAGAATAGCTTTACTCCACTGAGTAATGAAACCCTAGAATAAAAACGTCAACAACTTTACCAATAAAAAAAGCCCAAATTAGTTAATCAACAAGACAGGAATGATACCTAAAGTTAAATTACATTATACAAATAATTAAAATTGAGAACTTTAATTCTGACCTCAATTCCTTGTAATTTGATTTATTCACAACGTCAGAGTTAATTGCTCAACAAAATTCACAACAATCAAAGTCTCGAGACTCCGATCGAAAGGGTAAAGCCAAGATCTCTGTGGCTTCAATCAAATTTAGCGCAGGCGATCTGTCAATTGTTCAATCCTATAAGCGCTTAAATTATGATGTACGACTCCCAAGCTGTAATTTCTTTTACTGTTTATTTATTTATTGTGGTAAAGAAACAGAAAATTGCAGGAGGAATAATAGTTTGTTTGGTTAGTAGGAAGGCGTGGGAAAATTTTAGAAAAATGAAAAAGAGAGAAAAAAAAAAGAAAGTTATTTTACTTTAGATAATTTTGGTTAGGAGGAAAATTATTTTCTTGCAGATGTTTGATCGTCAAGAAAATTTACAAAATAAAGTAATATTTTTTTTAATAATTATCTCTATTTAATTATAAATATTTTCAAAATTATAAAATATAATGTAAAATTTAATTGATATTGTCTTTTGGTATTTGCACTTTTCTAGTTTTAAGATAAGAATTACAATTTTTTTGGGTTTTTAGCGTCTGAAATGGGAGTTTTGCGATATTTTATAGGGGTATAATTGCTATTGTGACTTGAGAGATAATTTTTTTCCTAATAATAAATAAGCACAAAGGGGGTTTTGATAAAAAAAATATCACAAATAGGAAGTTTGGATAGTTAGATAAAGCAAAAGGGGTGTTTTACAATAAACTCTAAAATTTCCCATCAAATTGGTGGGGAATTTTTTTCTTGACAAATTATTTCTGCCGGAGAGTTGAAAGAAAATAGTAACTTCCTTTCCTGCTATCCAAACAACAAGTGAGAAAATAAAACTGATTTTCCTTCACTTTCCCGACAGTCAAACAATACATAAATGTTCTTTATTTTACAATACAGTAAAAACATATTCCTCCGTTTCATATTAACTAGCTTTTACCCCATGCTATGCACCAATAAAGAGAAGAATTATAGCGTAAATTTAAATTATAAATTAAATTCATTTTCAAAATTATTATTTTTAATTGCAATTTAAAATAAAGGTATGTAAACTAATAGCTTTATAAAAAAAAAATTAAATTTCTTGTAATCTTACTCTTGGATCGATATTGATCTTTATTATTTAAGGAATCTATTTAGAAGGTTACTTCCTCTTAGTTCATCATATTTAGGTTTCAAACTTAATCACATTCTTCTAGTTATTAGTTCACATAAAATTATACTTATTCCAGACTTGGTTTAATTTTGTGAATATATGCTTGACCAAAAAATATTTTTTTTAGTCACAAAATAATAATCTAGAAATGGTAGTAAAAACAAGAGTCCATATTTTTCTTTTGATCAGCTTTTTAATTAATAAACAAATATCTTCATGTAAATCTAAAATCAGTAATAATTATAGGTGATTTCATTTAAGTATCATAAGTCTCAAAACATTTTCTTCACATTTCAAGTTTCCAAACCTTTATATTCAAAACTATGAACTAATATGTAGTGAGTGTAGTGATTTTAAGCAATCACGTAAACGCTTACTGATTTATTTTCCATTTCAAATCTTATAAACAATTAGGAAAGATGCATTGGCATTAAATAATTAGGAAAATATGAGTAGTATATATAGCTAGTAAAAATATTTAATCAATAAAGAATTAATAAGGTTTGTGAATAACACGGGAATAAGCTAGTTATTATCAGTGTTTTGAAAACCGGATCGGACCGGCCGATTTAACCGCTAAGGGGTCCCCATCCGGTTTATCCCTAAAAATCAATCTCCTAATTAACCAGTTTGAACCGGTAAAATCAGCTCCAAAACCGGTAAAACCAGTGAACCGACAAAACCAGTGAACCAGTGGTTCAATTAATTTTTTTTTTTTTAATTTAGAGATTTTTTGTTATTATTATTTATTTGAACTATTGTTTAACATTTAATAGAATTGCATTTATATACTTTAATTGAAAACATTCGTTATTTTAGTATTTTAACAATCAATGCAATATTAAATTTTTTTTACATGAAGAAGTACATAACCATTTTCTCATAATTGTGAATAATATTATTTTGTGTATGAAATTATGCAAATCAATTACCATATAAACATCAAATTACAACGATAGAACCCAAATGAACAATGCAAAACTTTGAAAATGAGATGAACTTTTAATTTTGTTGTCTTGTTTTGAATGTATGTATCTTTTAGGGATACTTGGAATTTATACTTTTTGACATTGATCTTATTTTTTAAATATTTTGATTATTTGCATGAAACAATAAAAATTTATATTGACAAATAATGATAATTTTTTAAATTATAATTTTATTATTATTATTATATATATATATATATATATATATATATATATATTACATAATAATAAAGTCATGCCGGTTATACCGATCGAACCAGTGGTCGACCCGATCTAACCAATAATCAATAAGATTTCCGATTCAATGACCGATCCGATTTTAAAAACACCGGTTATTATATATATATATATATATATATATATATATATATATATATATATATATATAAGCAAAGGTACAGTATCAATTTTTGTTGAATTAGTAGATTGGATAAGTTTCCAAACTTATCTAATTCCAAGAATTTTAAGTAGGATGGGGAATATAATAAATAACATCAATTAACTTTCAACAATGCATTGTTAAACTCAAATTATCTCGTTTACAATCCTAATATTTTACACACATGATTAAATTTGATGCAAAAACTATGAAATTAAATTCAAATCAAAATTTACAGAGAATGAAAAGTTAAACATAATTACATTCCAAATAATGAACTATATAGGCCTATCCTTATCAACCTTAGTTGCTACGAAACTTTCAACCGAGTAATTCATATAATGATCTTTCTAGGCCCATCTTCAACACCATTTGTTGGGACAAAACTTCCAACTTGTGACGGTTTAAAGGAAAAATAATTGTAAAAAGGCGTTATAGAATGCATAAAATGAATTATAACTACAAATGTTTTCCTCTTTAACAAAGTTCAATAATAAAAGGTAGAACTTTCACCTTCAATCACAAATAGGATGCTAATTTGGGAGGGTTTCGATCGAGTATTTGATGATAGGTGTTTCTTCAAATTAGATGAATAGAAAAGTTAATGAATACTAAAACCTTACTAATGCATACACAATTATATAAGAATGCAAGTGATAAGTTGTAATGCATGCATAAAAAATATGCTTAATTGTAAATGAAGATGTTTTTTGGGTGAAATACAGTTTTTCCCCTTAAAGTATGAAGGTGGTATCAGTTACTCCTCTAAAGTATCAATTGTAACACTTACCCCCCTATTTTATAGTTTTGTATTTTTTACTCCAAAAATACCCCCATCCCTTTTATTTCTTATTAACTTATCAAAATAAAATTGTTTCTTTATTATTTGTGAATCCATTGGTCCACCAAACAACATTATGTTTTAATTTTTTCATTTCTTTTTTTACCTTCCTTTTGTCGATCTCAAATTTTTCCTTCATTTTCATCTTTTTTTTATAACCGAAGATATAAATAGTTCTGAAGAAATTGAAATATAATATTGTTTGATGGATGGATGAATTCATAATAAATAAAAACAAAATTATAAAGAAATGAAGAAATTAAAACATAATATTGTTTGGTGTCAAATTTAAATTTTGAGAGAACGAATTTTAAGAAAAATTACTCAACATTTAGAATAATAATTCGTACCGAAAATAAATGAGATAATTATCACCAAATAAAAACTCATAAAAATATAAAGAAAAAATTTGTGATAGAAATAAAAAAAATTGAAATAAAATAAAGAAAACAAATTGAAACAAAAATAAAGAAAAAAAATGATAAAACAAAAGTAAACAAAAGAAATGAAGAAATTGAAACGTAATATTATTGATGGATGAATGAATTCATAATTAATAATTATTTATTTTTAATAAATAAATAAATAAATGATTTATTTGTTATAAAATGGGCGGGGGTAGTTTTGGAATAAAATGTTCAATTTCATAATAAAGGGGGGTAAGTGTTACAATTGATACTTTAGAGAGGTAACTGATACCATCCCCATATTTACGGGGGGAAACTGTATTTAACCTTTTTTTCATGTACATATAGTCTAAGATGAATATAATTATTGGAAATATAGACATAACCATAGATAGTATAAGGAAATCAAAAATATCATTGACATTCGTTTAGGAAGCGATGGGTTTATATATGTATTCCAATTCTAGTTCCCTAATTATGAGTAACTATTTTCGGGGCATGCTTTTAGTAGGTCAAACAATTAATATATATATATATATATATATATATATATATATATATATATATATATATATATATATATATATATATTTATTTATTCATTTGGACGGGTTTACATTTTATTCCTAGCTATATTTAGGCATGATTTTAGTATATCAATAAATTAGTTTGCTATTGAAATTCATTTTAATTTTGAAAAGATTCCAAAGTTAATTATAGATAGGTAGTCAATCATTTATTTCATTGACAATTAAAAAAATTCTAAGTTCTAAGAAAAAGGAATTAAGTCAAAGTTGTATGATTTGGGTCAAAAATCACACTTCAAATATATATGGGCTTTTAGCACTTTGCACCCTAGAATTATAGGGTTTTGGCACTTTGCACCCTAACTTAAAAGTTTTGATACTTTGCACCCTGAAAATACAATTTAGTTGACACTTTGCACCCTAGTGTGTGTTTTGAAAAAAATAATCATTGATTGAAGGGTATAATAGTTATTTTTAAATATTTTTGGCATTTTGCACCCAAATATATAATTTATGGCATTTTCAACCCCGACTTAATATGATAATCTAAATAATGTAAATAACATTCAATATAATAATATGTTGGATATGTAAACGTGAATTTTATATATAAAGTAAATAATCTAGAAGATACTTGAAAATAAAATGAAGACAATATGTTTTTTTTAATCTAAATATTACTGAGAGAAAATATTAAAATAAGTTTTTATAAAGTAAAATAAATTTAGAATAACAAGTTTATGATTTGTGTGCATATAAATGACCATTTTATCTCTACATCGTCGACATTCATGAGTTTGTTTTTTGAAGAAAAATACACAATGGTGCAAAATATCATAGAAATTACATTTTTAGGGTGCAGAGTGCCAAAAAATTTAAATTATGGTGAAAAATTCTAATGTTTTATAATTTTAGGGTGTAAAATGCTAACATTCTAAATCTTAAGGGTGCAAAATCTATATTGCCAAGGTGCAAAGTGAAAAAAAAAATTAAAATTAACTATTCTATCCTTCTGCCAATGAATTTTCTCATGAAAACACACACTAGGGTGCAAAGTGCCAAATAAATTATATTTTCAGGGTGCAAAGTGCCAAATTTTTTAAGTCAAGGTGCAAAGTACAAAAATCCTATAATTCAAGGGTGCAAAATGCCATAAACACAATATATATTGTATTGATTGATTGACATATTCGTCAATTTTCTTTGTTTCAAATTAACTGGCATGATTGGTTTTCAAAGCAACTTTTTCCAATTTTGCCCCTTTCACACATTTAAGTTGGGAAACGCAATGGTCACCACTCACTAATAGAAAATTATAAAAGGGTATTTTATATATTTTATCATAAAAATATATGTAATGATAAGATTTTTTAATTTGTGTGAAAACAAAAAATGTATTAACTAATATAAAACGAATGGAGTAATTTTCTTTAGGGTAGGTGGGATTCATTGTCACGCTTTGTTACGCTATTTAAAATAGGAGTGATGTGGCCCAGAAGATAAGAGTGGCGAGCGAGACAAAGAAATATGTCGCGGTAACTCTATTTTTAATTAGTATTGTCAGAGTATCTCCAACAGTGTCATCTGTAAATGGCCATCAATATCAAATTATACATGGTGAACAATGTTTTAGTTACTCAGTTTTGCTCGAGCAGTCATCATCTAAAATTTCAGAATTATTATATTTTATTCTTATTCTTCTTCCAATATTAATTTATAAATGACATTATAAATAATATTTTATTATATTTATTACATTTTCACATAAAATATTAATAATAAATACATGTTTTAATGTTTTTATTTAAATATAATAAATTAATAATTTTTTGTTTAAATAAATGGATTTAAATAATGATTTAATAAACTACTAGATTCAAACCGATAATTTTTATTTTTTATTAATAGTTATATGCATTTAATTCAAAAAATTATAGATTTGCTTATGTGGATGTCTTGTATATTTATACATGGACATCCATATATTCAAGTTCAATTTTATTAATAGGCTTTTATAAATATAAGCCACTGCTGCTGGAACAAGATTTTTTAGTTTGGTTACGTATAATCTCAATTTTAACTCTTGAAAGATATAAAAAACAAACTTATGAGGATGCTCTCAATGGAGTTGGGCCTGTCTTAAATTCAATGATTCATTTTAAAAAATATTGAGTTGTGCGACTGTGTCTATATTTTATTATTTGATTTAAGAAATGTATCGACTTAATTAAGCATGCCTCATTTGATCAATTTATGAGTCAAATTTAATTTTACTATTCAACTCAAAAAAAATTGACTAAATTAATATATTGAAATTATTTTAAATGATGTATGAAATGATTTTTTTTTAATTTTGAGGTGATAAATTATATAGAAAATAACATCTTAGGAATGAAGTTTGAATCAAACTTTACTTTGTTTTTATACATTCAATCACCATCCACGACACTTTAGGTTTTGATTAGTTTATAGTAACTCTAATATGTTTTTTAATTCTAAACGTTGCCTTATATTTATTATAGTGACTACTACTACGAAAATAATACATTGTTTATGTCAAATTAAATTACTTTGTTTAAGTAATGCATTATCTTTTTGTTAGGAATTAATTGTGAACCAATATGATATAAATTTGAAGCCCCCTATAAATATATATGTGAATGGAGTTTCAGACTCTTAGTATGTGGCCATCAAACTCGATTTTGTTTCAATTTGATTTGAGTCTAATGTGCTCGACGCGTTTCGTAATAGATTAAAACTTTGGGAAACAAAAAAATAGTAGTTATAGTGGTGACAATTTGGTAGTTTATTTATTTTTTTTTTTTTTTTTGAGAACAACAATTTGGTAGTTTATTGGACATATAACAAAAATTGTAGTTTTCTTATTTATGGTATATGTATTTTTTTAAGGGTACGAATTCAAGTCTAATACTTAACTTAATTATTTTCGAGTCACGTTAAATATATATTATGATAAAATCTCATAGCTGAGATTCGAACTTAAATACGTCTTATTGAGTGGATTAGTTCTTTCTACGAGACCACATATTATTGACTTTATCGTACTTGTCTCTTGTATATATTTTAAAACACGATAATAACACCAAAACTATAACCTTAATTTATTCTATATGTTTATTTAACTGATTCTCAAAAACAAATTAAGATTGAAAATGTAGTTGTCATTTCTGCCTATTGGCCTCGCATTTTCAGGATCTGATATTCTGATATATTTGATTTATTGGTTCGATTTTTTAAAAAATCTTAATTGCACATAATTGGCTTTTTTCTAATTTCTATACAAAGTAACCAAAAAAAGAAGTTAGAACTAAAAACGGTATTGGTTAAATAAATAGTGCAAAATTACACGAACTAAAGTTAATTTACTCCCCTTGATAATAATTTTTTTCTTGGATAAAATTAAGTACATATAACTTCCGCAATTTAGACAAAAATGAAATTCTGACGAGAGATTGATGGGTAAGAATCTTATTAGGAATTGTCTAAAATGAGATTTCATCGAACGGTGAATATGTGAGATATATTTTTCTCCGTTGACAAGTGTCAAATTTTAATTTATTTTTAAATTATTTAATTGTAGAAAGACCAGCGTACCCTATTTTAACTTGTACTACATTGATATTATGTTTACCCGAGAAATTCTTATTCAGATCGGGTTTGACCGAACTTAAACTAACTACATGACAAGTATAATATAATTATTTTGGGATTGGATGTAACTCCTAGGAGAATGACCAATCACAAATGACAAAACAAATGCTTTTTTTTTTTTTTTGAGAAAATGACAAAACAAATGCTATTACTTGCTTGGTGATGGATGAATTTGGCCAAGTCAGACTTTGACAAGAATTTTCCATTATATCCACGGACTACTTCAATTTAACACAAACTGCTCTAAGAATTGCATAATTTATCTAATTCCGTAATTTTGTGACAAACTTTATTCAAACTCTCAGTAAAAATCATTTAAGATTCGTTTTAAAATGAGTTTAGATCAAATAGGTGATTTAGTTTAGCAAACTCAAACTTGCATGCTCCTAAATCAAATGACAATTTATGTCGAACAGAACATCTTAAAAATATACTATATATAAAACAGTAAGTCAAATCTAATAGAGTATATTGAACATGTTTTCTCAAGTATACATATTTTTGTACCTTCAAAACCAAAGACACAGAATTCTTCTTTTTATTGTTTTAACTATTAACACCAATCATTTTATATGAACAAACACATTGCTCAAATTTGCCCACAAATGTCACTGAAACAAATACTTTCTTCCTTTAATTCCTAAAGATCCAGTACAGAAAAGACAGATGATGAATTGTTTCATGCTCCATTGCTCCTGCCAAAGCTGAATAGTGGATTAGCACAAATTCCCACTATTAACAATTCCATTGAAGTAATCTATATATACACAAAGTAAGATATCATATCACGATCTCCTATTGAGTAATTAAAAACATACTGTAGTAATTTAGTTTGTCTTATGTGCTCCAATGATTTATAGAGAGTCCAGATACGAATAGTTTCTGCATCGGTTGTATTGAAGAAGGCTTCCATATGTGCGATCCCACACACCAATGAAGAGGGACTCAGTGTCAGGGCTGAAAGAGACTCCAGAGATTTCACCGAAAAAGTCTATCTCTTGCTCTTTGTCATAGCCATTCTTAACATCATATACATGAACAAAATCAGCTGGCTCAGCCATCACCATAAAATTACCATCAGATGTGAAACGGATAGATCGTATAGCCCCGAGATTTCCCTTGAGCACTTCCACCGATTTTGACAGATTTCGAGCATCCCATACTCGACAGGTCTTGTCTTGGTTTCCAGTGGCAAAGGTGTGACCATTTGGATGCCAAGCAGAAGCAAAAGAAAAGTCCAAGTGTCCACGCAAATGGGCAACCGTCTACAAAGGAAAAGGAATGTCATTAAAACCCAAAAAAATAAGATAAATAGGATTACTGAAATTTTACTCGGCAGTTGATCCTCCAAAGATACATTCGGGCTAACTAATAACATTTTGAAATTAAATAGGTACCTTCCCAGTTTGTGAATCCACCAGCATCCCATCAGGATTGTCCCCAACAATAGCAATGATTTTGCCATCTGGACTCAGAGAGGTATGCTGCAGATAGACAAACAAAGCATCATCGTGAATTTACCAGACTGAAAAATAGAATTTTCCTTTTTTTTTTTTTTTTGGGTGTGTGTGGAGGGGTCAGGGGCTCGAAGAGACAGATCACCACCAATAGATGATTAAACCAGGCCAATTAACTTATATCTCCAAGTGAGCAACTTCATAAGTGCCACCAAACAGACTCTCATTGCAGCATAGCTACCAAAGGCTCACTAGCAGCTCAAGCAACAAAAAAGAAAAATACATGGTGGATTGGAAGCAGATTTATAGACACTATGAGAATATGTTAAATCTGCATAAGAACATAAACATCAGTTTTGAACTCCAGAATTCTACAGTGGTTGCAAATTGTGGGTCTGACATTATAATTTTTATGCAGAGAGTAAAACACATTTTCATCAACAGTTTAAAGTTGTCATGACAAACTAGGCCATGTAACTGCATTTTTCATGCCCTTAAATGTACAAAAGAATACGGACACAAAACCTTAGATTGACAAATGGGCTTTCGTGCTCCCTAATTTTTTTTCAAGTTTTAACAACACTAATATCATCATAACATTTTGAAAGATAAGCAAACATTTTCCAAATATATTTTGCTTCAGCAAGATGCTCGACTGAGTCGGCCTACACTTACTGCTACAGTTATCAGGTTGTCAAAACTCCATAATCACAACTTCATATCCATACTAATAAGAAAATGGCAAATATCAAGGAAGCATCAAACCAATAAAGTTTTGCACAAAAACTTCCATGCTTTCTGTTCCCCCCTCATTACCAAAAAGGTATTACTGTTTTAACAGTTTTTTGAGGAGCAAAACTCAATTTACAAGTTATGGACAAACAGAACTTACATTTACAGGCCATGGATAAGTGAAATGCTTAATAAGTTGAAATTTCTCCATGTCAAAATCCCGTACTCCACAATCATTATTTGAGGCTGTGAAATGAACAGCACCACTGACAGTGGATCATATCCAATTAGTATTCTTCTAGATAAAAGGCAATGAAGTAGCCAATCCAATTGTCTGCTTCAGAGAGAAATTAGGAAGGGCCTTTTTGGGTGGTTGTAGAAATGGAAAATGAGGTTTACCTCGGACCATCATAGATATCGATTGCGTTGGTGATAGCATTGTCATCGTAAGTTGTCTTCATACAAAAACTAACACCAGGCCGATCTAGATACTGCATGGAATGAGAAATACTTCACCCACTTATTTGAGTCTGAGAAAACACATACTAAAGTAAACTTTCATCGTAAGAATTACCTTGCAAATGAGCTCCCCCTGGAATCCCCCAGCAATCAACAAATTATCACGTACTGCCAGAGTACTTACTTGTGTCTGAGTAAATCCTTCCAGTAAACTTCCAGGGTGTTTCTAATAAGAAAGATAAATTAGTCCAGATATCTTACTTAGAAAGGCAACGTGAGAATCATCATAACATAAAGGGAATAAACATATGATCTTTACAAGATATATGCACCTCACACGGAGCAACATGACCAGAAACATTAAGAACTTCAGTCTTCTTGGAACTCAACGACGACCAATGAATAATCGAGTAATGTGACATGAGGTAGACATCATGTTTGGACGTTGACCAAACCAGGTTCCTCAACTGCAATGACAACAGCAACTATGAGAAAGTCCATTCCATATACCCTTTAAGGATGCCCAACTTATATTGTGAATACCAAGCATAGTAGCATCTCAAAACACAGTAATCCTTCGATACATCTCCTCCCAATTGAAAGAAAACATGTGCAGATGAAACAAATTAAAAAAAAAAAAAACAAAGGATGAGCATAGTACTCCATAAGATCATTTGGTCTGACCTAGCCTGTACGGAGGAAAAAGATGGATGTTTATAACATCCCAAAAAATATAAAGCATTAAATAAGAAACTTTTCACCTCGAATCTCCAGATAATGATTAAGTCACCAATGAACAAACAAACATCTAGCATAGACCAGTATCCAGCAATTTTTTTATAAAGTATAATAAAAAAAATCTCTATTGATATTAGTATTATATCTCTGTAGCTATGCTGGTCAATGAACGTTGGCATCGCTTGCATATCCTGATGTATGCATATGCAAATGGTCTATTAGGGAGTAGTAGCACAGACTAACTGAGATATAATAAAGACTACATTCCTACAAGGTACATCATCAACACCCGACCATTATTCATAAAACAACAAATTGACATGAGATCAAGTAAAAGGAAACAACAGAAAGAAAAAAAGGTGGGGGTGGTTGGGTGAAGCCTCTCCTTACCTGAAAATGAAGAATGGTAGATTTTACAGATCTGGTATTCTGCCAGAACTGATAATACACTCCACCTTTCCTTGTCAATTTGCATTCCTGAAAGATAAAGAGGAAGTTTTACACAACCAATTACGAGGTCTAACATTAATCCCAACTTATTCCTACTATCTTGAACAGAAAGTCACCTTCTCTGAACCTTCTCCAGATTGAGGTATGTTCTCATAATTTTTATACTGTTCTAGTCTAGTCTGTCTATACTTCTCTCGTGATATGCTTAGCCTATCCCACGGGATTCCTTGGATATCTTTCCCTTTTCGTGCCTCAGCGGCTGATGTATCAGTGATCTTATTGTCCTAATACCAAAATTCAGTAAGTCATATTGCCAATGATAAAAACAACACGAAATACTTACAAATAATAGATATTAACAGATTAATATCAACAGTGATGAGGTAGTATGAAAAATGTGAGTCCAAATTAAACAGACCAGATGGTCATATTCATCCTCATCCTCCTCTTCTGAATCTGAGTCAACCATTATTTGGCCACCAAAATACATATCCTCGTCTACTTCGCCCATCTCATAGTCAGCCGCTGCATAATCCATTTCTTCCTCTTGATGGGACATTTGTCAATATTAGACCTCACTACTTCTTAGCTGCACCAAAAGCAACGTCATACAAATGATTAAACTGCCTTTATAATACCAAATTATGGGGGGAAACCCCCAAACTTAATTGCAAACTAGGACATCCATAAAACAGAAATAAGTAAATAATAATATAAGAATTTCAAAATAGTGGGCAAACAAACATTCTTTATAGTTAAGGACTACATGCATAACAGAAGTTGAAATAATAATAAGTTTCCATAATTTATCCACTTCACACCAGCAAGTCAAAACCTATAAATTCCTCAAAATAACAATGCATAAAATCAGCAGCAAATCACTTGACTTCAAAACAATATCTTTGTAATTAAAAAGGATACCTTTACTCCACTGAGTAATGAAACCCTAGTATAAAAACGTCAACAACTTTACCAATAAAAAAAGCCCAAATTAGAAAATCAACAAGACAGGAAAGATACCTAAAGTTCAATTATATTATACAAATATAAAAATTGAGAACTTTAATTCTGACCTCAATTCCTTGTAATTTGATTTATTCACAACGTCAGAGTTAATTGCTCAACAAAATTCACAACAATCATAGTTTCGAGACTCCGATCGAGAGGGTAAGCCAAGATCTCTGTGCCTTCAATCAAATTCAGCGCAGGCGATCTGTCAATTTGTTCAATCCTATAAGCGCTTAAATTATGATGTACGACTCCCGAGCGGTTATTTCTTTTACTGTTTATATTTATTTATTGTGGTAAAGAAACAGAAAATTGCAGGAGCAATAAAGGTTCTGCATTTTACAATACCGTAAATTTCTTTTTAGGGTAAATGTAATGGTAATTGGCGGTGGTTAATTGGAGTAAGTGGATTCATTGTCACGATTTTGTTAAGCTATTGAAAATCGGAGTAATGTGGCCCAGAAGATAAGAGTGGCGAGACAAAGAATTATGTCACGTCAACTCCGATTTCAAGTATTGTCAATCGAGTTGGGCCTATCTTAAATTCAATTATTCAATTCCTTCAACTTTAGAGTTGTTTATATATATATATATATATATATATATATATATATATATATATATATATATATATATATATATATTTTTTTTTTTTTTTTTTTTGAGAAATGCGTCTACTTAAATATGTTCAGTTTGATCAATTTATGAGTCAAATTTTAATTTAATACTCAATTCGAATAAAATCTAACTAAGTTAATATATTCAAATTATTTAGATGATGTATGAAAATGACTTTTTTAAAATTTTAATGATATATCTTAGAAATGGAGTTTGAAAAAAAATTTACTTGTTTTTATACATTTAAGCACCTTTAACATCAACGACACTTTAAGTTTTGATTAGTTAGTAACTCTAATGAGTTTATTATTTATTCAAAACGTTGCTTGATATTTATTTTAGTGACTACTAAATGAAAATAATACATTGTTTTATGACAAATTAAATAACTTTGTTTAAGTAATGCATTATCTTTTTGTAAAGAATCAATTCTGAACTAATATAATATAAATTTGAAATTGTGTTTGTGAATGGAGTTTGAGTATGTGGCCATCAAACTCGATTTTATTTCAATTTGAGTCACTTAATGTGTTCGACACACCTCGAAATGAATTAAAACTTTAAGAAATCAAAATAAATTTGTTGTCATAGTGGGAACAATTTGGTAGTTTATTGGACATATAACAAAAATTCTTGTTTTCTTATTTATGGATGTATTTATTTTTTGTTTTTAAGGGTACGAATTCAAGTCTAACACATGACTTAATTCTTTTCGAGTCACGTTTAATATATTATTTGGAAATTTTTCCTAGTTGAGATTCAAACCAGGGCCGGCTCAAGATTATTTCGGGCCCTAGGCGAAACTTAAAAATGGGGCCTACTTTATGTAAAATTTATTTTCCTTGTTTTAGCCATTGCAAATTATTGACTAAATCATCATATTCTAGTTTTTCCAACATATCTTTTTCTATAGATAAAATGGACAACTCACTTAGTCTTTCTTGTGATATGGTTAATTATAAATAACTTTTTACCAATTTAAGTTTTGAAAAACTTTTTTCTGCAGAAGCAACTGTTACATGTATAGTAAATATTATTCTCTAGCAAATACATGTATTTGGATATGAATCGAACACTTTTATATGATTAAGAATATCAATCGGCTTAAATATCTCAGAAGGCATAACTTTTGATAAAACCTTTAGTTCATAATATAAATCGGAACCATCTATGTTTGAAACTGAGTTATGTTTTAATGAATTTTCAAGATTGATACAATATTCTTTCAAAGTGTTGTCATCTAAAGACTTTAAAGTTGTAACATCTAATAAAATTCAAATATATTTGCGTAATTTGTAAATTATTCAAATCTAATTTTAATTGAAGAAATAGCTTGGTCTAGAATATATAAGAAATACTCAACTCTAAATTAAATACTCAATTTCCTTTGATTTGTAGAATTAGAGAAAGAGAGTAATTGTAATTGTGGTGAATTACTGAAAATTCAAACTTTAGTAAAGAAAGGAATATGGAATCAGAGATTGAGAGGCATTGAAAAATTAGAAAATTAAGAAGATACATAATTTATTAGAGAAGAAAACACATAACTTATTAAGAAGTAGTTAAATCTAATTATCATAAATAAAATATACGTTGATAATTACCTTGACTCTTAGACTTCTTCAATTTTTCTTTTTAACTACTTAGTCATCAGGCGTGAATCTATCTCTCAATATTCATTTTTCTATTTTTATTATTTCAGCATTTAAATAGGTTGAATTTAAGGCCCAATATGTTGGAACTATTGAATAGATATATGGGCTCATAAAATCTATAATAACAAATTTTATTTTTCCATGGATCAATATTGTTGTGCTATATAAATGGTGATATATATAAGTGGCCCCAAAAGCTTTGGGCCCTAGGCAATTGCCTAAGTTGCCTAGGCCCAAAGCCGGCCCTGATTCAAACTTAAATACGCCTTATTGAGTGGATTAGTTCTTTCTAAGAGACCACACATTGTTGACTTTATCGTACTTGTGTCTTGTATATATTTTAAAACACGGTCTTGACACCAAAACTACAACCTTAATTTATTCTACATGTGTATTTAACTCATTTTCAAATTTTTTTTTTTAAGATTGCAAATTTAGTTGTCATTTCTGTTCAACCTATTGCCCTCGCATTTTCTGGATCTGATACATTTGATTTCTTGGTTCGATTATTTGAAAAATCTTAATTGCAAACAAGACTTATTCTATTTTAGTGACATAATTTGCTTTTTCTATACATATTAACCAAAAGAAGAAGTTAGAACCCAAACGGTATTGGTTAAATAAATAATGCAAAATTACACGAACTAAAGTTAATTACTCCATTGATATGAATTTATTTTATAGATATTTTTTTCTTGGACAAAATGAAGTATATCTAATATCCGCAATTTAGTCAAAAATGAAATTCTGAATAGAGGTTGATGGGTGGGGATCTTATTACGGGCTTGCTATGGGCAGTTTATCCTTGGCTAAACTGCCCATAGTTGGCTAAACTGCCCATAGTTCACCATACAAAATATGCCATGTGGCAAAAATGGCACATGTTACCTGATAAATATTTACACTCTAGGGTCGCGAGAAATGACTTCTATGCCCCTGTCTTCTTCTTTTTCTTCCCTTCTTCTTCTTCCATTCTTCTTAAAAGGAGTATGCCAATTAATCAATCATCAAATTTAAGCAAAAAACACCTGAAATTAAACACTACGAACCAAAACAAGCAATGTAGAACAAGAATCAAGAACAAAAACACTCAAAAAACCGCTAGAATCGAAGAACCCGAAATTTGATTTGAAGCCCAATTTGCAAAATTCAACAAGAGCTGCTGTTAATTGCGTAGGAAATAGGCTGTAATCAAACCTCCGAACAAAAAGAAGAAGATTCCTCAAGAAATCCGAACCAATTTTGAATGGAATTCACACTCGTTTAAGTTCTTGAGGGCCCGAACCTCTGAATCACTTAAATGAACACGACAAACAGCAATTAAACACTCCATGAGTGTTTTCCAATCAAAATCGAACAGAAATCTCACGGCCCGAATTAAATTCCAACTCAATTAGTGTATGTAATGCGAAATTAACTTTGGAAACACTCTACCCAGCCCTAGAGAAGAGTAAACGAGCAGCAATTGTCTCTATGTGAAGAATTTTATTTGTCAAAATATTTTATATGATTTTTATTCAACCGTGATTTTATATCCGTTTTGAAGTAATGTTTTAATTGGCAATATCCTCTGTTTTTAGGAGCAGATATGGAATTTTTTGACAATTAAAATCACGTTTCCTCCTACATCATGACAATAACTCCAGGCTGTTGAATAAAAATAGCCTGAAAGTAATTTCAGGCTGTTGAATAAAAATTCCTCCTACATCATAACAATAACTCCAGGCTATTTTTATTCAACCCGTTGGTATTTTAATTACTTCAAAATCACGTTTCCATATAAGTAATGGAATTTTTATTCAACAGTTGGTATATAAAAACTTGTCAAAAACGGATTTATATGATTTTATAAGTTTTGAAGAGCAAGTAATTAACTAAAAATGGGATTTTATGTTTTTAATATGTATTATTAATACGGAGGGGCAAATGTGTAAAGGAAACTAATGTTATCTGCTATAAGTGACCTGAACAGCAGGTGACTTTTTTAATAATAAAATATTCCAGCAGTTCAAAATTGTGAACAAGCTGAACTGCTGGTAGAAGCTCCATCTTATTATGGTTGCATCAAGTCAAAGATTTAAATAGGTGCTGGATTGTTTAGTTTATGATTCTATCAAATCAAATATCTAATATAGGTGTTGGATTGTAAATTTGTTGAACTCCTTATTAGCATTCTAACTAATTATGATTGCAATGAGATTAAAATGAAAAACACCCTTTCCTTTTAAAATACTTCATTAACTACAATACTCGATCAAATTTTTTAATATTTTAAGTGGCTTATCATGTTAAATTATTCATATTTATGAAACCTTTTAAATATTAAAATATATGATATCATATAATATTTTTAATTTATTAGTGAAATATATTAATTTAATTATTTATAATAAATTAAAAATTTAATCAAGTTGAATGATTAATTGCATCATGTATCAATACAAATGGGACGAGGAAGAATAAAGTTAAGCTGCACAATTATCTCACCTCCGATTAAGTGCAACTTTTGTCAGTCTCAACTTTTATTTTATTTTATATATACAAGTTTAACACAAATCCTAAAAAATAAAATGAATTGATGGGGCATGTTTGTTTAGCATTTCTCAAAAAAAATTCGTGTTTGGAAAATGTCAAATAAACATAATTTCTACTTTCCGAAATAAAATTTTCATTCTCAATTCTCTCAAACTATTATCTCAAAAGTCAAACAAATAACAATTTTTCTATCTCTAAACACAACATATACAAACTCTACTCTAATTTGACATAAAGTAACATATCTCTTACACAATTTATCTCACGTAACAAACACGATTTTTACATAACGTTTTACACTTCTTACACCAACAATCTAACTCTTCCAAAAATAGCATACACCTATTTTATTTCTCCAAACACTCTCTCAAAACTCAAACAAACAACATCACACAAATCAAAATTATTTCACAAACTTACACTAATCTCCCAAACTACTTTCCCAAACACCAAACAAACAGCCCCATATTTCTAGTAACTGCAAGAACTAGCAAGGTAGATAAGCATACAGATTGTTGGGTAGGTGGTGTACGCATAGCTAGGGGTGGATGGTCTGTGAGAGGAAACATGGCTAATATTTTTATTCTATTTTAATATACTAGAACATGTATTTCTCTAGTGCAAAAGTAAACTTAAAAGAAGATGCAATTTTTCTTATTAGTTAAAAGAAATGTTTTGTTTTTATTTTTATGAAACGTATGAATTATAAATTCATAAAGTAACATTTTCAAGTAAAAAACAGATTGGGTTAAGCTAAGTCGACCCAGGAAAATTACGTTAATATTCAGTTTCATCGCTATGCTATTTGGAATATTAATCTAGTTTACTTTATTTAATGTTATTTATTGAATTGACCCCTTTTTTCCAATCAAATTAGATGGTTAATTTTCTAGGGCTAAACGGTTTCGGACCCTATCTGAACCTAGTCTATAAGTTACAGAGTTTGGGTCTAGACACCTCGGATAGGGTCCAGACTAAGATCTCATAATTTTGGATCTGGGTCCTGGTCTTACCCTACCTTGACAGGCCTACCTTAGAGAACCTGATAGGTATGGCAACAAAATGAGCTAAAAGATGGACTTCCTCGTACTGATGATCACTAAATACAAGCCCAGTAGATGAACCAAAATCACAAAGAAATAACTAGGAAAAATGAAATTGAGAATATATCCCATCCAATACCTAATATGAGGTTAATAAAGTAAGAGGAGGAAAAGAAAAAAATAAAGTGATCACAGATCAGCAATATCAGTTTTAATATCCAAACATTCCACCTTATAAAGACAATGTTTCAAGCATCTCTGAATCTGAAATTAAGGCTTCTAAACTCAACATTCTAATAATAACTAAATACCAATAATTTTATTTAAACTAATTCAGGTACGTATTTCCAGAAACTACACATACAAGGTGACAAATGAGTATGAAATACCCCATGATGCAACTACATGCTACGATAAGGATAAGAGTTACATGTTACCTGAGACTTTTTCCAACTGATTTTCGCCCCCAACAGATAATCCAGAAGAATGATCAAACTGCTCTCTTGTCAAGAAAAGTGCATGTGGCTGCTGATAAGAAGGGCTCAGGCTCGACTCCAGTATCGAATTGGTGAGAATTGTCTCTGGTTTTGGGAATGATAAATCGGGACTCACGCGCTGCTTTTTCCCTGGCCTCTCACTCGGGCTCTCAGCTGGTGAAGTCACATGACAACCAGAATCAGGGGTTTGTGGCTCGTGATGAGAAGAGAAGGATTCATCAATAGAAAGACTCTTAGCAGGGACACGTTCTTTGATAGGATTGTCCAAAAAAGGTGACTCTGATGTTGGAGCTGGCGTTGCTGGGTCAGTTTTATTATCAGATTCTGGGAAATTATCCTCTGCTCCAGGAGCAGAGACCCCTGAGCCATGGGCATCGGAAAAAACTCCACCCAGGCGCTGTTGTTCTTCAAGTATCTTCTTCAAGTACTTTCCTTGGGCTTCTATTCGTAACTGTAGCTGTCTTTGTACCTGTAAGATTCATTAATATACTAATCAGAGAGAGAGAGGTCTGATGACAAAAGAAAATATATATATATATATATATATATATATATATATATATATATATATATGTATACCTCCAGTTGTTCATGCAGCCTCTTCTGCACCTCCATCTGCAGTTTGAGTGCTTCAGTTATTTGCATGCCCCTGCAAGCAAAAACAACTTGTATCAAATGAATAACTTAATCCTAATATATAAGCCTTGGGGTATAGAGTGATCACATATCAATGAAAGAGACAATATACAAACTACAAAAAGCATGAATATAGAGATCATAGAGAGATTTGAATATCTCATAAATAATCATCACGCGACAATGTCAGAAATTATAAGATGGTAAGCACATTTATAGTGATCCAGAGAATGGTACAAATGAGCAAGGAAATTCTACTTACGATGAACCATCTAAACTGGAAAGCATATCTCCAGATTCTTTCTTTTCGGCCTTTTTCCCTTACATATCAAATCAAGACAAAATATATCAATAATTGAGTTGGGAAGGAGAATCCTCAAAAAATATCTTCAAAAGTTTATGTATATTGTGCAAAGGTACAGTAATAACAATAACATACACCATATTTGGATTATTATAGTAATAATAATAACACTAATAAAAAAGATAACCCACCATCAGATGAAGAATCCGGAAGATATTTGGCAAGCCGGTATTTCTGTTTACGACAATCAAATTAGTAATAAGCTGTCAATGAAGGACAACACATACAGAAAACAGCAACTGGAAGGGATGCACAGATGTGCATACCTGTAAGTGGCTTTTTACATGGTAAATTGTTAGCCCTTGAACTCCCATAACCCTGAGGACACCTTTAGGAGTGGCTCCTGAAATAAGGTAAATAATATATCAATATTTAATTGTAGGAATGACTTTGTGAATAAAGACTAGTGTGTGACATTCTCCATTGACTCTCAGAATTTCATCCTTCATAATATTGCAGAAATTATTCGACAGTTTCCCATAATACTCAAAGCTGAAACGCAGGTTACAACTGGTTCTCTCATCCTAGCAACCAAGTAAAAAGCTATTTGCATCATAGGACAGCACCTATTGGTCCTTCCAAGGTGAGAGAAACTACTATTATGCAAACAAACCTTGTCAGGGTAGTGTGACTCGCACACATTACCAATCTCTCACAAGTCTCTATGTGTATGATAATTGGGAGTTTCAATGTTTTACTTTTCTCTACTGACCAGAAAAGTGGTTTCGCCTAACATAAGCTAAAACAATCTCGAGGACAGAACTTTGGAACAATCATGACAGAAATTTGTAACAAAATCCGGAAAGTTGCATCTTTTTTAATATTTTTCGTCTTCTTTTTTCACCATTCCATATTTATGGCATCATATATGTGTTTGTGGTTTACTATTTTCCTTGTCTCTTTCCTCCATTTTACCATTTATTGTGGTATCAAACTTATGTTATTTAAATATGAATAAAAGTGAAAAGAACTCACGATCTGGCCCACCAAGTTGCGCTACTGCATCAACAAATCGCTCATGAAGCTCATGTGTCCAGCGAAGCCGCTGCTTTGAGGCCGAATTGTTGCTATTATCTCCACCAGTAGGATCCATTGTGCTAGTACCACAGTCTAATGGCTGACTTCGAACAAATTGATCGCTGTGAACTAAGCTTGAGCTAGGAACACCCTTGGGTTGATACATATTTCATTAAGCTATGACAGTAAACAGAAACCAATAAAGTCAGAACTATATGGCCCAATATGTATTGATGAGATGTACTGATAAATGAAGAACCTTCAATAATGCTAAAAAAAAGGCTAGTACTGAAGCATGTAGTAATAATAGTTTGGTGATCGTAATTCTGGTGTTGTGCTAAACTGTTTACTTCTTCCTTTTTCCTCCAAGTGAGAGGAGTACAGGTTATGAAAGTGACACAAAAAGAAGTAAGATTTCCTCTAATGATAATGCTGAAAATTGGATATTGTCTTTGAAAATATTTTTAATTTTCTACAATACTCTAGTATGAAGAAATAATATGTGAATATGTGATGAAGGTTGCAAAACTACATTTGAGTTCATCCTGAAGAATTAAAAGGGCTTACATAGAGCAATTGATCTAATGAAGTAATTAAAGATGAGCTAAAAATCAAGGTTAGATATCGGTAAATTTTAGGGTACTCAAAAAGGGAATCCGGATCCTAGTAGAATAACGTGGAAAATCTTACATCCAGTAGGTTACAAGAAGTAGTCAGGAGCACTAATGCAGTTTTTAAGATAACTATAAGCTGTTTATGTAGTTAATACTATCTGTACCACAGGGATGACTAAACATCAGCTTCAGACTAGCAAATTATCTCTTCAACCTCTTCTAAAAAGCTATTCATATCTATACTTAAACTTGTCATACTTCAAATTGCGAGCGATAGCACCAACAGATAATACAACAAACACAAATCCTGCAATTATATAAATTATTCTTAACGTGCTGTGCTTCCACAAGGTAGATTCTTTACAGGTTTCAAACAAGAACATTAGAAATTTTCTCAAGTGCTCGACCTCCACAAAAGCAAGGAATATACACTAACAGCATAGGCTCACATATTCAGTTTTAAAGAATAGAGTGTATATCGCCAAATCATGCATTCTTATCGATGACAAGAGATTTTAAATTCAATCAGCGTGTGCTTTCCTAGTTATATTAGGTGCATATGTATAGTATCTAAATGCAAGTGAGTAAATTTTACTGAGGGAAAATTAGGTTGAAAGGCATAGTTAAAGTGCCTTTGAAAAATATAATCTTCCATGGCACTCAAAAAGTACGTATGGAAGAAAAGTTCACACAAGTCGTAATCTAGTACTAATACACAAAGCTGAGACGGGAGTAGGTTCCATGAGCTTGTACGAAGACAGATGAAATTATCATTAGTACAAATTATAGGAAAGGAAATTACGCTTATATGATCGAATTAAATGAGTTGCGAGTCCAACAGCAAAACAATTATACGTAAAGCTGCAGTTGACGCTTGACCATATCACAAGGAAATCTTAACTCGGAATCACAGGGCTATTCTTAGAACGAAGAAAACTGAAAATTAGGAGACTCGCTAGTTTGTTAGATGAAATTACAGAAAAGTGGGAATAAAATGAAAGAATGAAGTTTTGTTTGTTCGCAATTATGAAAAAATGCATCAAACAAACAATAAAGGGGATAATAAATAGTAAGAGTAAACTATAGAGAAAATCCGCACCCAGATCTACGAAATTCCAGCTCCGGATCCTCCAAATCTTTCCAGAACACCAATTCAACGGGACCGGGGAAATATAACACTAGCAAATTCAATATTGTCAATCTGCAGTGATGAAACTATTGATTATGTGAGCTGAGTTGGTTAGGGCAATTAATGAAGACTGAAATCAAGCAGTGTTCAGATAATGGCTCTGAATTTTGCAAAAAGTTCTTTGGAAGAATTTATATATTATAAGAGGGGTACTTCCGGTGAAGAATTTAAATGTTATATTAATTTGTTAATTTATATTTATAATTTTTGATTTTTTTTTTTGGATGAAATATTTATTTATGTACGCGTGTGCTAAGAATGTGCAGTGATCAGGTAGGGAAGGTGTGACCGAATCTTTTCACTAGTACATTTGAATCATTATGCTGGTCACCCTCCAATTATTCACAATAATTTATAGTGAGAAAATATTATTCATTTTCCATTAAACATCCAAAACTAAAACTAAAAATTCCATGATATTATAATTATCTCAATAATGTGAAATCAGTATTTCTATACAATAGGTTTACATGAAAAAAAAAAAAAAATGGTGTTATCTTAAAATTGTCTACAATCACAAACAGAAACAAACAAAAAAAAAAGTATAAGTTGCATGATGAAGAAAACACTCCAGTTCAAGTATAAATATGATTTCATATAGACCAATGATGGTTATAATGTTTCAGATAATCAATACTATAATAGTTTCGTATAACTTTTTTTTTAAATTTAAATTTCATATACATATTTTTGTGTTATTAATTGTTATAATGTGATTTTTTGCAAATTTATCGATGTTATAAAGTATATTTGTTTTGTTGCACGTCATAATCTTTTACAAGAATTTACAAATAATCAAAGCCAAATTAAAAGCTATGCCACTTCCATCATAAGTGATTATTTTAAGTAGTGTTTGATCCAAAATTTAGCAAAATATATGAAATAGATGTAACAATAAGTGTATAAATTATGAAAATACTACCTTCCAAAAGTAAAGGGCCCAAGGCCCATAGGCGCAAACTGGCCGGTCCTCATTCGTGAAGAAACTGGTCTTCGTGCACTGTGAGTAGTGGAACTGTACAGCATAAAATTCAACCAATCGATTATCTCCAGTGCTACATTTCTCTTTTTGTCCCATTTGAGGACAGATAGGGACTTTGAGGCGAAAAGTGTAAAATTAGCCGGCTTTAAATTATACTACCCGCGGTCAGCTTAGGAGGATGGGTGCCCGCTACCCGCTGTAGGCCAAAATTGGATGGAAAATGACAAGGAAGAAGACACTGACCGGCCACGGAATCTTCTAGGTTATATTCCGTCCCGGGGCCTCTGTTAACGTGACTATACAAAGCTATTTTCTTGTCGCCTAGTATGATTTCTCTTTGTCTCATGAAAATAAAAACAATTCGTGATTATTATATCCAATAGAATGTATTAACTATTAATAGAGTACTTCTTTCTTGTGTTGAATTTTGAATTATTAAAAAGAAGGGTGAAGAATTATTAACTAAAAAAATGTCAAAGCGATTTCATCTTCCTCTTTACTCCTCCATTTTAAAATACATATTAAATAATAATTAAGAAAACTATTAATTATCTAAATTTTAGTAAAATAAAAGATCCTTAAAAATCAAAAGACATTTAAAATAGTTAGGAGTTCAATAATTAATGAGAAATGGTAAAATTATAAAAAAAAAAAAAAAAAAAAAATCTCTCATAAAATTTTAAAACCACATGTATTTAGGAATATATTATTTTTACTAGAATGACTTGTATTTAGGGCATCTCCATCCGAATACCTCTTCACCCTCTTCATGCCCTCCCCTCGTCACCCCCATAAGAAATCAACAACGACTAAATATAATTAACTAAAAACAACAACAAATTCTAATTAAGTAGTATTTTTTATATTCATAATAGATATTTCGTATTTTGCAAATTTAAGATTTAAAAACTAAAATTAACAATGTTTTATTAAACTAAATTCTAATTATGTTTTATTTGTATGAATTTTAGGAATGTAGACAACTTTTAAATTTTAAATTTAAACTATCATGTTATTAAAAATTAAAATATTATTAAATCTTACTTTAAAATATAATGTTATTAAATCTTTCATAATATTTAAAAATAAAGTTTACCATTTTGTTGTTAAGTCGTTTACACACACACACACACACACACACACACACACACACACACACATATATATATATATATATATATATATTTATTTATTTATTTATAAACACAAAGCCTCTACGAAGAGGGATAATTTATTCCCTTAGACTATCTTCAATGGTGCCTCGAGTCCTGTCTGGTCGTCTTCATTGGCAGGGCTTCGAAATGGAATTAATTTCATTTTCTTCTATTTCCGATTATCACCTATAATTCTAGTTTTAATTTTTTAATATTAATATGAATAATACTAATTATTATTTTATTAATATAATTAAATTATTAATAATATTTAAATATTTAGCCCATGTGTATGCAAATACGGTTAACAATGAAGGTAATTGTTTGTTACTTATCTTGTTAATTTTAGCATGTATTTAGATACTTTATTATTTAAGTATTAATTTAAATTATTTGTATAAGTGTTTACTTATATTTTTAACTAATTCTATATTTGTAAAAATATATAGCCAGCACCAACATTGTAATTAAATGATTAAATTTTTAATTACAATAAAAGAAACTAAAATAAAATGTTGAATTTATTTTATTAATGATTTGTCCATAAATAAATTCAATTAAAATAAATTATTAATATTTTAATTTTACAAAAATTAAATAATGCAATTAAAAATCGTTGACTACATATATTTATTAAATATTAGTAAATATACAAATAAATTTATTATAAACATCAATTCTACACAGTTAATTTAATTAAGGAGGAAATTCAATTTTATTAATTATCTACTTAAATAACTATTTTTTTACTATATAAAAAAAATTAAACAACAAATTTATAAAGAACTAAAAAAAAAAACCATTCAGGGGACGCCAACGAGTCCCTTTTTTTCTTCAACTCGTCTACGCGAGCCCCGAACCGCGACCACTAGAGACAGCCGAAGTGCCTACCCCGCAGCCCCCGACCCCGTCCATCTCCAATCTCCATTGGAGATAGCCTCACAAGCCACATATTAGATTGACGTTGGAAATGTCTTCAAGGACATAAATCTGTCCGGCCCTTACGGTCAATAAATTTGATTTTGTAGAGATACCAGATCCATATATTGATTTCTTAAGGCTCGGTTGTTGCTTTTTTTCAAATATAATAAACAACCGCACCCAAGGATAACCGAAGCAAGATACTACAAGGACTTTTACATTTGAAACTCGCACAATCCACATTTTCATTTGTTACCAATTATCCCCATAGCGTTGTATGTTGCACTTACTAAGGTGGTGATTACAACTACTTTAAAAAAGTAAATTTCAGCTTTTGAAAAAGAATAAGTGCTTATGGAGTGTTTGCAATTCAAAATTTTGCTTCTACTTCTATAAGAAAAAGTCAAAATAAGCCACAATCTATAAGCACGTGGGACATGCTTTTGGCTTCTCATACCATTTTGTAATTATGAAAAAGTTGGTTTTGGACATATTTACCCTCAATTATTTTGTTCTAGTCCATATTTACATATAGTATACATAATACCCCAATTTTTTCTTTCTTCCTCTCCAACCTTAACAAGGATTCAAAGACCCAATTAAAAAAAAATCTCAAATAAACATATATCCTTAAAGCGAATAGTAGGTGATATTGAAAAATTTTAGTAAAATTTTATTTTGATTTATGCATTTTCACTTTGTTAATAAATTATGTTCTTTCATAAACACATCAACAAAATGTGTAGCTTATACGAAGTAAATTTATAAGATTTTTGTGGGTTTTGAATTTTGATATGTCCTTTTTTTATTCGATATAAATAAAGCCAATGAAAATAGTTATGTGAGATCTTTTGATATGAGATCTTCTATTAATGAACAAGATTTCACAAAAACTTTCACTCACTTTGACAAGGAAATACTGCATACACGTTTTTTGTATATTATCAACATGTAAAATACATGACTAAGTTTCATGGGTAATTTTGGTAGTACATGAAAAAATTAGTGAAAAAGCCAATTTTGACAAACACCAACAATATCACTTTTACTCACTTTTTTGCATGATTTGCAAACACTACCTACTTCTAATTCTCTACTAATTTTAACTTTTTTTTCAGATTCTTTAATATAAGTAAAAGCACAAGTATTTGAAATCACCACCCAAGAAGAAGAAGATAACACCAAATTATGTTAGTAAAAGAACATTCAAAAAACAAATGAACATGGCTCTCCTCAGGACGTCGACAAAGAACACATGATATAGCAAAAACAGTACCAAATCCAGCCAATCTATCTTGAGTAGGTAATCTTTCCAAGAAAGCTAACTGCCTAACCATAAGATTTGAAGAATTGGGAAAAACTAACTGCTTCCTTAGGCCACAATACATGCCTCCATTGCCCAATTGGATAAAAGGATCTAAAATATTCCCAAACATGTTTAATGGAAAACCTAGTCTCATCAACACCATAGTCATCTTTCAAATGAGGAGGATTGTTCACAGGCATATGAGGAAATGTAGATGAAATAGCTTCATTCCATTGCCAAGACTCATTCACAATAACATCAGACACTTTAGAATACCTACCATAAAGAGATTGAAGAGTAGTAGACAAATGTCATTTCCAATAACATGCTTAAAACACATTCTCCTTTCCTTTCATCTCTTAGCCATAGCAAATTATGCCAAATCCACGAACAATCTGTTGGACGTTTCACATCCCAAAACTTCCTATCATATGGACTCTGAATAGTCAAATATGCTTTACCATACTGGCCTTCTTCCACTCTGCTATTCTTTTCCACCCCAAAATTAAAATGTTAATCGTGGTAATAGTAAGAGGTCCATTCTTTACAACTGAAGACAAATTAGATAATATAAGCTTCTGCCATTTCCCCATTTCATTAGAGATCTAAAAGCTTTCCCTAAATCACTTAAAACAAGTAAGCAATCCAAGTCAAATGACAATACCAATGACCACTAATTACAACATTTTTACACACCACATCCCGCGATTCCCTGGGAGCTAACATGCACCAGATGCAAATCCGGGGTGTACACATCAGATTCACCCCATAGAAACGCCCCATTTGCCGAATCCATATTTAGCATGGATCTCTTTCCCCCAGGTGAAGATCCTTCTCTAGGAAATCCCACAGGACTCTCATGAGAAGTAAGGCAACTTTCGGTGGAACAATCAGCCCGTTGTGGGTGCAGCTGAGCCACTTCTCTAGAACTGTGGATGCCCAACTCATCAGCTGATTGTGATGGGTATGATCCAATTTGATTGTGTGAAGCACTAGGTGGTGCCTTCGTTTCTTTCCCGCGGTAAACATTTCCATTATCGTTTGTAACTGTAGCTCCGAGAATTTGATCAGCAAGCATCTTGCAGGCTTGTTCCAGCATAGCCATATACTTTTTCTCAGCATCCTGACGAATCTGTACATGTTTTTCAGCCTGTGCGTACATGTTAAAGGGAGAATTAGTCACATGTAGTTTTGGAATTGGGTTTTAAATAATTTAAAAGTTTACACAGTTCTGAGGGGACTTACCTCGACTTGCAAGTGTAGTTTGCTTTGAACTTCCATCTGTACTCTCAATGCCTCCTTGACTTCATAACCCCTACATATATCATTCAATTCTTGAGAAAATTTCTTTTGAGTTTAATAATGTGCCTACTAACAGAAGCATAATAAACAAACGACATTTTGAACAAGAATATAAATTCTTACTCGTTCACATCAGATGCTTGCAAGTTCTGAGGAGAATTAGCGGCACGAGGGCTATCCATAAGATATGAACCTGAAAGTCCCAATCATTATTTGGAAATCAAAAGATAAAGACTTTGCTTATAAGCATTCTAAGCCCAATTTCAACATTGTATGTTGTCAATATGAGACTTGTCATTTTCGGTAAGACAGTTTGGTTTCATTCCAATTTGAAACTTTTTGTTCTTTTTTCTTCCTTTTCTGTGGTTCAGGAGAAGCATAGGGATGGAGCTGATTTAAGAGGATTACTTGCATCCTCTTCACTGTATTTATTCTTAGCTCCCCAACTCCATTATGGAATCTAATGTTCAGAGGCTGCTAGAGCATAAAAAGATGGTTCTGGGCTAAGAGGATTATTTGCATACTCTTCACTGTAGTTATCCTCCCAATTTTTCTAAACTCTATTTTGGAATCTAATTTTCACTCTTTTAGAGACTGATCGAGTTTATAGAGGAAAAAAAATCCCAGTGTCAGATGTAAGGCATTTGCCCTTCAGATATCTTGCAGAACTTCAATCAACTCAAGGGAGTTAATATAAAGGAAAAACATATCTGGATCAGATATAAGTTCAGGCACATTTTACAAGACTTGGATAAAGTGACATGACCGAGAACCAATGGAAAGCCGAACCTACCATCTTTTGAGACCTCGCCAAATTCTTTCCCAGATTGCTTGCCTAGTCTGTATTTCTGCAAGAGTGTAAAACATCAAGTCAAACAACTTGGAAGAGCATTGAAAAAACGGATACCACGCATAACAATCTCATTCAAAGCAAGACTTAGGTATTTAATAGTAAATGAAAGAAACCAAAACCTGAAGATGACTCTTCAAATGAAATAGAGTCAATCCCTTAACACCCATAGTACGCATTATGGCCTTTGGTGTAGCTTCTGCGAATAACAGTCAAATTGAATTTGATCAAGAAGTTGAAAATTTCTATTCGCAAAACTCTGTTTATCAAAATTTTAATTTGAAATCTGCACAAGCAAAAGTACATATGTACACTGCAGCAGCACCATCTGACTTCTAAGAAAACTTGTAATGTTATTGGCCCCCCCATTGACATGTCAAAGTTCTTCAAGGTAAGTAAATTAGTGTTGTTAATCTTTCTGAATCAGGTTGATGATCTCCTCACTAACCAAACAGAAACTATTGCTAGACTGGCGGTGTTTATTTGGACCAACAGTCGACTAAATCTACCTTAAGGGGCTAGTTTTTGGTTCAATTCACAGCTGGGATGACATTGGCCTAAATCAGTGAAGCAACTTACTTCAACTGAATGAATGTTCGGGATCGGGCGTAGGTAATAAGTGCATCAACCCTTGGTCATAGTTTTATTTCTGGGGGATATTATGGTGACGCGAAACAAAAGTTGTCAAATTTATGGATTAAACTTCTCAAAACCAGAAAAAACTAGATTAGCAAAAACTAGGAATCAAAAGTTGTTTACCCACTCAGGCTTACGCGACTTTAAATAAAGTCAAACCCTGGAATACCAGAAATTACTAAAGATGCACCCGAAGAACCCTAGAAGACCAAAACTACCAAACGTAATTGCTAAAAGGATTGGAAACTGAAACAACTTCTGATTGAAAAAGTAAATCTGACTTAAGTGAAAGTTATTAAGAATAACATCGTAATATCCCTCACACAGACTCCGATGTCTACCGGAGTAACAGAATTTTTATCAAAATATTGTCCACTCTGCCTGAATCATGTGGTGACATTGCAAGAAGGAAGCAGACTACAAAAAGAAAATGTCATAACTTTTCATGCCTAATAGTGCGAACGGTGAGCCAAACAGAGGCCAACTCCCCTAAGAGAGGCATGGCAATGACCAGGTAGAGGAGCTAAGACAAGTAAATTGTTTCCACACATGTCAAATCTTGAATACATGCTTGATGATTATTACACTAACCCCATTCTCTAATGAAGATACCTTCAATAACTCAGAGACGAGATAAATTTTCTTAGTTAGGCCTAAATAAACAACAACAATTCGCAAAGGTTGCTCTAATTTTTCGTCATTCATTATCCAAATGCAGTACTACACTCAACTGCACACGATATACCAGATAATACACAAAATACTAGCTCACCAAAAATATGGTTATACACAACTCATAAGGAAAACCTTCCGAATTCATACAGTTGAAAACAAACCAGAACAATACAGTTCAAATAACTCCCATCAAAGTAGTAAGATGTAGATCCAGCCCATTTTCACATTTCACTCACACCAAAACAATCATAAAGTGTCAAAATCATTACCTACTGTTAATAGAGGAAAACCAAAAAAAAAATTGAAAAAAGAGAGGGCAAAAGAGTGCTGACTGCTGGGTCCACCAAGCTGAGTAACGGCGTCGATGAAGCGCTCATGGAGGTCAGCAGTCCACCGAAGACGGGGTTTCGGGTCGGATGTGAGAACCAAACACGGGTCCGTACCGCCCCGTTGACCATAAACACCACTGTTGGGACCCTGAATGCTTTCAGGGCTCAAAATGGGCTGAATCAAACGCGGATACATCATGACGAAATCTCACACTCACAGCAAAGCTTATTAAATTGAGCAATGAGTTACGTTGGTTGGGTTAACTATCCTTTTCGTTCTTGCTTCTTCACTTTTTCCTTTTATTGCTGGAAAAGTGCAAACTATCAAAGACATGTTTTGACTCTGATACAGTACAGAAGTCGTTGTTACCAAGCGTGCGACTTTGGTTATTATTTAATATTTAACAAAATTCTGCCAATCCGTGATAAACTCTTGGAAAATTCTTTGGTTTGTAATGTTTTAAGACATGTCAACAAGGTTATAGCCATTTGGTAAGGCTGAATTTCCAAAATCAAGAGGTGATAATACTACTATTTGTGTATTGAATACAATATGAAGAGAGTTATACAAAAGACATTTCACGGAGGGACTTTTGGCAGCTTGCACCCTCGAAAATGGGCTTTTTGGCAGATTGCACCCTCTAATTTAAATTTTGGCAGATTGCACCCTCGAAATACATAAGCCTTCGCAGATTGCACCCTCTAAATTTTTCAGGTCAAATAATTCGCCGGAAAATCAAAATTCTGATGTTGGAAAGGGTATAATTGTCTTTTTAATTCAATTCCCTCCAAATAAAATTATTACTCGCCAAAAAATTAAGCCAACTAAATTAAATGTGTACTTTAGGGGTTAATTTATCCATTTACACATTAATTTAATCTAAATTCCTAAAAGAAAAATATAAAAACCCTGCTCCAGCAACACCAATTAGGGCTTTATCACATTCTCACTTCAATTTTGCTCTATTTTTGCATCACATTTACTATAAAACCGATTATATATGTAATATTAGGTATTATACACCGTGTATTGATCAATGGGGTTGAGATTGCGAGTAGAAGAAGATGAAAATTATGAGTTCCTCATTCCCTTGGGTTGTCAAGCTCCACATTATGGTAAGAAAATCGATTATTAGTTTTTTTTGTTATTCACACATATTTTTGAGCAGTGTTCCTTTCATAGTACTATATTTATGTGTTATGGTAAGAAAATTGATTATTAGATTAATATGAATATTGTTATTATTTCTTATTTGTGGGTTGATAAGTTCATTGTGTTTACATGTGTTTATTATGTCTTGACAATCACTTTTATGTTAAATGCAATAATATTAATTTTTGAGCTGGTGAAGAACTATGCAAAAATGGTTGAAAGATTTAAATGTGTTATAAGAAAAATAAAAATTTAGGCACAAAATTTGAATTTTTGGAGGGAATTGAATAAAAAAGACAATTATACCCTTGCCAACATTAGAATTTTAATTTTCCGGCGAATTATTTGGCCGAAAAATTTTAAAGGATGCAACCTGCCAAAGCTTATGTATTTCGAGGGTGCAATCTGCCAAAATCTAAATTCGAGGGTGCAATCTACCAAAAGGCTCATTTTCAAGGGTGCAAGTTGCCAAAAGTCCTTCACGGAGTAACACAATATATTTTCAAAAATATCTACTGGACCAAAAGTCTAGTAGAAAAACTATCTTTAGTCCAAATATAACATTTCATCAATTTATTGTACATGTACTATATATATAACTTTTGTCTCTATGGTCTAAACTTGCCGGCGGGAGAGGGCAAAAGTAGAACTCAAATTAATGGGCTAGGCTATGGAGTCTAATCACATGGTTTTTGTGTTTGCAATTTAATATGTGAGAAAAAGAGTGCCAAACACACTTAGCAAAACTTCAATCTACAGCTAGCAATGTGGATGTCATATACTAATCCAAAGAATGCTTCATTACTAACAAGGTTTAGTCTTAAATTAGGAACCCATTGAGTTGAGGATACATAAGGAACCCCTTAAATATGTGACATGTGGCTTTAATGTTCAAGGCTATCTGTTTGACTGGTTATACTAAAATAAAGATAAAATAATAAAAAAAAAATTAAAATTAACAAATGCCCTAAAACAGATCGATTTCCCAAATTCAAAATAGCCAACTGCTGTTTTCTTCTTCTTTGTGCTGTGTACGTTTTTTTGCAATTCATCAAATTCCATCCTCAAATCGAATTCTTAAAACTCTGGGTTTGTTCTCTAGGTTTGTGCTCAACCTAAAGGCTTGGGATTTTTGAAAAATCCTACAGAGGTCTTAAAAAATAGAAAGTTGATGACATGGTCTCCGTTGAACTCCCGTCACCGCTTAATTGGAAAAAAAAGGTATTTGTTCTTTGTTACCCACTAATGTTTTCGAAAAGCAACGGAAATTATTAATTATAGATAGATTCATATACCAATTTTTCATATTTTGCACATGGGTTTTTATAGATAAATATTTAACAGTAGAGGTAAATGCCATACATACAGGACTAAAGAGTAAAGACACTGTTTTTTTTCTTTTCCCTGTATGTTATGTTGACATATATTAACATAGTTGATACTTGATTTCTTGAACAAATAAGGAAAAAGTAGTAAAAAACTGAAGGTATGTTGACATATATTAGCAACTGTAATCGCTTAGGGGTATCAATATATAAAGACTTTCCAGGCTATTTTTGATATACACTAGCATAGTTGATACTTGATTTCTTGAATTAAGATTTCCACAAATTTCCACCGAAAACACTTTGATCTCATATGAAGGAATATTTAGTCTACTTTTTCATCGTTTGGTACAAACGGTGTCCTAAAGTTTATGTGAACATTCATTCAACATATGTTTGTCATAGTTGCGTTTTTTAATCAGTAGAGTAGAGCATTTGCAGGATTTGAAAATATGTCTGATTTAAATATTTTGTCTTTAGGAGTTGAAAATGTGAAAAAAGAATATAACTATTTTAAAATTTCAAATATGAAATCCTGTGGTGAATATTTATCATATCTGAAAGGGGGAAATTGACAGTTTTTAGGCCTTAAGTTGTAATTGCAACCTATGAATTGGTTCAACGTGTGCGGTGTATCCAGCTTGATATTAATGAGACAAAATTAGAGTTTGATACACACTATTCTGTTGGGTTTAGTTGAGCCGAAAAAGCTGATTAAGGTACAAATATTATGCAATTAGATGAAATCAAAAGAGGTACATAGAAGTTCTTTTCTTGGCATTTGAATGCATCAGCACGATGGTGAAAGGTGCATAGAATTCAAAGCAGTATATCACTTATCAAATGCCATAAATACCTTATAACGTCACATTTCTACTATCTTTAAGATGAAGGGACATGTTTAGGTAGTCAGATTAAGTATTAATTAGTTTCAATTGTCATGTATGCCTCTCTTCGCATTAGAGTTGTCTGCATAAGATTAATATTAGTCAAATTCATTAATGGGCATAAAAATAATATTTATGCTTCAAAATATTGAAAAATGCTAATGAAGTAATGTCTTAATAACAAAGTTGAAGTTGTTCTTATATTTTTATGACTTGAAGCTATGGTTTGTGAAAGGCATGAGTAAATGTAACTTTTGATTGACTATTACTGTTTTGGAGTTGGGTTAGTCTATTATAATTTTTTTTTTAATATTTGGTTTTTACTTTTAGAAATATTTGATTTTGCTTTATGTTATGGCAACTGAATATGGTTATGCTTAATCACCTTACATACTTAAATTTGCAGCAACCCATGAATTACGATGATCCCCTTTTCGAAGATGAAGTGACTTTGGATGATATATCCTCTGAAAGTGAAAATTTTAGGAGTTTTAAGCACAATTCTGTTGGTGAATCTGAAAATGACTTGGATATGCTAGATAACGAGTCCATTTGGCAGTTGATTTTTACCTGTTCAGAAGAGGCAGATAAATTTTATATCGAATATGGTCGAAAAATGGGGTTTGATGTTAGAAAGTGTCATAAAAAAGTTAATAAAGCCGGTATAGTTAAAAATATGGAATGGGTATGTTCTAGGGAGGGATTTCGTAAACCACCGACAAAAGGATGTAATTTCAAGCGACGATCCAAAGATGAAACTAGGTGTGGTTGTAAAGCTCGTTTTCGAATAGTACATGATATAGTAGATCAATTATATAAGGTAGCTGCTTTTGATCCCGAACACAATCATCCACTAGAAACTCGAGAAACTGCCCATGTTTTGAAGTGTAACAGGTATTACTCGTTCTAAATTTTGTTGTAATATTAATATATTTTTTAATTTGAGATAGTAGATAATGTCGATATTCATTTTTTAATTAATTATGTGCTGAAGGTTAATCTCACCAGCTAATAAGGCTTTGTTGAGTGGGTTTACGGATGCCGGATTAAAGCCAAGCAATGCTATTGATGTTATAGAGCGCTTTGGAGGTGGCCCTGGAAAAGTATTTTATAAAAGAAAGGACGTCTATAACTTCCTTGGTAATCAGCGGATGCATTATCGTAGGAATGGTGATGTGAACAATGAAATTTCATTTCTTGAAGGCATAAAAATACGTGATAAAAAATTGGTATTCAAGTACTCAACTGACACTGATAATTCATTAACGCGATTATTTTGGGCTGATGGATTTTCACAGGCTGAATATAGAGAATTTGGCGATGTGCTTGTATTTGACAGCACATATGACACAAACACCTATAAATTTCCATTGATCATATTATGTGGTGTTAATAACCACTTGAGCACCTGTGTTTTTGGGGCAGCTTTAATGTTCAATGAAACTATAGAATCATATAGATGGTTGTTGAAAACCTTTCGGGAAACAATGGGATGTGAAGCCCCCTTATCTATACTGACAGACCAAGATGCAGCAATGTGCGCTGCTATAACTATGGAGTTTCCTACTTCAAAACACAGGATTTGCAGCTGGCACTTAGAGCGAAATTGTATGCAAAAAGTGCGAATACAAGCCTTTGTTGATAAGTTTGGAAGTTTTCTAAAGGACAACATTTCAATTGAACTTTTTGAGGAGAAATGGGCTTTGTTGGTTGAAGAACACGGAGTTGCAGAACATCCTTGGGTGATTGAAACATACTCTAAGAAGGAGACATAGGGCCATAAGCAAACTAGCTAATTTTCTAATTCAACTTCACAACATAAATCAACAGAAAAGGTCACACAAATACGTACATTCCTCTTTGTTTTCTGATAGCAATTCAAGATACCACTTCAATAAATTTACTCAAAGCCAATGTCCTGACAACTTCAGAAACCTTGCTCAGCTCCACCTCCACTCGCTTCACTAGAGTCGAATTTAACACGATAAACTCGACCCCATCGACTCCAATCCCACAGCAATAAGTTATATCAACACTCTTCAACTTTTTACAACTTCTAACCATCGACTCCACAGCTACTTTACTCAGCCTAATACACCTCCTCAACTTCAATTCTTCCAAAGAATTAGATGAAACCAGCATTGACACAAGCTCCTTATCAAGCAACAAATCATTATAAGACAAATCCAATTTCCTTAACCTCTTCAAATCCTGTCCTAAAGTGGTTAACAAACCAGATTCTCTTTCCACGACATCGCAGTTAATCAACGCAAGTTCCTCGAGGCTATTACCCATTGCTCTCCCAATAGCCTTTAACCCTTCACCGGTAACAAGACAGCAACTTTGCAACCTTAAACTCACTAAATTTCTGAATTTCAAATTCTCAGATAAAGCAATTAAATGAGTGTTATCAAGATCAAGAGGCAACCTCAAATCAAGCCTTTTTATATTACACTTGCTATGGTTTAAGAATTGAAGCAAGGATTCTCTGCTGCCACCATCATAATTTAACAAAGAATTCAAAGAAACACAATTTTCAGCAAATTTTAACAACAATACCCCATCAAGTATACCTCTACAAATTTAATTTCAAACAATAAGAAGCCCTAGTTTCGAAAGGCACGAATATAATCTTTTTTTAAAATTGAACTCTCAAACACAGATCTGATGCATCGCCAAATCCAAATCACACAAAACACAAACTAAACGCAATCGAAAAATCCCTGTTATGATATTTCACAACTCAAATTCAAAAGAAATTACGAAACCGTAGAAATCAAACCAAGATTACGAACGAAACTAAAAACCTAATCAGAAAATGGTCAATTTTTTCCTCAATCTCCAGGCTTCGCGTGCGATAGATCAAGAAATTAAACTGTAGTTAAAAATGGTTTTTTTTTTTTGTGTGGTTGCAAAAATAAGACCTAATTTTGATTAATTTAAAAAATTAAAAAATTTACCCAACTCAATCACCTACTTAATAGGTAACCGGTTAAATTTTTTAAAGGCTGAGATTGAAATCTCATTTCTTATTTTTAATCCAATGATAAAAAGAGGGATTCCTTATATGTACCTAACACAACATGTACTAATTTAAGACCTTCCCAACTAACAATAACAATCAAATCAATAACTTGTTGATGTGTAGAATTACATTGAATCATTGAATGTAATTAGCAAAAATAACTTATACACTACTATAACCTATAGCCATGCAAATGCTTAGCCCATCTCCTAGCCATAAAAGGATCATAATAATCCCAACTCTCACCACTGCTCATCCTCCCTCCTATAGAGACGGCATCCGCGGTCTCGTTTCCAGCCCCTTTATCATCAATCCGTAAAATAATCTCACCTGTCCTCACACATTCACCACCTCCACCCTCCACGTAACTATACTCCACGCATACACCTCCCGTTTCCCCCACACATAACGGAACATTCCTCTCCTCCCCGCCCCTCAGTTCTCCAATCCTAACAACACTCGTACTCTCCCCAATCTTCAATTCTATATCTTTAATCGCACCCCCTAGTGTTCTAGCAAGGAATTCCTCGAACTCATGCATGATAAACCCGTTAGAAGTGCCAAATCCAAACCGTACGTTGAACCGATGAATCGTAACCGGAACTTCATTATCAAACCGATGGTAGGATCTCGAAGGATTGTCCGTAAGATGCACTATACAAGATTGCGGGTTCTTGTGGGCTCGATCACATAGTATTTTCACTCCTTTCTTTAGTCCTTCCATTGGATCTGCGTGACCCATATAGAATAAACGGTCGATGGTTTGTAATGCGGTCCTTTTACCGTAAGAGGTCATGCGCCTGAGAGGAAAGACACGTGCTGCGGAAGACGAGTAAGTAACAATGGCCAAACGATCCATGGGCCGTAGTGAGAAAACGAGTAGTGTCATGGCTTGTTTCATGAGCCTTAGATGGGGCCCGTTTGGGCACGCGACCAAGACTAAATCGGTTGCCGGTTGATGTGCTATGTTTACATGAAGATATGCTCTTTTGTTTTGGGAGTACAGAAAAGGAGTTTCTCCGGAAGCAAGTGGAGATCCCGCCATCGAGGATGAGCTGGAAGAATGGCTGAGAGGGAGAGTTAATATGGAGAGGTGGAGCCGTGGTTGATTAGAAGAGTGGTCGGGTTCGATTGGATCATCGTCATCATATCGAGCTGAGCGGAGGAAGGAGCATCTGTGAACCCGAGAATTGGCAATGGAGTCATCGAGGATTTGGAGAACGGGGTCTGTTTTATTGTAATGGAGGGAGCAACGGGTGTTGAGGTGGCGAGGAAGTTGGGTCCATTGAGCACGGCAAATGGGGCAAGTCAGGCTGCCGTGGCGGACATTGGAGGAAATGCAGGCGAAATGGAACGCGTGGGAGCATTGAGCTGTGAATATTGCCTGGCCTTGGCTGCTACCTGAGCTGTAATTTAAGGGATCCAGACATATGGCGCATAGATTCTGCTAGATATATACATTGGAGAAAAGGAATCAGAAATCTGATAGATGCAGAAAACCAGAGAAAAAATTGGGCAAAACGGTGAAAACAGCTCATGCTATGAGATTTACTTAACGAAATCCCATTCTCCTTAAAGAAATGTACCAAATTAAAGGAGAACACCCAGTTCAAGAATTAATTAATATTTATGAGGGAGCATTGTCAAGCTGAAAGAAGTAATGGTCATAGATGATTTAATTAGTACATAATTTGAAGATCAATTTATGAACTGAAATAGGAGTATCAGTATATGTGAATAGATCATAGACAGAAATCTCTCTACGTGGCAAAAGGATATATTAATTAGAGTATATACCTTATTATTAGAAGAAGAAGGGCTGGTGCTCCAACTGCCTTGCCCCTCCGCAATTTCCGATGAGATTCTCCTCTTCTGATTTTCCAGTGGAGAAGAAAAATCGGTTGAATCACAAGTTACCTGATACTAAGAATAAATTAAAACTTTTCAACCCAATTCTTGAAGAAAAGACGAGAAAGAGAGAGAGTTAATTACAGTGGAGTTGTGAAGAGAATGGGTTTGTTGAGCGTGGCAGAAAGAGCCACATGTCTGCACAAATATTTTCTTGGCGGCTTTCTTTAATTTCCACGACGCGCCACCACTTCCTCCGCCCATTTCCACCACGACTTCCTCGATTAATTCACCAGCTGTATGTATGATTGTTATGTACTATATATGAGAAACAGAGATTTTCACTCAAATGGGTTGAAGGGGTAGAGGAGACAAAAGGCTTACATGAATTCTCTGTTAATATTATTAATGGCTTCTTTCTTTCTCTCTCTGTGTGTCTTTCCACTTGTTTTAAATTTAAGTCAGTGTTTTCTCCTTCTCTCTTATGATTGAGAGTGATGTTATCTGTTTCTTCTTTTCTGGACTCTGCTACTGCTACTATTATTACTATAACTACCTGTACCTGTACCTGGTGGTTAAAATTGATTTACCAGTTTTATTTATGGTTTTACTACTAGTAACTTAGTAATTATATATATACAGTATGTCTTTGAAACAGGAGATGAGATGATGGATGGAGTAGAGTCAAGAGTGGAGTGTAATAAAGAATCTCAACAGTTTTTCTTTGTCGGGTTCCCAAGAAAGGGATATTATTATTTGTTTTCTCATTCATTCTTTTTATAAATCAGATATACTATCAAAGTAGTAGTAGTAGTGGTTGATTGGGCACAAATTTTAAAATTCAATTTGGAAAATTAGAGTTAAATCTTTGTTTTGCAATGAACAATTAACTAGGTAAGACGCAGAAAAAAATTAAAAATAAATATTAGTAATTCTTAAAATTGATAGTTAATATTATCTTCTACAATACTCCATTAGTAGAAGAAATTAATTATGTTGAAGCCTTTATTAATGTCATCTTATGTTGTCTTTTTTACCACTACAAGTGTACACGCCACCATCATTTAACAAAGTAGGTACCGTAACGTAACATTCAATATATCTCATGATAATGAATCAACTTAATTTAATTAACATTCTAGTCTTTTCAAATATTTCGACTCTTATTGCTCGATTTCCAAATTTTCGACTCATTTTAGTAACTGGCGTGGTTCAAATTCCAATCAAAATAAATTCAAGTAGACATCCATGTTTTTAATATCGGACCTAAGATAGATTGATTGAACCGGTCAGACCATTAATCGGATCGAATAAATAAATTTAATTTTAAAATACTTATTATGTCCACAAAAATGAAACAATATCCTAAAAGAGATGACAAACATACAAAAACTTAATTCTAGTTATCATATAAGATACAATAAAATAAAAAAATTAATAACTTCTATAACATACATACTTTTGGGATATACAAAATTTAAAATCTAATCTTTTAAAATTGAATTTGCATAATATGTATAAATGTGAATTTAAAAGTTTGCCAGTTTTGATGACTCCTAAAATTATAGTTCAAAATGCAAAAGAAAATGAGAGAAATATACCTATTTAATATTAATAAAATGTAATTCCTGAAAGAGTTTAATTAAAATCGTGTCATAATATTATAAATTAAAAATTATCTTTCATTTGATGAATTAAATTAGTTAGCTATCACAAACTAATTAAGTAATAAATTAGCTTACAAATGATTTATTGGTATATGTATAATTGTTTCGTGAAGAGTAAACAACAATTGTGTGGCTCCAATGATTAGAAACCTTAAATTTTACTATGAGGTCAAGGGTTCTACTTTCAGTCCTTAAAATCATGGGTACATATATTTGTAGATTAAATTATACTTGAAAAAATAAAATTTAAAAACTAAGAAAAAAATTGAACCGATGATTCATCCGGCCGTCCTGTACGGTTTTAATAACATTGAGAGGCATCACGACCAACAAATATATTGTATACGGAGAAAACAAAATGGATCATTTAGCGCGTTAGTTCACATGTATTTGATCTCATATATATATATATATATATATATATATATATATATATATATGTTGATTATTGTCTCAATTTAAATTTTATTATTATTTTATAATTTTTAATTTTTGTTGGTAAAATTTGACTAATTCCAAAGCAAAATAAAAGTTAAGAATTGCAAGTTGTATATTCTTTTTTGGGTAAAAGAACTATCAAAGTTTATAACAGAATTCATTAAAATAAACGCATTATGTTAGCAAAGAAGAAAAAAAGGTAACAAGCTGCTAGAGGAGATAACAGAAATACCCACGAGCTAACTAGTTGAAAGAAGAAGAAAAAAATAGAACCGTTTTAGAATTTAAATTTCAAGTTTTCAGCATTATGTGATCATTCTTGTAATAAATCATAATGATTGGTTTGTGCTTTTGTGGTCATGCCCTGTCCACTTTTGCAACTTTAAATCAAACGCGGTTTAATCAAGACAAAAGCACAAATATTGGTCCTCCTCCTCCTCTTTTTTTTTAATTTTTATTTCTTTTTATTTTTTAGATATGGTCGTTATTTTAAAGAAAGAAAAATGAAATTGGAAGCTTGTTTGCTTCCACCAAGGGTTGCAAATGATTATATAAAAAAAGGGTTGAGTATGATAAATATTTAAGTTTAATTTGCATTAGTTCGAATTAGGAAAGATCAGAATTCAATTGGAAAAAAAAATGTTTTAGTTTGATTTGTTATATATACTAAAAAAATCATAATTGATTAATATTAATTTTTAATAGTATTTGATAATGATTTAAGTTCGATTTAATAATAAGTAAAAAATGATCGAATAAACTTTAAAAAGTGTAATATTCAACTCCTCCATAAAAAAAAACTCCACACACTATATTCAAATTCTGAAAATAATTGGGAATCCCAAAAAAATGGACTCTTTTAAAATCTTATTTTAGGAAGCTAATAAATTATCAAACTTATACATACATTATACATGTTCTTAGCAATCAGTATTAGTAATAATTACTGTAGTTGATTTTTGTCTGGTTTAACTATTAAATTCGGCCAAGATTAATTATGGGTGATATCCATAGTCATTCATTCGTGGTTTGCTAGTTAGTTAGAAATTGATGGGGCCACAAAAATTGAGAATTAGATTTATCTTTTTAGAAATCAATAATTTTGATTTTTTTCTTCAATATAGGTTTGTGAGGCTATAGAAATAGACAAGCCATGTTGGTTAGGTCATTGGTGAGGCAATTGATGTAGGTCTTATACCTAATTAGATTCCGAAGCAAGGTTAGTTATGCTTGCTTGAAGTCGGGGAGTTAATTATAAAGAATCTTGTTAAGCAATTTTTCTTCTTATGTATGTTTGGATGTTTTAATTAGTAACATATATGTCCTAATCATATTTTTTATTTGTAGGTTAACTAAGAATTGGATTCTTGAGTGCTACTAGCTAGTGGATAAGCCGAGTTCATTATTGGACTACTTACAAGATAAATTGTTTATTAAATTTATTGCACTATGTCATGGTCTATAAAAATATAGATTAGAACAAATTATTTTAAAGCAATATGTACAATATCCTTATTGTAAGAATAATAATCAATTAGAAAAATTTAATTAATATAAGTATGGCTAAACCATTAACCTAACCGCCCCGAATTCAAAAGATATTATACCTCTTTTGCCAAATGCCAACCCTCCCAAAAAAAATCCTCAAGAAACTTCTATTAGTTCTATACTTTCCAAGACTAATCTTTACCATTTTGAACACAAAAGTCGATGGTTATAAAAATTTGGAAAATGTCTGGACAAAGTGGTGTTTGAACTTTTGCCTCACAAAGCATTTATTGAGAAGATGATTTATTTATTTTTTCTTTAAATTGAGGAAATCCATTCCCTTATTTCTTTTTCTTTTCTTTTGGGTGATTAACTGACAAATTGGGTTTCCGACTTTTGATTGGTACTGCCACTCCTGTCCCTAGAAAGAAGAAAAAGGAAAAAGAGAGAACTGGGGGCTGTCTTCAAACAGCAAATCCGTGTCTTTTGCCACCACAAAAAATTAAAAAGAAAAATATTATGCTTCTATCGATGCACATAGAAGCTTGTGTTATTTTTTGACCGAGTCAAACAATTTGTTACTACTATATATACAATAAACCAAGTTTAAATAACATTTGTTGCGTACAAGTAATTTTTAAAATTTGATTCAAGCTCCATTATGACGTTCGTGATTTCTTTTAAGAACTTAAAAGATAATATAAGTGATTTTTTTTTAAAATTAGATTTAACTCAATTTATTTCCAACAATAATTCTTAATACTATTGGAACAGATTTTTTAGTGTCTACATGGATTTGGTGTCAGGTTAGACTGATCTTTGTGTCATTAATTAACATATGGATGATAATTTTCTCGAGACATATCTTCCAATGATTGTTACCTCAGCTTTGGCTGCTTCAAATTACTACTTCTATATAAATAAATAAATATGATACAGTATCTTTCATTTTTATTTACTATTTGACTGAATCTTCTTTATCCATGCTTCTCGATGTTCCTTCTTTTGTTACAGATTTTATCTGCTTTTGAGTTTTTAGAGGCATTGAATTGCCTATAGCCGGGAAATTAAAAGGTTATCAAATAGATAGATGGTACCCTTTCGAATTTAGTTTTGAAGGAGAAAATATATATATATCAAATACACTTCATAATAAGATCAATATTTGCACATGATGGTATGTTAGAAATATTAAATTTTGTTTCTTTCTTTTTTTTTTTTCCGAAATATTTTTTAATTTTTTTCGAATATTTTTTTTATTAAGTTGACCGAAACATATGTAAGAACACGAAACTTTAAAGGTCATTCAATAATCATAGTAGGCCAAGAATAAATTAAATGGTACTCTTTTTACAATCAAATCAAACAAACTTATCAAAAAATAAATTATCTAATAATTCAAATCTGATTCAGATCTAATAAACCAATGTCATCTATATGTAGCTATTAACTGAAAAAAACAAATGGACCCATGTCAATAAATATGAGCATCAATTTCATTAGAAAAGTTATTTTTTTCACAATTTCGTGTATTTTTTATTTATTTTTATATAAAACGGTGATATAATTCATCAATATTTTCTCTTTTCATAAGTGATTAGGATTAGCAGTAAAATAATTATTTTTGATATGGTATTTATTATAACTTGAATTATTGTCTTGATATCATATTATCATACTTGCAATTTTGTTACTATCATTCATTCTTAACTCAAGATTTTCTAGGGAAAAAAATTGGTCATGAGATAACAATTAGTTGGAAAATTCTTGTCCAAGTCTGGCTTGGCCAAACCCATTCAACCACCAAGCAAGTGTATTGCACTTGCTTTGTGATTGGTCACTTTTCTGGATGTTACATCCAATCCCAAAACAAGTGTATTACACTTGCCATGTAATTAGTTTGAGTTCGGCCAAACCCGATCTGGGTAAGAATTTTCCCAATTAATTTATGAAATAAAACTTCAAGAAATGGATAAGAATCTTTTTATTTTTTATTTTTATAATAGTTGATTACATATACTAAAACTTAAATTAAATTATTATTTTGTAATGACGTCACATTGGTTGAACCAGTGATTAAAACGATTAAATCAATAAAACCAGTAACGCTATCGATTCGATATTCGATCTGGTTTTTAAAACATTGCTCACACGTAAAACTTGTTCCATAGTTCTTCAACATAAAAAAAGCCTAGTATTCAACAAATGCTTCAATTTATTTAACACATTAATTTGAAAAACAGTGACAGTGAACTGTTTAATCAAAATTACTATGTACATTATTTAACAGAGAAGATTGAAATCACAGAGTTTCTTTCTCGTCACCAAAAAAACATGTACTCAGTAATTGAATTCACACAATCTCAAGAATAAGAATACAGCTTAGAAACAGCAAGACAAATATTTGAAAGCTTCATCAAGCTGTCGTTCTTCTTCGACATCGGAGAATGCCCATGGAAAGCTGATTCACAGGCGCGTGCACAACCATCAACATCACGGGCCACTTTATCAAACCCGTAGAACGACTCTGAATCCAAATCATTCAGTGCTTCGGAAAGCGCCCGAACCGCCTCCGCATAATAGCCCTTGCATTTCTGCAAGCCGTCATATATTTCAGACTTTCGACCCCTTGATATTGTTTCCATAGATTTCAACTCTGAATCAATGTATCTTTTCGTATCGCTCGCGTTGGTGTATGTCTGTCCGAAGGCTATGTAAGAGAGAACGTATCTATCGGCATCTGAGGCGCGTGAGTCGGAGTAAACGACGCTTTGGCAGAAGGCGAAGTTGGTGGTGGTTTGGCAGATTTCGGTGGCCAATTCGGTGTTGCTGACGGCGGAGGAGAGTGCTATTGAAGTTAAGCAGAAAGTGATGAGAGGAATAAAAATAGCCATTTTTCTTTTTCTTGATTAATTGGGGGAAAAGAGAAGAATTAAGAAATGGTGATAAGGTTGTATTTTATGAGGACAGATAATACTTGGAAGTTGGAGGACGTTTTACTGTGGTATCACGTGAATTGAACCTTATTGTTTCCTTCTCTTTATAGCACATATTTGCAATTTTGTCCCACATGTTTTTTCCGTAGAAAGATGCATCCTCATATTAATATATTGTGTATTTATGGCTTTTCATTACTAATTTCGAGGGCATTTTTGCCCCCTCACTCTAAATTATAATTTTTCGCTTTATATAGCGCAATATATAATGATTCATTTTGTCCCTCTTACACATGTATTTTTAACAGCAGAAGTCGTGTGGATTTAAAAAGGGCATATAATTGATAACTACATATTTATCTTCAAGAAATTAGATAAAATTAGATAATTTTTAAATTTTAAATAAAATATGATAATAAATCTTATTTACATATTTATTAAATCAATTTTTTCTACATGCTATTAGAAATTAAATGTAACACTTTATATTATTTTTAAACAAAAAAAAATTGAAGGAAAAAACCCTCCTCTTTCCCATCACCCCGCCACTGACTCATCAACCTCTACCTAGGTTCTGCTGCCAGCCTGTGATCGAGTATTCAAGGCCGACGATGGTGGGGTGGGGGAGATGGGGGTGGCGATGGCGATGGCGCTGGCGCTGGGCAGGAGTGGGGGATTTTTTTTAAAAAATTCTTCTTTTTATAGATATATTGAAATTTATTAAAGTTTAGGGGTTAATATGCAATTATAATTTTTACATCTAGTCCACATTAATCCCAAAATTTTGAGTATATGGCCTGGCCTGCATATGATGCTAATTCGGGCCAATATTAGTTCAATGATTTATATTTGTTGAAACATTAACAATTCCACAATTATATTGAATTTTTGGTGGGGTAAATATGTAGCTACTGAATTTAAATTTAGACAAATTGTCAAATTCATAGTTTTGGGGGTAAACAAGCAATAATCCATTTTAAAATTTATATAGACTTTTGGCGTTAAATTAAATATTTAAGAGAGACTAAAATGAACCGCTATATTGTATTATATAAATCACTTGCACATGAGATTTGAATAAAAACTGTCAAAGCCACTTGGATTTGGCAGATTGACATTAAGTTCATAAAATAAAACAATTACTATTACATAATTTAATTAGATAGAAGATTCCTTGTGAATTTCCTAGCCAGTTCTTGTGTACAATTCTAGGGGAGGGAAGTTTAATGATACTGTTTGGACATGTTCCCCATGTTGTATTACAAATAAATAGTTTGAGATATCACATTTACTTTCACAACTTTGTCTAAGAAAAAATAGTTAAGAATATTTGAGATGATGAGCATCTCTGTTAAAACTTTTTATTCTCTCATTTTTCTTCTTCTTCTTCTTCTTCTTCTTCATCAACTTGTCCGAACAAAGTTAAATGGATCAGGTAGTTATGCAGTTTCTGACAACGAGATTCATGAAAGATGTGGGAGAGATTAATTGTAGATGGTATGCAGAACCAGATGGCGTGTGTTTGATGGTGATGAGAATTCCTATTCCAAGGAAAAATTAAAGTAAATGCATGTACATGTGGTTTATCGCCTGACTGCATGGTTGCCTATTTATTATAAACATATAGTGTATGCATTTTCCCAATCAATTGAGATTTTAAAAAATTAGGGAATCATGTTATTGCATAACTGGTTGCAGTAGGAAACATAATGGTGATGCAATGAACTCAAGAACTTGAATAGACAAAACTTTGTACTTAAAACCATTTACAAAAACATGATCATTTCTGCAGCTCTGCAACCATCAATACAAAAGAATAGATATTTAGAAGTAAGGTACTTTACCCGATATTTTACATAAATAACATGCAATATTCTCATTTACGGAGTGATGTTGCATTCCCGTAAATATACTTGATCATAATCCACATATTTGGCCCAATAGTTCCGGAACTTTGGTATGCCTATCTCAAGCCATGGTTTCAAGTCTCCATTGTAATGTATGACTGCTGCTCGTTCGATATCCCTTTGAGCTACATTTGGATTATACCCAAGTCCCAATACATGCCAAGATCGATCAAGAACATGAGTTCTGTTCCAAAAGGTTAGCAGTCCAGGTGGCAGCGTCCCCAATTTCCATAGCTGCCTGTCATGATTCTGAGCATAAAAAACATTGTCAACAAAAGAATAAAAATTAATCAAAATCATACATCTTGCCTGTCAGAAGTAAAATATTACCAGATTCTGCCATTCATGATACACCTTCGTAATATTTTGCTTCCGCCACTCTTTCAAATCGAAAATATTCATCCCAAATGCCCAACCACAAGCTCGAGGATCAAATTTTTTCGAAATAAGAGGGTTCGAGAAATTGAGGTAGCGATCAAAGCGGTGAAAGCTTTCACCACATGTCTCGACTACTCCAATGACTTTACCCTTTAGGTCAAGAGACCAAAGGCCAGTGAGATCCTTTTGGACTACAATATCATCATCCAAGAACAAAACTTTTTCGAGCTTAGGGAAAATTTCTGGTAGGTAAAACCGGAGATGATTCATGATAGAGAGGTATTTGGGATTTCTGAATTTCATGTTGGAATCAGACTCCGTACGGCGATTCTTGAAGTAATATTCGATCATTGAAGGAGATCCCAACTGCTTGAGAGCTGGACTATAACTTGAATTTAACCATGTGAACTCTTCAACATTTTGAACTTGTACTGTAGCTTTGCCAATAGGATTTGCCAAAAACCACATTTTCATTGCAGCATAATTCAGCCTATCAGTTACCATATGGAACACATGCTTAGAGGAATCCTGCTCAGGACACAGAGAGTTAAATCAGCTACTGGGAAATTATCAAAAAAAAAAACAGCTAATGGGGTATCAAACTAAATTATATTTTAAGACAAATGAGCAAATTGCAAAAATACCCCATGTGCTTTGCCTAACTGTAAAAAAACAAGTGTTTTTTTTAATTAGCAAAACCTCCCTGTGTTCCTTTACTTTTTATTATCAAAAAACCCCATTTGAACATAAATAAATAGGGAAGTTATTGCCAATTCTTTAAGTGAAAAGGGGGGTTATTTTACCGGGGGGATATTGTCAATTTTTTTGGTGAATAGGGGTATTTTTGCTAATTAGGCAAAGCATAGGGGGTATTTTTGCATTTCACTCTAAGACAAATATAGATCAATTATAATCAGTATTCATTGGATGAAATAGAATAAAATTAAGAATTCTTCAACTTCTAAAAAAAGGAACATATTAAAAATATTACTAGGAAAGAATCTTCTTACCTTTGCATGGGTTATTGTGGAGTTTACAACAACCGCAGCTGCCAATATGTTGTCTGAAAATAAGGCATAGTGGTATAGTTTGGGATCATCAAACTTTTCTTTGTTCGGAAAATGTTGTTGAGATGAGTTCAGCATGAAATACTCTGTTGAAAGGCGTAAAGGAAGACAGTGAAGTCCTTTAGGCATAGTCTTGGCAGTTAAGTGTGTCAAAAACAAGGTCTGTTTCTTGTGGACTCGGAGCTGCTCCTCAGCAGAATGAAGCATCGCCCTAAGTTTCTTGACCACAGCAGCACAATCATCTAGTATTTGTTTGCCTATCAACAATGTTTGCTCCATTGCTTTCAACTTCTCATAAGCACTACATTCGGTCAAAAACCAAATCAATTCAACACTAAGTGAGCACTAAGAAGTCAATTTTAAGTGGACTTAGAACCCCAACAACTACAACATAGGTATATATATACAACAATAACACTAACTTTCTTGGCAGCTCAGAATCAACTGTGGCAGCTCCAAGTGCTCGTTGAACTTCTTTCATACGTAATCTGAGCTCCCTTATAAAGTGGGGATTGTTTCTAGTGGATGAGAGGGAAAGATAAACCTTTCCTCGAAGGAGTTGGTCCTTAAGCTGAAGAACACGAGCATCTGGCAATAATGTTTGTACTTCAGTCTGTTTTTCAGTTCTAGCTTTGATCACTTGTTCTCTTGGAATGCTTCTGTGGGAGGTTCTGGAAGAGCGACGTAGATGTTTTAGTCCCTATAAGAAATATCAGATCAGAAAGAAAATTAACAAAAAGGCCGAAAATTTAAACATGTCAACATGCAGTCAGTTTTCAACACCAGAGTTAAGAGAAGCATAACTTGATTATGAATTGCTTGCCCAAATGAAAAACCATGAAATTCTAAGAAATTTCTTCACTGAGAATGAGTAAGATATTGCAAGAGGTTTAATAAAAACTCCACAATATAATCTTACAATTTTATCTGAACTGTTTTCAGATGTGCCCACAGAATCATGTGAAGTAATTTCTATCTTGACAACGTTTTCTCCACCCAACTTTCCTGTATTCCCAATCGATTCAGATTTCTTTGAATGTGTGGTCTGCGATTCAGCTGAATCAGCTTCATCTGCAATATTAGTCACCTGCCTTATAGGATTCTCATCTGAAGACTGCTTGATGCCACTACTGCTCGAAGTTGATGAGTTTGTAGTTTTATCATCTGCAAATTCTGTTATTATTAAATTGAATGAATCATAACTGAAATTCAAATTCAATACAGTATTTAAGGGGAAAAGATAATGAAATAAATCAAAACCTTCAGTGAGTTGTCTAGTAACATGAGCGTTCTTTCCAGATGAAGCATCGGAGTAATTGGAACTAGATTCATTTGAATTTTCTGAATAAACTAAGCCCAATGGCTCTTTCAGTGCTGTAGATGACTCCTATCAAGTTAAAACCTTAATAAGAACAAATTAGAAAAACCAAAGATCTAGAATCTACACACAAACCATAGACCACAAAGAAGGAAAAGGGAAAAGGGAATATCAAGAAATCTAACCTGTGGTAGCACATGTAATGGCCTGACTTCACCAGCAAATGTCTAATAAAACAGCAATTTTCAAGAATTCAACACCCCTCAGAAACACAAACACAAATTACATAATTATCAGGTAAGAGAATCAGTGATTAAGAAAGACTTACAAAAGTTGATACATCTTCAAGGAACTCATCCTTAGCTGTAAAAGCAGCAGAAATACATGATCAATCAATCAAAGGATATTTACAAAGAATACAAATTAAACAAAATGAGCAAGAGGGAAAATCGATCATTACAAGAAGATGAAGTGAAATAGACACCAAGAGTGTGAGTGAAGAGAATGATAGGGGCGAGAACTGTAACTAAAAGAAGGAAAAGCACTGATTTTCTGAATTTCATCTTCATTTTCTTATTCTTTCTATCCTCAATTACCACTCCACCATCAAACTACCAAACTTGAAGAGTACAAACAGACTCATAGATAGAAATAAATCGAGCTTTAATAAATTAAATAAAGAGAGCTACTTTATTTTCACTAGATTTCAGTAGATAAAAGAATACCCAACAAAAGAATGTTATAATTTGGAATGAAGAAAACCCAAGATAATTAAGGTGCACACACTTTGCACGGTAAGAACCAACGGAAACAAATAATGACGAATAAGAAATGAAAGAATCGATTATTAACCCTAACTGTGAAACGGTACTAAATTTATTTAAAACACGGTAAATCTAAGAAAGAAAAAGAATTGAATTTGAGATGTGGATGTGAGCTTTGGTGTACTACTTTTATGTAAATTTGTGCCGTGTGTGTGTTTTAGGGGTGTTCATTAACCCGCCTAACCCGCCCGACCCGCTCAACCCGACCCGACCCAACCCGAACCCGACGGTTTTTATTTTTATAAAACTAGTAATGGGTTGAAATTGTGACCACCCGAAAGTTATGGGTCGGGTTGCGGTTTTAATGGTTAAAAACCGCCTCTAACCCGACCCATCCAAATATTATATGTTTTCTCTACCCAACACCACTTACCAAACAAAATATTGAGAAATAATTAGGATTTTCCATCTCTAAGCTTCATGCCTGCTCCACTCTCCAGTTTTATTCTCCAATGCGCCTCTCCTCAAAAATTAAGATTCAAAATCTGTTCTCAATTTTCATCACTCATAAGTCACACCAAACCATATGTGCGAGCCAAGGATAGGAAATTTGAGCGAGCAAGAGGAAAGAGGAAAGAGGAACATCAAAGTTTTCTAAGTTTAAGTTATTCATAGTTATTAAGCAAGTACCCTATTTCATTTGCTGGATGTTTAGTTTAAATATCTTGCCACACTTACCTTATTTTACGTGCTCTTGTTAACTGTAGATCCCTTTTTTTTGCAGTACACAAAAAGAGTTTGGAGAATATTTGAGTTTAAAATATATTTAAATTTTATTTTTATTTCTATAAAAAAAAAGAGTATTGTAACTTATGCATCAATTAACTTATTAATTTTTGCACTGTATGTATGTAGTTTCTTCTTATAAAACAATTGTAGGAATTGATCCTACCCATAAAAATCACCCCCTATATGCTTCAAGCTTATGGACACTTCAAGCTCGTACCTTCGTACCAATGATTAATTTTGTTGAACAACGCGGATTGGAGAATTGTGTAGCTAGAAATTATAGTTGCAAAATGGGCTGTTAACCATGAGTTTAAGTATTTTTTTTTTATTCTTCCTAGTAAGATTGAATTTTATGTAGTATAAGTTAGTTGAATATACTATATTCAATGGTTCAACCCGCCAACCCGCCCGTCACCCGCCCACACCCGCCTCACCCGAACCGCGCGGTTTATGAACTTAAAAATATGGGTGCGGTTTGAAATTTTGGCAACCCGCATGTGTCGGGTCGGGTTGATTTTTTCGTTGTCACCCGCTAAAACCCGACCGCGTTCACCCCTAGTGTGTTTTGCTCTCCCTTCTTATACATGTTTTACTCATAAAGGTTTAGGGCTTGTTTGTTTCGGTCTACCATGCTTTTATAAATTTGAAGGATTTTTCAAATATTCTCGATTTTATGCATTTGAAAAGAATTTGAATTTGTCTGAATTCTTAGAGATAAAATGAAGTAGATTCATTTTTTAGTAAGTTGTAATATTTCTTTAGAGATTACGAAAAATAGAAATATTGTAAGAGACGTGTTAATTTACATCAATTCAAATTTATTAAGAGAAATAAATAAGTAAATATATGTTATTTTACGTCAAATCGAAACATAAATTTGTTTAAATTTTCTTTAGAAATAACAAATAAGTAACTTTTCTTAAGATAACATTATTTTAAAAATATTGTTTGTTTAGTTTTAAAAAAGGACTAAGAAGATATTGAAATGCTCTTTAGAAAGTGAGATAAATATACATTTAAATGTTTTTCTTAATATTTATTTTATTTATGTTGGTTGAAGAAAAGTTTTTTATATTTATCAAGGCCGTGTGTATTTACATTTTCCTTTATTTTGGTTGAGTGCCTGCAATTTTGTTTCGTTTCATGCGATCCTATTATGATAATTTGGTATTAATCTTGTGTCTCCATGTTAATCTTTAATATGTTTCGGTTCCATTTTTTTGGTAATATTTTAGTTATGGTGTTGGAGGTCGATTTGAACCCGATTTGGGCCAAATTTTGACCGAATGTCTTCTTTTACTTCGTGTTTCAAACATGTTTAATTTTTGATTTTTTTATTTTTTATTGTTTTACCCTTGTTAGTTATTTTGTCCAGCTTGTGGACTATTTTCAATTGGTTATTTATTAGCTATTGAAATATTGAGAGTGTGTCCCTTATGATTTCGTTTCTTGCAATCCTCTTCTTGTAATTTTGTATTAATCTTGTGCATGCGTGTTAATCACTAATTTGTTTCGACAACAATTTTTGCTATTTTTTAGAATATTTGAGTTATGGTTTTGGAGGTCGATTTGAACCCGATTAGGGCCAAATTTTGGTTGAGTTATTTTATTTTGTGCTTTAAACTTGTTAAGTTTTTGGATTTTGCCATTTTTGACATATTTTTACTGTTTTACTATTCTTGGCTATTTAGTCTAGTTCGTGGACTATTTTCAAACTGGTTAATTAAATGTTATTGAAAAATTGAGAGTTTGTAATTTATGGTTTCGTTTTTTGCAATCTGTTTCTGATAATTTGATATTCATCTTGTGTCTCCATGCTAATCACTAATCTGTTCTGGCTCTCATCTTTGCGATTTTCAGTAATACTTTAGTTATAATTTTGGAGGTTAATCTGAACTCGATTTGGACCAAATTTTGGTCGAGTGTATTATTTTATTTCATGCTTCAAATAAGTTTACTTTTTGATTTTTATTTTAAATCTCTTTCGAGACGCATCAGACATATTATATGAAAACTCTTTGTTAGTGATTTTGAAAGTCAAAGTATATCCCAATTTAAATGTTACTGTATTTTGAATTCAGTCATCTATATGTTATGTAGAATTTGGATCAGGCTCACTCTGATTGTTCATTGAATTAAAAAGTTTTAATCTATACACTTCAAACTTTTAATATAGAAGAGTAGTGGTACTAATTGAACTTGTTATAGCATTTGAATAAAGATATCAATAGTGACTACTCTACTGTATATATACACGCTTTCAATCCAATTAATTACCCTCTTTTTACCTAATTAAAGTCCCTGGTCCAATTATTTAATCGAAAGGAGTTTTATACGTGGACGGTATTTAACTTTTTGTTTTAGTTAATACAAAAAATAACTAGATAATACATATATAATTATGAAATAATAGCACATTGGTTGTTATGTAACTATTGAAGTTGTCATAAATCATCAGTTTGTATGACATACTATTACTTACTATTTTTAAATTGTTATTACAAAAAAAAAAAAAAATCAAATATCCCAAAATTATGACATTCTGAATTGGTGAGCAAAGTGAGTATTTTTAATCAAGTATAAAACAAAGTATGTATGTATATAATTGGTTAAAAAAGCGGCGATGCTTTCATTTCATACTTAATTGGCGAGGGTCTATTTTAATTACTATAGGAATATAGAATTTGTATTATTATCAACTAGATTTTGAGAAACCAGGACTATATTAAACGTAAATGACCAAAAAATCCAACTAGCTAGTTAATATGGCTTATTCTGAAATCATGAGTACAAAATTTTTAATATGGCTTATTCTGAAATTATGAATAAGATTTTTTCTTTAATTCTTTTACTATTCGTTTGTTTGTCTTGGTCTTAGAAAAATAACAATGTATTTGCGTCGACATACTCAAAATTGAGATGACCCATAAATCAAAGATAATATATATATTTCGATATCCGAAATCCTATGAATCATGTACTTGTTATTTAAAGATGTAATTTGCTGATAATATGTTGTCCCAAATGCTAATGCAGTTGTATAAGTCCCGGTCATAGAACAAACTTATATAATTATTTTGATTTGCTGATAATATGTTGTTAACTCAAAGATAGACGTTTTTATTTTAAAGAAAAGTGACCATAGGCTTAATTTAACTCATAATTTGATTTGCTATGCCTGAAACTTTGCCACGTATTTGTTCAAAATTTGGGTATATGTTAAGTTAGCCACTGAAACGCATAAGAAAAAATAAATTTACATATCGCGCAATAGTATGAAAAACATATACCCGTCAAAAAAAAAAAAAGAAAACTTGTTTGATATAAAATACATACCACAAATTTTATCCATGAATAAAGACTTATTAAATTCTATTGTTTTTGTGAATAATGATCATACGCAATTAATTTCATCATACGTAATTAATTTCATCATGTGTGTGTCAGTGTGTTTTAATTTATTGCTGTACCTTGACACTTTAGTATGGATCAGGTCATTCTATATACATATACTACAAAGCATGTTTGCATAATATCAGCTGTACCCAATTTCGTACGCAACGCCCACAACTATACGCCACTTCCATAATTAATTTATTAGTATTTCTTTTCTTTCAGGGGGAAAAGAAAAAGAAAAAAGCAAATTAATCGTGTGAACGTATATAATAACCATTCAAGATCAAATACCATCTTAATTTCCTTTGATTTTGAAAAAACAACTAATTAGATTAGGATTTCATGATCAGCATTTGACAGAAAATGTTCACCTAGACATTGCACTAATATAATAATGCACCACATCATTAAATGTGATGAAGTCATACTTCGAGAATGAATGATATGATGTATTAATAATCATAACGTTTATAGTAATTTTTTTCTAGACAAGATTTACATACATAAGAATTTTCGTATTTGACATATTCAATTAACATAGTAGTTAATTTGTAATGACATTCAAAATAAGAACTAATTAAGGTGTGTTGGGAATTCTAGGTAAAGGATTGTACTTATTCAATTCCAAACAATTTCCGACCCGTGACTAAATAAGTCCATATTAATTTCAAGAATGAATAATTACCTGCTGATCAGTTGATTGCTGCTGTAGGACAAAAATTAAGTGCAATGAACATTAGAACAACATCTTCCCAATTATCATGAACATGAACATATATATACATATATATATATATATATATATATATATATATATATATATATATATATATATATATATATATATATATATATATATATATATAATATGATGTGATTCCTATATATCCTTTTTGGGATAACTTTGTTGGAATTGGAAGTGGTTTTTAATTTCTTCTTTTGCTTCAATATGAATTAAGATGGTATTTCTGTCAATTAAATAAACATAACAGACGTAGACGTAGAGTGTGCGTATGTACAATTAATTAAAATGCACACCATCCGTCATGCCCGAAATTCAAACTCTCCATCTTTAGATCTCCTCTGAGTAAATTAAATTCATTTGGACATTCACAATGTCATTAATATCTCTTCTCTATCCATCTCTCTCGCATATATATATTAGAAAATTTTATTTTGGAAACCAAAATAAAGCGCCCGATCGAAAATCGAAATGTATTAGTGGAAAACTTCATTTTTTTTTTTAACTTTCATGAGATTTTAGTTGAATTGAATTTAATCATAAACTTCTTGACTTGTCTTCGTCTTGGCTTAGCTCCGGAAATTTGCAATAGAAAATGAGTACGTAGCTGCAATAAAATCTGATGAAGAAATTCATTGCAATTTTCAAACTTTTATAATTTATATGCAAGATAAACCTATTTATGTCGAAGAAAATGTGGTGATATAACTAAATTCTCTGGATTTTGTTTTTCTTTGGCACTTTCCTCAACTAATTTCTACACCACATAACCTGATTTTCATGCATACATAATATGTATTAGGAAGCATTTACTTTTCCATATTTAACTCATGTAATTGGTGCGGGCAAGGTAACTCGTCCTCACATGCGGGACGACCCTGAAATCATACTTTGTTTACCTTCTTAGAATGTTTTAAAGCATCAATTTTGTAGAATGTGTAATTGTTAAGGAAAAAGTTGATGAGAGAATTGGACTTGTGTTACCAAATTATATGCCGATTCTTACTTGTAGTACCATAAGAAATTAAAAATCGGGGCCGACACATTTGATTACATAATTTAAGAATTTGATCACTTTTCGTACCACCGTTAAAAATGGATGTTAATCGATGATGTATCAATTAAGTGTTATTGCAAAATTGATATCATTACTTATGTTAATAATATTTTCTATTTTTTTAATTATAATTATCTTGTTAATAATATTTTACTTTATTTTTTAATAAATATAAATATATTAATATTCTTATATGAATTTTAGATTTTAATAAAATGTGTTTTATTTTATATAATTTGTCGTATTTATATTAAAGTATTATTTTTCTATTAATTTGTTAGTAAATTTGAAGATATGGGATTACTTTGACAACTTGAAATCTTTGGGATATAATTGTCAGTCAACATAAATAAGTATCAATTTTGCAATAACACTTAACTGCCACGTCATCAATTAACATCCATTTTTAATGATGGTATCAAAAGTGATTCAATTTCTTAAATTTTGATATCAAATGTGTCGAACTCAATTTTTATGATACCACAAGTAATAATGAACATATAATTTGGTACAACAACTTCAATTCTCTCAAAAATTGCTGCATGAGAAAACATTTGTTATCAAATTTATCTTAACGTCATGCAATTTAATTATAAACCTCTAGGTAGTCTTTTTGCATCAATTTAGTGCACTTGTCTTCTTGCTAAAAGAAGTTAACACCAAGTGATCATATAGTCCAATAACAAACTTCACTTTTGCAAAATTAGTTTGTAATGTAATATTGAATAAACTAGTCATTCTTCCAAAAATTCTATCCCACACTATATACAATGTAAATAATAGGTATATAAATAACAACTTATCTTCCATTGTAAATCAAAACATAAATTTTAATCTAATTGTTATACATTTTTTTTTTTAAAGAAATGATTATTACATTAAATATTATTATTACATGATACAACTAAATAAGAAACCCGTGGAATCAAATTAAAAAAAAAATCAATAACCAAACACTAGTATTAACCTATAAGCATACCCACATTAGTTGGAATTGAACCCATAACCTCTTAGTTCCGGAACATCATCCTAGCCAACGGGTTATGGCCTTATTGACTTATTGTTATACATTTAGCATAACCAAATTATTGCCAAGAAAACATAAGCAGCTATGATACAATATAATCACATTTTCATTTCAAATCGCCAAACATGGTAAAATGTAGTTTCTCACAACCCAAAAGCCGTATCTTTGTACAACAAACAACAAATGTATCTCAATATTTTGTCAAATGTACAGTAAAGTTGAATGTGAAGTGCAATAAGTGAAGAAATAACATGTAACATTGCAATGCCAAGTTTTGGGATATAAACATGAAGCATGGAAAAGCAAAGGAAATGTTTCAGCTTTGCTTGCAAACAAATCAACTGCAGCAACCTCCACCTTGAGAAGAACGTACCCCGCCGCTAGATGGGCCTTGAACTCCACCATAACCGACTTTTATTCCATAAGACTGCAAGAAGAAGAACAAAAAAGATTGATTTGAACTCAAGTATTGCAACAAGATAACAATTTTTTGCCCCAAACCAAAGATCAGAATAATCAAGAAAACTTTGAAGCAACTAAACACTACTACAGTGTCCATGAAATCATGCTCTACTCAGAGAAAAATCTAAAAGCAATTGCACATCCCTAAATAAGAAGGCAGTCAATATTTGTTTGAGCAAGAGTAAGGGGACTATCAAGGGGAGAAGTAAGAAGCTAACCTCATTTGACACGTCAAAAACCCCATCCTGAATCTTCTTGTATATCGTAGTAGCAGTTTGGATAAATGCCTGCAGATAATGTTTTGCAAATGTTAAATAGAAAGGACAAATGCAAATATTTAGCATAATTTTAAACCTTCTGTCGTGGAAGAAGGTTTAAATTTCTGAAATACAATTCAACACCTCCTCAACATTCTGAGCAGTTTTTGCGGATGCTTCCATGAAAATCAATCCATTTTCTCTTGCAAATTGTTCTCCTTCTTCTGTGCTAACGGCCCTTCTGTGAGCAAGATCACACTTGTTGCCAATCAGCATAATTGACATGTTTGGATTTGCATGCTGCCTTGCATCTTCTAGCCAACTAGCCAGGTGATTAAATGTTTCCCTCCTGACAAGAGGAAAAAGAGGAGGAAATAGGGACAATCAGAAACAAAAGTATTGATTTCTATCATATATCGATTGGCATAACAAGAAAGAGGATCCATGTAGTATCTAACCAAATAAGTATGAGATACAAATGTTGAATCATTATGCAGATGAGATAGTATGACATGTAACTGTTGAATCAACATACATATGAGATACATAGTTGAATCGAGTTAAGACATTAAGCTTAGTTTTTCTCAATATTCCTTCAATAATTATGAAAATAACGAAGGATAATTATCATGAGAGCCGATTGCATACCCAAAGATTTCTTTTTACATCCTATAGTCTATACTAACACTCATATTTGATAGGAGGTTTAGTCTAGAGCGTCTATACTTACACTCATATTTGATTATTGATAAGAGGTTTTGTCTAGAGCAACCCCCTTCCCCCACCCACACAGCATGTAGAACTAATCCACTGGTAAAAGTAGGCAGTAAAATTAAAAATCAACGTTTTAAGAATTATAGTTTGATACAGACAGAGAGCAAGAATTTTTTAATATCAAGTCTCAAAATGACCAATTCTCTATGCGAAAGATTGTCCCTACATACACAGTACCTGGTTATATCATAGACCAGAAGTGCACCAGCAGCTCCTCTGTAGTAAGATCTTGTGATGGATCTGAAGGATTCTTGACCAGCCTGTAAATATGAACCAAAATTCAGTTTTTAAAAACTTCGCTCACCAGCTTTATAACCTACAAAAGATACCCATACAGACAACAATTCCCATAGTAGCTACAATGTATCAATAAGGACACCCATAACAGTGTGTACTGATGGCAATTACTACGTCAAAGAAGCTGGAAGGTCTAGGAACAAATTCAAAGAAGTAGAATATACATAGAGTTACTAATACGTCCAAAGGAAATCTGATAATATTTGACCTCAGATTTATATTGTATTTTCATCCTAAAAGTGCATAAATATCTGCTTCAGACTCTTCTGATATCATCACCCTATTCACTTTCTTTGATTTTAAAATTCAAAATTAATTATAAAATAATCAACAATATCACAATTCACATGCCAATGTCACAATAGGTAGAAGAATATGCTTGCTACCATTGTAACCTTTTATTTCTGCGTTTCTCTCCATGCTTTAAGAAGCTGTAATCACAACACATAAACTAACAAAAATTTTAACTTTTAAGAAGAATGCTCAACAAAATTCAGCTGCAAGAGCATGGAGCATAGTCCAAGAGAGTACCATAAAATACCAGTTTTGGACACAACATTTGCCTAAGATACATGACAAAATACACTATTGTTGGCTCAGGCCTAAAGGAATATGACTGTTTAAGGAAAATGATAAAATGCAGCCTTTATAATGATCATTTGAAAAGAAGTCTTAATGAATAACTTTCCAACATTTACAGTAACTGAATCAATAAAAAAGATGTGTATGTTAGTTTCAACTAATCAAACCAACATATAAATTAATAAAATGTAAAATCTTCCGTTTAGACATAGAGCACAAGAAAACCCACCGTGTCCCATATTTGAAGCTTGATGGGCTTATTGTCAATCGTGATCATCCGGGCACCAAACTCAACTCCAATAGTTAAGTCATGCACTGGCTGGAAACGCTTGTCAGTAAATTGAAGAAGAAGACATGATTTTCCAACTCCTGAGGAAGAAAATTTTAGTCAATGTATATTGCTCTATCCTCGAAGTTTTAAAGAAAAAAATCCGAAGTGAAACAAAACACCATGACCTATGAAGGCTTCTGAGACTTTAAACAATAAAACAAAGACCTTAACAAAAATCAATTGCAAAATTAGTGGCCTTCGTTAAGTATTAAATTCATCACCTATCAGTTAAACTAATAATGAAAAGTAAATCAAATTTCACTTATCTGCCTTGTGTATATAAATGAGAAACTTCTGAACATATCATCCATGTAGTAGGAACAGGTGGGGACTTGACAAATGCCAGGCTCAGAATTAGCACCAAAGAAATCCACAAACATATAAGTGACAAGGGAACTATGGTAAGCGATTAAAAGAGACGTGAGATACAAAGTCTGAGTCACAAACTAAATTAGCCAGTAAGTCAATTCACTTGTCCTTCATCTCAATCAATAAACAAGGCTAAATTTTTTTCCAGCAAATCTAAATTGAATTCAGGCCTGAAGTTCAAAACAAAATCATCTAAAGAATCCAATTTCAAAGAGAAGACTCAAAGCTTGGAGAGAACAGCAACATACCCCTCCTTATATGTCTTTACTGCTGTCTTCTGATCTATTATTCATCTACTAAGTCTTTTTCAAAAAGAATCAGACAAACAGAAACCTGAGAAAGCAAAGCTAATCTTCCACAAAACGTTCGATCAGTACCTATTATACTATTAAATAGCTTTGCAATTTCAACAATGGCACCTTAAGTAACATGCTAATACAATCTTATTTAAAAAACCTTATTCGTCAAATTAAATGATCGGAAAACAGAAACAAGCAGAAAGGGAAAAGGGAATATCACATCTAAGAAACGAGAAATTACCGGTATCGCCGATGATAATATACTTGAATAGATACGCATAAGACATATTTTGCGGCGGATCTCAAATTCTGAGAAAAAAATCGAATTCGATGCACAGGGAAGTTTGAAGAGGATGATAAAGAAAATTGTATTATTATTATTATTATACTCAATTATTAGTAAGAGTAGTGTTTATATATATAAATTAAAGAAGGATAGACCGTGATTGAGATGGTTCCAGCCTTCCAGCGAAGCAAGGTAACCATCTGTTCTTGTTAATTCTATTCTATTCTATTTCTCACACGGACTGCTGCAGCTGTAATTTAAAATTTAAAATTTAAAATCAACTTATTTTTGAAAAATATTAGTAAAAGAAAAATCCACATCAATTTAGAATTCTCAAATCCCACCCATCCCTTGATATACTAGCTTCCTACTTACTTAAACCGTCCAATATTTTTGCTCATATTTTTGTGACGCCAAACTTTTATTAGAAGTGAACATTGTTTTGCTTTTAGAGAATAGTTCTACAATTAATTTTTACAATTTAATGAATTACCTATACTACCTATATCAATCATTACTCCACTAACAAAATCTTGAAAATTCTGCAGTCTAAAAATACACTATTTTGATACTTTACGCCTTGAAATTAAAATATTAGCAATTTACACCATCAAATTGCATATATGTGATAATACAATGGACATTTGCACTCTAAAAGGGTGCATTTTGCCAAAAATATGTAATTCAAGAGTATAACGTATCAAAATTTAAACTTTAGGGTTCAAAGTATCAAAATAGTGTATTTCTAGAATATAAAAATGCCGAATATTCGATTTATTTCTACAACAATTAAAAAAAACATAAATACATGAAGCAAATACAATTGATCATCTTTTGTTCTCTCTCATTCTACTTATACAATGGCAATTAAAAAACACAACGTAGAAATAAATATAAAGTAGACAGATGATTATTTCATTTGTCCCAATCAGTTTATACAATACACATTAAATGTCTTTAAGGAAGTCCATCAGAAAGACGAGTTATACCTCTTCATCGATTTTCGATGCAAAGGTTGCAAGACTTTTCATGTGGCGTTTTAAAAAAGGTTCTTTAGAAAGTTAGTTGCAAGATCTTTGAAGTAGCTAATGATCTTCCAATTAACATTCCACTGAGTATAGCTTTTGCAACAAACACAACCATTTTCTATTGAAAAAGATGAGACAATTTTCTGTATATTAAAACCCTCACAAAATTGTAAACATTTAAGTCTAATTATATAGATTTAACGAACAAATAATATAACATCAAGTAGCTCAATTGTCATTTTTGCTACAAACTATTATCCTATAACCATGTTCTGCCTCAACTAGATCATAACAAGTTCTCAGAGGACAAAGAAAATGAAAAGCATTCAAGAACACAAGCTTCGTAAGTTCATTGAATTAGAATATTTATGACATCCATTATACTCAAATGTGATTACACTTTGTGCACCAAATAATATTTCAGAAATGGAAAGTATTTTATTCACCAAAAGTGAATGTATTTGTAATTTTGTATATATCTGTGCATCAAATAATTAATCTCCAGTTATTAGTCAAGTTGTGAAGCTTTGAGAAAAAGCCACTTTCCTCAGTAACCAACAATAATTTCCCATGAATTTGTTCCTGCAGGAACATTAACTGTCAAAAAATGTTCTTGACTCCTGTACTTGAACTCCACCTCTTTCATATTCACAGAGCAAACTTTTGGCTCCGAGCCCGAATACACTCCAAAAACACCTTCTCCTCTTCCTTTAATGCGCATTTCATGATACAAAGAATCATCAAAAGCTTCAATTGCATCAATAGCCCCTCCAGAGTTGTACATATTAATCAATCCAATTGGTGAAAACTGAATTTTTTGATGATAAACCTGTAAGATTGAGAAAGAACGCGGTTTTAAAAATGTTTTCTTATATTCCAAGATAAAAGGATCTTATGTTTAATTTTAATTTATTACCTTAATGGGAGATATGGTGAAGACATCACATTCCAAGGTTTTTAAGGTAACATCAAACTTTTCATCCTTTGACATTCGAAATAGAGACCCTGAAGATTTTTTATTAAGAATAAAGATAATGTTGAAGAACTTATAAGACTGATAAAACTTTATTTCCAAATTATGGAGTTAGCAAATTACCTGATTTGAAGGAAAAGACTGCAAAGTCTCCGGTCCACGAATTCGGACAAATTTCTTTAAGATAATTAATATCAGATGGGGATACCTTTCCAGACAGCTCGAGACCATTTACTTGAAGAGTATTTTCCAAACCAGGCCAGGTTCCAGCTCCTTGGCAATTGAATATGGCAAGTACTCCAGTAAGTTTGTTCAGGTTCCATATCTTCAGAAGGCTTTTGAATTTGATAATTAAGTACAGCACAGAGTTAAATGTACTTAAACCAAATAATGTTTAGCTTAAAGAACGAGTAAAACTTTGTTTGAGAGGAACTAATACCTTTTCCCGTCCATAATTGGATCATTGAATAAACAATCACGAGATGGCCTTCCAGGATATTTTGCTCTCAATACTGATCCATCAGGCAGCACAAGCCTTTTAAGTAAATCAAAATCATGCTTCCCAGGTTTATCACTGGCATCAAGTTATCAATGGTGCATAGTTAATATTAAGAAAGTAGTAAAATATAAGTAAATGAAATAAAATTGAAAAATGGAAAACTAACAGTTTTATGAAATTAGCTAAGCCAAATATGCATACCTTACATAGATTCCACAGCCTCCAACAGCTCGTGCAACTGCATGGAACTCAGCTGCATCGTGACGGCTCTGAAAGTTCACGAACAATAAGTTTAATAATCTATTGAGACAGCTGTTAAACTTACAACTTACAAGTTAGATAATGGTAGAGCTTTCCTACATAGAACATGTCCCAATCTGGGACAACTACTTCACCAAAGAATAAGCTGTTATAAGCTACGGCTGCTATATGCAGTGTTTGAGTAGTTGGGTTCAGGGGGTAGTAATCATCTGATGCACGTGTAATGGCACTTGTTTTTGAGCTGGAATGATAAATACAATTATCATTATGTACTTTGGAAAAATAAAAGAGACTCGGAATTAATTCAAGTTCAAAACCTGTAAATAGAATCTGTGTTTTGAGCCATACAACAGATTATGCTATTGTCTGGGAAGTTTTTGGATATCGACTTTTCAAGAGCTTGTTGATATTGTCTAGTAAGTGAGACTCGACCTCCTGAACCTGTGGCTACTGTTTCTAGAATATTCTGTACGTCAACCTTAACTCCATCGACTTCCTGTGACACAAGATATCTGTGTAGATCATCGTAGAATTCAAATATTCTGTCTGGATCGATTGTACCAACACCATATTCTTCCATGCAGTCCATAGCTATATCTCTGCGATGTGAAAGATTACCTGGTGATTGTAGTGGGAATTTTAAAGTGGGATTGTACTTCTCAGTTCCGAGGGAATCTGGATGAAGTCCACCCCAATATCCCATCAATGCATGCCACACATATACATACCTAAAAGAAGAAACAAAATGTAACATGAAATATAGGAATCTGATTCATTTGTCAATTAAAATTAAGATCTTTAACGCCAGGATACATGGATTTGACATACTTGACTCCAAAAGTCGTCTTTATATCTGAAATGAACTCCTTTAAACCATGCTGCTTGTTGGTTGAAGTCCCATTTGTTGTGTTCCGAAATTTTTGGTTTTCTTTTATACTCATTAACCTGGCCCCAAACCTGCATTATGCAATTAGCATGACTACATATTCATATGCATTCTCCTAAACAGTATGAAAGAGCACTCAAGTTAACTTACTGCGACCCTTCAACGAAAGGTTCTCCCTCTTTTCGGAACTCATTGGCTGTATCTTGCCAACCATCATCAATTATTAAGAATTTTGCTGGAGTGCCACCTTCAGATAAGCTGAGAGAAGTTGAAAGAAAGACACATGGAGAAATTTATATTTATAATATAACAGTGAAGTTTCAGTCTATAAATCGGATTAAAGAAGAAAAAGATGGACCGAGTGCATTGAGGAGGCTAAACTGACCTTTTCAGCCCATCTATGATTCCTTGAGGACTGACGTCTTGGTAGAAAGCATCCCATGTGCACCAACCAAACCAGTCTAGCATTCCAGGCATCTTCATCAAATAAAAAAAAAAAAAAAGCATACTGTGAGTGAAATAACAAGTTTCATTTGTAAAATTGAGACGGTATTCTGCCTGCTGGACTTGCCTGCTTGGTCTCTCTAAGTGCAAATGTTCCACTATGCTTCTGCAATATCCTGTGCATTTTCAGATGTCAAATAACCATATTCATGGAAATGCATACAAATTAGTGAGTGAAGATTGCCTAAATATTATATTGCAGTGGGATTTTTAGGGCCTATGTGGATGGGTTTTGGCCCGGTCTCGCTGGTTTCGCGAGACTGGGCCAAAACCCTTCCAAATGAGTTTTCGTCAAACCCATGAAACTCATCATAAACCTATTCAAAAACCCACACCCAAACTCTTGAAACCTATAAAACATTGATTTGACACCTACCACCTCCTTTTTTCCCTAAACCCCAACATCCAAACCTAATCCAAGTGGGGTTTCAGCTTTTTCAAAACAACAAATCCAACATCCAAAACCTAACCAAATGAGGTTTCAAATATTTCACCGAAACCACCCTAACCATTTTTTAGAAACCAAGACCCGCGAACCCGAGTCAAAACCCTTCCAAATAGGGCAACACTAGTTTAATTGGCCTTTGTGCTTCCATACTCTGAAGAAACAAGTTACTCCCTGAAGTCATCTAAGATATTTTAGGAATATGGAAATCGTAGCCAGCTAAGAAGCACACCTACATCATTGATTCCTTGATCAACTCGAATGGGTTGTTTCCATAGTTCACAAAAACTGCCTTGGGAGACGCTGATGCGATCATGGTGGAATCACCTACAGAGACACCAGAAGCTCACATCAGAAGATACACGATAAACCTATATATATATACTCTACAATAACACTGATTACTGGAAATTGATGGCAAATATCGGTCCACATAATCAATCAACCAATATTCTTGAGATGTCAAAATTGTTTACTAGCTTTCAATTTTCATTAACTTAAGATCTTCCAATATATACCACAGTTATCTAAAGACATTATTATTAAAACAAGTAGTGGGAAAAAAATCGAAACAGACATTTGAAAATTCTCACCAGTTTCAACACAAACTTCAAGCTCATCAGCGGAGTTTCCCTGCAGGCTGCTCCTGAATTCACCATCTAACACGGGCAGAAACAGTACGTAAGCTGTGTTTCCGTTAGGCAGCTCTTGAGAATTTGATTCTTCCTTCGCCTCCAGCAGCAACATCTGTGTTTCAACAGGAATGTCCTTTGCAGAACTCCCCACCCGAGGTATCATCCACCAAATTTTAAACCTAAATAGTGATAGCAATCTGGCCTCTCTGCGTGAAAAAGCACTTGCGTCATACCATTTCAAATTTTAAGTATAAGATAAGGCTAATCAAAAGGTAATAGTTTAATTAAAAAAAAAAAAGAAGAAAAAAAAAAGAATGGATGGATGGAACCAAGGGCCAAAAACGAATTGCTTATCTTTCATCACATAAATATTATCTAACGTCACATCATTCCATCACAGTTAGTACAGTATTAACTGATTTACCCCAATTCTTATAACAAAATCCAAAGTTGTTCACAATCTACTAATAAAACAGTATAGGCCATAACCATGAGATAATACACAAATATCAAATTTAAATTCTCCAATCTAAGAAAATGATTAACCTCATTAAACCTAAATGCATTCTGATAAGTAAAGAAAAAACAATAACAATGGCTTACTCAATAACCCCTAGCTTGAAAACGTGCCGAGAGCTACTCTCACTTGAAGTGGCACCTAAAAATGCCGACGTATCCGAACATGGCGTCATCACAACATTTTCAGGCAAACCTACAAGCGCATCCTTTCCACTAATGCTTAGAACTCCATCTTTAATCACAGGCTTTGTGTTAAGAAACATCGAACACTTGCTGCACTTTGTTTTACTAACACGCAGACATCTATTTGGATGGATCCGGCCATTGGCAAGCCGAAATGGAGAGAAACTAGGTTTGAATTGCAGGAGTTTTAATGATGTGAAGGCCGCCATGGTAATTCAAAATATTATATTTGAATTTTACAAGTTTTAAACTACCAAATGTACAGTTCATAAATCTTGAAGTTTACCTATAACTGAATGATTTGAGCAAGATTTGTCAATGGAATGAAGGGAAAATTGAAGAACCTTCTTTTTGAAAAATGGAAAATTTATGACTTTATTCCGTACACCTTATCTTACTGGCTGTGGCCTCCAGGAATCTCTCATTTCTTGGACTGTTATGACCTCAGATTTATGAATTAAAGATACTAATTTTGCGAAGTTTCCTTTTCCCCTGGACATTCTCCCATTTCTGGTGGTGTTTTTTTTTTTTTTTTTTTTTGATAAGCAACCATTCCTGTGTATTCAGGAACAAGACATGAAAAAAGGAATATTGGAAGTAATTATAGAAAACAAAGTGAAGATAAGAGGAAATAATATATATATTTTTAATATGTTTAGAATTTGTGTAACTTGCTTGAATTTGAAATATTTCATACGGGGTATATAGTAACATATTTTTATTTAAAAGATACGAAAAAAAACTAATGTGTAATTTTTATTTTGAACTAATGTGGCCAAACAATTAAAAATTATAACTCATGAAAATTGATTTCCTTACTAGTATTATTAAAAATAATCCATTATATCTTCTTGGAGAAAGTCAGGACTTAAAACTTTTTATCCTTAGACATCTCAAATAGATCAAGACTTTAGAGATTAGAGACTAAAGTCATTAAAATCACGTAATACATCGAGTAATTAATTTAAGTTGTGAAATAATTTTTTGAATAATGATGAACATCTTGATGTAAAGGATATGCAAAATCAGGGCCGGATCTACATTGCATCTTGGTGGGGGGTGGGGGGCATGCTTTTGATTTTTATACTATATTTTTACAGCATTATTAATTTGCACTGAGTTTTATTGATCTACATAAAAAACATGCATGTTATTCTAAGTCTCTCTTGATGTAATATATTCATTAAATTGTAATTAATTCACTCAATTATTTGTATGTATTGTGTAGAATTTATGTAATAGTACAAGGACAATAATATTAGCTTAATTATTATAATGTAATAAAACTTTTGAAAATAAGCTTAGAAACAAGATATGGGATCGATATTTTATGAATAATTTGATTATTTAGATTGAGAACGAGGATTGTTGCAAATTCGATATTGATTTTATTATAATTAATTTTATGATACGAAAAATGTCGTGATAATTTTGAACTTTTTAAATAAAAAATATTTTGTAAGTCTTTATTCAATATTGTGATAGTATATTTTATAGATAGTTTTATGTTTGTGTACTTATGTAAATAAAATATATTGATTATTAAGTTACTTCTTTTTATGCTATGTTTCGGCCCCCTCGACTTCTAATTTTTGGATCCGCCCCTGTACAAAACTTAAACTAAAAATCACCAAACATGAAAAAAAAAAAATATTAATTTAAGTTTTTTTTTTTTTTTTTTAAATTATGGATAATGTTGTGCAATCAATTCAATTTTTTAAAAGAATAAACTAAATTTGTTTATGTGTGTGTTAGCACGCATGCTTAAACTTATAATTTATTTTTTTATTAGAGGGTTTTACATTCCACTAGCTGGTAAAGGAACACTTCGTAATAACCATTAACCAAATCCAAGGATAAATAAAATATAAGACAACCATAAAAGATTAAAAGTTTATAACACGATTTCTCTCTTTTTTCTTATTTTTTGAGATGAGAATTAAACATTATTTCTCATTTTATAAACCAATAAAGAATAATCCAAAATTAAAACAACCTAAATCTAAGAAAACTAGTAGATAGAAATTTTATTTTCCCTCCATTAATTATGTTGAGTGATGAGAAACAAGTACAGGACTCCTCACATAATGCTTACCATCCGACCATATCAACTCCCCAAACTTGTACCCGCTCGTAATTTTCCTGCTCTCGATTATCACCTTAAAGATCTTCTCTTCACCAATTTTCTCAAAACTCATAACATTCGGTTCCACAGTAACCGAAAATCCCGGCGGCTGACGAACACGACAGGCATACGTTCCCGGCGTGCCCACATTTTTCAGCTTCCTCGTAACTGTAACTGACTTTGACATATTTGGAACGGTAATTGAAGGATTATTGAAGTTCAACAGGTTGTACTTTTCCGGACATTTGTAAGACGAGTTTGTGAACTGACCAAGTGTTGTTTGGTTATAGCCAAGCCCACATAGGAAATCCAGATAATCATTTTTGCTCAAATCGTAAACCAATCCAGGATCCATTGCACGGTTCGGTCGGATATGGCCTGACCCGTATGCAAACGGTGTTGCCTTTTCGTGATCTGCATCCTGCATTGGGTTCACCGTGTTGTCTCTCGTTCTCGCTGTTTATTAATGGTTTCATCATAAAACAGTTCGATTAGCCAATCAATAAAAATATTTTCATAAAAATAAACTAGGGCAGATTTAAGTCTGTGTTTGGATGCATTTTGTTCTATATGTTTCACAGTTTTAGAGCTTTGGACTATGGAACATGGTTTTGATGAAATCATTGAACTTTAGTATTTTGGGGGGTCAATTCATGTTTTATGTGGATTTCGAGAACTCAACATTTTAAAGACATCCAAACAGGGCCTAGGACTCCACCTGTTGTCATGATTGCTGATCGAATGGCAGACGGACTCCAGTTTGGGTGTAGGGTCTTGAGCAGGCCAACTACACCAGAAACATGGGGGCAGGACATGGAGGTTCCTGATTCCGTGTTAAAGGGAGTTTTTCGTGTATCAAACTCTTCATGTGTTGCGCTTACTGCTTCACTATAGGCAGCAATAATGTTCACTCCTGGTGCAGTGATATCAGGTTTCAGAATTTCCGGGTTAACTGTATTTGGACCCCTGGATGAGAAAGCTGCCATAAATGGAGCTGGCTTCTTGTTCAATACTGCCTTAGGAGTCGTAATCAACCCTCTCGGATCACTGAAAAAACAAATACAAAAATTAGAAAAATAACAGTTTGTTTATTAGTTTGATATAGAGATATAAATATTAGTCACATACTTGGTGTTATTGACATAGGAAAAGACAACCACACCATCAGTGTAATTGATATGAGTCGAAGGAAGAACATGAGGGTCCGCAATAATTTCATTACCGCTTGCCTTATCATTACAAAGAATCATCCCAGCAGCACCAGCAAGCAAAGCTTGCTCGCCTTTGTCTACCCTTGCGTTATCGCCTCTTAAACACACTAATATTTTACCTTTTACTTTCTTGGAGTCTAGTGTTCCCGGCTTACAAAGTATCCTGTTCGAAAATTATGTTATGAGACTAATTGATTTCCAGTGTCGAATTAAACTAAAAATAATCACGAACTTACGCTTCTTCAGCAGGAGCATTAGGAGCTTTAGCGTCTGCAGCACTAATAAGGGGATAAAAATTGTCACTTGGTAATGCTCTGGACAAGCTCGTCCCCTCAAGAATAGCTCCGTTTTGTAGTTTAACATTAGCTTGAAACTCACGATCAAGTGTACTAGCACCTACGGTTATCAACCACGGAGCAACATTTGACACGGAACCTGGAGCCGGCCCTGAATTACCAGCCGAGGCAATGACGACTACTCCATTCTGTACAGCATGGAATGCACCAATAGCTAGGCCATCATAGAAATAATCTACTGGATCTCCGCCTAAAGAGACTGAAAGCACGTCCACGCCATCGTGTATAGCCATATCAAAGGCTTTCAAGATATCAGAATCGAAGCATTCAGTGCCATTGGCTGGAGGCCAGCATACTTTGTAAGAAGCCACACGGGCTCTTGGTGAGCCTCCTTTTGCAGTTCCATTTCCCACGCCAAATACACTTGCTCCAGGGACAAAGTTTCCAGCGGCAGTAGAGAGAGTGTGAGTACCGTGTCCATCGATGTCACGTGGAGTGTTGAATGTTGAATTGAGTTTGACTCCTGCATATGCTGCAAAGCCTTTGTTGAAGTACCTAGCTCCAATTAGTTTTCTGCCAAAAAAAAGAAAGAAAGAAAAAGAACCCCACTTCTTTGTGAAAAAAAGAGATTGGATAACATAGAAATGAGATGATTAAGATTTAGAGAAAAAAGCATCCAATAAAACCATATCTGCTTTTTATATAGCAAAAAGTATCCCAATAGATCATCATGGTGACTAAAGCCGCCTACTTTTCTAAAAGTGAATCGGGTAACATAGTCTAATATTAATCCATTTCATGACCATATGGATTAAGACTGTCCCATAACCTTCAATTAGGATATCTCAACAAGATATATTTGTTCCGACATTATGCCAGTGTAGTAGTACTAAAGAACTAATACTTTTGCGAGATCAAATGAAATGAAGAGATTTGATTCATAATTAGCAGTCACTCTCATAATCAAATTATTCATTTCACTTTTGTGAAAAAAGAGAGACAGATTACCTATTACAATGAAATCTTGATGATGCATTGTCATCAAAGTGACAGATTCCTTTCCACTTTGAAGGAATGGGGCCATACCCTTTGTCACTAAAGCTCTCTGATTCAGGCCAAACACCTATTAAAGCCATGAGAAACCATTGACTTAATTCATTCCTCAACTTTAGATCACAAACACAATGCACCATCTTTTAAAAAGAGATCATATACCTACCGGTATCAAGGTTTGCGATTATGGTATCTTCACCGAATCTCGCCTTGTTCCATATTGAAGAAGGGTGAATAACACCATTCCTTTCCAACATAAGAAAATCCCATGAATGTGTTGTGTGCAATTTCTTCCCTTGGTTCAAGAAAACAGATATAACATCCGGATGTTCTGTTTCCATAGACAAAACAAGCTAGCCTTACTTAGTATGATATACATATAAATATATTAGTGCTTAAACCAATATACATAGAAATTGTCATACTCGCAATCTCTGCAGCCTCTTCTTCTTCAAGAATAGCAGCAAATCCATTTATATGCCTCTTGTATGAGTAGAATATAGCTTCTTTTGCCTTCTCTTCACTACAAAAACCAATTGGAATAATCAACAAAAAAAACCAAAAGATAATGTGATCACCAAAATTGCATACCTTCCCACGAATGAGGCGAGTAATTGATAGTGAGAATCGGTCACACGGTGAAGATCAGCAGTAGTTACATCTGGACCATGGGAATGCCCTCCCAAATACACAACATAAGACTGCAAACAAATTTTAACATGAAAAACAATATGATGGCAAATGATTTCATCAAATAAGTGAGCAAAAAAGGCAATGTGCACCTTTTTTATGGCTAAAGCTGGTTCTTGTAACAAAGCAAAAAGACTGAACAGTGTAAGAAAAATTGAAAACTTTGCAAATAACATTATGCCTTTTTCTTCACTTAAAAAAGCTTGTGGTAGTGATACTTTATATTATTGTGCTTAACAATGAAGCGCTATACAGATGATGATATATACTTTTGTACCACTTTGCATCTATTAGGGGAAAAAAAAAGCCTTTCTTTTCTGAATGGAATAGAAGAGTTTTATGGGTAATCAATTCAATTCTAAGTGATCGATCATATATAGATAGATAGGTTCCTAAGCTTGTTGAAATTTCTTTGTTATGATATGATAGAATTTGTTATGCAAATCAGCTTTGTGATGAGTACTTCAAAGTATATCTAATCTTAACAAGTGAGAGATATCTCTTGAAAAATAAGATTTTCCTCAACTGTCGCCTGTTTTTAATGAGTTAGCTTCTTTTTAGATGTCTAGGTTTTTTGGGGAACTTTTTTTGATCCATGCACTCTGTTTTTTTATTTATATATATATATATGCATGTATAATTAATTTTCGCTTATTATTTTTAATTAAAATTTATACTTAAAAAACCCTCGTATTATTACGCAAAAGTAATCATATCATGATATACACGCGCAGAAGATTTTAGCCGTTTGTTAATTAAATTATCATGATTGATGGGATTAGAAAAATTAAATACTCCTATATAAAAGTACTTAAAAATGAAAGGAAAAAAGCAAGCCAAATTGATTGTTATATATTACTACTTTAATAATCTTTAGCAATTGCTTGACAACCAAAAACGAATTTTAAAAAAAAATAAAAAAAGGAAGAACATTTTGCTTAATTAAAGAAGGAAAATTAACACTATAGTGTGGACAACCCAAGGAATATATTTTTGCTTTTAACCTATTTGTCTATTTAAATGTTGTTTTTCATGTGTGAAAAGAATAATAGAGGAACGAGCTACGGACGCATGTAATTGTATCAACATTAAATTGCTGAACTCAATAAATTACTCATCATCTAGCAATAAATTATATAATGTAATGTAATAAAATTAAATGAGTTAGGTCAACTGAAAATTTCAAGATACCTAAATTGATATCCCCTAAATAATCACATGCACATCCTCCTTAATTTTTGTATTTTCATTTGTAAATAAAATGCACAATATCACATGGATAAAGTGTGTATTAGACAAATATCATAATGGTAATTGTTGCAACTCTGTGTGTTTTACATAGAAAAAATTGCATCTATTTCGGTTGTGCAAATTAAAATAGCATTTGACTCTAATGATTAATTCTCCTGGAGTTGAAAAAGAAGAATCAGCACCACCTTCTGTTTGTTCATTTTTCTTTTTCTGGTAATAGGACAGGTAGAGCAGTTGAGTATATATAATAATAACTAATTAACATACAACTGAACAAACATGATCATGTTGTTTTACTTTTAACAATAGTAGAAAAACCTTGACTTTCTTAAATCAAAGAATATATTCCCTATTTTCTAAGCATAAAATTCGTTTTGACTAATACTCGTATTAGAGAGAATATATTCCAGATAATTTAATGGATTGAGCATTCTTCGAATTTTATAGAAAAGAAACAAAAAGAATTGGTCCACAATATGTTTGGAGGAATCCAGAATAGGGCTTATAACACAATTTTGAAGCCCAAACGTATGGGGCCAAGGCCTGTTCTTAGACCAAAAAATAGGCATTTATTTGTAGTTTGCAAATGGACGTTTTGTTTATTTAAAATTCCTGACAATTATTTATTTGTTGGCCCGTTTCCAGATCCAATTATAGATGTCCGTATAGTAAGAAGCCTTTCTAATTTGGTGCTGTCAACTGTTGGACACAACACAGGGGCTATAAAGGAAATTGTCCGCTAAAATTGAGTCTGAATATTAGGTCAAAAGAGCAACAAAATTAAGATTGTATGTGATCTAATAGTGTCATCTTCAGAACTCTCTAAAATTTCGTTTTTAATTTACCAAACTACTTTTTCCATGGCTATAATTTATATTTATGATGCAGACTCTATTCCTGAAAACCGGGTATACCCACGTGAATAGGAGGTTTCACTCCAAATATTGTGAGGATAAATTGTATGTAATGGGGAAATAAGGGCTTGTTTGTCACGCATTTTCGAGAATGTTTTCGTGTTTGGGAAAAGCTAAACAAACAAGATTTTTGTATTGTCTTAAATAAATTTAATCTCACTCATTTTTTCCAAGTTACTATCCAAAAATAAAAAAAAACAACAATTTTATTATCTTTAAGAAAAAAAATCTACACAAAATTTACATTGATTTGACATAAAATAACATATTTTTTACGTACACAACTTATCTCATACAACAACAAATGAAATTTGGTATAAATTATCACACATCTTACACCTACAACTGAGCTCTTCTAAAAAAAGTTATACCTACCGTATTTCTCAAACCACTCTTCCAAACTCAAACAAACACTATAACGCAAATCAACATTATTTTACAAACATCCACTAATTTTCAAAACTACTATTTCAAACATCCCTAAGCCATTAAGCCGTATGAAATATTAATTATTAATGTGATAATACATGATTAATTACTGCCTTTGCGAATTTTTGATAGTTATTGATTTAGACGGGACTGATGTCTCTCCGTATGATGAATTTGACAATAGGCTTTTCCTTTGTATTCTTCCACGCGTACTGTGATTTGTTTCTATTAGGCATTAAGTGATAGTTGCGTTATTAGTAAGCAATTTTGTCTCTTAGAAGAGAAAAAGAAAAGAATGATTTAATTTAATGGAGTATTAATAATTTATAATTACTACTCGTACTTTTTACTTATTTCTCCTCCGTTTTATATTAATTGACACATTTCTAGTTTTTAAACAAATTAAGAAATCTTATCATTATATGATTTTTTATTGTAAAATCTTTCAGATAAATGACGACTACTTTTAGATTTTTTTATTAGTATTTTTCAATTTAAATGTTAGAAAAAGGGTAAAATTAAAAAAAAAAATGCATTAAAAACTCCAATATATCAATTAATTTGAAACAAATTAATATGTCAATTAATATGAAAGAAAAAGAATATATAATATAATGAACAGTGTGGGGTTTTGTATTTTTTGTTTTTTTTTTGAGAAACTAGTGTGCCGACATGCAGAACATGAAAATCATTTTTGCTATCTCTATTCTTGACTTACTATCCCTTTTCCACTGGGATTTGATTTAGTTCTCCACGTCCCTATATAAAAAATATGGTTGCTGCCTTAAAGGATCCTGAATATTATAAATATGAGTTGTATATTTAATTATATACTATTATGGTAATTTCTTTTACTTTATTAAAAAAAAAAAAAAAGAAAAAAGAAGTCATTAAAGAGGTCCTTGGGTGGATGTTAATCAAATCAAATAATTTCGTCTTATCATAATTTGAGTTTAAATATCAAACCGACCTTTTTCTTTTTAGCAAAAAGTAGTAGAGTCAGTAGAGTATCATATCAACAGTTGGCCGTTAGTGGGTTATTGTGTCATTCTATATGAATATATACTGTATGTATGATAGTATACCCTAACCTCAAAAGATTAAAAGATAAAATTTAATAATATCCAAATAAAATCTAAAAAGACGCTTCACATGTACGATTTTACCCCCCAAAGCATTTTCTATGTTTCCCCCTTTTTCCTCAATTCCTGCTCAAAACCCCCTCAACTCCATTCTTGAGAAGAGACTACCTTAACCTTAATAATAACAAGTAAGACATTGTTAATGAAACACCACTACTATTTCTTTCTAAAACCAGCAAATGAAAATGGCATTTTTCTCAAAGAGAACCCTCCTGCTGCTGCTGCTGCTAATCTTGTGTGTGTCAGCTGTGGAATCAGATATAGGAGTGAACTGGGGAACGGTGTCGTCTCACCGCATGTCGCCGGATACGGTGGTGGATCTATTGAAGGACAATAAAATTGGAAAAGTGAAGCTTTTTGATGCAGACCCAACTGTGTTGAGGGCACTAATGGGCAGTGGGATCGAGGTTATGGTTGGGATCCCAAATGACATGTTGTCACTTATTAGCAACTCTCCTTCTGCTTCTGATTTGTGGGTTTCTCAAAATGTATCCAGATACATGGTTAAAAGAGGTGCCAATATCAAGTATGTTATTTTTCTTTCGATTTGCTACTTTTTCTCTGTGGGATTTTCCAGGAAATATGTTGATATTATTATTTATTGGCTTGATGATTAATTAGTTCTTTACCCATTTTGGTTCTTTTGCAATCAAATCAGCAGTGGCTTTAACCTTTAAGTAAGTATGACATGGCCTAGATTGCACACAAATGGCATTCTGCGGTTTTGTTGCTTTAGTTACACTAAGGAGCTCTGTTGAATCGAGTTTAGCTCACTTGCTTGGGGTAAAGAATAAGGAAACTCACCTACTCAACTACATTGATGTTATATATAGGATGGCGGTCATAAACTTTGTGAAAAATAATGAGGACATATATATGTATATATATATATAAGAACAAGAACGATTCCTCTTAAGAAAGTTCGAAAGTAACTGCAGTTTTTTGCAATTGTTACAGGCTTCTCAAGTTCACTTCATCTTGTCAACATATCACATTCTCATTTCTTTCGAATAATACATAGAACTCTTAGAAATAGAAGTACTTGGTTTCAGAGCATGGTGCAGAATATGTATCGACAATATGGAGTGATTTTTATTACAGAGAAATTTTTCAGTCTCTTTATCAAAAATACTCTCGTTTTACTGATTTTTATGGTGTATTCACTTCACAGGTATGTTGCAGTCGGAAACGAGCCCTTCCTGACTAGTTACTCCGGTCAATTCCAGTCCTACATTCTACCTGCTCTAACAAATCTACAACAGTCTTTAGCCAAAGCAAATCTAGCAGGAATGGTAAAGCTAGTTGTCCCATGCAATGCCGATGCCTACGAATCTTCTCTACCATCACAAGGTGCCTTTCGACCAGACCTCACCCAAATCATCACACAACTCGTTTCTTTCCTTAACTCAAACGGTTCACCTTTCGTCGTAAATATCTACCCTTTTCTAAGCCTTTATGGAAACTCAGATTTCCCCCAAGATTACGCATTCTTCGAGGGTACAACACACTCCGTAATTGATGGACCTAATGTTTACACCAATGCCTTTGATGGAAATTTGGACACTTTAGTTGCAGCTTTAAGCAAACTCGGTTACCCTCAAATGCCTATCGTTATAGGAGAGGTAGGTTGGCCTACAGACGGAGCTCTCAGTGCTAACCTTAGTGCCGCAAGGGCATTCAATCAAGGTCTCGTGAAGCTTGTTCGAAGCAACAAAGGAACCCCTCTAAGGCCAAATGTGCCTCCTATGGATATTTACCTTTTTAGTCTTTTTGACGAAGGGGCAAAAAGTGTACTCCCGGGGAACTTTGAGCGACATTGGGGGATCTTTTCTTTTGATGGGCAGGCGAAATATTCGCTAAATCTCGGAAATGGTTTGTTGAAAAATGCGAAAAATGTCGAGTACCTTCCTTCGAGATGGTGTGTTGCGAATCCTACGAGAGATCTTACTACGGTGGCAAATCATTTCAAACTTGCTTGTAGTTATGCTGATTGCACGACACTTAGTTACGGGGGGTCTTGTAACGGGATTGGCGAGAAGGGAAATATATCGTATGCTTTTAATAGCTACTATCAGTTGCAGAAACAAAATGCAAAGAGTTGTGAATTTGATGGGCTTGGAATGGTTACTTTCTTGGATCCATCTATTGGTGATTGTAGGTTTCTTGTTGGGGTTACTAACAAATCCTTAGGCTTTACTTTGAGTGGTACAAGGGTTATATTTTTACTGATTAGTTTTTGGGGGTATCAAATGTTTGTCATGTGATTTTCTCAAATGGGATTTTCTTTTCCTATTTTGAAATCTACAGATTAGAAAAGGACAAAAAAATATTACTGCACAGATTATAGCATCTTTATTAGATATACTATTAGTTAGTTAGAAGTTGTTAATCGTAGTTTATTAAGAAATTATATTCACTGTTCTGGAACTGTGTTTTTACATTATGCTCGTCCTATTTATTTCATATGTGATACTTGAACCCAATCATTACTTAATCTAGTTTAATCGTCATGTTTAGCTTGCCAATCGTCCATAAAAATGTTTCTTTTGTGAGGAATCTGAACTTAAACCTTACATTTTTAATATAATTAATTAAAAACTTGTTAATTTTATTATACAACAAGCCCACTACGAAACCAATCCATTATGCTCTTAAGCCAAGTAAATATCTAATAAATAAAAAAAAAATATCTCTTTTTGAGTAATACTATAAATATTTTTATACATGAAACAAACACATCGTGATCCACCAAAATGAATTTTATGTATATGCATATATAGAATTTTATTCATACAAATAAAAAGAATAATATGTTACATCACTAGTTTGACACATGAATCTTTTTATTAATAATTTCATAACTTGAGACCTATATTCAAGCAATTTTGTGTGGGGACACTGCCCTTTGTTTCATACAAAGACGATGTCGACTGCTATGATAAAGCAAAAGGAAACTATAACCGAATAACTATTAAGTGGAAAATTACTACACAGACTGTTGCATAGACCTTGTGGTTGAAAATTCACAACTTCATCAATGTTGGAAGCATGACATCATCACAATTGATGATATGGTGAATTTATAACCACAGGGTTTATAAAACTCTTATTGACCTGGTCTATGTAAGAAATTTCCCTATTAAGGAAGGGGAAATGGATGAGAAAACAAAACTGTTAAAAGTCGAAATTTTGCATTCAATAACAGAATGGCATCATGAAATGTGAAAGATTAGTTGTTTTAGCAATCTGGTTCTTGGTACAAAAGCAGCAGCACAAACTTGCCAACCGTCTAAGCCAATAATTACAGTGCAACTAATCCAAATGTTATATACCTTGGCAAATGCTGGCTGTTAGTAAAATCGGTCTGCGTTGCTTAAAGAAGCTGAAGCAGTACAACAAAAACTGGAGCAGTAAACATTGTATGAACCTGAAATTCAGCATACCTGATTCAAAGAGCAAACTTAGGGGTTTCTACCAAGATTGATGCCACAAAAAACAAAAAAAACAAAAAAAACAAAAAAAAAATTTAATCTCTCTCCCTTTTATAGATCATAATGAAAAGTAAGCACAAGATTCAATCACAAATAATCTTACCAAGACCTATCTTCTTAGCTTCTCTATGCAGCATCTTTGAGTTTAGCCAATGCCTCTTTGAGGTTTGATAGTTCATCCAAACAAATCTTGAGCGGGTCTCTCAACTTCCCGATCTTGGGCTACAAATAAACCATTATCACCAAATCCCAGTTTGTAAGCTTTGAAAACAAGTATCAAAGCTTCAAGAATAGTTGGATGGTACATGATAAAGATAAAACATATTTTCTCCCTAGATTCTTCCACATGCTTCATATTTTCCACAATATCCAAACACAATAGAAGCTTTTCCTTGACATTGGTCAGCATTTCTAATCCTACATTAATATACTAGTATATGATGTCTACTCAGAGCATGAAAAAATTGCAAGACACACAAGAACCAGCACAACAGAGCTGATAGCAATCTTTGGAATAATCTCACATTATTGAACTAAAGAAGTATACCGATGTAATGCATTAGTTACACATCTCGAATGAGGACAAAATAGAAACACAGAGGTCAAATGACCACATAAAATAGAATGAAAGGTGGACAAGAACCCAGCATCCGGTTTCTCTCTATGGGAAGTGCATATAATCAACTCAATAACTAAATTTCCCACAATATTGAACAAGATTTTTTTTTGTCTGTTAATTTCCTTCCCTAACGTATAAAAGACCACATTCTGACAGCTAAATGTTTCAAAATTAAACCACTAATCAAGATAGTATTCTATAATTATCCTAGACATGTATATTTGAGGCATCACATTCTATCAAGTGATTGGCAACTTATGAGTTCAATATTATTATAAAATCTAATGCAATTCAATTCATTTTTAATCTTCAAGGGCACCACCGATCACTGTTTGACATATATCAAGAGAAACTGCAAGCATTATCAAGATAGAAACAATTTACAGCATCTAGAGAAAATAAGCAATCAAGTATATTGTTTTCTTTCCAACTGAATGGCATGGTAAATTATACCTTCAGAGCAGGGATAAGAGCAAAAACTTCATCGACTGACTCGGGGCTTATGTTGGCAATCAGGCAAATCTGAAGTAATAGAAATCAAATCAGATCCACTGTATGTCAAAACAGATTTTAAAAATAGCTATCCAGTCTAAGTACCTCACTATCAGAGACACCGTGCTTCTTGAGAGGCCTAAACTGAGTTAATGTTAAACAATTTTCGGAAAGATAGATATGAAAGTATCATGTTCAATAATTCATGAAATATATGACTAAAAAACTTGGTGCTTATTACTTAATTATAGAAAAGGATACTCAAGAATTTTCTTAACAGTCTGAGGTTTTGCATAGTTCTCAGCTCTCTTAGCATATGTCAGTCCCTTGTCAAAAGACCTGATAAAGAAAATTATTCCAATTTGTTTAAGCTTTTAGTAACATAATATGCCATTCGAGGGACTCAGATGAAAGAACTAAAAGTGAAGGGGAGATAATAAAAAAAAAAATTTAACTTCTGCTACTCACACTGGAAGTTTTATATCTGGATCTTGGGATAAAAAAACCATCTGCTCTTGGATGCCTTGCAAGATTTCTGCAGCTTCACAGTCCATCAAACATGTAGAATTTTGTGGAATTTCTGCACATTCAAAATCAGAAGTCACTCTTTAGAGCACAAATGAAGAATATCCATAATCAGAAATAACGAGCCAGGGGTAATTATTCAAAACAATGTAATGTATAAAAATACTAACATTTGGTAGAGATGAGTGCATTTAAACCCTGCCATAATTTGTAAAATGACATGACAAACCTCGGGGGCAAATATATAACATGATGAACAGAATTGCAGCTTGCTCTGAGGACATATTTAGTCTTTTCTTGGTCTAAATTGTATGGTTTTTCTTTCTAACATCAGACTGCTAAAAATCTATGCAGTAACTAATTACTTCAACTTGTAAAGTGAAGACATATTTCAAATGAAACAAGTAATCGACATCAATCAGCACGCAATGGCGAGCTATGAGCTATCACATAAAAGAGTGAGTGAGATATGTATATGTATATGTATACGGATATGTATATGTATAGAGAGAGAGAGAGAGGTAAATAAAAGCAACGACCTTGCTCAAGTATTCGATCCCCCGGGGAAGGTGTTTTTACAGCGGGCTTTTTAGTGCCATTTGCGACTTTATCTCCTTTTCCACCTTTACCCCAGCTACCTACATCAATATATTGTAGTAGTTAAGATAATAACAAGAAATGAAACTGTTATCCAAGTAACAAAAGGAACGTAGCACTCAGCTGCGAAATAGATGTAAGTTTGAACAATTGAAAGTCAAACCTTTGACAGAATCAGCATTCCCATTTGATTTTGGAGCATCACTTTCTACAGAATCTAAAACAAAAGGTGCAATGGAGCAAGTTAAGTATCTCGAATAGTGGCAATCATTTTTAACTAAAGCGAAAACAAAGAGTTTATGCAGAAAAGAATGAGCACCATATTAATTTACCTTCATACTCAAACTGAACTTTTTTCCCCTTCTTTGACTTTGTTGATCTGTCATCCTGCCCAACTGATTATGTTGGAAAAACGGAATAAATGTCTAATTGAATAAACAAGTACATATCCTGTGGTGTAGGAATCATCATTAAACTAATTCATTTGACATATTGTTAATAAAATTTGGAATTAAGGATGAACATATCTTCCTTTTCACTCAGTAGTTCGTCAAAAAAAGGATTAAATGTCACAATAAATTAATTGATCCAATGTGACAAGAGGGTGGTTTTTACAAAAATAACAGGAATTTTCACATTATGGATGTAGTACGGCAAACATGTTATCAGTCTTTCTAATATATAACTCTTGCAATAAGTATTTTACAGAATCAAGAAGAATCTGGCAGATCCAGGGAGAAAATAAGTTGGTAGGCATGAATCAAAATCCATAAAATCAATAAAAATTAGGTAAGTCAGTCAACGATGCCCATATTCTACATAACATTACTAAATAATATCATGATCAGTTGATAGTTCCTATAATTTTGAATGGTATATTCAAATATATCAGTTTTTATATAAAACTCATAAATTTGCCCTATGCCTCATTAAAGAAAGTTGGGTGACAATTTATGGATTTAAGTAATTTTTTAATGAAGAAGAAATAGAATGGTGGCGGAAGCACAGTTCAAGTATGCTGGAAAGTGTCATTCTCCAAAACCTATCAAATGTTTGTGGATTAACTTCTTGCAGATTTTTGCATAAATTATGCAGTAACAAAATAAACATCCAACTGCATTAGAGCATTGAGGACCCAACAATTGCTATTTTTGGCAAGTAGAAGATCATTATTTCTTTACTTTCCAAAATATTAGACCCAACAATTGCTTTAGGTTATTAGACTCACATAATATATGTAAATTTACCTGGTGATTTTAAAGCAGATTTTCCCCCTTTGGCTGGCAAATACCCTTTTCCTCCTTTCTCTGCCATTATCTCTTTCTTTCAAAGCACCTAAAATCGAGAGACAAACCCCCCTTAGCAACCCTATTAATTAGAAATGCTGAACTTATTCCATCAAAAACAAAACTAAACTTCCAAAACAAGTATACATTAGTTTCTCTTTAACGCGACTAGACAACTGCTAGTTTGGCATGAAAAGATAGAAAATATAGCTCGATCTCCACAATTACAACGAATTAAAATCAAACCTTCGCACTCATTTCGAAGATTGTTTGAACCAAAGCAATTACTATTTTACTAAAATTGGAAAAAATAAATTCAAACATAAAACCAAGAAGATAGGTCAATGCATGCACAAATTATTACCCAGAAAGGACCGCCGAAGGAGGTTGAAGACGGTGGTGGTCTACGGCAGCAGAGTGTGGAGTTGGGAGGGTTTCAACTTTTCAGAAAAGAACGAACTACTGTGCCGTACTTTAGGCAATAAATTAAAGTTTCTGATTTTGTGAAATAAAGCAGCAGTCTCTCTTCACTCTCTTGTAGTTGTCGGTACAATTCCTTGCGGTGTGAACTGAGGCACGGTCAGTAACGCGACTTTATTTTTATTTTTCATGAAATAATTGGAATGGGACTTGGACAGCTGTCAATGTGAAAATCATTGATTTACTATTTGATATTCCATTTTTCCAAATTTTTTCTCATTTTACATTTTTTTACATATATTTTCAATTTTTTTTTATCATTTTACATGTTTTCACATATATTAAGATACCTATTAAATAGCTCCAATTTTAGAAAAAAAAATTATATACCTAAAATGCCTTTATTCGTTATTTATATCACAATTAGCTATATATATGTTATTCAAGTTTTACATTTTCTCTCTTATTTTTTCTCTTACTTACCTAAAATATGTAATTAATAGAGTATTTAAATCCTAAAGTGACATATAATCTGGGACAATTTATTTTTTCTAAAACGACAAATAATTTGGAACAAAGGAAATACAATAGTAATGGTAGCAACATCATACTCGATTTAATTTACAAGGGCGACTAATTGAAGATTAAAAAACTAAAAGTGACAAACTAACACTAACATGAAGAGAAATTCAAGTGAAATCAAAACAGCTTAATCCCTGAAAATGTATCAATTTTGCACTTTGTACTCTCAAAAAAATTTAATCCCATTTTGTACCCTCATAACATATAACCTTTCATTTTGCACCTTGACGGCCTGACTGAATTTCAAGTAAAAAAAATAGAGATATTTTGGTCACTTCCTAAAAAAAATCTACATATATTCCCTTCAAAATATAATAATGTAAGACTTATGTACAATTAAAAGGAAAATTGATAAATTACCCATTAAAACAACTCTAGAAAAAAATTATATTGGGGAGCATTCAAATGAATATTTTACTTATTTAATACTTGACCTATTGTAAAATATTTTTCTAAAAAAATATTTATATAACTTAAAATAAAAAAGTACTCTTGTTTTTATAATAAAGTGGTGGAGTGTAAGTAAATTTGTCAATTTTGCTCTTAATTTGTTCTTGGGGCTATATTTATTTGTTCTTGGGGCTATATTTATTTTAATGGATAATTTGTCAATTTTGCTCTTAATTGCACACAAATCACACATTAGTATATTTTAGAAGGACCTATATGTTGACTTTTGAAGGGAATGGCAAAAATACCCCCTTCATTTTGACCTAAAATTCATCTAGGGTGCAAAGTAAAAGATAATCTAAGTTTTGAGGGTGAAATCTGTGATTAATTTTTTTCAAGGGTGTAAAGTGCCATATTGATATATTTTTGGGGTGCAAAGTGGAATTAAGCTAAATATAAACTTTCTAAAATTGTTGTTGTATTAGAAGCACAAAACTACTTTTTTTAAGTGCAAACACCAGTGTATTTTTTGATAGTTGGAAAAGTGACGGAAAGTCGATTTTTTTCCCTCTAACTTCTTGTTTGGATAGCAGGAAATAAAGTTACTATCTTCCTTCAACTTTCCTGCAGGAAAATTATGTGAAGAAAAAATTTTCCCACCAATTTGTTAGGGAATCCTGAGAAAATCTTGAAATTTTTTTAGAGTAAATTGCAAAACAGCCCTTGTAGTTTGCTTAACTCTCAATACCTCCTATTTGTGATTTTTTTTTTTTTTTTTACCAAAATCCCATTTTTTTTTTTGGTGATAAAAGATAACAAAGAAAACTACATCAAATCCTCCAAAAGCAAGGAAACTAAGGCAGTAGGAGCCTCTTCCAAAATATACAGATGTTCCGTCTTCTTGTGACCCATTTTTGCTAATGCATCCGCACATTCATTTCCACCACGTTTTATGTGAGAGATCCGACACTCCCAAGGCATATGAATTAGAACTCTGCAATCCTGTATAATGCTTCCCAAGGGATGCACTCCACATCCGTTTCTTTGATAAGTTTGACGACAGTTTCGGAGTCGACCTCAAGTTCAAGTCTATGGATACGTCTTTCCCAAGCCAATTTGAGACCGTCTCTTGTTGCGAGGAGTTCCGCAAGAATAATCGGGGTGTAAGTCAACTTGCGAGAAAATCCAACAATCCACTCCCCCAAATCATTCCGTATAAGACCAGCAGCAGCCGATTTCTCTGATTCACGAACACTCATGTCCGTATTTAACTTGTGCCAACCCATTTGTGATTTCCACCATTTCCTATGGACATTGTTTTTATCCTTGCTTTTTTTCCTTCTCCCGGGGATTCTCGTAAGATCCTCTTCCAAGCTTTTAGCTCTTAAAATCACCTATTTCACCGGCTCTCGAATGTTCTGAAAAATAATATTATTTCTAGATTTCCAAATAGCCCACACAATAGCAATAAACATGATAATATATTCTCCCTAACCAAAATTTCGTTTGTGCTTATTTATTATTAGCAAAAAAATACTCTCTCAAGTCATAATAGCAATTATACCCCCACAAAATATCAAAAAAACACTCATTTCATACACAACCAACCCAAAAAAAAATGTAATTCTTATCTTGAAACTAGAAAAATACAAATAACAAAAGACAATTATCAACTAAATTTTACATATATCCCAACCAAAGAAAAAGTTAAAGAATTTAATCATATAAAAATTCATGTATATAAACATGTGTTTGTATGCATATAAATCTTATGTAAACGTGTATATAGATGTACTATATATTTCTAGATATAATTTGATAATTTTTATTTTCAATCACTTTTGATAAATTTTACAATTTTGAAAGAATTTATTATTGCTTTTTCTAAATGTTCTTGACAATCAAACATCTGCAAGAAAATAATTTTTCTGACAACCAAATAAGTAGAGAAAAATGACTTTCTTTTCCTTTCTTATTCATTTTCTTACAATTTTTTTTCACTTTCCTTACGAACAAACATGACGTGCTTAAAATTACTTTTCTTACTTACTTGCAAACAACCTCTACTTTTGAGAAGAAAAAAAATTACTACTTATTTTGCATTTAGATAACTTCTACTGGTTCCCCATAAGCAGTTGCAACCACCGCTGTAAATTGAAAGACAAGCACTATAAAAAGATCACAATGGATTAAAGTTGTTTATTTAGGTGATAAAAAATAAAAAAAAAACCCTTCATAATTACAATAGTAGCAAAAAATGATTTTGGTAGTTTCTCTACAAGGACACGTCCAATGAGAGTTTGTATATTTAGGGATCTAAAATCTATTATACATTTTTAATTCATTCCGATGATTAATATGTAATTGATGAATATATAATTGAGTGTCTATATCACTTTATCAATATTTTTACTATTTATTTTATCTTTCCATCCAATCACATTAATTCCCCCCAAATAACAACCATATACACACTCTCCTTCTCTTTATTCCATGTTTCCAAATTTAAGACTTCAAAAGCAGAAAATGTATAATAGATCCTTAATTACATATCCTTTCGAATGAGAAAATATGAATATTGGGAATGAATAATGAAAGTTAGGGATTTACATTCCCATTTGAAAACTCCTATTGAATTTGCCCTAATTTTGGACCAGTAAATAAGACAGATGAAAGTTTGAATTAATTGAATTGTTGGACTTAGTATTAACCCAAATAGAAATTAACAATTGCTAGGAGTAGGAACAATTAAAGACACCTATGTAACTCCCTATTGATAAGTTTTCCTAGTGCGGTAGAAGGGGAAAGAAATCAACCACAATATGATGTTCAAACGAATCCAAAACCCACAAGTAAAACATTTCAAATACAACGCATAGGTTCAAACTAAGAGTCTAAAATGATAAATAAATGTCTATATCCCCGAACAAGGGAATAAAAGGATGTTTAGCAGTCGCATTGTAAAGGAACAACTAATTTAACATGTTCCATCTATGCATCCAATCGGGCGAGAGCTATATTTTGTAGACCTTTCCACACAGAATCAACTTGCCATCTAGATTCGAAAAACCAAACTAACCAGAAGTTGCAAACTAGAGGCCCTCTCAGACTTAGGTATCATCGACTTGAGAATGAAATACAAAGCTGGGGAATGTGGTGGTAATGTCTCTGTCAATCAGAAGTAATTTGATTCAGTGTCTCCATATAAATATATTTCAGGTTTTAATCTCAAGAAATCAAGGTCATCTTATCAGATGACTTCAGAGTATAATAAACTTACTTGAGGTATTGAAGGGTCATATTCTTTAGAAGAGATGGATGTCGCATCACAAGGCTCCTCCACTCTTCTTTGTCAATCTTCCCATCATGTTTGGTATCTGCTTCCTCAAATGTCTGAAACCAAGAGGTGATATAATGACTGAGATAATTGACATTGAACATGACTCAAACACTCAGGCTATATCCAGGGTGCCCGCATCATGGATTTAATGAATAAGGATTAAGGACCAAAATGGATGAGTGCAAACAATGGACACAATATGATTACAGATTTACGGTACTTTGTTGTACAGTAAATGTTTAGGTGTCTTGCAATATGTAGCAAATCTTCAAGAGCGTGTTCTTGATATGTTTTATTTTCCTGATTGTTCTAATTAGTCGCGGTCTGATCATGCTACTTTAATTATCATTCGCTCATAGCTTGGTCTACGGACTAAACTCTCCCTCCTGAAGTACAAATCAGACCAGTTTCACACTAGGAACCTACACTTCTCTTCTATCAATTATAAAGTACAAATATCTAACAGTCTGCTTAAGAAAACCTTTCTATGTGTATGTCTGTCCGGAACAAGAGTAAAAAACACACAAAAAAAAAAAAGGAATAAGAGAAAAAGGTGCATCACTAGGTCGAATCAAACATATTAAGTAAACCAGTAGAGCAGCATAAATTGACATTAAAACTTGGCTTTCAACCCTCTCACTCCGACTAATATATTAACTATAGCTCATGGATTATCAAATTCTGTCATCTTTACAAAATCTAGCACATCTGAGCAGAGAACACTTAACTTAATCTACATGTACAGTAAAGATGTCACTCCCTGTTGAAGACACAGTATGCTAATGAAAGATAACGAGGAAGAGTTATAAAACTCTAGAAACCATGCAACCGAATAATGTTAATTACAGAAATCAGGCTAGGGCTTCACCTTGTCAATGATACTCTCTATGACATCATCGGAAAGATTCATGCCAGATTCAGCCAGTGTAGCCACCACCATCTGCTTTACCTACAACGATGAAGTGGTCGTCGCTAAGATGTTACATTTACACTTCACAAATTACTTTTAAAGATGTTTTGAATTATGAGGTACTATAAATATAAACACCGACACTATACATACATATGTTGTATGCACATCTATATATGATATAAATATATATCAAGTAGAGGATTTTAAAGGCATGCCCATGTATCATCATGGAGCAAGAGATAATAAAAATTGTCGGAAAATACCTAGTATTTAATACTGTTTAACATAGACTAGTAACAGTGTGAAAAGGATCGTCGAAAGAATTAAAAGATCATAGCTGATATATGAACCAATCAAATTTGGATTATTCTAAAATAGGTAAATCAAGCAAGCCACACGAGGTTGGTCTAGTAAGGCAACACCAACAAATTTGGATTACTCAAAAATTGGTAAATCAAGCAAGCTGCTAGATATCTGTGAATATTTGTGTGCAGTATATTATGCCAACAGCTGTTACAATTAGATATTATCTACTAGTGTTACATAACATATAAGAAACTATCCAACAGAATCATGTATCAAGAGTAGAAAAACTAATATTCTAAAAAGCATATTATAGAAAACATTTTAAATACATACCTCCTGTCTTTCAATGAATCCTTGCTGCTTAAGATCATATAATTGGAAAGAAACTGTAAAAGGAAAAGTATAGCATCACCATCTTGAAGGAATATTTACATTAGAATGTAAACCTATTTAAAACAGAAACAGATAGAATGAACAGAAATAAAGTTAGCATGGGATAACTGCCAAGCTTTAAGTTGACAAAATAACTTGTATTCTCCAAAACGACAAAAAGATGGAAGGTTGATGAGCGTCAGTTGCTACACTTCCAGAGTGAATATCCCTTATCTTAGCTTTGACATTCATGTTTACATTGATGAAGAAAAATCTGTGCGAGAATCTAATTGAACATCTTTATGAGACCATGAAGTCCCAACAATGAAAGGAATGATACTTACATTCAATTTTTTCATCAATAGAAGCATTTGGGTGAAAGACTGAAAGAGCACGAGCAAACTCTTCGAAGTCTAGTATCCCATTGTGCTTTGTATCAAATAAGTCAAATACCTTGAGAATATAAACAACTGTAAGATTAAACCGACGACAACAACACTACTGGTTATGATAAGGATTATGATGAAGTTGGTGATACTAATAACAAAAGAAGGAGATAACAGTACAAAGTCAAAAGATGGGTGAGAAACATGGTTTATATAACGGAAGAACTTGATCATAAGAGAGATTTCTGTATATGTTATATTTGTCACATAAAAACTAACCCTGTCTGCAAACAGACTCTCTTTTTTGTTTGTCTTGAAAAGTGCAAGCTGGAACTCTTCCTGGAAATAATTTACACAAGAGGCACACATATCGAATTAGGATTCAGCAAATGAACCAATAACAAGAGAAGACGTGAAGGGCAAGGGAAATGTCTAATGCTGCACAATGTGGGAACAAAAATGTAAATAACGTCATGCAGAACATCACAACGATACAAACTAATAACCAGAACATATAGCATTCATTACCTTGTTAATCAGCCCATCGTCAATCACGGCACTGCTAATCTTTTTAAACAATTCATACAAGGCTTCTATTTCGCTAACACTGACTGCACCAAAGCATCAAATAAACAAAATTAGATATGTTTAGCAAGTAATTCGAGAGCATGATAAAAAGAATTAGAATAAACAAACTGATAAAAACTGAAGGATGCTACTTATATGCAATCTACTAGAGCAACCTTTGTTCCACTATATTAGGAAATTATTAATTCCAAACTCAGACGTGAAGCTGATATTTGCCAACGGTACATAGATTAAATGAAGCAAATTTAGTAGGATAAGATCATATTCTACTTGCACAACAGTTAATTAGGATAGTAATAAATTAGGAACTTTTGTTCATGGATTTCTGTACTAAGAAGTCTGAAATTCTAGGACCAGCAAACTGTCATCAATTAATACTTTTCTCTGGGGGGTGTCATATGGGCAATCTGCGTCAGATCTAGTCAGGTTGCTAACCAATGAACTTTATAACTCGATGAGGTGATTTTAGAACAAATAGGTAGGAAAAAGCCCAAGAGACCGTCGACCCATTTAGATATAATTTACAATTTTTTTCAGTAATTTATATATCTGGTAGACTTTGAACACTCTCATGGGGGAGAGAGAGGTGGGGCACACATTGTAACAAGTGGGTTGTAAAAGTTCACGAGCAACCAGTCTGAGTATCACACTAGCACAATCATGATACTAGATATACCAATGAAAGAAAATATCAAAATCTTCTCTCTTTGAATGTTATAGACAGCATTGCAATTCCGGAAAACTTGCATGATTGGTGTCAGTAGGTCTTGAGACGAGTCTTTTACCAACTTCAACAATATCCTTATCAATGACGCCAAGGCATGACGACCTAGTTAATTACCTACCAATATTACACTTTTTCGGAAACACCTCATCCTCACTCGTGTAGCTAATAATTCAACCTGCTAATGTGCCGGCATTCCAGGGAGGTAAATAGTTTCAGTTTCAGTCTGCACCCCTTATTTTTCCAAACAGATTCTGTTATAAAATGTTAATTTGAAAGAGTTTGTTTTGGAAATTTTAATCTATTAATAATTTGAATAAGGGTATCTTTGACTTAATTGATCTAATGCATTTATATTTGTTTATGTTTGCCTTCATATCACGTATGCCCTCATTTGAATCATCACAATAACTTTTTATTATGGTACTTCTCTTTGTCAACTGTATCCAAATGAGCAGAAAACTGATATTAATTTTTATGGATCAGATAAAATTATTTATGGAACCAAGAAATGGAAATACCATCTTCGAAAGAATAGAAACATAAAACATACACGGCAAATCACTCCGAATTATATTTAAAACAGTAAGATAACATACAGACTGTCTCCCTCGCTAGCACTTCAGGATTTTCCAGGCCCCAAGGTTGCTTGTATATCTCAGAATCACAACAATTAACAACAGAGGAAAGCAGATGCTTCACTCCGTCTAGACACTGCACCATGATCTTTTCCAGCAATCATAACAATCCATACCTGTACGGCAATAAAGTAAAATTATGATGGGCATAAGTTGAATAAATAGTACCAGCATCTAAATCAGAAAAACTTTCTGCTTTTTCTAAAGATTGATTAAAAAGAAACTAGAGAATCCATCAAAAACTCTCATGGAGTGGTTTTGAGATTATACACAGTTAATCACTCCATTCGTCCATCGATGAATTTCTTGGCTTGAATTTGCACAAAGTTGTATAAGATGGTTTAAAAGGCGAAGTAAATGTGTCTTCACAGTAGTAATCTCAATAACCAAATACTCCACGTATTTTAAGTAAAAGTAAATGTACATTTCGAAAGTAAAATTTCTATTTGTGAATAGAATATCATTTAATAATCCAAGAAAGGAAATAGAAACATCCCTTAGTGGACAAGGAGTATTTCTCAAACCCATCTAACTAATACATTCATTCGAGAATTTTTGCGCAAAGGTTCAGTAAAAGAATGGAATGTGTTGGATTATTTTTGTTGGGATAAAATTAATATTTATTAATTCGCATAGTCGCTGTTAGGAAGATCGTGTGCATTTAAATGATTTTTCATTGATTAGTTATAACAGTTCAAACTAAAAAAAAAAAAAAACAGTTGTTAATTTTATAAATAGTCATCATAACTGATTAGTGGATGTTCACATAAGCCTTGAGAAAGTTTCACTCCATCCCCATATTCGGTCAAATTCCTAGACATATTGAATAGCACATATGTATGCAGGTATTAACATATTCAGATATAGTTACTCTATGTTTCTTCATATTATTAAGTTCATATGAATAGTTTAATTTTATTGTTGAAGGATTCCATGGGGATCTCTGATATCTTGTACTGGTTCTCTATATGGTCGCATCACCCGATGCAATTATGGATGAAATAACAAATCAAATACAACAACCAACGGATTGAGATCCATTCCACACAATGGTTAACTGATTACTGATATTGTTTTGAATTCACAAACTCTAATTTTAAGAATCTCTGTTTGATGATGTACAGCACAACACTTCCACTAAACAAAGGAACAAACAGGAATAAGCTATTAAGGCATAGTTGTTAACACAGCTGCTATATCCCGAGGCTCAGGCCCTAAGAGCGCTTAATTGCACTTTCCGTTATTGCTAAATTTTGTTGATATTAAAGGATTTTTGGTATATGCTAAAAACTAGAGAATATTTATGTGTCAACAAAGCGCAGGACTTGATTTGCGCCTTTTGATTAAGCCCAAAGAGCGCCTTAGGATCCTTGCGCTCTTAACAACTAAGCAAAGTAATTAAAGTACATTTATGGCTTTAAATTAGTTTACTGAGGCTGGTGAGTAATGATGTGGGACTGTACGGAATATGAATTAACTAATACGACAACGAGTGAGTGATGATGTGGTACATTTATGGCTTTAAATTAGTTTACTGAGGCTGGTGAGTAATGATGTGGGACTGTACGGAATATGAATTAACTAATACGACAACGAGTGAGTGATGATGTGGGACTGTATGGAATACGGATTCACTAATACGACAACACATGATGACAAGTCAACTCTAAATCATGCATACTGTCATTTCTTATCCAGTATTTCACCAATCAATTCAAGAGACTCGCATCTTAAAAGCAACATGCTCATTAGAAGCAGTACTCAGCATGAACCAACAAAGGACAATTAAACATACTAGTAAAAAAAGCAGATAAGAGACTGCAAGTTATCACTATTCACTACAAATCATAGAGAATGAATATTTGAAACGATGCAACTGTCAACTTGAGTTCCTATGATTGAAGAGAAATCCATGAAATATTCCCTTGTGCATTTATATCTATGGTGGGGAATGCAGGATCCAGTATAATAACAACAGAATTATAAAATCAAAGTCCCTAAAAACCCGAAGACCTGTTGTTTCAAATCTCAGTTCAAATTAAAAATCCTTGAAGATTTAAACTCTATCTACATTTAAAAAGGTTAGACACTTTGTGGAATTCTAAAAAACAACAAGTAGCGGCAATACCCTACTGAGTCCTGAATTACATAAAAATCAACCTGAAAATCATCAAAACAGTCAGAGTAATCAACACTAAAACATTTGCATGCAAAATCATTCCAACAAACTTCTAATTCAATTTTAACAAAGAAACAAGCAAGATGAGGAAATTGAATTGAATTTAAACATGCATTGATCCAAAAGGAAAATTTAAACGGCGATCCATCCAATTGAAAATACAGATACAACAACATCAAAGATTATTCGAGAAAAAGAAGGCATACCTTTTAAGAGGAGCACACCATTCTGTGTACTGATTCACTAACAAATGATTGGGGTTGATTAAAGAATAGTAAAATTACAGAATTTGATTGAAGAAATAAAATAGAAAAAGCTAGAAAGAGATGAATATAAAATGGGGTACTACGGGTACGGAAACCTAGAGAGAGAAAGGGAGATAGAGAGAGAAAGGGAGGGTGGAATAATTTGTATAAATAGTGTGAGTATATGCTGTGCTGTGCTGTGTATTGGAGGCAAGGGCATAAGAAATGGCTGCGGCTTTGGCGCTCAGTTGGTGAAAAGGCTATATTTTTCACGTGTTGTACAGTCCACAGGATTAACGTGCACTAGTTTTTTACTTTCATTTTGTGAAGTTTATTAATTTTGCTTCTTTATTTCATTTTTAGTATTTTATTATTTGAAAATTTATATTTTTTATTTCAGGTGATTGGTCTACAGTGATTTTTAGTAATTTATTTTAAAAAGTTTCACTCTGGTTCCAAATTCATATAAATATTTTGTACTATTCATCCTACACTTTATAAAATTATTATATATTTGTTATCTAAAAATTTTAAAAATATTGTGATTTTTTTTTGTTTCATACAATATTTTATTTTCTGGTATAATAGAATTCTCTCTAATTGTTGTTTGGGTGCCAGAGATACGATGAGACCAAAAAGTACAAAAAGAATTCAGGGTCTATTTGGATGGGTTTTGACTCAATTTCACGGGTCTCAGTTTAAAAAAAATTATTTGGGTGATTTCCATGAAACCTTTGAGACCTCATTTGAATGAAATTTTACTGTTGAGTTTTGTGGTTTGAATAAGTTGAAACCCCACTTGAATTGAATTTGGATGTCGGGGTTTATGAGAAAAAGTAGGTGATATGTGTCAAATCAATATTTTTTTAAGTGAAATTTTGGAAAAAAAGTAGGTGATAGGTGTCAAATCAATGTTTTGTAGGTTTGAAGAGTTTGAGTGTGAGTTTCTGAATATGTTTTTAATAGTTTTATGAGTTTGACGAAAACTCATTTAAAAAGAGCTTTGGCTCGGTTTCGCGAGCCCCGTTAGACCGGGCCAAAGTCCATCAACATACACCTTCAAATTCCTTTGCGGTACATAAATACTAAAATATTAATCTTATGGGGCTGAAAATACAATTTTTCCTTAATTAACTAGATATTTTGTTTTAGTTATGTTGCTGATTTCAGAATTTTATTTTTTCTAACTCGATAAAAATAAAGGAGCGTCTTTTTATTTTTTAATCATATAGTAATACTCTAGTATTTTTACATAGTTGTGGCAGATTTCTTCCAGATTTTAATTTACATAAACTTCTTTGTAAAAGTTTAGACTCAAACTTGCCCTAAGGCCATCTCCAATGGGTATGGACTTTCATTCCCCTCAAACTCCCATTCCCCTCAGATTCCCCTTCCCCTTCAGACTCCTCTTTTTATAGTCATCTTCAGTGACTCAGTCTTCACATTCTATTTAATTTCAATTCTCAAACTTCCCCACTCTCATTTAATTTTTCCAATCTTCACATTCTATTTAATTCCAATTCTCATTCATTTAATAATAATAATAATAATAAAGTTAATAGTAACTTAAATATTGGAATTAATAATAAGTAATTCAATAAAAATTCCAAATGGTGGTCATGTGTAATATTTCCAATATATATTTGATAGGGTTATGTCATTTCTAATTTAATTTATCGTATTTAAATTATGTAACCAATATTCTATTTTTAATCTAGAAATCGTATTTAATTTCAATGTAACTTTATTACCATTTATTCCACAAAATTAATTCTCATATTTTTCACTCTCAATTAATAATAATAGAATTAAATAACAATAACAATTAATGAACATTGTACATAAAATTACAATATTACAAGTTAAAAAAAATACAAAATGTACAAGTAAGAAAAATATTTAAATGATAATAGATCATAATTTATATTATTATTTAATAAATAAATAAAAAGTAAGTATATTAAGTGCCGATTAATTAAAAGTTTAAATGTAATAAAAAATAAAAAAAAAAGTATATGGGCTGGGAAACTCCCAGCCCAAATAAGTAAAGTTAAAAACAAAAAAAAAAAAAAAAAAAAATGAAAAGATGAAGGAAGTGGGGCTGGCGCATCGCCAGCCCCAATAGGAAAGGTATGGTGAGGTGGGTGAACCCACCGCTCCACATATTTGGGCGGTGGGTAACCACCTCCCACACCCCTCTCAATTTTCAACCTTTTACTCATCAAACACCATTTTTTTCCCTATCTTTATAAATTCACCTTCTCACTTCATCAATGGAGATGCCTAATATCGATTAATAATTTAATAATATTTTATTACATTTATTGAAAGACATGATTTGTTATAAAAGAAAAAGAATTAAAAAAAAAAAAAAAAGACATGACTACCGGCACCCAAAGAAGAAGAAAAAAACAGTTATCAGACCTCGTGTCAACCACCGCTCCTTTCCCACAGCACAACCCCCACACCTGACCTTAATTCCCAGCCCCGATTTATATATCCTGGTCCATCAGCAGCCTAAACCCCATAGTTCATATCCATCACAATCCTAGGCCCAAATATCCGCAACACATTTTAGATTTCACCACACATATCATATTAAGTCCACATTAAGTGATTTATGTCTAATTCATCTCAAAAACTAGTTTAAAAATTGAATTCAAGACTTTATAAAATGAACTTAATATTAAGTATCAATTCATATTGAACATTAGTATTGACCTAGGTAGCTAAATTCGCGCAGCGTAAAATCAAAATTCTCATGAATTATTCAACAACAATGCGCCCCTTCATGATTTGTGGCACATAAAACAGACACTTGTACAATTTCATTTTATAGTAGTTCGGTTGAACCAGATATCAGTCAATCAACCTTTTGTGCAGAGGGCAGTGACAACATTACTTTGAATTGGTGGGTCCACGAATTGGGAGATGGATCAAATTACCATTATTTCTTTTTTTTTCCTTATTTTTTTAGATACCCTTTTATTTTTTGGGGTAACATTTTGAATTTATAAATCAATTTTTTGAATTTTATGTTAAATTTTCAACTAAGTAGTTTCCTTCTGCAAAGTGATACATATTACACAATGAGAACTTTAATTAACTTTTAATATTGTATTGAATATTAATAATTGATAATTAATAGTTTCACTTCATTAGTTAATTTATATGAACAACGATCATGATTGGAAAAATATTTTATCAAAGGAAAAAATTTCAATTATTAGAAAGGAATTTTAGAATGCAAAATTGAGGGATTATGATCTAAAATGCTTAAGGAAATGTATTAAATATTTATTTGCATATAAAATATCATAAATGATTTTTTAAAGTATCCAAAATTTTAATATATAAATAAATAAAATTGTAAAATTTTGACGCTCTCACGAAGCTCTCAAAATCATATTTTTCTAAATACAACGCTCCACGCTTCCGCTCCACACTCGCGCTCGGCGTATTAGTTACCTAGGTCTCGACATAGGTGATATATTAAGATTATGATAATGACACTGTAGACTTTTGTTATCTGGGCGAAGTGTGTGGGAAGATAATAAAGCCATCATGTGAACAACGAGAAGCACATCATCGAAGAAGGTGACCCACAGGTTATTAGATTTCACTACATAGATTGAACTAAATCCACATTAAATGAATTGAGCATAACTCACCTCAAAAACTAACATAAGAGTTAAAGATTGTCCAATGTATTTTAAAGTGAATTTATTATTAATTTTTAATTCGCGTGAGACATTAGTCTCAACAACCCACCTCTTCCTTTTGATTTCGCTTCCTCAATCCAACTCAACCCAACACAAGGAGTCTCTACTTTCCCGGTACAGTATATTTCTCGAGATGATTTGGATGGTTCTTTAGAGGTTGACATGGTCAATGACTCAATGGGCCTATTTTAAATAGGCAAGTTCACTTTCTGTGTAATGGTTAAGACTTAAGAACATACTTCCTCCATCCCAAAGTTTTTGTTCCCTTTAGATTTGGCAAAGAATTTTAGACAATTTGTTACAAAAGTAAATTTTTGTTATTCTTTGAGAAAAAAATAGAGTTATATTTTGAGATATCCCAAAAAGAAAATAAGAGAAAAACAATAGGACGGAGGGAGTATATGATAAATGTTTTATTACTTTTAATTATGAAAGCTTTATATAGTGAATCAATTAACTGTTACAAATATAGTGGATGTACCTGAAATTTTGAATGTCAATATGTGGGCGACTTGACTTGTCCAAATCAATCAATAATTATTATATAATATTAATAAGTTTTTAGTACTTGTATAACCAAAAAAAAGAATTCTACATCTACATCTAAGTAGAGTGCAAATGAGTCGAATAGCATTGAAGGATACTTTGCTCAAGTTTAGTTTGAATTTTAAACCGAGCTTGAAATTTTTAGTTTTAGAGTGGCATCGAACCTGAATCGAGCTTCAAAAGTTACCATAACAAAAATGGTACTCAGTCTTGTTGACATCTATGATGAATAGTAGATCTTTTATCAAAGGAGTTCGAATCAAATATTAAATTGTGTTGCAGTCATATCATAATACGTAAACAACTTTGTTTGAAATTGAAAATTAAACAAAATTACTCTGTACACGTCAAATATGATCCAAGTGAATTGATTTTACATTCTATAATACGTTCATATTATACAAATTTGAACAATATATGTTGTTTTCAAGCTCAAAATCAACTTACATGGTACTATAAGGCCATCTTCAATCATTAAGGGGAAAGAGAGGGGGAATTTGGAGGGGAAGAGTTACGTTTGGTGGTCTTCAGTGGTAAGAGGGAGTGGGGAGGGGAAGGGGGATGGGTGAAGAAAAGGCAAAAGCTACATTAACTACATCTTTTGTTTTTTGGTTTACTAATTTTTTTTTTAAAAATTATTAAAAGAACACTTTGACATATTGTAACTATGGAGACCACAGCTTAACCAATGCATAATATATATATATATATATTTGTATTATACACTGGCTAACGAAGAATCAGCGTTCTTCAAGTATCATCCTGATTGGGACATATGCTGCTTAATTAATTGATGCTTTTGAAGTTTGAAAGTTAGATTTTGCAGGTGTGTGTTACTAATGTCATGTCGAGAAGTTTCCTTCTATTCTGCAATGCCTCTCTAAAGTATCTCTTATTATAAAATACCATTTCTCTATTAGCTCCAGTGAATTCTATTCTATTGTATTTATTTTACTTTATTTTTTGATAAAAATTCTCTTAAGATTCTACACGCAAGAGCAAACAAGAAGTGAAGGCAATAGTTAAATTTGTCATGATTGAATGGCTCGCGCGACTTTGAGTGATTTGGTATGCAGGCACTTTCATCGAGAATAAAACATCATGATGATTTTCGCTACCAGGAGTTCTACATCTTGGATATTGAGTTGGAACTTGGAAAACTGTTTCTTGATTACCCACAACAATTATTCTAGCATGCATGGTGGAATTGATAGCTTGTTTAATGTCACAAGTTTCCTTGTTACTGAATATTTCGTGTAGAGTGTGTACATATTTGTCCATGCGGCATGTATTTGCTCAGTGATTTGAAGATTAAGAAGCATTGTAATATGAAACCAACTGCATGGTAATATAATATCCTCCTTTCTTTTCTTTCTTTCTCTTTGTTTAGGAAGGGAAGAGTTTGGGAAATAAAGCCCACATGGTCCATGTATATCTTCTACAAGTAATTATTCTTGTTAGTATCGATTTGACTACTAAATATCCGAGCATTTCTGTGATATTCGGATTTATATAGTGTACTGTGATGGCAACAATCTGGGATCTGAAGATCATCATAAAAGACGAGGTTGACAGGGCTGTACATTAAGGAATACTTCCAGACATCTAAATGAACTAAGGAATAATGTGCTCAAGTGAGAGTTTTCCAGATTCTCAGTATTAAAACATTCAGGTGAAGAAAGCCATATAATTTCAATCGCATAGATGGCAAATTTATTCAATCATAGGAACAATGGATAACTTTATACATATGATGTGGTAACTTAACAAATTTTACTTTTTCACTGCAGAAGATAAGCTGAATCTTATAGGCTATCTATCTCTGGCTTTGCTGTAAATCTTCTCAGACAGTCTTTTTGCTCTACCTTTATCATGAAGATCCAGCTGACTTGCAGGTAAGCTCTCTTCTTTAATTTCTGTTCCCTCCTCCATTTCAGATCCTATAACCTCTCTTAGTTTAAGGCTTGGTTCTGGTTTCAGTTGCAGCTTTTCACCTGATTTCCTCAATTTTTGATGAACTCCACTGGTGCTAGGCGCTGAAGCTCTACTAACCTTGCTTTTTCCAGACTGCTCTTCTGCACCCAGTTTTAAGTTGCTGAGGTCATCTCTGATAGCTGATGTTTGTTGCCTGCCTTTGAGTTGCTCTGGATATGTATGAATTTTATTTGCTGTCATGTTGCTTTTCTCCTGTTCAAAGAAAAGAACTTGCACCACAGTTCTCAATGGCAAGCGCTCATTCCTCACAGCATGTGCGCGTACTTCTGGAGACAATTTTTGGCAATCTAGAACCCGACAGAGCTGTTTCTTAGCTGCTTTGCTCAGATCAGGATGCTCCTGTTTTTGCATGTATAAATGCAAATATCTCAATGAAACTATGGGTCAAGGGGAAGAAAACTCATTGATTTTATTTTTAATGTCATTTATTATTACTCTGCATACCTTGAAATAAATGTTGATTGCTTTGTAGAGATCATCGTGTTCTGCCCGTGCAATTCCTGGCACAGTTTCAGCAAGAGATGCAAACTTCTGAACTGGCATGTTTACATCCTTTGCGACCATTTGCAGGTAAGAATCTATGAGCTTTCCAATCTTACACATTGATCTTAGCGGTTGGCTTTCATTTGCGAAAGTTTGCCTTTTCCACTGTCTCAAGAAACTCTCTAGAACAGTCTTAACCAACTCGATATCATAGGAAGTTTTTTCATTTAGTGATTGAGTTGAAATCAGCAAGTCATTCAACGTCGCCTCCTCAAATTGCAAACCTGAGAGCCTCAATAATTCTGCTTTTGTTACAGGTGAAACTACAAGAAAATTCGCGAGTCTAAGGAGTCTCAGCAAGAATTTAATGGAAACAGACCCTTTATCTGCTGGAATCAGGCTCACTACTGTCTCAAGAATTCTCCTTTTTTTATCTGGAGAATCTTCAAATTCTTCCGAAGTTGAACTCTCAATAGGCCTAGCCTCTCTGATGTCTGGCAGCCAACGGCTAGCATAAACATGCAAAGCCTCACCAATGAGCTGTGGCTGCAGCATATTTGTTGATTTAACTGCACAAACTATGCACCTGAACATATCTATGTCAAGGAAAGATACATCCTCTGTCCACCAATCCTTTGGAACTGTTTGGTGACGCTTTTTTTCATATCCTGGTCGAGTATAGGTATAAGACCATGTAACCTGAAGAGGGTCTTTGTCCATATCAAACTTATATGCAAGTTTACTATATAAGCAGCTAGTAGCTCAGGAAAGGAAACAATGCTAACCTTTGATGGAGGTGCTAATATCTTGTCCACAATTGATTCCATGCATCTTCTGATAATGCCAAGATTTTCTGACCATTCTAATACTTTTTCAGTACACTGCAGAGTTGCAATGGAATCTTTCCAGCCTTCAAGAATGCAAGATGAGAAGAAAGTTTCCAGTTTCATTACAAAGTTTCCGTTTTCAACTGCTTCAGTCATTCTAAGGAACTTGGCAGCACAAAAAGCAGAAACGAAATTGTGGGCACTGAGGTTGATGGTGATCCCATAGCAGAACTTAGCACAGAGCTCAAAAGCCTCCTCTCCTCCAGGAATGTCGTGCAAATCTAAGGTAACGTTGCTAGAATCCTCCGACTCGGAGAAAAGACGCTGTAATAGGCCACACTTTGGAAGAAGAGGATACTGAAGCTAGGCACAATATAATCAAATAACCTCTGAGTGATTTGAATACAAAAAGATACTTTAAATTGCTAAACTCTTAATTAGCTTAGAAAATTATATCTCAAGGTATCAGCTCAGGTCATTTTACGACTTTATTTTACCTTGTGGAGCAGATAACTGATATTGTTAATACGAATGGTAATATCACTTGGTATATCTGATATCACAGTCCTGAGAATTTCGAAAGGAAATCGAAATCGTCATTCTGACTTCTGAGTTTAGTAATTATAGTTGAATAAAAAAGTCTTAAAATACTGATCAATAGTTTACGTACCTAGTGGCCTCCTCTGTGTAGAAGGTGTCTGGCCTGGTTCCAAGTTTCATAAACTTCATCTTTTGATGATTATGCTTATGCAGAAACAAATTTCAGCCAACAACTCACAAAACTTGGAGTTACTTTTTCCAAATAGTCTGAAAAAAAAAAAAAACATGATATATGCCAGTTTAAGAGAAATTGCTGGCATTAACCTTAAATAAGTACAACACAATGAAAAGTAATCTGTTTTGGACAAGATGTATTCACAGTAAAAAGACTTCTGCTGGGTACCAAAAAAACATAAAATTAAATAAAGTTAAGCTGAATAATTCTTTGATTATTTACTTTTATAGTAAGATAAGAGTATGAATAAAGTATTTCCCATAAATAAGCAGGCCAACTTTTAAGCAGTAAGCTCAAAAAAGATTAAGGGTATCTGTTGTACCACTAATTTTACTGATCAATAGTACTCCAAATAAACAGCCTTACAAGGCCTAATTATTTTCGGGAAAAAAAAAAGGGGGAAGTGAAAAAGGTTTAATACTTGATTATCAAAAAACATTGATTGGATGATGATATGAGACATGAGATCTGATTCCAAACTGGATGGAAAGGAGGCCATATGATTATATGTGCAAACGACTTGAATAAATCGAAATCAAGAGTGTAATTTCAAAAATTAAAGTGGGATCAATGTTAAAATGTAATTAATTAATTTAATTTTGCATGAAGTTTATAGAAAGTTTATGATTGATCATCATATCTCATGTATATGATATATAGATTCAGTTGCTAGTAGAATCTAGAACTGTATCTAATAATCCTAAGATATTTGAGATAGTAGTGAATACTCTAGAAATAGTGAATATTTTAGATAGTAATTCATATGCGGGTGTTTTGCACTTTGCACTCCCGAAATATGGGAAATAGGCACCTTGCACCCTCGAAACTTAAATTTAGCACTTTGCACCCTCATATACAAGTAATAATAAGAATTTAAGAATGTATTAGTCAAATGTGATAGTAAGGGAATGTAAGGAAATGAAGCAATTGAATGGAAATTTTTTTCTCTAGAAATCATTCTCCTCCACTAATTAACTATAAAAATAATCAACCTTACAATTGATACGAACCTAAAAAAATCCAACAATCCTAGGTAGCGAAGGTTCAATTCGTACCGTGATACTAAAATTCCAATTTCTTCAATAAACAAATTATTATGGGCTAATGAGAATCAGATCGATGTTGCTATTACATAAGGAAACACAATTAGAATAAATATCAAAAAACCCAATGCAAAAGGATCAAAGAACTATATGTGGGCCAGGACGAATTTCAATTTACAAGTATATATGCAGTGCAAAATAATAATTAAATAAAAATAAAAATCATGTTACATGCATGATACTGTTAAATGCTAAATATTTTCGCTTTACAAATATAGCCTATCCTTATTTCTTTACTCATATCACAGCCAACTTTGCTATTTAATGGGAATTAAAAGTAAATGCTTTTTTCTGCACTCTAATTTGTATTATATATAGTTTCGATTCGATATAATGTTTGACGTAACAATGTATTCACCGTCTCAAAAAAAAAATTTGTATTATATATAGGAGGAACTATATAATTAAGATCGAGGACAATGTTCAAATATATTTTTGCAAATTTCAATTCCCACATTGAAGAATGTAAAATTGAGAAAGAAAAGAAGAATAGACGACGTACATTAAACTAAGTACAATTTTTTAAGGATTCTTACATTTATGTTTACACCACGCGTGTAGTCTGCAGGATTCCCATTTGTAAGGGAAGGTTCTAATGCAAAGCGCACTGCACCTAGAGATATAATGCAATCTCCTCGATCTGTTGAAAATTAAGGTACGTACCTGTTATTATTTCACCTTTAATTAGTTATTGGAATCTTGAATAAAGACACTTGATGTTGAATATATATATATATATATATATATATAAAGTAGCTAGAGTACTGTTTGGTGCGAAATCAATGAATCTTTCCTAAAGAAAATCCATAGCTTATGTAATCTTCAAAACAAGAAAATTAAATAAGAGGAGAAACACTTTCACATTTGGATCCCAACACCATAAAGCAATCAGAAATCACAATATTGTGAAGCAAATTAAAGAAAAAACACCATGTTCAATGGCTTTATATATGTGAGGTAGTTTAGCTACATTTGGTATTTACTCTTTCGAAAATGATGAAAGGATGCTCAAAATTGCCAATGTAAGTATTTGGAACTTTCCTTTGTCCATATCTTGTTGGAATTGCATCGCATAAAGTTTCTTCACCAATTTTCCTTTTTTCTAAGCATATATCTTAGCTTGAATGATATAGTTAGTAAGTCATAACCATAGAGATATAAAGTTGCTTGAATATGTACAATTTTTTATGGAACGGGTATATATATATATATATATATGCTTGAATATGTATATATATATATATATATATATATATATATATATATATATATATATATATATATGTGTGCTGAAACTTCTGAGTTTGAGTACCCATTTTGGTTATATATATACATACATATATATATATATATATGTATATATATATATATATATATATATATATATATATATATATATATATATATATATTATATTTATAAAAAAAAAGGGAGGATATCATGAAATATGTTACAATATACATATCAATGAAAATATTAAAAATTTAATAACTTAAAAATAAATTAAAAAAAAGATTAAAAACTTACAGAAATTAATAATTTCTCTCCGGAGTTATAAACGAAAAACGTCTTCCCTTATCCCTCGATTTTACGAACGAATTAATTAGAAGGAGCAATTTATCGTAAACCATATGAATGATCACCTTACTCTAGCTCCATATGTTCATCAATATAATCATCAATTAATCTCTGCAAAATTATTGCTATAATTAAAAGACGTGCTGGCCGGTGTGCATGTAATAGATTAAAATATATTGTACACTCATGATCATGATATTACACAATCTTCGACTTAATTAAAAACAATGGAAAAGGAGGTAGTCAGGTAGCTAGAGAATGGGAGAAGGGCGGGGAAGAAAAGAGAGAAACGTTTTATTCATGCATATGGGGCCAATTTAATAGACAGAATACCCTACCATAGTGAAAATATGAGCTAGCTAGAGAAAAATGTTTATTGTGTGTGCTCTTAGTCAACATAGTGATGCATCATATGAAAGCTAATGATAAACTACTTGAACATGGAAAAAGCAAAAGATCAGAATCTTTTTAAAGCTGTTAATAAATAATATTCCATGACCAAATATTTATATTTCTTTCGGGACGTTTTAAATTTAAATAAGATCATGCACTATTATCTACCAAGTGAAATTTTTCTTTAGAAAAATTAAACGCTAACATAAAATAATAACATGCATGTATACAACAAATTCTACAAAAAGTTAAAATAGACAATGAAAAAAAAGTGTGACATAAAAATATTTTTGATATAATTAAAAGTTGTTACAATATCTATAGATAAAATCATCTGACGGACTCAATGGCACTGACTTTGTTCTTGAATTGTTTAGTGTGACCTATATTTGGAGAACTTGGCAATCTCAAAAATATTTTGTGCATATGAGAATATATGTGTAGTGATTCAAAATGAATTGATCATAAGACTGCTTTCTTATTCACATCAACTTGATGACGTGATATCACTTGATTGACCTCTGACTCATTAAAATGGAAGATTTTATTTGATTGGCCAAAACATTTCATCTTGACACGTGTCATTTTTTGAGTTGTCACTTTTTTATTAAGCCAAAAAATATGATCATTTGATTGGCTTGAATACATTATTTTGACACGTAACGTAATATAATTGATTAATAAAAAAATATTAAGAATCATATTTGTGATTAATTTTAATTAGAGAAATCCCTAAATATAAATTTTAGAATTTAATTATTGATATCATTATTTAATTAAAGTTATGTAAATTAGCTAGCTTTTTATTTCTAGGAAAAAAAAAAAAAAAAAACTTATTTTCTTCTTTATGTAGCTACACACACAAACTAACTTTACGTGTCCTCTTATGTGATTGAAGATTTGATGTAAGAAATTAGCATGCAATATGGTATATGAGTATTAAGTGGGAAATGGGGAAGCTGGCCCTACTAAACAATGGGGGACCTCTACCATCCCATATAGAAAGATCCTTATTTCTAATTCACTAATTCTCATCTCATCATAGTTTCTCCCACTGAAATAAAATTTGTGCCTAGTCAGTCTTCTTCTTCTTCCTCTTCGATCTAAATGAGATTTGATCGATGGTATTCCTTGTATTGTTGTCGGCCATTGTCACTTGTCGATCTGATTCCCACAATTTTGATTCGACTGCTCGATCGGAATTCACTCTCCCGGCCTCATGATTAATATCTCATGAAAATCACAATATTAATTACTAATTCATTCTTCTTTTCTTTATTTTTAGCCCTATGAAAATTAAATCTTGAAATTAAAACTTAAAATGTCTTTCTTTTTTACTCTACAGATCGAATGAAGATAGAATTTGTTAGCGATGATTTTATCTATATAACAAGATTTCCAAAATATAGTCTTTTTTTAGACACCCAAGAATAAAATAAAAGTAGAAAGAATGGAGTTATATACAAGATACTCCTCTTGTTCCAAAATTTTCATTAGTTACAACATGAACTCAAACTCTTTAATTTTTTAAATTTATGACCATTTTTTAAATATTAATATATGTAGTAGTGAAGTGTAATATTGTCAAATCATAATTACAATAAATTAACTAAATTATTTATAATTCAAGTATAAAAATTAGCCGATCGATCAACTATATATACGAAAGAAAGAACGGGATGGTGGTTGATAAGATTAAAGTTAGATGCCTTTGCCTGCATCATGTTGGTGGTTTTGGAGGCCAACCAACAACCTGTATTTTTCATTGTCACACCCCAGATATGGATATATGGATGTTATATAAGTGCGCGCGTGAATTGATTCTTGTCTTTATACGATATATAATTTCAATTAGTTGTATAATTCAAACCTAACTAAAATTTTATCATCTTACCATTACCACTAAGAATTTAGGCGATTATAGTTATAACTTTTGCTCTTATAACGTTGAGAATTAATAATGTTAAATCATTTTTAATGTACAACAATACAAAAATAGTTTTATTTTGAAAAAAAAAATCTTATTTTGGAATATCTACAAATGGAGAGATTATTTAGTTTAATTGCTGCACCACGTCATCAAGTACACATTATGTCGTTTATCAATGCAATTCTCACATGCGGAGTTACACAGCTAACTTTAGGTCATATTTAGAGAATGAGTAATTTTAAAATGTATTTAGATATTATTAAAGTGCAATTAAATGATCAGTTTAATTTGTAGACCGACTTCGGCTAAATTGTATAACAAATATCGATCTTACGTGAAAAGAGATGCGTGTCATCATATACGTGGAGTAGTAGATGATGGGCATGATAATGATGGTCATAATAATTAATGTAAGGTTATAATCATTCGCAGCATATACAGTCTATAGTTTTCTTCCAAACATCTTGGTATCATTGTTAGGTATCTAACCTAACCCTTCTGAAGATGTGTGTCTTTATATTCATTAGAATATATTAAAATAAAGGAGAGAGAGAGAGATAATTAATTCCTGGCTCATTTAGTATAGACAAGTAATTAACTCTACAAAGTTAATTGGTTTATGGAAAACATCAAAGCATTTGTTATAATAAGATTGTTAAGCCATAATTATTAGATATGGGTAAAATTTCCCATTTTCATTAATTAAAATATTTTTTTTTTTTGTTTTTTTTACTTGAGCTATAGACACCAGCTTGTCTCGATATATATGATTAAAGCTAATATAACTTTAATTTATTTTATAATTGAGAAACAAAAATAACAATCTTGAACTTGAGAAAAAAAAAGAACTAGATTAAAATTGATACACAATAATACAACAATTAAATAGTTGACAACCAATAATTTTTTTAGAAATACACAATAATACACAAATTAACTAAAACCAAAATTAAATAAGAGTTACATTTCATTTAATATGATATTTTAAAGGAATTTTTTTTATATAAAAAAAAAGGTTTTTATTAAATAAAAATAAAAAAAAACAAAAATTTAGAAAAAAAAGTAAAAAAAAAAGGTAACAACCTGTGCTATTGGGCGGGCGAGTGCAATCTGCCAAGCGAGTGCCAACATTGATGTGTGAGGCAAGGGTGAAATGATGAAAGGGAAAATTATCTTGAGCACCCCTTGATTTATTTTAGTTCATATTTTTAACCCTCTAAACACAATTTCTCCTCCCTTTAATCATAGGAGACGGCCTAAACAATCAGAATGAATCTTTAATCACAAAAAAAATCTCTTAACAAATTGAGTAGATATTTGGATTATAATCCCCTTCGTTAACCAGCCTTTCTCCTATCTTAAAATGGGCCCACAATCTTGTGATTTTTTTAAATGTAGGCCCACAATAAATTGAGAGAAGAAAGTATGACTGATGTTCCGTATTTTCGGTGAGTTGGATTCTAATTAGTTGGTGCCAACATATTTCCAATGTTTAGCTATGACCCTCAGCTGACTTCTATAAACATGGGCTGTGGGCCGTGGGCCCATACTCTTTTTCAATGTAATAATATTCTCCCGGTTGAAACTTTTTACAAATATTAAAAAAATCCACGTTAATTTCATAAATAAATTTTACAAATTCTAACAAAATTAATTTTATCATGTCATAAAATAACACAAATTAACAATTAAAGTTCAATTTAATTAATAATGATGACTTTAAATTATTATAACTAAATATAATTGATGATTGATTTGTTCACAAGATCTTGTAGATTTTTATCTAAAATAAGATAATAATAAAATTATTTAGTTCATTCCATTATAGTGATTTTCATTTAAAAAATATTATTTTAAGAGCATTATTTAATGCATTTATTTACATACCCAAGCCAATTTTTACATATTTAATCCATTTTTCACTGGTTTAACACGTCTTTTTACCGATTTCATTCATTTTAAATCGTTTTAATATATATTTTTATTTGATTTACCCGTTCTTTTATCCGTTTTACTCACATTAATTATTTTTTTCATTTTTCGTTGATTTCTTTTATTTTTTCGGTTTCACCCCTTTTTTGTCGGTTAAACTCTAATTTTTTTTTTTATAGATTTCACTTGTTTTTACCTATTTCACACGCTTTTCCATTGATTTACATGTTTATTCATCAACTTTACCTCATATTTAATTGATTTTACATGTTTTTACCGACTTTACATTTGTTCCACGATTCACTGATTTCACCCATTTTTAACGATTTCATCCAAAGTCATTCGATTTCATATGTATTTATCGATTTTATAGGCGCATTTTTACCAGGTTCACTCATTTTTCACCAACTTACCAGTATTCACCAATTTCACCCAATTTTTTTTTTTTTTTTTTTATCATTTTCACATGTTTTAATTGACTTTTCTCGATTTCACCAATTTTTATTAACCGATCCCATATTCCATGAATAGAACTCCATCAAAATTCGAGTATCATCAATTTCATCTATTTTTTACAAATTTAACCTGAATTTTCATCGATACACAATTTTTTTTAGATTTATTTTTATCATCTTCACTAATTCACTATACTTATAATCCTTATTCTAATGCCACGGTGTGGTGGCTAGTGTTGATCAACCTATAATTTACATTGAATTAGCTTTTATATGGATGGATATGGACTTTTGGAATTTCGATTGAGAAATAATGATATATTTTTTCAAGTGGTAGTGCTTATATAAAAGTATGCTTCTTCAGGTATTTTTCTATTTTACCATTTATAATAATATTTAAGTAAGGGTATATATAGATATAGATATAGATTAATCCTCATCAGCAAACAAATTATAGAAATTAGTGTTCTCTTAGGGAGCATTACTAATTTTTTTAGAAGCTTGTGCGTATTCGATGGATCGATTGTTGAAGAAATAGTTGAGCTAACCTAAGTTTTCTATTTAAAAACCAAGAAGTGAGTTTCGAATACTGTAATTTAGATAAAATCAATGGGAAAATTGCTTTTTTGGTACCATAGGATAGGCTGACTTGCACTTTTGGTACCATTGGATATGAAAATGCAAATTTGGTACCATAGGATAGGTTTTCATTGCACTTTTGGTACCATTGGATATGAAAATGCAAATTTGGTACCATAAGATAGGTTTTCATTGCACTTTTGGTACCATTGGATATGCAAATCCAAATTTGGTACCATAGGATAGGTTTTCATTGCAATTTTGGTACCAAACCCAATTTTTCTACAAAATTAATGGCAATTTACCCCCTATTAAATGCATAATGTTCAATTTATCACTCTATAATTTGAAAGAAATCAATTTACCCCCTGTAAAATTTTAATGAAGTAATTTACCCCCTTTAGCCGGAGATTGTAACTCACTTGCCGAAATTGAGAGGATGCATGCAAACTATTTTATTTAACATAGGGGGTAAATTGCCACATTTATCATAACACAATTGGTAAAATATCACATTATCATAATAAAAGTGGATTAAGTGCCGCCTATAAAAATATCAGGGAGGCGATGTGAAATTTTTACAAAATTTCAGGGGGTAAAATGCTCTTTTTTAAACCACGAGGGGTTAAATTGAACATTATGCATTTAATAGGGGGTAAATTGCCATTAATTTTGTAGAAAAATTGGGTTTGGTACCAAAATTGCAATGAAAACATATCCTATGGTACCAAATTTGCATTTTCATATCCAATGGTACCAAAAGTGCAATGAGAACCTATCCTATGGTACCAAATTTGCATTTTCATATCCAATGGTACCAAAAGTGCAATAAAAACCTATCCTATGGTACCAAATTTGCATTTTCATATCCAATGGTACCAAAAGTGCAAGTCAGCCTATCCTATGGTACCAAAAAAGCAATTTTCCCTAAAATCAATTGACAAATGATGAATTCTACACCAATCTAATGTGTGTAATGATGTATAAGCACAGTTTTGTCCTCCATAAATTATGACTTAGTATTGTATTTACGGAGACTAATGTCGGACAATCTTTTGTTAATGACAAACATTTGGCAAATTTGTTTACTACTTACTGGATCTTCTGATCGATGAACTTGATCCAATTTATGTTACCTTCACTCCATTAAATAAATAAGACATTGATATCAGATCGCTCTTTTTTCTTAATAAAAAAAATAAATAAATCACATTTTCTATTCACCCGCACAACTATTAAGTATTAACAAAACACACCACTGACACTTCAGGTTAGACTATGGTTTGGACTTTGTACATCATGAGATGTTACATAAATGGCCCAAATTTCCGATTATTTCACACAAATTATAAGCCATAATTCTCGACTATGTTTATTTTTTTTTTTTACATGAAATATTATAATGCAAGACGAAACTGAGAATAACATTTAGGGAAATTCTTACCCAAACCGGGTTTGGCCGAACCCAAAGCAACTACATGGCAAGTGTAATACATTTGCTTTGTGATGGGATGTAACTCCCAGGAGAGTGATCAATCACAAAGCAAGTGCAATACACTTGCTTGGTGGTTGAATGGGTTTGGCCAAGCCAAGCTTGGACAAGAATTTTCCTAACATTTAACGAACGAAAATGTAAAACATGGACAAACTTTTTTCTAGAAAGCTTCTATAAGATTGTGTAGAAGATCATTTATGTAACACATTTCAAGAGCATGTCATGAAACTACCAGAATGACTGGGAGAATCACATTCCTTTGTACGTTCAATAAAAACATGTTCTTTGCTCCCCATGCAGTATCAAATGGCATTTCCTCAGGTACAATAAAAATAAAGATATAACCAAGAAATTCATTTGCATAAATAATTGGTAATACCAAAAACGTTGATGTGCGATTGAATCAAAATATTACCTTACAAAAAATGGAGCCAATAACAACAAATGCAGACAATCGACAAGAAATTGATGATTTGATTGGGAAACTAGAGCAAGGTTCAGATGATTTATGGGAAAAATTGGCACAGTCGACCTCGAGTGGCATCATAAATGTTAACGAACTTGTTGACTTGTATAACAGCTATTGCGGAGACAATTGGTATAGCACATCAGGGTCAACTCAAGAACAAACGACTGCAGGTCTTCAAGATTTTAACAATTATGAATCCACAAATATAGAGAACATAAATGGCCTAAACACCGATACGGAAATTCAAGAGAATGAAATGGTGTTCGAGGAGATGGCCGAGGATGCAAGCGAAGAATACGCTGCTGTGAACACGAACTCCCATGCAGGAATGGGCAGTACCAGCAACAGCAAAGAAGTGATTTACATTAAATATGGTGATTTGCATTGTTCTGGAGCCGGTGGTAGTGAACTAGGTCGTATTTTGGGTGGTTCATTCATGAATTTCCCGCAAAAGGTGGGAGAGAACAAAGAGGTTAGTAATAGTAAGACTATGAGAAATAGAAATAGGATAAAGAGGAAATACGGGGGGGTTGTAGAGACTGCAGAAGAGACTGCTCGCAGATTGGAGATAACAAAAATAAAGAACAGAGAAGCAGCAACTAAAGCCCAGGAAGTTAGAAAGGTATATAATCATTCTAAGAATTGCTTAATTGTTTAAGAATCTCTAAAAGTAGGAAAACCAATAAGGGTAACTCGCTCATATTTATATTGGATCAAATTCAGTCAAGGAACTACTATATAAATTAAAAAATACTATATTGTTAATAGTTGATCAAGAACATGAACAAGGAGTGAGTAATTAAAAAAACATCTTACTTGTTTTGATATTCTTTGTCAGGAACGTGAAGAGCTTCTACGAGCCCGGATGTCACTGATTCAAAGGAAGAATGAATATCTGAAAAAAGTGATTAAGGTGTGCAATAGTAATACCATTTCAGTGGATTTGTTTTCGGCAACTTTGAAACTCTTTGTCTTGGATGCTAATAAGCATTTTCACTTAATCTTACAGGCCATGGACAATAGCAGAAGGATCATCCTGCCACAAAAACCATTGAGAAGGACCAAATCAGGACCTCAATAGAATTTCAATCATTGCAGTAAAGTTTCGACTTGTATATTGTACCTATTAACTGAAAAGGCATAACAAAAAAGCAAAACGATCAAGGGAAAAAGATATAAGAATACATACAATACAACTGATCAATGGTTGTCTATCTACCACCACTAGAACATTTCCTTGATGAATAGAGATATCAAATACAAACAGATTGGACAGTGATGAAATCCCAAATAGAACTGCTTTCAGAATTAAACTTAAATCAGGGCAAATTTTCAACATTCATACTTTATTATATAATGCACGCCAAATCGCATAATATCTTTCAAGCAGTCAATCAAGGAAGAATAAGATAATACTATTACTATTCCCATCTTCCCAACTGAGCTTGCTAAAAAGAGGATGTCAGTAGAAACATGCACTTACCTCCCTCTTCACAGAAATTTGTTTGACATTCAGTTTATGGAATTCCTGAAAAAGAGGAAGGTTTCGGATTATTATTTGCAAATTGATTGGATATTTATTTAGCTTGTTAAAAATTGTAAGTTGAGGTTGACTGATGAGCCGTATAGAAATCTGTATTGGGCCGGGCTTCAAAGCTCTGTTGCTCGAAGAGGTCTAATTAAAAAATAAATTTTATGGGAGTATAAGAAGTTGTTTAACAGGAATAGTAAAGAAAATTCTTGATTATGTTTGTTGCCTTGATACATATCATATCAAGTTGATTTCGAATCACTGAATTCTTTGAAATAAACTTTTAACATTGAATGTCAAAATTGGTTACACTGAAAATTTGCACCAACATTTTGGGCATCAGAACACATATGAAAGAATGAAAAATCGCAAGTATCAACTTTCCTACTAGTGTTACAACATAAAAGATGTTCAGAAAATAATACTAGTCTAAACGATCTGCGAAAATACAAAATTGTTACCATCTTCACCCCCAAAATCAGCAATCTTCCAATCGACTTTGTGTCCACTCGAACTGTACAATGCACCTGACCCGACTCACCATAATTACAGACACGGTTAGATTGTGCACTCGTCAAGCACATGAATTCTCTTTTCATGATTAGAGACAAGCTTATTCCTTCTGCTACAATGTAGTATTCATGCCCCTGAAACGTATTCCTTCTCCAATACACTGAACATGACCTTGAGTCGATCCTGCAGATTAGACAGAATATTCTTTGTGATCCTTTTTTGCTGTCTTGTGTATTTCAACCACCCGACTCCCAAGTACACTTGTACACTACAACCTACGGATCTGGATGCTTGATCCTCAACTTGATACCTTAAGTGAAGCTGCAAATAATAAGTGAAGAACCACGTACATAAATATTAAAAAATTGGTCAAAGAGCCAAAAAATAGAATGGACGACAAAGAATATACTATTAGTATATGTGTCTTACAGTGAAATAGTCTCCAAGCGGAACCCCATGGAGAGTCATGACCTCTTCTATGAGCCAACCACCAGTTTTACCAGGTAGGCGAGACTTCTGCTGAGTGCTAGTCACTTCACCCCTATAACGTGATATGCTTTTATCAAATTTGTAATAAAGTTGCCTCTGATAAACATCCGGCTTTTCAGATTCCCATGGGCTGTGAGAATAGTTCAGGCATCCAGCTCTCTCCATCACCCGCCTGTCTATTTCACTCCCTCTAAACAACTCCATGAAGAAACTAGTCTGAAAATCACCAATTAAGGAATTTTGTGTAAGTTAAAATATAGTACTATTTTTTATGTTTAAATGGGAAATAATGAAATAAAAACACTTACAGGAAGAGATAGTATAGAAGAATAAGCCATAGACATCTTGACATCCTCGACTCCTAGAAAAGATCCACTCTCCTCACTTTGAAGGATTTTAGCTTCAGATTCTTCATATGGAAGACTTTTACCCGCCTCAAGTTCCTCGTCTGCAGCTTGGTGGGTTTTGGCTATGGAGTCCTCTTCAGAAGTTTGGACAACACTAGCTTCAGATTCTTCCTCTATTATTAGTACCTTCTGCTCAGGAGTCAAAGCTCTTGCCTTCCACAATGCCATGATTGTTCTGTAAAATACATACGAGATTATGTTTGGACATGTGGAATTTTTTCTAAATGATCCATCCAAGAAAGAGAGGTATTCCAAATCCGACATATAAAGCTCTAAAAGGCCCTGAAAGGCACATGTCTTCTATTTCTCCTTTTCCAGATGACCACTTCCTGCTTTCCTTGGAGCTTTTTAACTTCTAAAAAACTTGGAAAAGCATAATTGCTATTCCTCAAGTTGTGAAAAACTATAAACATCCTCATTTTCTTGGCCATCTTAGAAACTAAAACAACCCAACATTAAAGAAAGAACACTACTTCTACCAGATTTTTAAGAACTCAAAATCTAAAAAGTAAATCATGCTATCATAAACATTTCTGGTGAAAATTGTAAAAATAATACTTGCTAAACTAACACTTCTGGTGAAAATTGGTAGCTTTAGAATGAACAGCATCAAAGGAGGAAAAAAATATACTACTATCACACTATCTACATCGCAGTTCTCACCAACTATTTCATTTATCTAATCCTCTTAACTAGTCAGCAATTTCAATTGATCGAAAGGATCCAATTAAAATTTTGTAATAATTTGATCTAGGATTCCTCCATCAAGAAATAAATATACAGCAATTCATTTATGAAAACCTAGAGTCAGAATACAAAATTATGCTACAAAATACCACAACCGCAAGAAGTCGTTAACAAATCCAGGTAAATTGTCAAAAATAGCTGACTTCTAACTTGAAATTACCTGTGTGCCACATTGAAAGACACGAAAGAGTGAAAATGAAACTTAAGCCTGCCTTCTGAATCCTGTGTCCTTGCTCCATGCCGTGCATCAAAACCTCTTCCTGGCCTTAGCGTCATATTGATAATTGGACTGCCCATTGATGAAAGAGTAGGAGGTATCACTTGAATTTCTTCAATGTCTTCCCACAGAAAGAAAAACTTCGTCTTGTGACCAAATAAATCTGCATGGAACCCAATGATTCTAGCTGACAGAAACAGACGACCCTGCCACCAGATAAAAGAAATAAAAGAGTAACAATATTATTTACATGACAAGAAATGCTCATTAGAAATATGAAAAACCATGTCAATAATAAACCGAACAAAGTACCTGGAGGGGCATTCTCCGTTTCAAGTGACAAGCAAAGTCATTGATAAGAAACTCCTCAGGGGGCAGACCGAAAAGCTTTTGAAATGCTGAATTTGTTTGAGGAGAACGTAATTTTATCTGCAAACATCACGTTAAGCAGTTCAGACAAAAGTACTTAATAATAGGAAAGTGTGACTCTAACAAGAAGTGAAACTGTAAGTCATTTACCTTCTTGCCCACCTCCTTCTCCATCTTAGTTAGATAATCTTTGACAACATTACCACCCCTACTATTATTCAAGAAAATTCTTAAATGTAACTTAGACTGGCATGCTTGGGCCAACTTTCCTTGAAGAGGAATCCATATATCAGACAAATCCGAAATATTAGATTTTAAGAAATTAATTTCAGCACGTCCAAGTGATTGAGCTTCATCAAAAGGTCCATCAAAATCAAAAACTTCCACATCAAGCACAGATGGTGGGTCTTCCATTGCATCAAACTCAAAAATTTCTGTAAAAGATTATTGAACTCAATGAGAAACTAATCCCCACGCACCATTTCCAAAATTACAGCCAATTATCCTCAATTTTGGCAAAAGAAATCACAGAAGAAAATATATCATAGATATATACCATTCCAAAGAGGTTCAGATTTCTGAAACTTGATAGAGCTGGTTCTTATTTTTCCATTGCAAGTAAACACGACATAAGGATCTGAAAATCCACTAGAGTCAACAGCTGCCAAATTGCTTCCCTCAATTAAGGCCACCGTGAGCAACCAGCCATCCCCCTGTGCTTTGATTCCATGGTCACTGCCTGTTAGCAATAATAAGGTAAACTCGAGTCAACATATTATATTATGAATGTATACACATTTGTATGTATATCTATAGGCATATACATATTAGATCCTTTGATTCATTACTCGAAAGTTTTGAAATAATAGAATACCTTTTTGCACTCTAGCCTGCATAAAACGAGACATTAATTCCAGCACACGTTTCCCTTGCAGAACTAATACTCCACAAACTATTACTTCACCAATAGAATCAGGTAAGTCTAGACCAACAAACTCAAGACCCTGAATAGTGCTAGGCATAGCCATCCATATATGTACAAGCACATATAACCCCATCAAAACAGAAGAAACCACTGTAAAATTAGCAAAATACTGAATTGCCAATTTCCAATCAGAGGGCCTTTCCACCTGAAGAGATGCCAGAAGCTGATCTTTCTCGGAACCTACATCCTTAAGATCAAGTGGCTTTACACTCTGAGATATCAAATTCTCATACTGCTCAAAGTTTTCCTTTATACCTTGTCTAGCTCCGCTTTCAATCATACCTTTCATCATAGTGCTTTGAGAAAAGTTAAGTCGCCAAGAAACTACTAATTGAGAAGACTGTTCGCCTGATGGCTGCTCAGGGCCAGGGGTAATGCAGTAAAGTATTTCCACTTTAAAAGTTTTTCCGTAAGGAGCATCTGGAGTGCTTACGGTTGACAAAACAACAAAACTCTTGCCATCGATTTTCAAATAGGTATGCTCCTCCGTAGCTTTCAAAGCTTTAACCAATTTACTCGCAGCTTTAATATAAGTAACCACTCTTTTTAAGCTCTCACCACTCTCATCAAATTTCCAGGGGCCTATTTGCAAATCTGTAGATGCTTGTATATCCGATAAAGACTTCAAAAAGGTTGAATCTGGTGAAAAGAGCATTGAGTTTAATTCTGGAGGGGCTATCGCATACAATTGGTCTAAAACGACCCCTCCAGATAAAGGATTCGGAACTTCAACTCCTTGGTCTCTAACTTCCATACTCTTTATTAATTCTTCGAAATCAACTGGTGCTGATTGCTCTTCAGATGTGTTTTCAATAACCATAGAATCAGATTCAAGTAAGTCTGATGCATCATTTGCTTCAACAGAGCTCACGGATGATGATGTATCCACGTTCTTATTAAAAATTTGTGCAATTCTGCCAGCAAATGTTGTTTTTTCCTCCTTAGGAAGAAGAACTTCTTCTGACCTCTTAGGAGAAAATGATCTTTGAGGAGAAGACCGCAAAGGAGAGTCCAGTACTGTATCAGCATACTTCCTGGAGGATGTTACGGGATCACTAAAAGATGGGAGGTCCAGCAATGCGTTATTTTGCGAGAAGCAAATAGTCAAAAGAATTTCACCTATTATAAGAACATAGCAATTGTCAGTTAAGAGAAAATGAACCATATCAAGACTCTTATGCAATCGGCAAACGCAGTAATGATCCACACTAAAATTTATAGAAAGTAATACAGCCACATCAATTCATTTAAGCACACAATCATCATATATCCAAGAAGCCAGGGAAAAATAAAAAAGAACAATGCTATCTGACATTTGACTAAAGAAGAATGTAAAACAGCATCAAATGGAACTATTATGCATACATAAAACAACTTATTAAATGCTGAATTAGAGATGCACCCGAAAAGTGAGAGATAAAACAATCAGCATACCACATTCTTTGTTCTTGGGCTTCTTGTTCTTAGGCTGCAATGTGTACCAAGCAGTGCCAAGTGACTTATCCTTGGCTTCAAAAACATGACTGATGGGGACTTTAATCTGCCCAACAAAATCATCATTGAAGTATTTGTCTTCATCTAAAACAGATATGAGGAGCTCATCTTTCAAGTCATCAACTTTAAATGTAAATTCCTCGCACCATGATGGATTCAAACACTTCTTCACCACTTTACTCTTAAACCTTTGTTTTCCCAACTGTAGTTTTACATATGGATCACTGAACCCATTTGGGTCCATTGCCGGTATATTTTTTGCTTCGATTACTCGGACTAAAAGCTTCATCTTTAATTAGAAAATAAAAAATGGATGCAAGATCGACCCTCTTTTCAGTCCAAATAGCAATGATCAAAGTCTTGAACAATTAACAAGGAATTAATTAATCGTGGGAAACAATAAATTCACACGCATTAATTGCATAAAAAACAGCGAAAGGGGGTTATTGCATTTGCAAGAAAATCCTAAGCGTATGTGTGGATATTTCTGGAAAAAATATTTAATGACAGAAAATGACTTTCAAAATAACTGACACTCTAGAAAAAGAAAATATACATACATATGGAGAAAAAGAACTAGAAAAAGAAAATATACATACATATGGAGAAACAGGGGAAATGGGTCTACAGAGAAATCATAAAGTTGGAATCTTGGAGTGAACCCAACATCTCCGATCCTTGAGAACGAGATGAATGAAGTATGGATTAGAATTGGAGGAACCAAAAAAAGGGTTGAATTGAATTCAATAGGAACTGCAAAATTGGACAAACGGAGGCACATTAATTGTTTTCGATTGAGGAAGGAGATAAAAGTTCAAATATGAGAAAAATTATAATTGATTAAAATGTTAAAACCCCAGAATGAAATTAAGAACCGATTTATGTTCTGTTCATATGTAAGAGAGAGAGAGAGAGAAAGGAGAAGGGGGAAATCAGAAATGTGGTTGAAATAAATCTAAAGGCATGCATACTTTTCTTTCTTGGCCCCTTTTCAATTGCAAGTACGCGTTGGACTTATTGACTTTAATTAACAAGACAATATCAATTCCAATCAATTTCATATACTACTTTATTTTGATTGTACTTTTTGTACCATTCAATTGCTTAAACAAATTGATGATTCTAGTTTTAACTTTTCAAAGAATGTTTAATTTGTGACTGCTAGCAGAGAGTAATTGAGTTTTTTCCATATAACCAATCCTATAATATTTACTTTTGTTTGCACTTTATATTATAGTATTATCTTCTAAGAAACTATATGATAAATATATTTCCAACAATTAATATTTACTATAGATTTTGCATATAATAAGAGACGACAGAGAAAACCATTTGTATGTAAATTATGTTGTAAATATTTTTTTTAAGTAGAATTATAATTTCTTCAATGCATCAATATTATTAAATCAGAAAATTTATTCGATTACAAATAAATTATAAAGAATTCAACTACCAAAAATTAGAATTAAACTAAAAGAAAATTTCATGCTAGTTTTTATCCCTATTCTTATTAAACAAATTATTAAGTTTATGATTATTTTGAATAGTTCTTATTCATATCGGGCTTGATCACAATCATCCAATCAGAATGTAAATTTTTTCTTTAATATAATTGTTTTGTGAATGTATAATAGTCTCAAGTTATAGATGTTTGGTCACCTCAATTTGGTTAAGAAGTTGTCATGATTATTATGTAAATGTGATTGTGTGAATGTTATTTTTAATCGATGCATGGTGATCCCTAGTAATTGTTATTTTTACTCACAACTATACAATGCTATTGTTAACCAGATGACCTCATGATCTAAACAATGTAATACGTTATTTCCATTGGCGTGGAACTTGTAGTAAATCCATCTTCACAAATTATATACACACACATATATATATATTGTATTTCAATGGAAACTTCTATCTATGGTGCTTCGATCGAACTTATCTCATTGACTATAACAGATTAGAATTCGTCGGGTATTATTTTAATTTAATCATCACTGTTCTATTTAACGTGCTCAATACACTTTACTTGGCTAATCTTCTTTATCTAGTGACGTGGGATTTAAGATTTGAAATTAATTAATTATAGGCTTCTTAAGCACGTGCGTTCAAATATAGGAAAGATAAGAGTAGAATTAATCCTATAAACTTATCATATAAATTATCAGTGGAAAAATTAATTGGACCAAGTCAATCTTGAATTTTGAAATGCATGTATTAGTGCGAAGAAATTTATTTTATCACTTAAAATGGAAACTTGGACATATCTTTTTTGTTTTTCCCTCTAATTATTTTAATGATGTTTAATTTTTTGTTTGATACAGTTAGATCTTCAGTAAATAAATCTAATCACTGAAGTCTGAAGTCAAATACTATTATTTTTTAAGCATAATATTTTTCTTTGAAGAAGTCCAGGATATTATGTAAGTTGACTTAGCAATTTCGTACTCTTAATAATTTGAGAATTAATTCGATGATAGTTGGTTAATTCATATTGTGAAAAATATTGCATGGCTACGTGGCTAGGGTAAATATGTCTTCAATTATATATGTTGTCGACTTGTCGGTGAGACACAATGTAAAATAATGTTTACCTATTGTTTTTACTACTAGACTCTAGGACTAGCACAATAAACGACACTAGAAATTATAGGCTGACAACTCGGTAGACTTTCCATACAAATTAATATGAGTAAATTTTATAATATTTTAGACTATTTAAATTTTTTTAGGAGTATTTAATATTAACCTTTATGACACGTAAAAGTAATACAATGTAGTATTTGTAAATTATTTAACCTATAGTTGAAATACTTTTATTGCGGGCCCACCCGATAACGTAATGCTGATTATACCAACTTTTCTTGCACTGATACAAAATTTCTTGTTTTGGCCTTTTGGGGTAATGGAACGCCAAACATGTTGTTTATATATAGATGCTGTTTATATTTACATTAATTTAATTTTAGAATTTTAAATGAGCTGATTTTGTCAAATTGATTCATAGTATGAACAAATTAGTGTGCCCAAAATCTTATTAACCATGCAAATAAATAATGTGGGAACAAAATGGCCCTAGTTTAGGTATTCCAATCAATTTGCTATACGAGTTGGGGCAAAAAAATTTAGATATACATCATACGGCCATGAAATTAGAGGGTATATGTGTGACGTACTCAGAAAGAATGCCTGTTAGTTACACTGAAAAATAGTACGTAGAAACAATTGAGACTAATACAAACAAGACATTAGGGAAATTGTGTTGTATTCCCCCTCCTAAAGAGTAGAATACAAAAATCCAATCCATATGAAAATTTCATCTTCCTGGATTTAATTACTTCTGCCTTTTGTATATCTTGCCCAAGAAGGACTTGAGCACTTCTTGCACAGCTTTGCTCGGATGAGCTTCGATGGAGCCCGTTAGTTTCTCGTAGCTCTTGCTTTCAAAATCGGCAAACACGCCTTGAAGATTAATCTCATTATATATGGCTTTGACTTTTGCAACATCAGCAGGATCTGCCTTTCCATAGTGTTCCTGGAGGTAATAAACCCAGATGTTAATTGATACAAATATCTTCATCAGATCAGATAAAAACAAAAAAATATTATTACTTCTTACAAATAGAATTTTCTTTTGTTCTTCATTGCAATGTTCCAGGGCTTTTACTACCAGCCAAGAACACTTAAAATCTTCGATATCCGTTCCAATCTGATGATTCATAACAAATGTATTATTATTAAAAACAGTATTTGTTGAATGTAACAATACTGAACAAAGGAATTTTAGGACCATCCTTACCTTTCCAATCTTTTCAGGTTCTCCAAAGCAATCTAAGTAGTCATCCTAGATAGATACAATGTGTTAAAACAAAACCATGTGTACTTAATTGTTTACACAATACACTACATATACTATATGTAACAGATATTCTCACCTGTACTTGGAAGTAGATTCCCATGTCAATGAGTACTTCCTTCACATTTACATGGTTGTCTAAGTTCTCACCAGCCATGACCAATGCACAAGCAACCTGAACAAGTATAAAGAATGTTAGGCTGAGAAATTGCAATTTGCCCATTTTTACAGATTAAGAGGAATGACAAACATGTTCGCCACTCACTGGAAGGTAAAACGAGTAGTAGGCTGTCTTATACTGAACAATACGGCGGTGACTGCACAAAATTCAAACCATAAAATCTCTTAAAACCAAACGAGAAATAATACTCAAGTCCAAACTATGCAGATATGACAACTATTGAAATGCTCAGACAAAAACTGAAAGGGTCAGCTCATTAAGCAAATTTTCCTTATTCATCTTGAAAAAAGTGTCTACTCACAGTGGCAAGGAGTATTTCGATAAATCCTTTTCTCCTTCGATAGTTGTAATTAAATCTATCATCTGTCCTGAAGCAGTCTGAAACTCCACCTAAAACATAACAAACATTGAAGTTAGAATAAGAAATGTAATAAATATTCTGAATTATTAGTCATGTTACCTCGTTGAACAAATCCAGAAGATCCACATAGTAAGGCTTTCCTCTGAAGTGTCTCTTCAGAATCCTAGGGATGTGGTTCCTAAGGATGATTCCATCATTTACGGCAATCAAACCAACCTAAAATATAAAGTTTAGTCAAGGTGATTGGCTAGGTAGCGACTACTGATTATCGATAGAATGCAGACAAAATGATTATAAAAATTGACATTTAGCACAAACCTTGGGGACTTTAAACCAACATGGTTGACCACGCCGAGTATGAGAATTGTCCATAATATCATCAAGGACAAGAAAATATGCCTGAAGCTGCAATTTCAAGCATAGATGAATCAGATCCCTGTTCAATAAAATGCCCATTTGCAAACAGCTTGAACTGCTTAGGACAAGAAGTAAAGTGTCACTATTAACCTACCCATTCAATGCACCAGCCTAAAGCACTTGCAAGAAACACTTCGTCTTCACTTAGATCTTTTCCTTCTTTTAGTAACTTATAGCTATCAATAACTGACAGGCCTCGGTTTAACTTCCCTGCAAACCAAGCTCATTCATTAGCACAGAAGACTCTTGATTAAAATATTATATTTATATTGGACTTATATATATATGTAGAGCATATTGTTATGTTCGGTGGATTTGTTTTGGAAACGAGGTTGAAGATTCACATCTCACCTCCAGGCACATTATAGTCCAGCATCTGTCACAGATAGATAGAAAAGTCACATCAGTAACAACAAAGAAAGCAGCATAATTAAAGAGTGCGTAAATTTAGAGAACACTTCAGAGTCAGTGATGTATAACTCTATGATATTAATATGTAATATTTGCACAAACCAACTTTATCTCAAAAGCTAAAATTATTACAATTTGAGATAACTAAAAAAGAGGATTTCATACGACCACTGGAATCAAAGATTTCGATTCTAAAATAGGTCACTTAACCACTTCTATGATTAAAATGGGTGATGGCTACAACTTTATAAAAACAAAACACGTTGCAGAAAAGATGAGCATCCCACATTCAAGCAAAAAGCAACTATGGTCACTTTGAAGAAACCACCCTTTATGTGCAAAAGTATGTTGGGTACAATAGCCATTTGCATCACCACATAGGGCAAATGTTGCCCAGGTTTGTCCATACCCAAAATATTGTAACAAATTTGCTTTCTAGTAGGATAACACTCTTCGTAGAGCGATGAATCACGCGACAAGTGTAATATATTTATTTTGTGGTCGGATGGGTTTGACCAACCCCGTTTTGGGTCAGAAATTTTCCTATAGAACAACCCCAACACTAAATCTACTCCCATATTTTTTTTTAATGCAAAGGAATGATTTAGTCAGCTTCAACTAACTGTCACTAGTTATCCGTAGATTACGACTTTTATATAGTATTTCAAAAGCAACGCATATTTTGTGTTCCATGATTTCTTCATGTTCTCTGGTTTAATAGTTTCAAATACCATAACATAAAAAATTCGGATATATATGGAAATTACTTTAGAATTCACACAAACAAATCCAATTAAGCCATATAAATTTCCTAATTCGCGATCAACTTACTTTGAATACAACATCTGACAAAGCATATAATAACATAAAAAAGAAAACTATAAAAAATCAAATGGATAATAAATCTGACCCGCTCGACCCATTGGCGAGAATCATCGGTCCATTCAAAAGCAGGGTCATTCAAGAGCTCAGATTTGAGCACCGAATAAACGCCTAGAAATGTTGCCCTCAGATCCGACGTCGTTCCGTTCGTATTTGCCATCTCTTAACCACAGAATTCAGAAGCAATTAAGATCAAGAGATTTCACTATGTTTTGAACTGTACTTAAATCGGTAAACATGCACATATATACTATTTACATTGGTTGGTTGGATGGCTAATGGCTTAAAAAAGAACTGGGTTTGGTCAATTTTACACTGCTGTGCTGTACCTAATATAACTGAAATGACTTGTTTGCCACTGACTGATACTTAATATTGTGATTCGTGAGGGTATATAGGGAAAATCAATGCACAGGAGATCCTCCTTCTTATCGAAAGCCAATAGGGTGTACACACGTGTTAATGGATGTTGGTTAATGGTTGGTGGGCTGTCCACGGTGAAGAGATTCGCTGTTTTGTTTGAAACTTTTGCCGATTTTAAATTGATAATACGCCAACTATTGGAATTTCCATTTGCATGGGGTTGCATCACATTTATGATTTGTTTATTATTATTTTTACTTTTTTGAAAAATTAATTTGTTTCTTATTCATCTCTATTATTTTAAAAGTACGAGTAGAACATTTTTGTGCATATAAAAATATTCCTTTATGATTTATATTTGGCATTGTATAAAATGGTAAAATAATCAAAACATAATCAAGAAATATAGTTAAATTAGGAGTCATAAGATATAGTAGGACTAAATTATCTAATTAATTTAAATGAATATAAAAAAAAAAACATTCATACATCTGGTTAGTTTCTGTTTCGTCTGGTTTTTGGACAATCTAGCTATTATAATCTGCTGTGAACTCTGTTCATGTTTCAAAGTCTATCTTGACAATTTGTAGTTTTAATTAATTATTAATGCCTTATAACTCATCTCTTCTTCTAGTCTAGGGGGAAAAGTTACATTTTTATAAATTTCGTTCCTATATAATAAATCTAGAGGAAGTAGCCAACTCAAAACCTGATTCATTTGGTTGAGTACTTGAAGAATATTTATTTAGTTTATCTGGTAAAATTTTATAAAACGGGGTTGTTTGTTCACTGCCACAAACTAAGATGTCTTGGGACATCCATCTGGCCGATCTACAAGAACTCATGCATGCCTAGTAAGTTTAAATATTTCCCTCCTTAGCCTATGTTTATATATAATAAGAGTTAATAATTCACAATATCCAGACTTTAAATTGCCTTTGTTAAATACATTGTTGTTTTTTGTAATACTTTTTCTTCTTCCAAATTAGTTGTAAAAAGTTAGGTTTCTTTGATGCTTGCCTTTAAGGTTGCTTATTTAAATATGAAATAGAAAATTGTGTCTGGTGCTAATTAAGAAGTTCTGCAATTTCAATCATAGTAATGTAATATTAAGCACGGACACATAAAACACACGTAATTCTAAATCAGATTGGATTTGGTTAAACTCTTAATACGAAGATGACAAGTGTATTTTACTTATTTATTTTATGATTGAATAACATTTTATATGTGCATTTTTTTTTTTTTTTTGTTTTCTCAAGGGTTTAATCCCTTTCGAGGCGCGTCGGGCACATAAAGTGGGAACTTCTCCCAACAGGGATTCGAACCTGAGTCCACTACTTTGTAGTGACTAGTGTCACTTGTATTGTGGTTGGAAAAATTTGGACAAATCAAGTATAGAATGGATATCTTTTGAAAACTAAGTTTAGTTTAGAATTTTCCAAGGACATTGAGCCTATTTGGATGGGTTATGGCCTGATTTCGCGGATCTTTGTTTGAAAAAAAATAGTTTGGGTGGTTTCAGGAAACCTTTGAAATCCCATTTGATTAGTTTTTGGATGTTGAGTTTTGTGGATCTGAGAAAGTTAAAGCTCCACTTTGATTGATTTTGAATGTTGGAGTATCAAGAAAAAATAGGTGGTGGTTTCAAATTAATGTCTTTTTTAGACAGTTTGGGGAAGAAAAATAAATGATAGGTGTCAAATCAATGTTTTATAGGTTTCAAGAGTTTGAGCGTAAATTTGTGAATAAGTCTGTGATGAGTTTCATGAGTCTGACGAAAACTCATTTGAAATAGTTTTGACCCGATCTTGCTAAACCCGGAAGACTGGGCAAAATCCATCCACACTGAGGCTGAATATATCACAAAATTGGAAAGGTAAAATGAAGTGTTGATTGATTACAATTAGTACCATTCAATCCTAAAACGCGTTAACCAAAACATAGGAGATCAAATTACACATGAATTGGTCATTCTCAACACCCCTTAACCTCTTCTGTCAAAACAAAGTGTGGATGAACCTTAATTGCGTGTCAACGTTTCATTTTCGCAACATTGAAGATTAATATCTCATGATAATGATAGACTTGTCACCTTTATCTATGACCAATCCTAATTAACTAAATGGAATTTTCCTAGTACTTAGTCATTACATGTTTTTTTCTTCAACTTAATTTGAAAAATCGACAATGATTCTTTGTTGACCAGGTACATATGCTATAAATATTAATCTAGATCCATAATTTCTGAAATCAAGACAGCAAAACAAAAGGCAAAACCTTGGGATCGATCCACTTAATTAATCTTGCAATTGAATAAAAATAGAGATGCATCACGTTGTCAAGTTTGTGTTCGTGTTTACAATTATTTGTCTCCTCCTCACCTGTGCAGTAGCTCCGCCGAGCGGTGGAGGTGGCGGCAGTAGTGGAGGCGGGGCAAGGGGTGGCGGAAGTAGCGGAGGCGGAGCAAGGGGTGGTGGAAGTAGCGGAGGCGGATCAAGGGGTGGTACCGGAGGAGGTAGAGGTACTGGTGGAGGCAGAGGTGGTGGAGTCGGAGGAGGCGGTGATGATGGTGATGGTGGTGGTGGAGGGAGTGGAAGCACGCCCACCGGCGGCAGTGGTCAGAATGGTGGCGGAACTAATGTTATCCGTCCACTACCCAATGGAAGGCGGCCCACAAGTAGCACTAGCAGCCAATCGATCGCTTTGACTTGGTCCTGCTTGATCGTCTCATACTTGGGTTATGCTTCTTTTATTTTAACTTAATTTTATTGTATCTCCGTTTAGATCTGTACATTCGTTAGTAATTTTTTGATTTCTACTACTGTATTTAATTTGTTTGCACGTAATTTTGTGTACATGGAATAAGTGCATCTTCTTGCACATCTTAATGAACTATTATTATTTAATATCCCGGCGACATTTGAGTTGTAGCATTGAATTGAGACATATTCCTCCTCCTGTGCTGGGACTTGATGCGAATTTCTCGCCCTCAACAAAGCAACTTTGCACCAACTGTATAATTTTATAATTCATCTATATAATATATATTTATTACTCCTACAACTCTGTCAATCCCTGTTCAATTATAACCAATAAATAGATGGAATTCTTATGAATAGGTTCCAGTTTTTTTTCATCTTCTTTTTCCAATTGTTTGCATATAATTTTGGCCCTGTTATGCCTTGATGTCATCGAGGGATTGGCATCAGACCATACATGGCATCAAGGAACTGTTTGCATATAAATTCAGTATCGAGGAACACCTCGACGACATCGAGGGACCGTTGACATCGAGAAGTACCAAAAATATTGTTTGCGGTAAAACTGATATCAAGGGATGCTTGGCATCGAGGGGTCGACATCGAGGGGTTATTGGCATCAAGGTGTGCCAAAATACTGTTCGTTGTAAACCTGTCAGTGAATCCCTCGACGAGCCAAAGGCTCGATGCGAAACGCCTCGATATGATATAAAATAATGCGGGCGTGCCAATGTTTGTGCGTGCAAACATAACGATTTGAAAAAATAGACATGTTGATATCGGTAAATTGATAAAGTAAATGTCCTGACAGAGACATGTTGATATCAAAATAAGTTGTCCTGATAAGGCTGACTTCTAAACGATTGCGACAGAGTAGGCAAACACTACCCCTAGTTCTTTTCTATGCCTGCCTGGCCGCAGGACTTAAATAATTTCTGAAAATCTCTCTTTGAGTGCCAAAAACTTATGACCAATCGATGGCCTGCTTAACATATCAGCGGATTTGAAAATCAGCAAGTGCCTTGACAATCAATCAATTTAAATGAACACCTTGACAGAAAACATGATCTTGACAGAAAACAGCATATCAATGGAAATCAATTGACGTAAAGTATATTTATGTAAAAGAGTCAAGACGTACGAGCCAAACGACTTCCATTAAAAATAAAAGAGTATTGGCAAGTTCCCCGATGTACAAACATTACAAAAATATACAAAACGACGAGTCTCCTGTTTCGGCATAATCTGCCAGATGAGTTGATAAACCTTTTAAGTTCTGAAAATTGGCTCCTTGATCGGCAGGTAAACCCGCCGATGAGCTGATATTGCATGAAAAACGACTTGTTGACAGAAAGTAACATTGACGACGGGAGACCCACCGTCAATGGTTCGCCCAACCTTGATGGATGGCCATCAATCGGGCTCCTGATCAGCGGGTGGCCACTGACCAAGGCATCGACGGAGCAGATGGCTACTCAGCCGATAGCCGTCAAGCAGATGGCTACTTGACGACGAGCTCATCAGGCAGATGGCTACTTGATGAGTTTGTCATATAAATACGTGGGCACTTACATGACAGTTACCAGCGAGCTACTTGCTGATATGAGTGGTTTCGCTCGAGTCAGTGTCAGCTGACGGCGGAAGAGAGCGGCGGCGGCGGCGGCGGCTTACTGTGAGCGGCGGCGGCGGCGGCGGCGAGACTTCAGGCTGTCAGGGATCACTGGTGGCTGAGGAGGGACAGACTGATATCGAGGAGTTGGCACGTTGATAACTTGACAGAAAACAGCTGTTAACTGCCTGCTATCAAGGGGTTTCGCTCGAGACAGCGTCTGGACAGCGGAAGCAGCGGCGGCGGCGGCTTAATGTCGGCGGCGGCGGCAGACTATTTTTAGTGGCGGCGGCGGCGGACCTTGGGCGGCGGCGGCGGCAAGACTTCAGGCTGTCGAGGGTGGCTGGTGGCTGAGGAGTGACGGTTGATATCAGGGGTTCTACAGGGTGTTTGCTGAAAAAGAAGCAGCGGAGCGCTGGACTTCCGGAGAGGCGTTGAGCCGATCAGTGTTAGACTGAGATTTTGTTGATTGAGTTGTGTGTGTCCCGCGTATGGCAGCCTCCTGCTGTATTTATAGCTGCTTGGAAAAAGCTGATGGCTGTCAAGTAACCTCCTGATGGCCTAAAATCAAGGAGCTGATGGCCACTATCCCACTTCTCCCACTACTTTGTTATTTGCCCACTACCTCCACTATGTTAATGGTGATTTTCCTCTATGTTTTTGCTGAAAATTAAGGTAGTTGGAGAAGAAGAAACGTGTCTTTCAATTTGAATTTTAATTAATGATAACTAACTAGAGATAATTAAGGAGTTTGTTGTTTAAACCAACTAATATGGCTTATCCTTTATTAATTATCTCTAATTAATATTAATCTTTAACTAAAAATCAGATTTAGACAACACAAAAGAGCTGGCCGATTTTTAGGGCTGGGCCCAGTTCGAGTTCGGGCCGATCGGGTCATTTTGGCTTCGGGTCGAGCCATTTTGGTCTTAATTCAGAGTTATAATCGGCCCATTCATATAATTGCCCAATTAATCAACTAATGGCCCTATTTATCAAGTGGGCCACTTAATTAACCTTGGCCCAATTAATTAAACAACTTAATTAATTAGTCCAAAAACACTTATTGAATTTAACTGGGCCTAATTAACCATAATTTGGTCTTTAGTTTGTAATTAATTAAACTTAGCCCATAAATTAATTAACCTTATTAATTAATTAATTTATGTTTGGCCCAAAATTAATTAATTGCAAGAATTGGGTCGAGTTTTGAAATTGGGCTCATATCCAACTCCTTGGTTCGATTGGACTCATTTTCGGTCCAGGTTGGACCCGATTTGGTCTGATCTTTTTGGGGCGACTTGGTTCGGCCTATATGCCATTTTTGGCTTGTCGTCGAGCCGTTATACCTTGATTTATCGAGGGCAATTTTTTAGGTACAAACAATGCCCCCCGTAAGTCGTATCTCATAAATTTTATTTGATAATAAAATTTTATCGGATAGACTTAGTTTGATAAACTCCCCTTTTTCATTCTTTGATCGGCATTTAATTTAACCATGCTTTAATATTTAAATTAGCCATTTTTAGCCAAATTAAACATAACAGCATTTTTGGGATTAAAAATATTCCCCCAATCAGTTGGTTTCTATGCCAGATGTCAACTTCCCAACTCACTCCCAACTTCCCGGGGAAAATTCAGTTGGAATCTATTCCTAATTCCCAATTTAATTAGTAGTCTATTCACTACACTCCTCCCAACACCTATTTCAAATAAAACAAAACTCTTAAACAGTGGACCCCACATTTACTACTCATCTTCTCCTTCTCTCCTCTTCCTTGTTCGGCCGTTCAACTTCCAAAAGCCTCCATAGCCGAAAATTGCATCTCCAAATCAAGCTCCTACACTTCATCTTTCATTCTTATTTTCGCACCAACGGATTCCCCATCTTACGGAGAGTACGAAACCCGCACCCAAATCCCAAAAAACCCCGAATCCGAAAAGACCCATTTTCGGAATCTACCATAGCCAAGACTTCCAAGCTTCGAAATCAAGCTTTCTTGGCTCGGTTTTCTCGTGTTCTCACCATTTTCGGGCTCCTCTCACTCCAAAGAACCCAAAACCCGAGACTAAATCTCGAAAAGACCCTTAAATCCGAAAACCCAATTCAAGAAATCCACCATAGCCGAAAAAGCTTCAAGCTTCGGCCTACTGCTTCGGTTTCTCTTGTTTTCACTACATTCGAGTTCTCTTGGCTCTAGTGGTGCCATAATCGAAGCCCATTCGTCAAGAATCCTTACACTCGAAAATACCCATATCCAAACCACTGCCATTTCCGAATACCCAAGCTTTTCGATCACTAATGGCTGCTGGGGACATCACCCAACGTGAAGTACAGATTTCTACCCAAGTGTTACAAGAAACACCGCAGGGTACTACCATCGGCCCATTCCATACCCCAACCGATTTGCCGTCGATAGCCGAGCATCCCATTCGATATCCGGGTGAGGCTCTACCTTTTTCTTTTGGTGAGGTGAGTTTCAAGACATCCACGAGAGGCTGGCCGTGGGCGGGTTCGGTTGTGCACTCGGATTGGCTTGTTTGGTGTAGTAGGGTAGAAAAGACGTTTGCTCCCGTATGGCGGTTATGTGGCATTTTCGATGCCATTCAATTTTGTAAGACAGGATTGTCGTTGAACCTCCCTCTTATCCGCGCTGCGGCCCAATTTTGGTGCCGGGTTGACAACACGTTCCATTTCGCGCACGGCCCAATGACTCCAACGCTTTTGGATATCCAAGCTATATGTGGACTAGGGCCTGTCGGGGGTTACATCGACCCGTTGCCTTCCGCCAGCAATGAGGCATTTCTCTTTCCTCCAGCTTTTCGTCCCAGCGGTTTCAGTGATAAGGCCCCGTCGTATGGCCCTGTCATCGGCCGATACAAGTCTTTGCCCCACTCCATCGAGGTAACCCACGATGAGCATGTGCACTTCCTCACCCTTTGGTTATCTCGTTATATTTTTTGCACTCCTGCCTTATCGGTGACCAAGGAGTATAATGCTATTGCTTTGAGTCTTGCTAGAGGTGAAAAGATAGCTTTGGGACCTCTCGTATTTTCTGGGTTTTGTGTGGGTATGGAGGGTTTTCTGGATTCTGGATGTTGTTTCTTGCAAGGGCCTATCTGGCTTTTGCAAGTTTGGTTGTATGGCTACTTCCCGGATTTCTGTCGGTTCAGCGAGACCCCGATTGGTTCTGAGATTTATGCGGCCTTCGTGGCTCGTCAGAGGGTTCCTCCCTGTAATTTTTATTACTTTTTCAGCCGACTGTACGATCCTGTCAAGGGGCTTGAGCCACACTTTGCGGCCTTCTATTCCCCGTTTCTGTCAGCTTATAGCCCAACTTTGTCAGCCGATGAGTTCAAGGAACATCAGAAATTGTGGGCTCACTTTCTTACGCCGAGAGACATCCCGTCGGGTCTGAAAGTAACGGGAGCCAAGACTGCATCGAGGCGAAAGCCTCTCAAATGCACTGTCCGATTCTATCCGGCGCATTATGTGGCCAGACAGTTTGGTTTGGTTCAGTCTGTCCCTCGATATGGCTCTTCCCTTCGGATTCGGGACGAGGAGTTTGACGTGCCTGACATGGACAGCTTTGACGAGCTTCGTCGTTGTTGGCGTACGGCCCGTGATTCTTTTGTGTTTCGGCCTTTTGCTCCCACTCCTGTTGCCTCGCCTGATTTCATCAAATGGTGGGGAGACTATATTGCATTGACCCGTAAAGAACCTTTCCATGTTGCTGTGACGAGGTTCGAGGTTCCCAACTACCCTGAAGTCATCTCTACCGATGGCCCCTTTCTTGAGCATACGGCTGCTGCCTCCGTCAAGGCGTCCAAAAAAGGTACATTGTATGTCGTTTCTCGTTTTGAACAATTTTACAATGTTGTTTGGGATCCTGATCATAGAGATAGGGTGTATGAGCAAGCTGCCATGAATTTTGAGTCGATAAAAAACATTAGGATAGGTAAAGCCATGTTGGCTCATGCTAAGTTAGCCAAAAAACGGGGAGGTCCTGGCGAGGTTCCTCCTTGGCATACATTTTATAAACCGTTTGGCTTGTCTTTACCATTGCTTCCTGATTTTATCGAGTTACCGGGGTATGTCCCTTCCCCCGTCGAGTCTTGTGCAAGTAGTAGTTCACGGCCTCGTAGTCATCAAGCTAACTCCCAAGTCACTTTTACGGGATATCGAGCTGATGACCCACAGGCCCTGTCGACGATTTATATTTTATGTGACTACAAGGATGGGGGCACCATTGCCCTCGATTTATCAGGTAGCTTCCTTTGTTTTTCTCCCTTGATTATCGTTATATACTAATGTGCTTGTCTGATTTTCAGGGAAAACACAATCAGTCCCTCCGTCTGACAAGAAGAAGAAGGCTCCTAAGGAACCGCTCATTCCTATGGCCATTCCTTTACAGATGATCAGTCCGTCAGGGCCATCACCGGCTGTTTCACAATCACTACAGACGTCCGAGGCTCAGTCCTCCGTTGACAAGGTAACCGATCACCCCGTCGTATATATCCGACGCTCTCGTCGGCTCTTCTATCAGCGAGGTGGCACGAGTGCCATAATCGTGAGCAGTTCCGACGAGGTAGTCCTTACTTGATTTATTTTATCACATTTTCTGAACTTATTGTGATCTCTCGTTTTCTGTCAGGAGGTGAGCTCGAAAGGTAAACGGCGAGCTGCCAAGGTCGATCCTTTACCCAAAAAGAAGGTCCGACGAATAGTGGATAGCTCGACGGACAGCGATAATGATGTTGAAGAGATTGAGGAGATAAACCTTCCCCCTCGTCCGCCTTCCCCGATCGAGGCAGCGGATACTCCGGCCGACAGCGCTGTGATCGAGGGGTTGAAGGATCTAGCTACCACTCCTCGTCCCGTCGAGGCCTCTGCTGATCAGGACGATCCTGTCGAGGAGTCCCCCGTTTTGGCTTCCCCCGTTGTGCAAGAGGTTTGTTTTGTCCTTAGCCATTTTCGGGTCTCCTCGTTTCATTTTGCTAACTTTGTTTTACTTCTTGTTTTGCAGAGCCAGCCGATGGACATATCTCAACGACTTGCTCAAGCATTGGCTCGATTTGCCAATGTTCGGGCACTGTCAGCGAGTTCATCATCTCAATCCCCTTCAGCGGTATCTGAGACATCAAGCCGTGCAACCTTCACTCCTGATGAGATCACCCGTTTCAAGGAGCTGCTATCAGGCTACCGGGATCAACCCTTGGACGTCCTGATGATTAATATGGGTCCGTCCCTCGACGAGCTGATGCACAAGCTGTCGTCTGCGGTCCTTCCAGCTGACAAGGGGTCTTTCTATTCTGGGTATGCCGAAAGGTTTGGCCAACTGAGGAGTCAATTCAAGGCCAATGATCGAGCAATCAAGGCTGAAGTCTCGTTTTCGTCCTCCGCCAACGACCTTCTGGCGAAGTTCGATGCCTTGTTCACCCGGGGTTCTACACTTAGTGTCTCCTTGAAAAATCTCAAGGATACCGAGACTGAGATGATTGCGGCTATTGCCAGGTTGCAGGGGGAGTTGGCCCAGTTGCAGAGCCAAATACAGACTGCCTCGACAGAGGCAGAACTGATCACTGACCAGCTGTCCGATACTAACGACTTGCTCGTGGCAGCGAAGGCTGAAGAAGAACGGGTGGCGGCTCAGGCGGCGGCTGCTCGAGCTGATCAAGCCAAGATTGAAGCTGATCTCAAGGACTTCTTGGGCCGATTCACTAAGGATTTCCTTACTTAGCTTTCTGGCCTGCGAGCCATTGATTTCGGCGCCTGTGCCTTGATATTTCTGATACCTATGACTTAGTTTATTTTCCCGCATGTTTGCACATTGGCCTGATGGCCACCGACTGATTTGTTTTCCATTTGTGTGATGGCTTGACAGCCATCGACTGATTACCTTTCCTTTGTCGAAAATTGTTTTGACCTTATATTATGCTTCTCGCTTGAACCCCAAAACCAAAATCAAACCAAACGTATCAATTTAAACTATCCCCCGACCCCTTGACGGAATACTTTTGCGAACCAAAAATTCAACTTTTTGTCAACACAACTCGACTAAACTTATATCAACTCAACAGAATTTCAAATCAAAATGCCTTGATGTAAAAATTTGAAAATCGGGGAATAAAAACTTGAATTAAAAACGGAAGTGTTTTGATAAAAAGAAAATGTAAATACGACTACAAATTCAAACTCCTAACCTAAACAAACGGAAAGCGGAAATAAAAACAAGACCGAAAATAAATCCTACTTAATATTTACAAAGGGATCGGCGCATTGAAGTATTCTTGGCGCCGTTCGATCTCAAGCTCTAAGGCTCGCTGATGTTCCAGACACATCGATTCCCAAAGGGTGGGCCTGAACTTTTTCAAATATCTTCCATTGATGGGGTCTCGACAGAGATTCCCATCTGGCTTTTTCAAAATGTAGCCTCCACCTCGGGTTATCGAGTATATTTCATATGGTCCTTGCCACGTTGCGCTCCATTTACCATACTTTTTCTCGCGCTGATGTAGTGGCAAAACAGTTCTCCAGACCATGTCCCCGACGTCAAAGTGTTTCCTGCGTATCTTTTTATCGTAGCATCGGGCAACTAGCCTTTTTTGTGCCTCGATTTTGTCTAACGCGGCAACCCTGATCTCGTCGAGCTCATCAAGCTGCTGGAACATACTTTCAGTATACTCTTCGGGCGTCAGCTCGTTTTGCTGCATCACCCGCAGAGATCGGACGTTGATCTCCATCGGTAGAACAGCTTCCTGTCCGTACGTCAGCTTATACGGGGTGGTGCCTGTACTTGTCCGTTTGCTCGTCCGATAAGCCCATAATGCCTCTGACAGCATCAAGTGCCAAGCTCTTGGGTTCTCCTCGATCATTTTCGAGATAATGTCCTTGAGGACTCGATTAGAAGCTTTCGCTTGGCCATTCCCTTGTGCATAGTACGGTGTTGAATGGACCAATTCGAAACCCATTGATCTGGCAAACTCCTTGATTTCTTGACCGACGAACATCAGTCCCCTGTCAGTGACAATGGTCTGTGGCAGACCAAACCTGTGAATGATTAGGTCCTTGATGAACTTCATCACCTCGGCCTGATTGGCCTGTTTGAGCGGTTTGGCCTCTACCCACTTAGTAATATAATCCGTGGCCACAATGATGTATCGATGGTGTTTGGAAGACGAGGGGTGGATTTCCCCGATGATATCGATGGCCCAGCATCTGAAAGGCCACGGCTTGATTATCATGTTCATTTCCTCGACGGGCATCCTTTGGACTACCCCGAAGCGTTGGCACTTCTCACAACCCCTTGCCAATTGAATACAGTCTCCCACCATCTTTGGCCAGTAATAGCCATATCGGCGCAGCAGCCATGCTAACTTGTGACCATTTTGATGGGCCCCACAAATTCCTTCATGAGCCTCCATCATAATTCTCATGGCCTCTGTCTGATCGACGCATAACAGGAGCACGCCGTCATGGCTTTTTCTGAACAGTTGATCACCTATCAAGACATAATTGACTGCCCTGAGCCTCGTTTGTCGAGATGCTCGGTCCGACGGATCAGCCAGATATTTTCTGATCGGCTCTCTCCAGTCATCAGGGTCCTGAAACACACTCAAAACAGTCAGGACGTTGTCTCGATACATAAATGAAGGACAGTGTCGTCTCCTGACGACGTAGAGGGATTCCTCGATGTCATCAGGGAGCTCAACACCAGTTGCTAGTTGGGCCAAACTGTTGGCCTCGCTGTTGTTTCCCCTCGTTACATGGTAACATGTAACATCAACAAACTCCGACAACAAGGACATCGCAGTTAAATAATATTTGTCAAGTATTGGGTTTCGGCATTTGTAAGTACCTTGTAATTGCCTGATAACCAACTGCGAGTCCCCGACGATGACGACAGACTTACTGTCGAGCTCTCTAAGCATTTCCAGTCCAATGATCAAGGCTTCGTATTCGGCCTGATTGTTAGTACATTCAAAATCAAATTGAACTGATAGCTTAGTTTTTATATTTGATGGAGAAATCAAGACTATACCTGCTCCAGACAGCCTGTCGGTTCTAGACCCATCGAAGGCCAGTGTCCATGGCCTGATCTCTACTGTCATCGAGTCCAGTTCCTTGAGAACGGCTTGATCGATATCGAGACATGGATGGTCAACCAGAAAATCAGCCAATACTTGGCCTTTGACTGCTTTTTGCGGTACGTACTGTAGTTGATACTCCATCAGTTGGATGGCCCATCGGCCGATCCTCCCCCTCATTACGGGCTTAGCTATCATATATTTTATCACATCAATACCAGAGATAACTAATACTTTCACAGGCAACATATAATGACGTAATTTCTTGCAAGAGAAAAACAAAGCAAGGCATACCTTTTCTATCGGGGAGTACCTCTGTTCTGTTTCTGTCAAGTGCCTGCTCAAGTAGTAGATTGCTCGCTCAAACCCGTCATCGTCGTCTTGTGCCAGGAATCCGCCGACGGTGTCATCCGTGGCAGATATATATAATTTCAAGGGTTTCCCCTTGACAGGCGGCATCATTACAGGCGGCGTTGTCAGCTTATCCTTGATTTCCTGAAACGCCTGCTCGTGTTCCGTTTGCCAGCAAAACTCTTCTTTGTCCTTCAATTTTAACAAAGGCGAGAAGACCTTTGTTTTTCCAGCCAAGTTAGAGATGAACCTCCGTAAAAAGTTGACTTTCCCAAGGAATTGTTGTAATTCCTTCTTCGTCGACGGAGGTCTGGCTGTCAAGATAGCTTTGGACTTGTTTTTGTCAACCTCAATCCCCTTGCGATGCACTAAGAAGCCAAGAAAATTGGCCGACGCAACTGCAAACACACATTTCAAGGGGTTAAGCTTTAACCTATGCTTTCTCATTTTGGCAAATGACTTCGCCAAATGTGTTAGATGTTCGTCGTAACTAGCCGATTTAATGATGATATCATCGATGTAAATTTTAACAAAGTCATCGATATACTCACTGAAGATGCAGTTCATGGCTCGTTGATAAGTTGCTCCGGCGTTTTTGAGTCCGAATGGCATCACTTTCCATTGGAAGGTGCCGATTCCGCCGGGACATTGGAAAGCCAGTTTTGGCACATCGTCAACAGCCACAAAAATCTGATTGTACCCTGCACTTCCGTCGACGGCTGTCAGGAACATATTGCCAGCGGCAGCATCGATTAACATGTCCGCCATTGGCATCGGGTATTCGTCTTTAGGAGATGCAAGATTTAGATCCCTGAAATCGATGCATATCCTGATTTTCCCGTTCTTCTTCATCACGGGGACAACATTCGCTACCCACTCCGGATATCGGGCCACCTCGATAAAACTGGCCTTCAACAGCTTCTCGATTTCTTCCCTGATCAGTCTGCAGACCTCGACAGACATCCTTCGCAGGGGCTGTTTCCGGGGTAAGTATCCTTCAAGTATCGGAATACGATGTTCTACTAACTCCCTGCTTAACCCAGGCATCTCGTCGTAATTCCAGGCAAAACAGTCCTTGTACTCCGTCAATACTTGGATCAATCGATCCTTCTGGCCATCATCAAGCAATGCGCTGATGTAAGTTGGCCTATGATCTTCCTCGCTGCCTAACTCAATCTCGATAACAGGATCCTGTACTTGGATCTTGATGTCGTCAAGCTTGGCTGGCGCCGTTGCTAACTCCTCTAATTGAATTTCATCGCCGACCGACGGTGGCGTTTCCTCCTCGAAAATGAGATCACCTGTATAGCATTCGGCCACATAGGCCCGAAACCTCCTGATTAAATCGGCACATGCTTCCTGCTGCGGCCCGATAATAACGATCTCATCAATTTCCAGTCTATCGGCCTTACAGGCCGATGGTCTTTCGTCATCAGGACAATTCATTGATCTTGACAGTGTCCTTCTTGCGGCCCCGATTCCTTGATGTGGCAGGGCCGACTTAGCTCCTTGGCTAAACAAGCCATTTCCAATTGCGTCAACTTCTTGCTCGAAGTGACTTCCTGTGGTCGTCCGTATTTATCCTGTCCGATAAATCGATAAGGACCTACATCATCTCGATAATATGCTGCCTCGACAGCGTTGATCTTGGCAGTGAATGGCCTGTTGTCGGCCATGATGATTTCAGGTTCGGGGGCGTCTCCCCAAATTAATAAGCACTGATGCAGGGAAGACGGTACACAAAGGGCTGAGTGAATCCAGTCCCTTCCCAGCAAGGCGTTGTAAGAAGTGGCTGCATCAACCACAAAGAAGGCGATTTTCAAACTGGTTTTTCCAATCTTTACCTCGACGGGCAGAATTCCAAGTGTATCAGCTTTTCCTCCTGTGAAGTTGCTGACGATCACCTTCGTTTCCATCAGGTCCTCGCTGACCTTACCCAGTTTGTACATCGTCGATGCAGACATTACGTTGACGGCTGCCCCGTTGTCGACCAGCATTCTGTCGATGGGTTTTCCGTCGATATGGCCTGATACGTAAAGTGGCCTGATGTGTCGAGCCATGAAAGATGGTGGCTTCTGGAATATAGTTTCGACCCTCTGATTCCAATCGGTCTCTTTCTCGTCGTCGACCGATAACAATTCTAAGTCCTCTGCCATTTGTACTACTGGCATACCCTCATCCCAAAAGCCATCAGTGGAGTATTCCAGTTCCTCGTTGACGAATTCAACAAGTTCAGAGTCAACGGCGTTGCATTCCATCGTCGTCGAGCCGTCTGTCGGCTGACTGATGGCAGCTTCTTCTACTGTCTTTGTTTCTGTTTTCTTGTCGGTCGCTTGCTTATCGACCACCTGCTCCTCGATTTTCTGCTGCTCAGTAGGTCGATCGACCTGTTTCTCGATTTCCTGGCCAGTTTTGGCCTCGACGGTCTGACCAGTTTTGGTCTCATTTTCCTTGTTGCCTCTGTCGTCATCGAAGATCTCGGCAAGCTTTGCCTTGAAATCACTTCCATCATCGTCATCAGACAACAAATCATCTTCCGCCATTATCTTTTCTATATCGATTGTACCAAATTGGGCTTTCCCCGGAGTCCACTTGGAAGTGTCGATCTGCATCGAGGTCTTGGCCCCGATATTGATCCCTTGGCCAGATTTGGCCTCTATCGCTCCCTGTTTCTGTTTCTGTTCCCCTGACGGTGAAGGTTTCTTTGCTGATTCCTTCATCGGGGCCTTTCCCTTAGCAGTTTCCAGCTCCTTTCGTTGGCGTAGGAAGCGCCTATATTGAGTTCGGGTCATCTGATCGACCCTTCGATCGCCTGGAAACTTAGGGTGCCTGACGGGAACCCATCGATCTACCTGTGTATCAGCAGGGGTGTGGACAGTTCGCGGCCTTGATGAGCCTGGCGGAGTAATTTTTGGTGACGGACCATGGGTCCTGTCTCTACGGCTGGCGGTCGATCTGACCTGCCTGATTGGTGTCCTGTCGGGAGACCTCTCCCTGATTCTGCTGTTCCGGCTGGTACCTTCCTGATGCTGTCGAGGCATCCTGGTTCTAGCCTGTTCCCGGCGTTGTTCCGCCGTCGATGTTGCATGTTCAAGATTTTTCATCGGAGCTGGAGCCTGATACGATTCCGTGGGTCGAGGGGGTGGTATCACTTGCGGCTGCGGGGCTGTCTGAGGCGTTGCCTGCGGTTGCGGCATCGCCTGATAAGGATACCCTGTTGGCGTTGTATTGAGCCAAGGCATGTATGGGCTATATAATGCCGGATTAAGGAACAATGGCATTGTTGCCAACTCTGTTTGGCATCTTGCACATAGACCCATCTCCCTGATCGTCGGTGAGCGTTCTGGCTCCTCGTCAACGTACAAATGTTCCCCGGTTGCTGGATCCGTGACCATCAGCACATTAATCCCCACTTCATTTTGTTGGAAAGGATTGGTGTCAACCGTCATCGGCTTTGTGATTTTCCAATCAGGGGCGAACCTTAAAATGCCTTTATCAAGGTGATCTTGCACCATCCACCTGAATACTAGACATTCATTCGTAGAGTGAGTCCAAACATCATGATATTTGCAATAAGTCTTACCTGATATTTTCATTGATGGCGGAATCACGTGGTCCCCTTTGAGGCGAAGGATCTTGTCAGCCAATAATTGATCAAAGATGGCCTCGGTTTTCGTGACGTCGAAAGAATAACGCCTTTCTCTGTCAGTCTTATACTCAGCGTCTCGACGCACCAAATTGTTTGGCACTTTGATGGTAGGTTGAGGCTCTTTCGGCTTGGCGAGGGCCGGACAGACCGTGTTCTTTGGGCAGACGACCTCTGCCAATCCGATTTCGATCCCCTGTTGTTCAATCGGTCGATTGACCTGATTGATTTGCTCCTCGTTAGCATCGGCCATGCCCACTTGGTAATAATTCCCTCTGGGCTGTCGGCCGTTTTCGTCTCTCAAAACTCGTTCGTAGCGGACCGCGTGATCGGTCAATTCGAATAAGTCTTCGTGATACTGTGCCATCATGATCTTTCTCAACTCGAAGTGCATGCCATGGATGGCAATCTTGATGCACTCTTTTTCTGGCAATGGGATGGCGCAGAAGCCTCTGGCCCTGATAAACTTCTTCATGTATTCCTCGACGGTCTGTCCCGTCAGCTGTCTCATATTCGATAGCTCGATGACGGAGACCTCAAGAGGGGCCTGATAGTGGTTCATCACAAAAACTTTTTCCATGGATGGCCAATCGGGGACCGATCCAGGTTTCAAGTTGGCGTACCAGTGGAACGCCATTCCCGTCAAGGAGTTGGGAAACAGTTTCAGTTTTAGTTCGTTCGTCATGTTGCCACATTCTAGAGAGAACCGAGCAAGATGCTCCGTGGCAGACTGTGATCCCTCGCCAGAAAACAGAGTAAAATTCGGCGGTCTGTAGTTCACAGGGAACGGGATCTGATCGATATATTCCGGGTGAGGCTTATTATACCTCGCTGCCCTGTTTCCTTGCCTCCTGACAAACATTTCTTCGGCCTGATTCACCGTCAAGAGGTCTTCTGGACCCTCTGCAGCTCGATGAACAGTCCTGTCATAGGCCGATAGATTGGCCTGATGTACTTCATGGCCGTACCCGACGGCCTCTGATCTATCTTCCTCGAACCTGCCCCCCGAGTCCGGGCGGGCGTTCCTTGCCTTAGATGTGCTTCCTCTCTTATCCTGGACATTAGATTGTCCATTGCCTTGCTTGAAAGGCGTCTCGTCTCTCGATGAGCTTCCTCCGATATGGATCGCAGGGCCCTTGCCCTTGTCAACGGCAGTCCTCTGCGGCCCAGTCCAGGCCTGCGTTTGGATGCCATTGGCGAGCATGTTGATGCTTTCAGTGAGCGACGTCAACTTTGCCTCCAAGTGTATCAAGGCATTATTTACAGTGTGGCTGGCTTCTGTACTGGCCTGACTAGCAGCAGTGGCCGAGCCCAGCATATGTTCAAACTTGCTGACAATATCAGACCATTCTCCTTGTTTGGTCTCGAGGTCCCTGGTGAAATTTCGGACCTCTGCAGTCAGCTCCTCGATCTTGTCGGCTCCTTCCATAGTCAGTGGAACCGTTGACAGATTTTCCAAGGTATGTGTTAAATCAGACTGTGTTCTCGTCAAGGTTGATCGGGTCCTTCGTGGTACCTGTGATGTCATCTGACGACAACAAGACAATAACCACTTAGTATCAATTGATTGACTGTTTGGCAAAGAGATAATCATAAGTCAGCTAGCCAAACTTGGCCGAAATCGTTTTTATTGGCAACTCAACTAAAACACAGAATCATTTTATGCCCCCCGAGCCATAAAAATGTGTGGATGGCTGGGGTTTTGACAAAAAGATTTTCATGTCCCACTGGGCGTGCCAAAATATTGTTTGCATATAATTTTGGCCCTGTTATGCCTTGATGTCATCGAGGGATTGGCATCAGACCGTACATGGCATCAAGGAACTGTTTGCATATAAATTCAGTATCGAGGAACACCTCGACGACATCGAGGGACCGTTGACATCGAGAAGTACCAAAAATATTGTTTGCGGTAAAACTGATATCAAGGGATGCTTGGCATCGAGGGGTCGACATCGAGGGGTTATTGGCATCAAGGTGTGCCAAAATACTGTTCGTTGTAAACCTGTCAGTGAATCCCTCGACGAGCCAAAGGCTCGATGCGAAACGCCTCGATATGATATAAAATAATGCGGGCGTGCCAATGTTTGTGCGTGCAAACATAACGATTTGAAAAAATAGACATGTTGATATCGGTAAATTGATAAAGTAAATGTCCTGACAGAGACATGTTGATATCAAAATAAGTTGTCCTGATAAGGCTGACTTCTAAACGATTGCGACAGAGTAGGCAAACACTACCCCTAGTTCTTTTCTATGCCTGCCTGGCCGCAGGACTTAAATAATTTCTGAAAATCTCTCTTTGAGTGCCAAAAACTTATGACCAATCGATGGCCTGCTTAACATATCAGCGGATTTGAAAATCAGCAAGTGCCTTGACAATCAATCAATTTAAATGAACACCTTGACAGAAAACATGATCTTGACAGAAAACAGCATATCAATGGAAATCAATTGACGTAAAGTATATTTATGTAAAAGAGTCAAGACGTACGAGCCAAACGACTTCCATTAAAAATAAAAGAGTATTGGCAAGTTCCCCGATGTACAAACATTACAAAAATATACAAAACGACGAGTCTCCTGTTTCGGCATAATCTGCCAGATGAGTTGATAAACCTTTTAAGTTCTGAAAATTGGCTCCTTGATCGGCAGGTAAACCCGCCGATGAGCTGATATTGCATGAAAAACGACTTGTTGACAGAAAGTAACATTGACGACGGGAGACCCACCGTCAATGGTTCGCCCAACCTTGATGGATGGCCATCAATCGGGCTCCTGATCAGCGGGTGGCCACTGACCAAGGCATCGACGGAGCAGATGGCTACTCAGCCGATAGCCGTCAAGCAGATGGCTACTTGACGACGAGCTCATCAGGCAGATGGCTACTTGATGAGTTTGTCATATAAATACGTGGGCACTTACATGACAGTTACCAGCGAGCTACTTGCTGATATGAGTGGTTTCGCTCGAGTCAGTGTCAGCTGACGGCGGAAGAGAGCGGCGGCGGCGGCGGCGGCTTACTGTGAGCGGCGGCGGCGGCGGCGGCGAGACTTCAGGCTGTCAGGGATCACTGGTGGCTGAGGAGGGACAGACTGATATCGAGGAGTTGGCACGTTGATAACTTGACAGAAAACAGCTGTTAACTGCCTGCTATCAAGGGGTTTCGCTCGAGACAGCGTCTGGACAGCGGAAGCAGCGGCGGCGGCGGCTTAATGTCGGCGGCGGCGGCAGACTATTTTTAGTGGCGGCGGCGGCGGACCTTGGGCGGCGGCGGCGGCAAGACTTCAGGCTGTCGAGGGTGGCTGGTGGCTGAGGAGTGACGGTTGATATCAGGGGTTCTACAGGGTGTTTGCTGAAAAAGAAGCAGCGGAGCGCTGGACTTCCGGAGAGGCGTTGAGCCGATCAGTGTTAGACTGAGATTTTGTTGATTGAGTTGTGTGTGTCCCGCGTATGGCAGCCTCCTGCTGTATTTATAGCTGCTTGGAAAAAGCTGATGGCTGTCAAGTAACCTCCTGATGGCCTAAAATCAAGGAGCTGATGGCCACTATCCCACTTCTCCCACTACTTTGTTATTTGCCCACTACCTCCACTATGTTAATGGTGGTTTTCCTCTATGTTTTTGCTGAAAATTAAGGTAGTTGGAGAAGAAGAAACGTGTCTTTCAATTTGAATTTTAATTAATGATAACTAACTAGAGATAATTAAGGAGTTTGTTGTTTAAACCAACTAATATGGCTTATCCTTTATTAATTATCTCTAATTAATATTAATCTTTAACTAAAAATCAGATTTAGACAACACAAAAGAGCTGGCCGATTTTTAGGGCTGGGCCCAGTTCGAGTTCGGGCCGATCGGGTCATTTTGGCTTCGGGTCGAGCCATTTTGGTCTTAATTCAGAGTTATAATCGGCCCATTCATATAATTGCCCAATTAATCAACTAATGGCCCTATTTATCAAGTGGGCCACTTAATTAACCTTGGCCCAATTAATTAAACAACTTAATTAATTAGTCCAAAAACACTTATTGAATTTAACTGGGCCTAATTAACCATAATTTGGTCTTTAGTTTGTAATTAATTAAACTTAGCCCATAAATTAATTAACCTTATTAATTAATTAATTTATGTTTGGCCCAAAATTAATTAATTGCAAGAATTGGGTCGAGTTTTGAAATTGGGCTCATATCCAACTCCTTGGTTCGATTGGACTCATTTTCGGTCCAGGTTGGACCCGATTTGGTCTGATCTTTTTGGGGCGACTTGGTTCGGCCTATATGCCATTTTTGGCTTGTCGTCGAGCCGTTATACCTTGATTTATCGAGGGCGATTTTTTAGGTACAAACACCAATAAGGTATTATGTAATATTATTTTAATTAGTACGAACATTCTATGTTTGATCTTATTTAACTAACAAAAAATCTTATTCATCTCTATTTTTCAATGAAAGATAACCAAATAATAGAAAAGAAAAAGCATTCTTGCGAAAGTTACATTTGGGGCATGCAACTGAAATTTTATTTTAAGCAGCGAAATAATATTTCTCCCATTTTTAATAAATGGCAATGGTCCTCATATGGAGAGAATCTAAAAGGAGAATGAAAAAGGAGAAGATTGTTACAAGATATATTCCTTAGGGAAATCCGGAAAAATGTAACAGCCCGACTTCGAGGCCAACCAGATAAGGGCCTCCCCAAAACACTCACAAATAGGCAATAACAACAACTCAATATATAAAGTCCAATTCAAAACATGACTAATGCATAACAACTAAAATTGAAGTAAAATCGAGCTCAAGAATTACTAATACTTATGATCATCATCCACTTGGTCCAATTCATTGCATCACTACAAAATAGATAGATACATATTCACTTACACAAAAAAAAATTATACATAATCACACATACACACACATATATATAAATACACATATACATTCAAAGCTTAAATTTCTTCCTCCAAAGTTCACTACTACATATTTACATAAAGTCCTTCACACAAAATGCACATCAAAACAATTCACTAAAGGGGCGTTCGGTTAGTCTAACGAGATTGAACTACATGAACTACATAGTAAATTGCAATCCAATCTTGAGCAGATTGTTGGGTCTCAAGGAGGTGGTGCAATTGTTATCTGACCAAATAAGGGAGTAACTTTCCCAAATAAGGGGAGGTGGCCTACTTTTTCGGGCCGGCCCGAAAAATAATCAGTCAAACCAAACATGTGATATAATCATAATTAATTTTTGCATCTTGGTTTATTGTAACGCAGCCTAAAGAAAACATTTCTTTACTTGAGTTCGGTACCTGAATCACTGAAAATAATAACATAGCAAGTGTAAGTTGAATAACTTAGTGAGGTTGGTGCACGTGTACGTATGAACTTTTATGCAACTGCTAAAATATTTGTTATGGCACGCAATTCATAACCAATAATTACTTCAACTTTAAACCACTTAATTCCACATTCGGTCAATTCAACGAATAACAATACAATCAAGGCACGAACTATTATCTCAAAAGGATACAAGACTTAAGTTGTTGATACCACCTTATCACTCCGGATAAGGGGTCAATCTTACCAACACTCACGAAATGCATTGACTAGTCGCCGTCAATTTAGGTCCTGTATACCGAGGTATACAAGACCAAGATAATAATAGTTTGTGAAGTCAACCTGACAAGTCGCCACTTGTTCCAAATTTATCCGAATCGATTACTATCGCACTTCGGACACTATGAACATGATGAGATAAAGTACTACACCATGTCACAACAAGTAATCATAGAATAGCAAGTTTACCGCAAGCATCGTAGACATATAACCCAACAATACTCTAATGTCACAAATAATGCAAATAACGAACATTGAATACCAATATACTAACCGGCATTTAAGTAAACTAAAATGTTCACATAACATAAGAATTATGCAACTCTCACCTTCATGCCAATTACCCAAACCTTACTACTTAATAGGAGATGGTTCTTCTCCCGCACTTTCAGAGGTAAATTTAAACTACCCTAGACTTATACTATTTAGAAACCTACAATAATCTTAAGTAATGAATCATCACCTAAAAGGCATAAAAATTTTCTAGTTCGATTCACTTGAACCAACTTCAATTCTATTTTCATTTCTAGATGAATTTCAAGACCCACATTAAAATCTTCAAGTTGATAACTGTTCTATTCCTTAATATAGGTAACCTTTACTAAATTACAATTTCAAGCAATAATCCCAATCGGATTTTCTAAACTCCAAACTTCAACTAAAATACATCTAAACCCAAATAAATGTTAAATTTAGCTAATAAGGATTTCATACCCTTCTTTATAATAATCTCTCTCAATAACCAAAATAATCTCCAAGATGAAAGGAACCAAAGCCCTAAAATTGAAACTCATATTAAATCGAAACCCTAGCTAGGTTCAAATATGCTAAATAATCACAGAAAATCTACACATATGTTCCAAAAATAAAGCTAATATAGTAAGTAAAGTAGAGAAATTAAGTGGGTTAACTTTAACCTTGAATCCCAAAAGCTCTTCCTTCTCTCTTGCTATTCCCACTTCTCACTCTTTCTCTGCCTCTCGACTCCCTCTCTCTCTATCTCTCACTCTTTTTTTTTTCTTTTTTCTTCTTTTTTTTTTTTTTTTTTTTTTTTTTTTAGAAATTTCTTTTTTCTTCTTGTTTATTTGAGTTGTGAGTGTGTGTATAATTAGAAACAAGAAGGGCCGTGTTTGTTTTCCGTTTCCCAAAATAATTTCGTGCTTGGAAAATACCAAACAAACTTGTTTTATATTTTTTGAAATAAATTTTTCATCTCTCAATTTTCTCAAACTACTCTCTCAAAATTCAAACAAACAACAATTTTCAAACAAAACATATACAAACTCTACTCTGATTTGACATAAAATAACATATCTCTTGCACCATTTATCTCACATAACAAACATGATTTGATATAAAATCTTACAAATCTTACACCTACAACCTCACTCTTCCAAAAAAACCTACACCTACTTTATTTTTCTAATCACTCTCTCAAAATTCAAACAAACAACATTACGCAAATCGAGTTTATTTCACAAACATCCACTACTCTCCCAAACTACTTTTCGAAAACCAAACAAACAGGCCCTAAGACTTCATTTTTCTATACTGCGCAAGATGGAAATTGGGGCTACTCCATTCTCAAAATAATCTTAATTTATTCTTTTTATTTTTTTTGAAAAAAATTGCAGGATTTTCATTTTGACCCTATACTTTCAAATTGACCCTAAATTTAAGTAACATAGAAATTAAAGTTTCACGAACCTTATTTAACTTCAATAATAATATATACCACATTCAAGTAAGTGAAAGATTGACTATTTTGAGTATTGATACGAAATTTCAAAAACAAAATTTTCCAGACCTTACAAAAAACGTTCTTCAAATAATTTTTTTTTTTTGTAAATTTATTAATTGCAATATTTTGTAATTATAAGATTTTTCATAAGAAACTTTTTACTAGATTTTTACTTCCCCATCGTTTAGTAGGAGGGTATATTATCATTGAAATCACTATATAAGGGAAAAACAAGGTTTCATTTTTCCTGTTAGGTATGACTTAAGCTTGTTATTAATTGGAGTCGGGACTTCTTGTAATTTGATTAAAATTCGATTCATTGTTATTTACCATTTATTCAATTTTATTTTATTTAATTAAAATTTTCAGTGATGCAACTTTAGATAAAAGAAATAACTCGAGGAAAAATTCACGAGACAAGACATAATTCCGATTTTTACGTTAGCAAAGATATCAATGTGAAAGGACACAACACGTACAATGAGGTCAAAGTCAAAATACATATTTAAATTAAAGATTATTCCTTAGAAAGTATAATAACTCCTGCATCATAGATATAGTCCTACTCCTAATATATATATATATATATATGTTAAGTACTTAAAAGTAATTAAAATACATATTTCAATTATTAATTATATTTAATTAGGAGCGAGCGATCCAATTAACAACTGCCAGGTAAGCAAGTTGGGCGATAATTAAACAAGACCATCCAGCAGAAGTGCTAAATGCGCTGTTCCGTTTTGGAACACCGGGAACTGGGAATGGCCAGACACCAGGTGGTGGGAACACGAAATCGTTGCCCGGTGGCGGAAACATGACTCCGCCGCCATCAGGAGGTGGAAACTTGTTGCCACCGTCATGACAATTTGTTGTTTTGCCGCCTCCATTTCCATCGTCTGCTGCAGCTAAGCTTAACAACATGAGCCCAGCGAACACTACTTTCACAAGAAATATTGATGAAGAAGGCTTCCACATCTTTACCATTCTTTTTTTTCTCACGAATTACTTAATTTGTTTTTAACCGAGGCTTCTTCTTGCATCTTTTTCTATTTCAAGAGCACATATTTATATTAACTTTCTAGTTTTGAAATGATATGTAATTAATACTTATGATATATATATATATATATATATATATTTGAATGATATATTTGGCATGCACGCGTTATTTGAATGATATATATCATTCATTAATAAAATTATGCAGATTTAGTGGTATGTCTATAATTTTGTGTGTTTAAGATATTCTTACCGAACCTGGAGATCATGCATTGATTGCTCAAAATCCCAATAATTTGATTGATTTACACGCTGGTGTTTCATTGTTGAATTATGAAATATAATTAATATAGTTTTATTTTTAATTAAATGTGAAGATTTGACTAGCTAATCTAGTTTGGGATAATATAATGGGCATATTTAATGACCAGTGGGGAGATGTCCTAAATGATATATGGGGGGAAGGAAGAACAAGAACCGACTCTAATGACTAGAGGGGGCCAAGTAAGGGGAGGGGGAGCTTCTCCAGCCCAAACCCTCTCCCTCCATGCTCCTTTTATTATCTTTTTATTTGGTTCTATTTTTGAGTTTTTTTTTTTTATAAAAGTAAATTTCTATAATTTGTGTATTATTTGGAGATAATTATTTTTAATTATAAAAATATAAATTTTAATTAATGTAATTAATATTATTATTTTAATAATTTTGGGGTTGTATTCACCTCCCAAAAATAATTTTTTAAAAAAAGTTCTATATTTTGTGTATTATTTCAAAATAATTATCTTTGTCATGTATATAATTTATTTTGGTGAATCTATTCTTTTGATTTTAATTTTTTATTTGTGAAAAACATATGAATTAATTTCGTTATACTAGTTGTTTAAAAAGAAGTTATTTATAATAATATGATACAATCATGATAATAATTTTTTCTTTTCTCTGTTCCCTAAGTACTTTCGATTTTAAATTAATGTTAATTTTAAAGTTATTTTGGTGTAATAATAATAATAATAAGCAGTGAGGGTTGGGAATAATAAAATTTGTAATTAAATGAGTTTGATAGAATAAGTCATTAGAGATGACTAAAAAACTAGGGGAGAGGGAGAGGGGGCGGTATCCTCCCCGAGTCATTAGAGATGGCCTAAGGACATATATATAGTAGAATAAGAAAAAAAAAAGTGAAATACCAAAACCTTGTATTCAGTATTGGGTGTATATATATTATGGACGGAGTTTTTCAAGGGAGAATATTACGCCAAACAAGAAAATCATAAAAAGTACAAAATAACGGACAATTCAGATATCAATAGATAGAGCCGATTTAATTTTCAATAGTTAGGTTTGTCAACAGTGATAGAGTGCAATTCGATTCAGATTCAATTGATTAATTATAATTTTAATATTGATCGAAATTCGAGTAAACTTTATCTAACTAAAATAACTCACAAACATTTCTAGTTTAACTCTTAATATATTACAGGTTTCAAATTACGAGCAGGTAAGTTGCACATTATGCAAATAACGATGGGTAAAATGTATTTTAACGGGAAGGTATATTGCCATTCAGCCATATTAGCGCCTTTTAAACTCTCTAAACCATCTAGCCTCATCAGCATCAAGAAACTAATTAAGATCAAGCAACCCACTCTCATCAACAACATCAAGAAACTAATCAAATCAGAAACCCAGAAATTAAGGATGATAAACAAAGCGCTCATGCACCAATTCTCACTAAAAATGAGTTTTTACGCTGAAGTATGGAGGCATTTCACAGTATGCATCTCATGTGCCAATGACATGATCAGGGAGCTTCAGTGGGTCTGCCCCCACTGTAACAGAGTAATTCCACCAGAAAGGCAAGTTATAAGCAGCATTGGGACATTAAGGGATAGGATAAATAACAATGTTCACTACGAGAAGGAGATGAAAAGAAAAATAACAGAAGAAGAGGAATAAGCTAGCGGTTGAAGAAGTGGAACAACTTAAAATAGAAATCGGAGAATCGGAGGATGAAGTGGAAAGAGAACGGCAATAATTAAGCTGAAAAAGAGGTTGAGTATAAGGAGGATTTTTCGGATGATGAGTGAGTTGATTTGTTTGGTGTGACGATTCTTTCATATTTTTGTGCAATTGACAATATTTTCATTATTTGTTGTAGTCGTTTTGACTTCATTAAGACTTCCAAGGGATAGAAGACTCCTTTGTGCGCAGAGTGTACAGTAATATGGTGGGATCTCGAGGCTTGATGGAGGCACATCCTGCGATTTACATCCTTCAGGATTCTAGGGCAGGGGTTTTAAAGGTCCAGAATTAGTCTAGTGTAAGCTTGGACACCTGGGTTATCAAAAAAAAAAAAAAAAAAAAACAAAGAAACGAAAGTAGAAAAAACAGAAAAATAATTTGAAAGTTGGATGAAGAGGCGGAAAAAAATGTGGAATTTTAGTGCAATTGATTCATTGAGTTGAACAAAATACAGTCATATAATGTTACAAGAACTTTTGAGATTAAGTCAACTTGATCTTGACAATGTAAGAATATTGTAAGTTTGTAAAATATGAATATTTTATAAATGAGGTCTTGTATTTATTTGTACTAACCACCTCCTCCAATGGACGGTGGTGATCATCTTGATACAATGGGTAAGAATTATCCTCTAGAGATTTTTATTTATTTTTATTATTCGAGGGTTTAATCTATTTCGAGGCGCGTCGGGCACATTAAGTTGGAATCTCTCACAATAGGGATTCGAACCTGGGTTCGCTACTTTGTAGTGACTAATCTCTTTCACTATACAATAATATGTTAGTCTAGAGACTTTTATTAGATAATATAATTACATGATAATGTCTAATTATTATTCTTTTTTGGTTTTGGTATCACTTATAGGCATGGATCAAAATTTCCATCGAAAACATCGAAAAGTTTTCGTTTTTGAATCGGGCGAAACGAAAACAAGATGTAATTCCGAAACTACTTATTTGCCTTAAACTCTGATATTTTCCTAAATTTAGTAACTTTTTTTACAAATTTTTCTTAGTGTCTCCGAAACATTTCCGAATAGTCTCGAAAAGTTTCCAATATTTGACTGACCGAAATTTTGATCCATGCTTATAGGTTTAGGGGTGGGCGTTGGGTTCGGATAACCAAAACCCGATCCGTCTCATTTTTAAAGTACCTGAACATGACGAGTATCTTTTGAGTTTGGGTACCCGAACCTGAAAATTCGTATTTTATTACGAAATTATGCGACGGGTTTGGGATTAGCCTTTTCAATCCCGAATACCGTACTCGCCCATATCTTTTTATAATTATTGTAACGCCCCCAAAATTTCGAACGCTTTCGATTGGATTTTAATCCAAATTTAAGTGCTACATTTTATTTTCAAAGTTAAGCATTAATTTGAACTTAAATAATTTCTGGGGCAAAAATGCACTTTACCGAAACTTCAGGGGGCAAAGTGCAAATTTCGCCCCATACTTGATTTCAGCTGATAGGAGAGCCTTTATAGCTCTCCTAGCCAGCCCTAGGGAGTGGCCAAGCATGCCCCTTGGGTAGAGAAATTTCTCTACCCAAGGTGAACATGCATTGGTTGGTTTTTGAAGACTAATTATGTCTCCCTCTATTTCCAATGTGTATATAATTATTATACACACTTACCATCAGATTTTTATCCTCTCCATAACCTCAATTACATACATATTATAGAGAATAAGAGAGGGAGAGAGAAGAGAGAACACATTAGAAATAGGATTTTCGGATTCTCACTACACAACCTCGGTTTTCCGATCATTCCGCCTTCGTCCACCGTTGGATCATGCCCAAATTTTGCATGGAGGTTCTACACACACGGATCTACATATTGACCGTTCGGATCGTCGTTTGGATCTCCCAAAGTGAATCTCCAGTCGTTACACATTTAGAAAGATAGTTTTCGGGTATACTCAGCACAGTCTCGGTTTTTCAACCATTCGGCCTTCGTCCACCGTTGGATCGTGCCCAAATTTTTCCTGAAGGTCCTACACACATGGATCTACATATTGACCGTTCGGATCGTCGTTTGGATCTTACGAAGTGAATCAACAGCCGTTAGAAAATGGTGAAAAGTAAGGATTTGAGGGCCTTTTTATGAACCGCCACCGGAGCCGCCACCACTGCCACCGGAGCCGCCACCACCACCTTCGGAGGTCTGAAAACGAAGAGATCTTCACCCCTTCGTTGCTTTGGGTAAAAAGACATCTATGCATGTGTTCCTTAGTCTTTGTGATATTACATTCTTTTCTTTAAAGTATGTGTTGAAGAAGTTTAGTTTGTCCTTGTGATAAATTGTTGAGTTCATATTTAATATTTAGTGTGACTTGCTTTGGTTTTGTTTAAATATTTCTTAAATGCGTGGATCTTAAATTATTTTTCAAGAAAATTGGTTTGGTTAAGTTTTCCAAACTATGAGGGTGTTTTCGGAAAGTTTTAAACTTGTGGGGTATTTAAAGCTTTGATTTTTGAAGTAAAATGATACTTAATACTTTCATTTGATTTTCAATATGGGTTTAGTTAAAAATCTTTTGATTTAAAGTTTGTTGCAAAAAAATTCGGAAAAATGGATGTTTATAAAAGTTTAGGGGTTGTTTTGTAAATCTGGAAAATAAAAGGAAAATTTTGCTGTTTTGGCGTTGTTTTATGAAATTAGTATTTTGAGTTTTGAAAATAATTACTTTTAAGTGGAGTTGATGTCGAAAGTTCTAAGCAATTTTGTGCGATGTGTTAGTAGGAAATCCTTGTGTAGGATTTTCATTAGTTATTTTTCTAAGTCGTATACGTACTTGCTCAGGTTTCGGATACGCTTCATTTGTGGAGTTTTAGTCGCTATACTAAGCGAAAAAGGTGAGCGCTGTGTGTTTAATTTGTATGTCGGTCCGATGTGCTTGTAGATCGAGTCCAAACATGCACTCAGGCTCTTAATAATCAAAACATGAATTTTGTTCTAACTTTTCTTGCATGTCGTCACGAATAGGTTGACTTATTAGGTCAACATTACTCGCATGAAATCACTTAGCATTTCAACATGATTATCCAAATACATGCTACATCCGAATCTACTAGTCGCGAATATATTTTTCGAAATTATTATGATACCCAAAATTTCATTCGATAAGTTATTAAATATTGATAATATGTTAATATGTTTGATATGCTATGTTCCGTTTGTTTCCGACTATATGTTTCCGTTTGTTTCCGATTTTGTGTGGGCCCCCTTTTGATTGGTATATGGACCCGATGCCAACCTGGCCGGCAAGGGCCGGCAGGATTGTCACGGTTACCCGTTGGCCTGGCCTTACAAACCAAGTGGGGAGGAACACTTGGGGAGTAAGGACGAACTCCGGCAAAGACATGTCGATGCATTTTTGATAGTAAGGTCGCTCCTTACTTGGTGAGTTTGGATGGACTTTGATCAGACTGAGGATGGAGGGTAAGTGGAGGACGGCATCAGCAAATTCTTGGTTATGTGAATTTCGTGTTTCTTCCGTCTTGAATATATGTATATTTGCTTGGTAACATGCTTATGTTATATAATATGTTGCATCCACACATCACCATGCAAATTCGCACATAGCCTCACTAAGTTGGACGATCAACTTATGCGTTCTATGTTTCACTCTTTTCAGTTTCAGGTGCTCTGAAAATTTATAGTCGGGTTGCGGTTAGGTCATCACGGTTGCGGTCCCACCCTAGTATTCGGGAGAGTAGTAATATTTTGTGATCGATTTATGCTCTTTTTCAATTTTGATTAAAACCTTGTTTAGAATGTTTGATTTGTTAAAGTTGATTTATATTTTTGTCAAAGATTCAAGATTTTCATAAATTACTTAATTATCTCTCTCGGTTGATTTTGTTCAAATATTTTGATATACTTTGATTAAATGCTTCCGCTTTAAAACTCAACTATGAAGATTGATTTTATTTGTTCGTCAAAAACTTAGTAATTTAAATTGTTCTTAATTCATTTTAAACCGCTTCCGCTGTTAAACTTTTAATTTATCGTTTCCTTAAAATAAAAATAAAAAAGGCTTCGATGTTTTAACGCTTTTTTTTTTCAAAATAACAATAACTTTTCGACCGTTTTTCGACGGACCCGCGGAGCCGGGCCGTCACAGATGGTATCAGAGCTTCGGCTCAAGGCCAGGATAGGATCCTCGGATTTGTACTGAGGGGTTAGTAAGGTGGGACTCTCCGTCATGATTTAGGGTGTCTACCCACATTGGATAGTTCACTTTTAGGACAAGACCGCATCCGAAACCATATGTTTAGTACATGTCCTTGGGGTTATTATTATTTTTGCTTGATTCTGTGTTTTTTTGATAAATTATTTTGTTGGTGGTATCCCGAATACCATAATGTTATTCGAACTTTATTTTTGATATTATTGTCTGGTTCTGATTGTATATGTGTGCGTTCCGTGATTTTACGTAAATTAAAATATTTGAATCAAGTGACATTTCTTGAAGTACATGTAGAATGACTAAAATAGCCCTAATCCTTTTGAATTACATTATCGAGTTTACCTTACTCATAATTCTGATTCTAAACGAATCCATCTCCAAATCGATCTCTCGACTTCAGTAAGCTCTCTTGAGCCTAATTTCGCTATAATTAATATTTTCGCCCTTATTATAATGTTGGTACTTATTCATTTTTGAGCTTGTGATCCCTAGATGTGTTTCCTTCATCATTTTGGCGAATCAAATTGTTATCTATGTAATCTTTCTTTCAATAGACAAAATATCATTCAAATTTCATTGACATCATCTTAAGTTCTAACTTGTCTATTACTCGTTCCTTACATTCAACTATGAATTTTCATCGATAGCGAGTAACTTCATTTTGAATTCTAAAACTACCCTAAGTTCATATCTAATCTTCTCATTCTCGCTCTTGATTTTCTGAAGTTTCTAAATGCCATTGTCCGATTGTATCTTTTCCTTCATGTTGTGTAATTTACTGTAAAATATTATTCAATCATTTTAGCCTCATTCTTGATATGGCTTATTTTCAAGCAATACCCTTAATTACATTTAATCTGCCTCCTTGGTTGTTTTCCCTGAGTGCTTATCGACTCTCTCAATGAACATGTCTTTGTCTATTGGGGATTGACTTATTGTATCCTATCAAGCTTTTATATTGATCCCCTATTTTTGTATTCGTTCAGAGTTTACCCCTCCCTATTTCATGAGATACTTTCTCGTATCGACTTCGTAAACCAAAATTATTTATTTTTGTCGGATTCTATGATTGTTATTGTTCATTGTCCTTCTTTTTCCGAGCACATTTATTCCGTTATGATCGTTTTGAAATTATCCATATAATTTCATGTTACTCTTTTTGTTGTATTCAATTATACAATCTTCTAAATTTCCTGAAGGAATTGAATTGTCTCAATTTCTTTCGAACTTCACGTTTTCATTTGTCCATTCCTAAATTGTTGTTCCTTTGTCTATTTCATTCCTTGTTGCAAGCCGCATAAATCTGATCAATTTATTCTCAATTTCTTTTGAACTTTGGACTTACCTTCTATTGTTTTGAACTCATTTCTAATCCCGTCTCGCTCAATTTGATTGTTTCAATGTTCTCAGATTTCACTATTGAGTTTTACTTGTTTTCTATTGCAGCTTGTTGTAATCATTATTGAAATGATCTTCGAATCTCGCCATTTATCTTGACTTGCTTTTCAAATGACCAAATACACTTTAATGTTTTTGGTTATTATTGTCATGATACTTGTTTCGACATTCTGTTATCCTTACCGATATCCTTGCTTTGATCTTCTTTTTACTTGCACCGTTTGAAATGGTGAGGCTCATCCCTTTCGTTATTCTTATCGGTGCACCTTAATTGTTCGCCTTGTCACTTATATCGAACTATTCATTGGTTATCTTTATTATCGATATTTCAGTCCTTTTCCAATCTTCGTTGATTCTTCTTTATGTTGCCATTGCTAATTCTTATCTTCTCATCTTGAGCATCTTGATTCGATCATCTTTTCTAATCCTTATCGTGTCTCTTCATTTGACTCATTTTGTTCCTTACGAGAATCCCAAGTCAAATGCCATTCAGTACCTTTTGAATTCTCTGGGCCAAACTGAACTATATAATGTTATGTGAGTAGTTTTTCTTTTGAGAAGAATCTATCCGCGACATAGGAGTTTGAATTATCGTCGTATCACATTCTGCCGCATCATGATTATGCGTAACGTATATGGCACGGCCAGAGTATAAAAAGGCGACTTGGGAGTTAGAGAAAAGATACGTCAGAGTTTTGAAACGCCTAATGTACGAGAGAACATTTCCGCACACTCGTTTTAACCAAGAAGGCTGCAGATTCTATAGGAAAATATTTTATGACGCACACAGAGTTATGAAGAAACGTTTCGGGAGCAAGAAAAGAAGATACGTCGGCGTTAACAGTACCACGCGAATCTCAAGAACGAATTTGGGGACCAAATTCTTTTAAGGGGGGACGATTGTAACGCCCCCAAAATTTCGAACGCTTTCGATTGGATTTTAATCCAAATTTAAGTGCTACATTTTATTTTCAAAGTTAAGCATTAATTTGAACTTAAATAATTTCTGGGGCAAAAATGCACTTTACCGAAACTTCAGGGGGCAAAGTGCAAATTTCGCCCCATACTTGATTTCAGCTGATAGGAGAGCCTTTATAGCTCTCCTAGCCAGCCCTAGGGAGTGGCCAAGCATGCCCCTTGGGTAGAGAAATTTCTCTACCCAAGGTGAACATGCATTGGTTGGTTTTTGAAGACTAATTATGTCTCCCTCTATTTCCAATGTGTATATAATTATTATACACACTTACCATCAGATTTTTATCCTCTCCATAACCTCAATTACATACATATTATAGAGAATAAGAGAGGGAGAGAGAAGAGAGAACACATTAGAAATAGGATTTTCGGATTCTCACTACACAGCCTCGGTTTTCCGATCATTCCGCCTTCGTCCACCGTTGGATCATGCCCAAATTTTGCATGGAGGTTCTACACACACGGATCTACATATTGACCGTTCGGATCGTCGTTTGGATCTCCCAAAGTGAATCTCCAGTCGTTACACATTTAGAAAGATAGTTTTCGGGTATACTCAGCACAGTCTCGGTTTTTCAACCATTCGGCCTTCGTCCACCGTTGGATCGTGCCCAAATTTTTCCTGAAGGTCCTACACACATGGATCTACATATTGACCGTTCGGATCGTCGTTTGGATCTTACGAAGTGAATCAACAGCCGTTAGAAAATGGTGAAAAGTAAGGATTTGAGGGCCTTTTTATGAACCGCCACCGGAGCCGCCACCACTGCCACCGGAGCCGCCACCACCACCTTCGGAGGTCTGAAAACGAAGAGATCTTCACCCCTTCGTTGCTTTGGGTAAAAAGACATCTATGCATGTGTTCCTTAGTCTTTGTGATATTACATTCTTTTCTTTAAAGTATGTGTTGAAGAAGTTTAGTTTGTCCTTGTGATAAATTGTTGAGTTCATATTTAATATTTAGTGTGACTTGCTTTGGTTTTGTTTAAATATTTCTTAAATGCGTGGATCTTAAATTATTTTTCAAGAAAATTGGTTTGGTTAAGTTTTCCAAACTATGAGGGTGTTTTCGGAAAGTTTTAAACTTGTGGGGTATTTAAAGCTTTGATTTTTGAAGTAAAATGATACTTAATACTTTCATTTGATTTTCAATATGGGTTTAGTTAAAAATCTTTTGATTTAAAGTTTGTTGCAAAAAAATTCGGAAAAATGGATGTTTATAAAAGTTTAGGGGTTGTTTTGTAAATCTGGAAAATAAAAGGAAAATTTTGCTGTTTTGGCGTTGTTTTATGAAATTAGTATTTTGAGTTTTGAAAATAATTACTTTTAAGTGGAGTTGATGTCGAAAGTTCTAAGCAATTTTGTGCGATGTGTTAGTAGGAAATCCTTGTGTAGGATTTTCATTAGTTATTTTTCTAAGTCGTATACGTACTTGCTCAGGTTTCGGATACGCTTCATTTGTGGAGTTTTAGTCGCTATACTAAGCGAAAAAGGTGAGCGCTGTGTGTTTAATTTGTATGTCGGTCCGATGTGCTTGTAGATCGAGTCCAAACATGCACTCAGGCTCTTAATAATCAAAACATGAATTTTGTTCTAACTTTTCTTGCATGTCGTCACGAATAGGTTGACTTATTAGGTCAACATTACTCGCATGAAATCACTTAGCATTTCAACATGATTATCCAAATACATGCTACATCCGAATCTACTAGTCGCGAATATATTTTTCGAAATTATTATGATACCCAAAATTTCATTCGATAAGTTATTAAATATTGATAATATGTTAATATGTTTGATATGCTATGTTCCGTTTGTTTCCGACTATATGTTTCCGTTTGTTTCCGATTTTGTGTGGGCCCCCTTTTGATTGGTATATGGACCCGATGCCAACCTGGCCGGCAAGGGCCGGCAGGATTGTCACGGTTACCCGTTGGCCTGGCCTTACAAACCAAGTGGGGAGGAACACTTGGGGAGTAAGGACGAACTCCGGCAAAGACATGTCGATGCATTTTTGATAGTAAGGTCGCTCCTTACTTGGTGAGTTTGGATGGACTTTGATCAGACTGAGGATGGAGGGTAAGTGGAGGACGGCATCAGCAAATTCTTGGTTATGTGAATTTCGTGTTTCTTCCGTCTTGAATATATGTATATTTGCTTGGTAACATGCTTATGTTATATAATATGTTGCATCCACACATCACCATGCAAATTCGCACATAGCCTCACTAAGTTGGACGATCAACTTATGCGTTCTATGTTTCACTCTTTTCAGTTTCAGGTGCTCTGAAAATTTATAGTCGGGTTGCGGTTAGGTCATCACGGTTGCGGTCCCACCCTAGTATTCGGGAGAGTAGTAATATTTTGTGATCGATTTATGCTCTTTTTCAATTTTGATTAAAACCTTGTTTAGAATGTTTGATTTGTTAAAGTTGATTTATATTTTTGTCAAAGATTCAAGATTTTCATAAATTACTTAATTATCTCTCTCGGTTGATTTTGTTCAAATATTTTGATATACTTTGATTAAATGCTTCCGCTTTAAAACTCAACTATGAAGATTGATTTTATTTGTTCGTCAAAAACTTAGTAATTTAAATTGTTCTTAATTCATTTTAAACCGCTTCCGCTGTTAAACTTTTAATTTATCGTTTTCGTTTAAAAAAAAAAAAAAAAAGGGCTTCGATGTTTTTAACACTACTTTTTCAAAATAACAATAATTTTTCGACCGTTATCCGACGGACCCGCGGAGCCGGGCCGTTACAATTATAAATTTTACTTATATATCAATTAATTAATTAATTAACATCATCTAGTAAAAAGACTTTTTTACTTTACCCTAGTATTCCTTTTATGCATTAAGTTTACCTCAATTCTAAAAACTCTAATAGATATAGTCTCTACGGCTATATCACTTCTTCTTCTTTCCCACCTACGCACATACAATAATTTTTTTTTTGATTTTTTTCTCTACAAATTAAATTACTGCTACTACTAGTTGACTACATATGAAATTTTATACAAAATATTGTAGTTTAATTTTGTTAGGTGTGTGAATAATTGATGATTTAAAAAAAAAATTATAGGACCCATAATCCCGTTCCACAATAATATGGGTGCGCCCGCGAATTATTACGGGACAGGTTTCAGATAAAATATGTTAATCTTGAAATTTACTATACCCATATATGTAACCCTAATCGGCCCATGCCCATCCTAAGAAGGTTTATCAAATCAAAACGGAAATACCAAAACTATAGGTGATATTTTTTTTATTTATATTGAAGTTGTTGACGACTTTTTAACCATTAAAATAATATAACCCACTTCAAATCAAATTACATTTCTCCTCCTCACTAAAAGCCTAGCCCCCGTAATCCGATTTCTCACATTGCTGAAGTTCTTATGCTTGTTTGTCGTTCTTCTCTTGGCAATGATTCCTCGTGCCTAGTATTAACTTACAGAAAATTTACAAAAAGAACGGCCCAAAACCAAATTATTCCTTTTTTTTCCCTGTACCAAACCATCTAAATAATTCGATAAAATACCGAACGAAACGTTGATTTGTCCTTTTATGAGTCGGTAATAAATGTTAAGAGAAAAAACTTGTAGATATCTAATATATACATTTAAATTTTCAAAAGTAATAAAATTAATTTTAACAATATATACTATTTTTATTAAAATAAATTGAGCCATTTTTTTTAAAAAATTTCTTCTATGGCTCCCTAATTATATACTGGACCGACCCCGTCCGGGAGTATGCTTTTGCTCATTGGTCAATAATAGTGAAAAGATATATAAATATCCATTGGAGGCACGCCTGGCCTTAGAGGGGTTTGCTTAGAAAGAAACAAGTTGTGTTATGATTTGTGGGTGAGAAGGCTAGCTCGTAGAGAAGATTAGGAGACATTGGCATCGGCATCGGCATCGGCATGGAACAAAAAGCTTTACCATGCATGCCAACTAGGCTATGGATATATATGCTTTGGCCGAAGAATGTTGTAAATTCATAATAAGATCTAGCAGGTAAAATATACTACTATAGGACAGAAAAGGGCGGGCTCGTCTCCTAATGCAACACTAATAGTACATAACTAGTTGAAATGAATGTTTCTCTCTCTATACTCAAAATATATATATATATATATATATATATATATATATATATATATATATATATATATTTTGCACCAATGCTCTGGATGACGTACTTTATTTAAGTGTTGTATCTATTATTCGAGATTAAGGAATGAAATTAATTTGTGCGCAGTGAGTACTGGTCCCAGCCTCTGTTGCCGGTTGAGTCACCATGACCTCCTCTCACAATCCCGTCGGACAGGGAGGTGAGGGGCGCCCGGAGTGAGCGATTTCACCTTTTGGAACAAGGAATGAAATTAATGCCCCCATAAATTAAATTGTCAACATCAAGTTAACTAATTAATTGAGAAGTCCGCAACAAACAAGCAGGAGTATCATCTCAACTTCTGTATAGCTCTCGTTCTTAATTATGCACGTATATATCCTCGTTATATATCGATCACTCTTTTAACTAAAAGTTGTGAATTTGATGGGCCGGCTTGGAATGGCGTACTTTCTTGGATCCATCTATTAATTGGTGACTAATTGTAGATGTCTTAGGCCATCTCCAATGGAGATGGCCAGGGCCGGGGCGGGGCGGGGCTGAGGACGAAAAACCATTGGAGACGGCAGAGGGTTGCGTGGCGGGGCGGCTTCGGGGCTGGAGCGTTCTGGGCAGCGGGCTCGGGGCGGCCCTGCGCAGGGAATGGTGCTCGCGTGGGGCTGGGAGGAAGATGAGGGGCGCGTGCTGTCATGCGCCCCTCTTTAAAACAGGTGCCGCCACTTGGCGGCACCTGATCGGGCCCGTTTTATTTTTTTAATTTTGTTTTTCTTGATTTGTGTATTGTTGGGCGACATTAAACTTATTTTCTTTTCCTTTAGGCTTTAGTTATGGTTAATTATTTAAAGAAATGGGCAAAAAAAATGGAATTTGGTCTGGTAATTAATGATTCTCAAAGGCTTTAATTATGGTTAATTAATTATTTAAAGAAATGGGCCAAAAAAATGGAAATTTTGGGCAGAAAATAGCAAAATTGAGCTTGTCCGAGTAGGCTTTTCGGGACGATATTGGTGTCCGCAGGTCGCGGGCACGCACAAGTCTTGAAGGCCCGAGTGTAAATCCGATCCAAGATTTGCACCCCCTGCGCGCAAGGAGGGAGCCTTCTAGTAATAATTTCTTAACCCTTTATGGTTTAGAAATCATATATAAACCCAAGTTTTTCTTATCACACTTCCAATGTGGGATAAGTCCATTTCTTTCCAATACATATGTGAACTTTGAGATTTAATTTCTCATTCACCCGTACTCCGATTTGGACGTACCATATACCATTTTAATCTACTCACGGAGTAGAATATAATTCCGTCAAGACCGACTCTTTAATCAAAGTGCATCCCACTTAAAATACGTCCAAAATGGTCCATCAACTTACTTTTTCCAACACTATGTTTATGAGGAGCTTTAGGATTTAGAAAGGGGAGAAGGGATGTTATGGTAATTTTAATGGATGTATTGGGGTTGTAATGGTAATTTAATTATATTAATAAAATTATTATTAGTATTATTAATATAAATATTAAAAACAAAATTAAAACTAGATAAGTGAGATTGAACAAAGGAAAAAAATGGAATTAATTCCTCCACGGAGTCCGAGCATTGGAGACGATCGGGCAGGGCTCGGGACTGGCCCGGGGCTAGCCCTGCTCCATTGGAGATGGCCTTAACTGTTCATAGTAGCAACTTCTTAGGCCTAAATAAAATCAAACCTCCGAAATTATTCCTTCTCTAGCTTTGATCCCCATAACATAACTTTAACATGCAATTAATAATACAATGACATCTTGAGCAAGAGAAATAAGTGAACATACATCTACATCTATCTATATCTATATCTATATCTATATCTATACTATTATAAAAGCATGAATATTTCTTAACTTTTTTGTGAAGACTAAAATACCCCTACTTAAATTATAAAGTGATATTTAATTAAATAGTAAATATATAAAATAATAAAAGTAATTGAAGAGGTATAGTTAGACATGAAGTCTTATTATGTTTATCTCCTATCTTATTATGAAAGAAGAAAAATTAGTTATAACTTAACTAATTATGTAATTTCACTTTGGCTAGAATATAAAATATGAAGAATATTCAATAATATCAAGACATCCGTAACCTCGATGTAATTCTTTTCGTGAAAAAATGGGTGAAATTCGTGGAAAATGGTGAAATAGATAAAATATAATCATTGAAACATGTGAAATCAATGAAAATTCGAGTGAAATTGGTGAACACTGGCGAAGTTGATGAAAATTTGGTTGAAAATGATACAAAAAAATACCCTGAAATCAATAAAAATTCGTGAAAAAAATGAAACCGGTGAAACGACAGCAGTAGTGAAAGGCAGGTGAAATCGGTGAAAAATAAATAAAGTCAGTGAAAATGTGTCAAATCAATGAAAATTCAGGTGATATTGGTGAAAAGAACATGTGAAATAAGTGAAAAATATGTGTGAAATAGATGAAAATGGATAATATGACAAAAACGTTTGAATCAATAAAAAAAAAGTTTAACAGACAAAATAAGGTGAAACCGGTAGAAAATTAGTTTAAAACGGATAAAACAAGAGGACAAAATTATAAAAACAATGAAAATAAGTTATAATTGATAAAAATGATTAAAACGGTAAAAAAAAACTAAACTGGTAGAAATGAATTATATCGGTTAAAAAATAGGTTAAATTGGTGAAAAATGAATTGAACTAATGAATTTAATAGGTGAAAATGGGTAATTTACTTTATTTTATGACATAATAAAATTAATTTTACTCTAACTTACAAAATATATCAATGAAATTAGCTAGACACGTACAACGTACGTGCACTTTTCTAGTATAATATAAATGATCAGAGAGAAGATATATATACTTGGTCGAATCTTTGAATTAGAAATTAATGGATCAAAATAAATCATAGTATAACATTGGAATTGTACCTTACTAAAATATCATACCCCTAAGTGCTCGAGCGATGAAATAAATAGAATTACTTCATTTTAATTGTTAGGAAAGACGTACACGTACTTTAATTTCATGTTGCCAGAAAAAAAGACGTCTTCATTTAAATAAAGTATCGTCAAAAGTTAAATGAAAAAAATTAAGAAAATTGATAAAACAGCTCATTGCGGTGAACGTGGATCGAACACGTGACCTTCAGATCTTCAGTCTGACGCTCTCCCAACTGAGCTATCCCCGCTTGTTGTTATATCAGCACTTTTATATATATATATTATTGAAGAGTGAAGACCATAAAAGAAATTGTCCAATGATCTCGTCAATTTCAAGGTTAAGCCAGAAATAGTAAATGTGATGCACTGGAATTTGTCAATCAAGGGGACAGACAGAGACTGAAGAACTGACTGAAAACAAACATTTCAGCTGCAATATACTTTTTTAAAAAAAAGATTTCTTTTATTTGTTGTCCTAACTTCTACAATACATGACGTCATAATTACTTGAATATGAATCCCTGCCGTCCAAGGATACTACCAGATGCTGATCTCTCTGAATTAATTAGGATAGGAGGAATCATTTCACCTAAAACTAAGTGGATGTTGTTGAAGTAAATTACAAAAAATGCAAAAAAGATCACAAAAGAGATTATATCTCTGAAAAAGAAAAAGAAAAGAAAGACTAGTTAGAAGATGGAGTACTGCAGCCTAAAAAAAAAAAAGAAGGAGCGTTTTATAGAAACTTAACCAATGTAAAAGCGGTAAAATGAAATAATAATGAAGAAAATGTGTAAAGGAATGGAAAACACGTCTTCTGCATACGGTCATTTGCTTCAATTGCTTGTATTTTCATCTTCTTCAAATCTATTTGTTATTGTTTCTCGATGAGAAATTTTTTTAGTCAATTAAATGAAGATTTATAAAATAATAACATTACTATCAATTTAATTTCTTTATTATTTTCGAATTATATTAAACCTAATTTCAAGATATAAAATTAATTAATTTTTAGTTATATTTATTGTCTACCTAATTTTGCCAAATTCTACAAATTATGTCAAATCTATTTATATCAGGTAAAATTTGCATTTGAAATTCCTACAAGGTAAAAATATACAATTAAATATAGTTTTTTGCCATAATGACAATTATATTGTGTCATGTCATCATGTGCATATCACATAAATGATAACACATAAATGATAAATTTTAGTACTTCAACAATAAATAAAGGTAACCTTCAATAAATAAATTACAATCTAAAAACAAAATTGAAGGATAATCTTTTTTTAAAAGGTTTATCCCGAAGGAGAAACCCTCCTCCTGTATTAGAGGTTCCTTGACCAGGAAGGATTTAAATCGATGGATGTGCACGGATGACAAGGTCCTGAGGGAGAGAGCCAACAGGATACCAACCCCAACACAACCCCCACAATATTTCAGTGGAGAATTGTGCCACACGAGATTCGAACCTGCATTGCCGAAGGAAAGATTTTCCACATCACCTCAATCCTTACCACTCCGCTAATGCCCCTGTGGACTAAAATTGAAGGACAATTCAATTAACACATGTTGGAGAAGAGCAAAATTACCTCCGTCAAATACTATAAATTCTTAGTCTTTCTTTCTTTCTTTTTTTTTTTTTTGGTACAATAAATTCTTAATCGAATGCAAGACATTTTATAAAAAAAATTGAAAACAAGTGGTAGCTTTTGATTTGAGATCCAGTTGTGAAACACTCAAATTAATCTTATTTAAGATCCATAACATTTTAAGGAAGATCGAAATTCAACAAATTTAATTAAGTGTTCAAAGTAAAGTTCAAATCATTTCAAGTTAAAACAAGTTTTTTGAATGGTCATTTTTTTTAGATATAAATAAGACATATGAAATTAAGTGGAGACAATCTCCTAGACTTTTTCTAAAGTCTAAATTACATGGCAAAATATCAAGTCCCTCAAATCCAAAATTGTAATACTCCTATTTGAATAAGAGGATCATCTAGAGATTGTAAGCAATTTTTTCTTAAATATTTTAGATTTGAATTTGTAAGATTACTATTTGTCTAATATATTTATTCCAACCGCAAATGCTTAGTAACAAAATTGGACTTTCATTGTTGATCATTACATTAATCATAGTCTCATAGGTAATAAGATATTAAAAAAAATTAGAAGACTAGCATTAAACTATAGATATAAGAATTTAACTCATATTTAAGTGCCCTAAAAAACATACTAAAATGTACGCCTGTAACATTTCCAAGAAAATAACGCAACACTAGATTATGATATGAGGCTGCCCTTTCTTTTCTTTCAAATTTCAAAAATTTCGTTAGTCGATCTTGACTTTAGAGTCAGTTTTGGTGGGGGACGATATTCTTTTTCTTTTTATTTTTATTTTTTTCTCAATAATAATCTCCTTTGGTTTTATGTAGGTCACAATTTTGACTTTCATATTGCAATTTGCCGCATCTTCTTTTGAATTCTTGAAGATAAGTAAGTATGTACATACAGGCTTACACAAAAATGCCCCTTAAATAAAATTTTAAAAGTAATGAAGTTTGAATAAACTTTAATCCAATTCAATACGGGTAGACTTAGTCCCGTATTAGTATATAATTGTCTGCATTCAATTAAAAAAACGTGAAAAATTTTAAGTCGTAACAGCATTTAAGGGACCGTCTATACTTTTATCTTTCCCTTCTTTTTTTTTAATAAAAAATCGAAAAAAAAAAAGTAGCCGACCCCATTAACTTTTTCTTTTCATCTCATTCACAAAAGAAAGTGGAATCTCTACTTGTCTATCTCTCCCTTGCTGTTGTTCTTTCTTCTTTTTCCCCATCCCCTTTTCCTAACAAAGTCGAAAACAAAATATACTAGAATATGCAAGTTAAAGTTTAAAAAAAATTGTTATACTGACAAATTAATTATTATTTTCAGTTATTGTTCTTAAGAAAAAGAAATGGCTGTGGTTCCACAAGAATCCATCCAACAATTTGAAGCCTTAATTGAAGAAGAAGGTTAGTTCATTTTGATCTCTTACCACTTCTGGATCTTTCTTTCATTACTTATCTTATCTATTTTTTTTTTTTTAACTGTAATTTTCATCTCGCAGCCGATGAATCACTCAAAAGAACGTTTCAGGTTTGTAATTATTTTCTTTTTATTTCAGATTTTTTTTTTTATTCTGCCTGATTTGCTCCTTACTCAAAGTTATATAATGCTACAATTTTTAGCTGCTGGAGCTGGATCTTGGTGCAATTGCAATTTTGTGCTTACTGATATCACTATTAATATGTTAAGTCAAGAAGTCAATCATATATTTTTAATTTAATTTCCAGTTTCAGACGCTTTGGTAAAGTCAGACTTGTCCCATTTTCATGGTCACCTATTATTAGGGAATGTGTCGGCTCCTCTTCTTAAAAAGCAAATTTACATGATCTACTTTACCAACTGCCTTCCTTCATATTTTGGATGCCATTTCTTCATATTGTAGATTTTAGAATTTATGACGCTGGGATTTGTTGATTTATTTCATATCCATCTCTTTTTTTTATAAAGTTGGAATCTTTTTTTAGTTATACTTATGAAATCTTTGTCATTCATTCCATATGCAGAATATTCATCAAGGATATCCTCATGAGACTTTGACACGTTTTCTGAAGGCGAGAGAAGGAAATGTTCCTAAAGCACACAAGATGGTTAGACTTAAAAACATAAATCAGTCATGTTGCAATTGTGTTTGCTGAATACCTAATTGCTGATAGTGTGACATTTCAGTTGCTCGACTGTTTGAAGTGGAGAGTGCAAAATGGTATCGATGAGATCCTAGCCGTAAGTAGTACATGCTCATATCAGTCATATGTTGTGTATTAGTATTTGTATTCATGTATAATAATTTTATAAAGTTATATGAGTGACCGATAAAAGTTTCTATGGGTAGCTAAAATCTGATAGTACTGCTACTTTTTAATGCAGAAACCAATTGTCCCTGTAGAACTTTATAGAGCAATTCGTGATTCGCAGCTTATAGGATTATCGGGTTACACATATGAGGTGAGCCTTTTATGGAGCATGTACTAATATACTTAATTCCACGTTTCTTACTAAAAGTGGTGCCTTCTTTGCAATAGGGCCTCCCAATCTTTGCTGTTGGAGCAGGCATGAGCACATTTGACAAAGCATCCGTAAGTATTTTTCAGTTAGAAGCTGTAGATTTATTTCCTTCAAATTTTACCATTTCACATGTATATTATAGCATTCTGACTTTATTAAGGTTTTTGATAATGTTTATCCTCATTTTAGGTTCATTATTATGTACAATCCCACATTCAGATCAATGAATACCGGGATCGTGTGGTTTTGGTGAGCATGCTCGTAATTATTTTCTACCATTCCACATAATTTCACATCAGAGTAATTAACCTACCGTGTTTACTTTAGCCTGCTGCCACAAAAAAGTTTGGGAAGCATGTTAGCAAATCTATAAAGGTCCTAGATATGACTGGCTTGAAGCTCTCAGCTTTAAACCAGATAAAGGTAAACATCAATCATGAGATTCCGAGGGCAAATATAGAACTTACTAAATTTTGTTTACTAATTATTAATACTATTATATATCACCAAGTTTGTTTAATGCAGCTCATGACTATCATTTCTTCTATTGATGATCTGAACTACCCAGAGAAAACATTAACTTATTACATTGTGAATGCCCCATATGTCTTTTCCGCTTGTTGGAAGGTTTGTCCTATTGGTGTTTACTATCTCCTTTTCATCGTCTCAAAATTTTTACTTTAACCTTTCGGATGTTATCAGGTTGTGAAGCCACTTTTGCAGGAGAGGACAAGAAGGAAAATTAATGTATTGTCCGGTTGCGGACAGGAAGATTTATTGAAGGTAATTTTTATATTTTATTAGTATCACACTTCCCATGTTCATAAATGTTGATACATATTTCACTTGCGTAAGTAAAATATTTATTTATTTATGGGTTCTCATTTTATTTGTTTGGTGCAGATAATGGATTATTCTTCGCTGCCCCACTTCTGCCGTAAGAAAACTTCTGGCTCTTCAAAACATTTAGACAGTTACATTGAAAATTGCTTTTCCTTGGACCATCCCTTTCACCAACAACTTTACAATCACATTAAGCAGCAAGCTCTAGTTCGTTTACCTATTGAGCCAATAAAACAAGGATCTTTGCATGTGACTTTGCCTGAAGATGCTGATGAAGAGGTCATTGCCAAGACTTTAGAATCCGAGTTAAAGAAATTCAAGGATCTTGATAGATGTTCAGAGTCATTCAAGAACCTTAAAGTCAATGGTGATCAACACTAGGATGATTCTTCATCTCCGGTTATGAGGTACTAAATTATTTCCTTCAAGAATCTCTTGTTCTTAGTCGTCAATGTTCATTGTATCCAATAGTATCTCACGTTTTTAGATAATATAGACCCTGGGAATGTAACAATAATAGCTCGATTTTTGGATCCCACATCAGATGTATAAATATATTTAGGAAAGATATAAAGTATGTTTGGATCTTCTTTTAATTGCAGTCAATAGCTTAACATGATTCTATACAAAGAATGTAGTTAAGTTTTTAACTTATGCTATACAACTTTAAGGGAAAGCTAGAAATACAATATCCGATGTGATCTGTCCTATCATTTTTCCCTTTGGGTAAGTGATCTATTCCATTCCAAATCATGCAAAAGCTCATTAATATTACAATTCCTAAATACACTCAATTCATGAAACAACTACGTTACAGAAAGGTATATTATGTTTCTTGATTATATTCATATGAGATGGTTATAGACTCTGCTCTTTTTGACGCCATTTCTGGAGTTCTCCTGCCACTGCAATCTTGGCAGCCTCTGCCATTTCTGCCGTCGTTAAAGCATTCTCTATTTCTGATTGTATATCCTCATTCTCTTTCAAAATTACCTCGATTTTCTGAAACACTTCTTTCTCCCTTCCATTTGTAGTTTCCACCTGTGCCACAGCAGTTGCCACTTTAACATCAGCTTGATTTCTTACTTCCTCGATCTTCTTGTTCATCAACTCAAATTCCTCAGCGGATAATATGATCTTTTTAAGATATCCTGACCCTTTACTTATCTGATCCTCTGCGAGCTTCTTTGCAGCTTTAGCTTCTTCAACCTGCTTTAATGCAATCTGTAGCTTGCCCTCAGCTTCTTTGGCAGCAATTCTTGCTGCTTCTGCTTCTTGCTTTAATAACTGAGCATTATTTTTAATCTCTTCTGCTTCATGTCTAGATTTTTCAGCTTCTGATGCATTATCATTAGATACAATCAGCTTCTCAAGAGACGATTTATGATGCTTCCTCTTCACTTCTTCCAGTTGCAGTTTAAGTGGAGCCAAAGAACTTCTGATCGATTTTTCTTCTGCTACTACCTGCTGAAGTGCTTTTTTATTACTCTCAAGCTCGCGGAGTATGGTTAGTAGAGGATACAAATCTGAAGCACTGAAGACATTGAGTTGTGCATGCAAAACATTGATTTCCTTTGTTGTTTCTTCAAGCTTCTCCTTGAGATTTTCAGGAGGGTCGTTTTCTTCTCTCAAGCTCTTGATTTCCTTTTCGGCTTCTTCCTTGGCTGATTTATATTTCATTAAGAGAGCTTCCTTTTGTGCAATCAGTTTTGAGTGCTCTTCTTCCTTGTGTATTGATTCAAGCTTCACCTGATTAAGTGCTTCTGTTACGGAAGCAACTTCTTTCAAAATCCGGCTATGGATCCCCTGCGCAGCTTCTGCATTGTGTTGTGCAACTTCTGCTTCTTGAAACACAGCCATTTTTGTCTCTAAAGCTGCATCAAGATCCTGTCTTAGATTGGAAAGCTCTTGTTTACGAAGAACAATTTCTCCTGCAGTGGCCTTGTAACTTTCATTTTCATTTTCGAGGTCCTGTTTCCATGCTTGAGCTCTGAGGGACTTGAGCTCTTCTAGATCTTTGACTCTCTCTTTTGCAGCTTCGGTAGCTTTGACTAATTCTTGCTTCGATTCAGTAAGATTGTCGAGGTTGTTTGTTAGTTGTTGCAATGTAGTATTAGCTCTTTCGAGCTCCTTCAAAGCTTGAGATTTAGCAATTTCTGCACTTCTCAACTGATCCTTGTAGCAATCAAGTTCCCTAAGGATCATATGATGTTGGGTCTCCTTTTCTAGCGCTCTCTTCATGAAACAGATGAACAATGAACAATGAACAATGAACAATGAATGAAGTTAGATGATATATAATTTGATATGATAGTATTCCATTCCGCATTAATTAATTGTTCTATACCTCTTCAGCTTTCTTTGTGGCGGGACTTGATCTGGGAGAGACAGCATCACCAAATAAACTTACGGCAGCTTTCACGGATTGAAAAGGTGCTCGGGTGTCAATTTCTCCGATACCTGCTGCTGCTGCTTTTGGAGATCCCACGCGTGATCCTGGGCCATTCGGCCACGATGTTCTAGCCGTTAAACCAAACATCGTGGCGCGAACTCACCAGAATTATTTATTTATAAACGAATGCTAGCTACCCCAATTAAAATATCTCTATGATATTCACAAGGGTCTTAAAATTCTGATAGCAATCTGGCTTTAAATCAAAACAAATGAGAAATGAAAAAAGGCAGAGGATATTTTAGATGGATCTTATAACAAAATTAAAGTTAACAACAACGCACCTCAAAATGTGATTCACACTTCAAGACCATTCAATTTTCTAACAAAAATCTCAAAGTCAAATATTTCTGCCTTCTTCCTCTTGTATAATTTTATCAATGGGATTGTGTTGTAATAATAATCATCCCATGTTGGAAAATTCTAATTCAAACCCAGCTCGACTGCATTCAAATTATTCACAATATAATTTGTTTGTATTGTGAGTAAATCTGTGCGGCCAAACTGGGTATTCTGGAAGAATTTTTCACATATATTGTCGAAAGTGAATGATTGTTTGTTTTGGGAAAAAACAAAAGAGAAGGAACAGAGAAAATCTCCGATTATTGCTCAGTAGGTTTACTGGCTGGAATAGGAAATATTTTCTCTCTTTCTTCTTCTATTTTCGTCTTCCTTTGGATATCCGATTAATGCGCCCTAATGACTTGTCACCCACAGATTTCGCGCAATAAAAGAAATCATATATAGTTAACGATACATTTTAGTATTATATTACTTTTTATATACATATATAATAAAATCTCTGTAAGATTAACCGAAGCGGGTTTTCTATCACGTATCGATGTCATATTGACAAGTGTATTTCTCTAAAAAATTATTACTATACAAGAATCAAATAACATACAATAACACTTAACAAATTTTAAAATTAAACAAGGAAGGAGATAATCCAAAGAATGAAAAGGAAACAAAATATTTCCTTTTTTATGGTAGAGGTCACGACTCCTTCTTCTCCGCCTTTCTAAAAAATCTCAACTAAAATTGATATCAAATTATATTTATATTCTTATGTTTTTTTTTTTTTTTTGTAAACTAAAAATGCAATTTTGCCATGAAACAACAATGCATTGCTCAGTTTCGGAAAACTTTTGTCCAAACCAGAATCCAGTATGAAACAAAGTATCAATAACTTCAAGGGAGATTGAATTAAGTCATTGATATATGAGATTTAATTAACATTTGATTGATAAAGAACTTAGTTTAATTTGTGTTCATTATAAATATAATATGAAATTGAGTTGGGTATAATTTTTTAATCTTATCTAGTGTCTAAGGGTTGTTTGTTTGGCATTTGAGAGAGTAGTTAGTGAAATAATCTTGATTTGTGCAATGTTGTTTATTTAGATTTTGAGAGAGTGGTTTTGGAAATAAGATAGGTGTATTTTTTATTTTTGGAAGAGTTTAGGTTGTAGCTGTAAGATGTGTAATATTTATATCAAATCATTTGTTATGTAAGATAAATTATGTAAGAGATAGATTATTTTATGTAAAATTAAAGTAAGTTTGTATAGGGTATTTTTTAGATAAGAAAATTATTGTTTATTTGACTTTTGGGGAAGTAGTTCAGGAAAATAGAGAGAGAATAAATTTATTTCATAACGTAAAATTGGTGTTTGTCTCGGTTTTCCAAGCTCGAATATTTTTTGGGAGATGTCAAACAAACAAACATTAAACCTTTCTCAGTCTCTATGCCCATATTTCAGAAAAATTGTATACCATTCGCCTGAAGCGAAACTGAGCTTCAGTTTAATTTTTGTAAAATTCTGGTTAAGAATTTTGAGAAAAAGGGTGGAGAAGAAGGAGACTTGGTCTCTTTCATGACAAAGGTTTTGTTTGATTTTCTTTCTGTTTTTTGCTATCTTTCTCTTTGTTTAATTTACAAACTAAATATATGACCTTCCGTTTTAAAATCTATTAAATTTTGGTGTATGTTAGTTTATATATAAAAACTTTTAAAATGAAAATAATGTCAATTACACGATGTGTGATAGGAAATTATGACAAACAAGCAAAGTAAGGTTAATAGTTGCTTGTGACTTGAGAGTGTTGGGTGAGGATCATCTGTCATATTTTGGTGTCATATGTTTATGTTATACATATAGATTTACTTAACAAATATATTTTTTTAAATTTTATATGGGTCCATACATATAATTGAATTTTGGATCTCTTATGTGGCACCGAAGTGTGACAGATGACCTCCCCTTAAAGAAGTGAAACTAAATTTTGATGAAGTTTTTAAACGAATCGTGTCTTCTTTTAAAAATTTGGGGTGTGCCAATATGACACAATTCAAAGGCACAAAATGACCAGACTTTTATTGTATGAATCTAATATGCATAGTAATATACATACCGTATATCGTGTATAGCTCATAAGATATGTACAATATTGGTGAGATATGTCCTAATTTGAGTGGAATCAATGTCATTTGAACACATTACCATCTCATCAGAATCAGAGTTTAATACCCTTCAGAATCATTACATAGTTTCATCAACTACGTCAATTTTGTGTACGCAAGCATTAGAACAGAAATATGTATAATATAGAAATACTTCCTCCGTCACAATTATCTTTATCCTTTGGTATAATTAACCAGTCAACTTGACTAAATTTATAAAAATTATAATAAATAATTTAATTAATATATTTCGCTAATAAATTGATAATTCATATGACACCATATATATTAATATTTAAGAGGTTTAATACACCACAAATGTGAAAATTTTAATATGATAAGTCACTTAAAAAATTGAAAAGTTTGACCGGATACTTCAACAAATGAAGCAAAATGAATCGAACAGAGGGACTACTATTTTATTGTCAAGATATTGTTGTATAACACGGAAACGTGAAAATTGCGTTAATTTTGTTTATGATGTGAACTAGAACACAATGATCCAGAATTCTGAAAAGAACGTTTTCAAGAAATTTGACATGGCTGCAATCCTGAAAAAATTTTGTGGTATGATGAAAGTTTTTGGGTATGGCTTCCCTCAAAAAAAAAAAAAAATCTTTTTTTGGGTATGGCAACGATTTTAGTGAACAGCAAACCTGTTTGTTTTACATAAATAGAAATGCATAATAAACTCATCGGAAATGCGGTGATTAAGTTCAAACTTTTAAATTCAATGATGTTTGAAAAGGAGTATAACGCATGAATGGGATAAAAATTCGGATAGCAAGAGATGTACATACAAATCACAGAACTGGTCTATAAAACTGAGTGCCGAAACAACAAGTTCGATTTATAGCTATTACATAAGATATTAGACAAACAAAAGAGTCAACCTCCAGGAGAACTCAACAAGTGTAGTCCATAGGAATGCAAAAGCCTTACCCTATACGCTAAAGTCCACATTTATGTTTTATTACAATCTACAGCACACAATTGCACATAAATTTATTAAGGTCAGAAGTTCAATGGGGTTCTCTTAACAATCAGCTATATAACCTGCACTAATTATGCACACTGCATCAGAACCACCACCTGAAGCAGCTCACTTAACTAATTGCAACAGCCTTATTTTTTTCCAGTACGCTGCTTCCACGCACTCTGCGTTTGAGATTAAAAAAAGGGTTAGTGCACAACTCTATTTTTCATGTGTCTTTTTCCAAGTGATTACAGCTACTGGATAAAGTTGATTACCAAAGGCTCATCATCAGAAAGCTCGGCTACAGAATCAGAAGTTGGATTGTCCATGTCGTCATCTTCATCAGCCTCCTGTTCAGATTCTTCATTGGTCTCTTCTGGCTGTTTCTCTTTGGAAGAAGAGACAGCTTCATTATCTGATTCATGAGCATCATGTGCAGTGAGACCAATATTATCACTATGAGTTTCCTCAGAATCGTTCCTTTCCTCTTTCGGGTCTTCAGCTTCGCTCAATCCCTTTTCCGCATCATCCTGTTGTTTCATGCTCTTTTCAGATGGCTCCTCATCAGAAAATACCTCATCAATCTGCTTGTTCTGTTCCTTCTCTGAAATGAAAAGGAAAACATAGGAGAAAAGTCAGCCAAGTACAAAAATTTGTAAATACTGAATGATTACAAAGATAATCCCAAAATAGCACAGTTTTAACCTGTAGATACTTCAAACAAGATTCTCAAAATGAAAACTTGAAAGAACATTTGAAGTGTGAAGAGATTGAAAACTGCAAATTTGTTAATTTTTTTTTTTTTTTTAATAAGTTGGGTACGATGACGCACCAGAGTCTGAATCATCAACCATGGTCTTTGAGGTGAATTCAGGGCGTGTTGGGCTTCCACCACTATCTGCAGAGGATTCACTCTTTAATACGGTCTTTTGCTTTTGTTTCGAACTTCTGCGTGGTGTTCTTTTCCCTCTTACTTGAGATGATGGAGATCTGCCAGTCAGTTCAACTACATAAGCTAATTATATATAAAAGAATGTATTTCAATTCCTCTGAATTGCAAAACCAACTCACTTCTCCTCCAACTTAGTATCTTGTTTTGAACCTCCAACAGATTTCTTTCTGTTCCCAGATGATCTGAAAGTCAATTATATGAGTAGACATTCAAGCAGTAGCCTCTTGCAATGCAAAGACATATTCACAAGCTGAAGTAACAATAACAATACATTACAAGAATTCTCATGTATATATTTTTAATTTCCTTTGACACAGCTAGAGAGCAGAAAGACTGCTTCATATTAATTCAGATGCCTACTTAAGCATTTTTGCATAACTGGGTAGAATACAAGGCAGAAGATCTATATAATGGATGGCTCTTTCGATGATATATTGGACAATGACCTCCAATATCTTTCATTTAAACACTCAACTCCTCCGTTAAAAATGCATTTAAAAAATCAAGAGTTATAAAATGTTTGTACTGAGAGTCAAAACCAATGTTTTAATATTTTGCATAAACTAGAAAGGTGCACATTCATTTTACGTATCTGTCGAAACCAATGTTTTTCTAGTTCTGTATAAACTGGAGAGATACAATTGCATTTTATGTGTCTACTTAATTTCATGCGTGGATTTCTAAGATTCGATTAATAAAAATACTGAATATGTTATAAATGATAACCAATGATCGACCAGAAAACCTCGTTAAATCGTGATCAAAGCAAGTAATAAAGTTATAAAATGGAAAAAAGAAGAACAAATAAATACTCTAAAATAGACTATATAATAACTTGACTAGTTATTGAATCAACTCATTCTTTTGTATAGATTACTGTTTTAGAACTATTATCTGAAATGAACTGATACTTGTCTTATATTCTTCTTTAAGAATATTAATTAAGAATTCATGATTGTTAAGTTACAAATTATTCAATCTCACTCCTCTCTAATAGGTCAAACTTATGAATTTGACATTCAATATGGTACCGGAGCTCAGGCCAAAAAAGGTATTGTGTTCGAATTTCTCGGCCACCCAATTCTAGATTCCACGTGTTAGGCTTGCGCAAATGTATACCGCCTACACGAGGGGGTGTGTTAAGTCATAAATATTAAATATCTCTCCTCTAATATGTTAAGCTTTTAGATGAGTTGGATATTCAATAATAACTATATTAACCATCTTTTAATTATTTGATTCTAATAATTTAGACCTTCACTTTCCCAATATTTCATTGAATTGTTTACGTTTTTCCTTTCTACATCTTCAAGCATCTATATTTTCACATATGATTTGTACGGTGATGTAGGCTTTCTATTTCTAATTTATTTGTTCGCATATTACTGATACTATTGTTCATTTATTTTCATTTCCTTCATGCTGTGATCCTTTTAATAAATTATCAGCAGCTACTACAAGTCTACAATCAATTTTACGACTAGTACTATTTTTTCCTTTACATTAACGGCTATAACTCACGACATGGAAACATAATAATTTATCTAGTACTCACTAAATATATATTAATATTTAAGTGCTACACACGATATGGTAATAAATTTAATGTAAGTGTGTAAAGTTACGTATTTTATTTCATTAATTAGGTTTTTATACGAATAAACATACTAACTACTTGAAAATGACAACACCGTAAAAACGTAGTTAGTGATCCACCAAACATGGAGACATAATAATTTATCCAGTACTCACTAAAATATATCAATATTTAAGTGCTACACACGATATGGTAATAAATTTAATGTAAGTGTGTAAAGTTACGTAATTTATTTCATTAATTAGGTTTTTATATGAATAAACATACTAACAACTTGAAAATGACAACACCGTAAAAACGTAGTTAGTGATCCACCAACTATCATTCCACGGCTCGTTTTACACACTTCCTATATAATTATATTTTATGTTTTTTCTTAGACTTGTATTCTTTTTATTTATCTCAATTATTTTACAAGAAATACCAAATTAAATGTGACAGTAGTAATAACTTACTATAAACTCGATGTGATTATAATGTATCTCTGTAGATTCATGGAAAACAACAAAATGTATCTATGTAGATACATGGAAAATATTACTGTCTCCTTTTTATTCTTTAAACAAATTATACAATTTTGGAAATTAAGAACTATAATTTAGTAGGGTATATTCATTTTCCTTAATGCAAAGATGATTTTGACAACACTTTTTCTATAATTATCCATATTGTTTTTGTGTAATATGAAGGATGCTTAGGGAAAGGATGATTTTTGTTTTTTTCTGTCTCTTCGTGTTACATAAGAATAGTTAGGAACATATTTTAGTAGGGTATGACTATTTTCCCTTTCAGTTACTGCATGATCAAATAATGTAGACAACTAGACACGTACTATGAGAAGTCGGAACTCAGAACTCCTGTTTAGGGACTAATTTAGGAGAACGTATATTTTTATGCTTTTAAACATATCTGTTTTCTATTGTTTGTAAAGAACTCCATGAAAATGTGAGAGCGTATTTCCCTTTGTATTTCTTTGACATGTACTATATTATATCAAATTTTCTAACAAAACAATAATGGTATTACTTAGCAAAGTAATTACATATCTTTATTATAAACATGGTTTTCTTTTCTTTAGTCTTTTAATCTTTTATTAACTTAGGAACCAACTATTCTTATAGATGGTAGAGATATAAATGTTCTATATAGCATATATAACAGTTTCAATAAAAACTGCTACTTAAATTTTATATACACAGAAAAGTATCCTTGGGCACATGCCAAATTGCAGGTAGTGAAAATAAGAGATGTCAGCATATTCTACGGTACGAGGATATCAAGGAGAAGTCCAAGGGATTGACTGAAATTAAATCGATGAGTATCTGAGGCCCCTATGTTAGCATGCTACCAGAAATAGTCAACGGATCAGTTATCAATATATGCACTTTAAACTACAGATTCAAAAGTCAAAGCTAATAAAATGGTGTAATTTATTTGTTCATTTATTTACCATGAGAAACCCAAGCGACTAAAATGGGAAAATATAACTAAGATCTCGACTAAGAACTAGACCTATATGCTTGAATTATGGCCGATACAGGTTAGTAGTTATTCTATTCCTTTTGCCAATTAAACTACAATATTTGAGTGCCAAGTAGAAACAGATTTACCATGAACGATTCTATCAAAACTTAACCATACTTCTTAGTTAACTTTTATTTAAGAAAAAAGTTGCTTCATCATGACAGACAGTAGATGAGTTTGTGTATTAGGTCATTTACATTCAGTTTATCATACTGGACTATGCTCATATGTAGACTGAACTCTAAACACAGGCTAGGCAATTTTCTCTTGCACTGGTTTAATCAGGCTTCTATCTCTATCTTGTAATGCCATAATGTAAAGGCACGTAAATATGCAGATAAGAAACTGCATTTCCATACATATACACAAAATTAGACAGAGAACTTAGTTGGGCAAATCATACGCTCCTACAAAAATATAAATGACATGCATATAAATGAAGAGCAGCACCTACCCTCCTTTAGGATGAGAACCCCTTGATGAACCAGACTGCTGCATATTGTGTTGAAAGCGTTTTAGATTTCATGTCTTGATAGGAAAAATGAATTAAACACGCCTCTAACAGGAGTTAAATAATTTATTAAATATTCAGACCTTCTCAGCTTTTTTACCATTGTCAACAAGCTGCCATCGCTCCCTATCTAATCGAAGAACTTCCACATCTCCATCTTCATATAAGATCTTTAAAAATTTGATCATAAACAAAAAGGAAATATTTTCACCAATGAGAATTTTTATTACGAAAAAATGGTAAGAATTCAACAGCAGGATGCATAGACAATCTAAAAGCTTACCACATGCTTCTTTTTCTGGGTATCAAATGACTTCACAACACCCTCATAAAACCTGTGTAAGTCAGCCAGATATATCATAATGTCATGAACAATTATACAACTATCCAAAACTTTCCATGTATTCTACGAAAAGTGTACGCTTACGGTATAAAACGCACAAATGTAACAGGACATAAAGGAAAAATATGGGCCCTACTGATGAATGATAGTTCCTTGTGCAGAGGTCAATAACAATGGAGCTCTAAGAAGTGTTCAAGTATGGTTATTGACTATATTGGAAAGATCTGTATTGGCAGAGCCCTATGAAAGTAGAGAAGTGGAAACTAAAGAGGAAAAATGATGAATTTGAGTTCACTAGTTTAAATTCATTCACGAACAATTATCTTTCTTTTCCTTTTTCATTTTTCCATTTTGGGGGTGCGAGGGGAGGGGGATGAAATTTCATATTGGTTGGCGATAAATTATTGTACAATGAAATTCCCAAAAAAAAGTTGAAATGAAATTAAAAATATTTTAAAACACTACATGGAAGAATGAATTCATACTTTACAATTACGATAACATTCTATACATAGCTTTCTCTTTTATGTTTTCATATGTTAAAATTATAGCACAAGGACCAAATCAAGTAAGTTAATAAGTATTTACTTCTTATCCATCGGCCACCAAACTTTTATTCTGCAACCAGTCAAGTCCGCTGTTGAACTTCCGTTGTCCTTTGTTGTGCACTAATGACAAAATAAAGTACACGATTGATTACCAGGTTTAGTAAAATATAACATAGCCGGAGTTGTGAGAATATTCAACTTAGGAAGATAAATGAACCAAAGCAAGATAATTTGCAACAATAGGTAATCGATGTGATCTCTATAGTTTGACCCAGATACTTTGACTAGAACCAATAAATAGAAGAAAATCTCAAGAAACAAATCGACAGAAACCCTAAATATAGCATCACCATTTTTCTCCTTTCCGCTGCTCGACCGCTCCCTCTCTCTTCTCTCTACTTTTTTCTTACATGCAAATTGCTTATTCTTGTACAATTTTTCCTAATAAACCTCCCTCCTTTCCCACCACTGGAAGCTTTATTACCATTCATGAGATTTAGCTTCTCCTATCTCTCTCTCGCCAATGCGAAGACCACATACTCTAATCTCAACATTAACCCCTTTAAAATTTCAATGATCAACAAACGCCCCAGAAGGCTGATATTGTTCTTTTACATCAACACCGCCAATTTCTCGAACTTTAGAATTCAAGCTAGTTATTATTAAAGCATAATATTATTAGAACTTAGAAAAGCGTTGCTCTCGCACAGAGATAGCTAGTTCACGATCTGAGCGCCAGAGTGGCACCATCCTAGTTTGAATTATGTGATATAGTGTAACATATACTTTGTTCCTTTACCATGTTCCTCACTTCTCACAATGGCATACAAGTTACTATACAATCTCAATACATACTACTTCAGAGCACAAACATAAAATATGGATAAAAAAAACTATAAGTAATTGCAATTTGAGTTTATAATTTACAATATCTGCAGTAACAAGCTCAAAAAAATTTCACGAGATGCTTGTTCAGGAGAGATAGGAAAATCAACCTTTCCCAACCCAGTGACACTCTTCCCTTTTTGCTTGTTCATAGATGCTGACTTGGAAAAACTGGTCGAGTTTGTTTTATCCGTTTCTGATAATTTTTTAGATTTCTGTACATAACAAAAGTATAAACAGACTCAATCATCAAAAAAAATCATATGCATCACACAAAAATTTGTTGGTCGAAAAGCATACCTTAGCATCAGGGGAATGGTTGAGTGCATCACCATGATTCCTTTCAGAGCGTTTACCTTTGTTCTTTGAGGAAGAACTGAGTTTCTCTCTAATACGCGAAAATAACAAGTTTGACTCTGCAGGTTCTGCAGTGCTTTCTTTCATAGATTGATCTTCTGAACTAGTTTGAAGTTCCTTATTGATTTTATCAAAGTCAACAATAGTAGACTCCTGATTTACATTAGTAGGCCTCTCAGAACCGGCTGAAATATTTGCTGGGAGAACCTTGCGAGCTTGAGCAGTTGATGTTCTCCGACGTTTTGGCACAGGAACATCTGTTGATCCGCTAAACAACGTTTTTCTCTTCTGAAGTTTAAGGTCACTCCTCTTTTTGTGAACTTCATGGCCATTACTTGATTCAAACTTGTTAGTTGTACCAACATCATCAGAGTTTATTTCCTTCACCATTTTCAAGATGTCAATATCATTATCATTTGACACTCCAGGTGGTGCAGACACATTCTTCACATCTTTTCTTGCCTTTGCGGCCTTAGCTTTTAGACGTTTCATCAACTTCCCCAATGGCATCTCACTTCCCTCATTTTCACTATCCTTCATGACATCATCATCAGCAATTACCGAATTAACCTGAAGTTGAACATACGGATAAATTACCTTAGTAGGCAAACATAGAATATAAGCCAATATCTTGAGATTTTAAGCCTTACGATTCCATTATCTTTCAACTCAAGTGATTCAAAGTGGCCCAGCATACTCTCATCTGCCAACCATGTTTTTTCTTCGCCAACCTAGTATTGATATAAATGTAAACACAAACTGATTTCAGATTGATCATAACAAGGCTACACATTCACAAGTTAAAGTAAAGTAAAGCACCACTGAATATCACTACTTTGTTAAAAGAGAAGCGTTTGAGATCATAAAAACTTTAAAATTCATGACCCATGTGAGTTTAAGTTTTTCACTTCTTCTTGACGTATCATTTCAGTTTTCAGGTTTATCATTTATGCATCTCAAAGGACCTGAAGTAAGTGGCCCACATTTGATCTCAGAAAGAAAGAACCCTCAAAATTGTATACTATAGGCACCAAAACCAACCTCCGGCTAGAATGCTCAATGCTCTTTACCAAATAACTAAATGTTCTTCCTTGTAACAATCTTTGGGAGCACAAAAATCCATGCACAGGGGATAGAATCAAGGCTGGTTACCACACAACAGTTGAATGAATTGACATGTCTAATAATCTAGGTCTAAGTTTAGATGGAGTATTTTAAGGTGAAGGTAAAGGTAAAGCTTTACAGCTAGAAGATGTATTGATGAAAATAAGAGCTGACATTAGACCACCCAGCCAAGATATAAAGATGGTCTGCACGCCTGAAAGTAAACATGAAGAAAGATACGGAAAAGTTTTATTTCATGGCGGTTCATACTTGAACAAAACATATTTGGACAGAAATTATCAAATTAAAATTAAATTTGGCAGCAAGGTAGTCTAGGTGGTTAAAAGCTTCAACATTAGGCTTATGACTTTTGATAGAGACCTAAGAATAGAGCAGCATATCAACTTCTTAGTATAGTGCACAAAATAAAGGTCCAACTGGAACTCATTATTGCAACATAAGAGAAATAACAAAAGATACTTTACTTGAAAACAACTTTCTGAATAAATCAAAGTAGGGTATTACAATTCTTCCATCTTTGGACATCATCCCATCAATAAATATAAGAAGATTCACATAGAGATTAAGGAAGTTTGGTCATGCATACCAGTGAGTCACTTTCTTCCTTTTTCTCAAGTGGTTTGTAAAGCAGAGGAGGCAGTGTTACAGAAGCACTTGATTCTTGAAGATCATCTTGTTTTGGAGCTAACCGCTTGACAACAGACAGACCAAGGTCGCACAAAGCATACAAATTCTGTAATGTAGTTTTGAGATTATTATGTGGCATAAAAAACAATGACCTCAGGAATATTTTAACTATCACATTCTATTTTCTCCGATAAAAAACTACTTTGCATCTTTCTCCGTTTGTTACCATATGGGTGGGCTAATCTTCTGTCTTGCTAAATGATGAAATTCCCCATGAAATATAGCTATATAAGATAAAAAGATAAACTAAATGATATTTAATATCAAACCTTGGACATAGCTGCATCATAAGCATCTTCTGAGCGCTTGATACATCGAAAAATTGAATTCAAAAATGATATGGTCTCCTTGTCCTTGCTAATACTTACATCAGACTTGCCATCTGCATCTCCATGCAACAGCATAGACAGGAACAAATACAACTGCCTGAAACAGAAAATTGAGACTATCGTTTTTTTTAAAGGTAAAGGTAATATTTCATAAAAGCACCAAGGGGGTGCTTCCCATATACACCAAATAACTTGGCTGTCTGATCTCGATAAGCATATTAAGAATTATAAGTGTCACACTGTCAATCTAAAATACCTGTACATAGCTTCAAATGATTTCACATCTTTGCATTCGTCAATATTGGGAAATGAAGGATGATGAGCGAGGGAATGGACCAGATATGGGAGAATGTATTCTGGATAAACTGGTGCAGAATTTGAATCAGTCTGTGAAGATATTTGGCGGCCTTTCACTTGCCGGCACATCTGGATGATGTCATTCAAATTGCGTTTGTTCTGCCAAATAAATTAGGAGAATCAAAATTCATATTCAATGGAAAAAACATGATGCAGTTGATTGTTATATGTAATATAAGTATACAAATACAATAAACACTGAATGTACCTCCTCTAAATCTGACTGCTGAGACGAAATATCAAGCACAAAGGCACAAGCATACTTTGGGTCTAAAATTCGGTCCTTCACATATTGATGAATCTTGCTGAGAAGTAGTTTCCTTAACTCAGGAAAATTATCCTACAAAACCTCAAGAGGAGAGAGTGAGGACAACTTACTGAACTTGTTAAGGTAATAGGCATCACGGTACTATTCCGCTAACCAAACATACTTCCAGTAAAGCAAATTTACCTCTGACGTTCTCAAGGTAAGGTAAAAGACATCAGTAGGAATTTTGGCTTCCCAGTGCTTGGATAGTCGAAGAATAGCTTTTGCTGCAGCAAGCTTCAAATGAGCTCTATCAACTGAACTGCAAAAATGATAAAAGAAACCAACACAATAAAATCTCAAGCAATATCCAGCCAAATTAAAGACAAATTCATAAATGTAACCTCTTTAAGAACCCTTCAATCATAAAACTGCCAAAATTACCTTGATTCTATATCTTCCGACACATCACCAAAAGATAGTATATTCTTGAGGATTTTAATTAGGTCATCAATTCCAGAACGAAGATGAGCATCTTTGACAGGTAAATAGCTCTTTACCAAAGCCTTAACCCCAAAAATCTGTTTAAACAACTTAGGTGCATAAAGGTTTTTCAAAATGTGCAACATATGAGTGATGAAAACAAATACACAGCAGAAAGACCTTTAAAGAACAATTTTCACTTCTATCATCCCATAAATCAGTCGCTTTATCTCCTGGTATCTGCAAATTATGCATGCGTTACAAAATACTTTTTACAATGAGAGAGAATATGGAAGACATAGTTCTTATGCATTGCGAAAAACATACATGTTTCTGCTCCAATATGCTTTCCTTAATGAACTTCTCAACCTCACTCTCTCTTGTTTCAAAGACTGGCATAGCAGCTTGTGCTATGCATCCAAGAGATTGTAGTACAGCTGGCAAATGTGACTTCTCTTCAAGCATATCAACTAGCCTCTATTCATTTAAAACAAAAAAACAGTTTACAGAATCATCAAACTTACTGCAAATTAGAGAGAAAGGCAGAGAGAGAGAGAAGAAACACACCAAGCATAACCAATCAGTAGAAATCACAACAAAACAACATAATAGGTAAATAATTTACAAAATGTAAAATAGAAAAGAAAAAAAAATGAGAACCTTGTAGAGAACAGAGAGTGACATGAGACCGTCATCTTTTGTTATTGATGCCAGGGCATGAACAGCATATTTGGCCTGCCGTCGGCTACCCTCGATACATATGCGTTCAAGGATAAGATCTAATGATCTATAAGCAAAAGTATCATATTTCAGTAAAAAAGGGATGTTAAAAAAAGTGAGAGAGAGAATAAAAATTACGAGGGGCTAAGGGCAAGAAATTTGGTTTGGTCATAGTCTAACCTTGATGAAACACCCAGTTGTTCTCGGATAGTTCCCCCAGCCTTTGCAAGAATATGCAAAGTACCTTCCTTAATGATTTCATTGTCATCTTCTAGAAGAAGTACCAAATCTTCTTCAATTCCACCAAGAAGCAGAGGACAAAAACGTGCTAGAATCTGAAAGTTAATTGCATTACACAAGTAAAGTGATTTCAAATATACGTTAGATGATATTAACACGAAATATTGAGACTTGAGAGGTAAAGAATCGTTCAAGAAAATCAAAGTTCAAAATTTATCCATGGAGTGGTGATAAAAGAGATTTGGCATGAATATCAAGCTCAATTGATTCAGCAGCAAAGAACAAGTAGTTATTGTGCAAATAGCAGTATGCAGTATCACGTTGTTTTTCATCTACTAGACGGAAATGATAAACCATATTATTTGATCAATATAGCTTTATACATATTACAATTAAAAGAAAAGAATAGATATCAAGCTCTCAAACTTTATATAATTCATCATTTAGGAATGGTGAGCCCTATTTAAGGAGTTTGATTTGAGTCAAAACAAACTGAAACATACATGAAAAGGGTCTCTACATCGTTAAAAAATTTGGAGATCTAAAGCAATCACATTAAAACATGATATCAACTGCAAGCTTTGCATTCCATGTAGTCGTGCAGATACACATCATGCATGATGCACCAATAAATTATTTGGCTTCATCCATACAGGATTTGATAGTGATCGTTCAAGTTAAGATTAAACACGCATTAGCCTTGACCGCTATTAAAGAGTCAGAAAGCCGTCAAGATATCACTATAGCATAAATATTACTCCCTCCGTACTTAAGTTTTTACTCCTATATCCTTTTTTCGATGTCCCAAAATAAAACTCCTTTTCTTAAACTGAAATCATTTTGCTCAAAAAATATCCACTCACATAAAGAAATGATTTGAAACCACTGATTCTCAACACTAGTTTTAAGGGAATAAATGTAATGTCATCTAAAGTATCACTTCTTTTTAACTTTTCACCTAAAACACCGCACCAAAACTAAAGGGAGCAAGATAAATGGGAAGTGGGAGTATTAACAAATAATATAAAAACAAATTACTTACCACAAGAATAGTCATGCAGGACAAAATTAACTCATTACTTCCAGAAGTTTTATGTACAGCAGCCTCAAGAAGGATTTCTCTGACATGTTCTTTGTCAAAGAGTAGATAAGAGCATTTCAAAGTTAGCGTGCTCAGAAATTCATAGAGTCGATGCCTCTGACCAAGGATTTCTTTCAAATCATCCTGCATGGGATTTACAAATTCTGAGAAACCTCATTTAAGATTTTGGAAGCATTCTTTAATCAAGTTAATTACCAATGAAAGGGAAAAAAGAAAAGAAAAAAACCAGCTGACTTCAATGCCAATTAATGCCTCACCCGTGAACTACTGGCTTGAAGAAAGCTGGTGTTTGGATCAAGAAGTTGTGCCAAAATTTTCCAGATGTTGGAATCTTTTAATTGGTCAAGGATATGAAAATTCTCCTCTGTCTTCGCAGGATCAGTAAAATATCGAGACATAACATGGAAGCAAAGCATTAATTTCTTTTGGATCTCAGTACCATCACCTTCCTGCAAGTAGACAAAGACCTATCATTACATCAAAAGCTCCATCATGAACCTCTGGAAGACAAAGATAGAAAAACGGTCTCCTCATTGCAAACCTGAGTCAGTTGTCTGAGAGCAAGGTACTTCTGCATCTCTTGTTGTAACCTGCACCACATTAGCAACCCCAAAGAGTTGATGTTCATATATCATTCAGTTTGATAGCAATCTACATACACCATATGAAAATTCGTAAATGTCAAAACAAGCATATTGTGCAAACCTTTGCTTCTGCTCCAATATCTTCTCAAGAGCCTTAACCTCGACTTTGTCAAACCCAGAGAAGATCCTAACCCAATTTTTCACCTTATCTCTGACTGAAAAATCAGTTGGGAACAAGGATAGAGATATGATGGGTTCAATTGTCTCGGATCTGCAAATAGAGTTCAAGATTTCCAACATGACATACATAAAAATCAAAAACAATTAAAGTTAGTGAATGATGTGACTTCTTTCATGGCTTCACAGATATTAGGTTTGAAAAATTAATTTTGTGTGATGAACTTTCATAGTGGTGTTATCTTTTGGAACAAGGTTGCTTCTATTAGAAAGTAGTTATTTGTTTGAAAATGCTTCTTCGGTATTATTCATTCATAAATGGTAATAAATTCATAAAGTTACCTGAAATCTTTATCATAAAAGCATCTCAAAATCTTCCCGACAATCCAATCATATTCATCATTCTTTGTTGAGCCATTCATGCAAGATACTCTATAAATGTCAGCTAACCTCTCCATGGTATATGTTTTAACCAGAAGCTGGATGTTTTCCACAAAAGTTATTAGAATATGAGAAGAGAATAGTGGCAAAGATCTATAGACTGAGTAGGTACACATACAGATTTGTCTCGAAGACGTTCTGAAACTAGCTTGATAGTTTCAATAGGTATGGACTTGAGGGCTTGACATGCCACATCACAAACAACTGAGACAACTTGTTTACGAACATTTTCATCATAGTCCAACAACCGGTCACACAGTGCAGCTGGAATAGCATCGCTTCATCAGGATTAGAAACCTTAAAATAATAAGTGTGGAACATCAGGAGTAAAATTCCTTACCAGTTATTTGAGGAGCTTCGGCTCTTAAAGGGTTCGCCAAAAGACAAATCTTGACATGCTCAAGGACGCGCATTCTGACCTCTGCAACTCTATCGGTCAACCTTTTCAGAAACTCTATAAAGACTGGCTGGAATGCTTCAGAAATTGTAGATCCCGTCAGAGCAAAGAGGTCACCTACTAAACCCACCGCTTTCAAACGAACGTCCAGTTGATCACTCTGTTGATGTAAAAAATTTCAAACCAATGTTTCTCCAACATAACCAACTAAAAAATGTTGAACTACCCTAATTCTTAAAGACTTCATCGAGATCACTTTAAAGCCACCAACTTGGCTATGAAAACTAAAGAATTAAAGTAGGGGGGAAAGAGGTTTTTAAAGTGCATTGAAGATTGCTCTTCAATTTAATGCATGTGTCATCATGCCCTCATAGCAAAATAACAAAAAAACACTATAGAAAACATGACATATATACAGTCGCAACCTAAAAAAACTGTGTCATGTAGGACTAGATAAGTGCATAAAAACAACTGATTATGATTACCAGCAGCTCTCCCGTAAGATAAGGAACAACGCCTGACAAGATTTGAGGAGAACAGCGGTAGATATCATAGAGTACATTATGGTAATTAATCTCAGGTTTCAAGGAACTGCTTTCTCCTGACATTGACGATACAACAAGCTGCTTTATGCCAGGTTCCAGTTTTTCAGCACAGTGCTCTATCACATTCATAGCAAGCCTCCTTGCAGCCATGGTTATATCCTAGCAGAAAAAGGCTTTAAAGTTAACTATCATGGAAAAAGGTACTTAAAAAGTAAATAACATTAATAGAAAGGAAAAAGAGGTATACCTCCTTATTGTGGCCTAAAGCAGACAACAGAGTAAGTAAAATGTTCTCTTGTACATCCTCACTTTCTTCTAATATAACCTCCATGATAGTTTGCATTGAAGTCAAAACATTCTCAGGGTGCTCATCTCTGCAGGTGAAGAAAACAAGTATTTACAGCGGCAGAATAAAGCATCCACATCAACTAACTCAACATATGTAGCCTTCTCTCTAGGACTCTTGCTAAAGCATCCATTCCATAATTACCATCTTTGAATGTGGCAATCCTCACAAAGTTATAGAAATTTGTCATATTTTTTTCACTTAAGCTCAAGCAAGCCTCTCATGGGTCGCTTTACGAAAATAGGATTAGCAGCATGAACATAATATTGTATGCAGGCAACCTATCACATGCAATTGTAAACCACAGACAAAAGGATGCCAAATGTTTTGAAATTACCTGCGCGTCATAGATATACTAACTTTACTATGTGAATCTTACCTTTACAACTTCCTTTATTTGCAAAGTTTTCTGATCCTGACTCCAAATTCTTTTCTCTTGTTTAGTTTATTCTATTAATTATTGAATAATCTGGGTTAAAATGTGCCATTTTCACTTCCTGGTCTCTTCATATGTTTCTCTTTCTTCTTTGAGTAAGGTTCAGCAAACTTTGTACAAAAAGGTTACCTCAACTTCACTGAACCTCCCCCTCCCCCTTCTCAATTCTATTATTTATTGAATAATCTGGGTTAAAATGTGCCATTTTCACTTCCTGGTCTCTTCATATGTTTCTCCTTCTTCTCTGAGTAAGGTTCAACAAACTCTGTACGAAAAGGTTACCTCAACTTCACTAAACCTTCCCCTCCCCTTCTTAATCGAGTAACAACTGTGCATCCAAATGCCATGTTGTCAATACAGATATATAAACTATAAGGTCTACACCACCAAATCCTTTCAAACATGATAATAACAGATCAGATAGTTAACAATCTGAAATTGTGATGTCAGATGAGCATCAACTTCTCTCATCTCTCCTCGGCTAAGTAATAGCATATACAAAGTAAAAAACAAACATATCGGCACATTCAAAAGGGCAAAAGAACAAATAAAACCAAATACAAAAGAAACTTGACATGGACACGGGAATAGGCCTACAAAGTATGATTAAGAAATATACCTCCTTACGAAGAAAAAAATCCACAAACAGGCAAGACAACTCATGACATACAAATATGAAGAATATAAATGGTTGCCCTTGACCATAAGATCTCGTAAACAAACTTCTTTTGTGACAGATTAAAAAGAGTTCGGTATAGAAATGCTGAACCTGGCAACTGTGAAGAAAGTATTGAACATTTCATTTATGAGATCATCACATTCCAGATCCAGCATCACAACACAAGATCTATATCTTGCCAAGGTTTCAAGAATAATAACTCTCCTTCCAAACGATGGGCTATTAGTATCACTTAAGCCACTGAAGGTACTCACAATCAACTGGAATGTATCCTGGAATAGATGAAACAGCAACGGTCAGAACATATTCATGGTCAAAAAATAAACCACACATTTTCAGTAATTGACTCTTAAGGAGGTAGTACCTTCAAAATATCATCATCATAAGGAGGCTCAGGTGCAGTAATACGAGTTATTTCACAGATACAGGCAGCTACAAAAAGCTTGACCTCCCGATCTTGATGTTTCAAAAGTTCTGGCTTTACAATTGCATTTAAGAAAGGCTGCATGGACTCCATCATTGGTTTTGGCGGAGACTGGTCTAATTCAGAAAGACATGTTGCACCTTGCTGCAAGAGAAAAGAAGTTTCAAATAATACTGAAGCAAACCAAAACAAACTTCCCAAGTTCGTGTCCTTTAGGCTGAAGCCAAGTTAAAATTTAAACTGTAACATTGTTTCATTTGCGAAACTTACCTAAAGATCATTCCTGAATAATACTTGTAAAAAATATCTCTTGTAACACAAAACAAGATATTTATAATATACAGAACGAATTCTCCTATTGAATTATGAAGCCCCAAACAATTGTGGGCTGGTACAAAAGAAATTTTCTAAAAAGCAAAAGGTATATTTTTCTTAGATATTAACCAAAGAAAACATAAATTCCTTGATTGTGGCTCTTACTGGAAAAGGCTAATCTAAAATTAAGACCAAGTATAGAAAGATAATTAAATTCACACATGATATCCTTTTTGCGATTGGATTGTAAAGTGGGAGGTTTGAATATAATCTTACAAGTATGGGCTTGTTTTTCTCCTTCTCCACATATAAAGCTCGTAAACATGTAAAGATGAACATATGACTTCATTCAATGCACATGCACACATGTGCCAGAAGATTACTGAGGCCGGCAATGTAGAGGAGAATTACAGAATCAAATAATTCCCCTCGTATACAATTTGGGTACGAGAAAAATATCCGCATAAATATTAACATATCACACTTAACAGTGTCTAGACCTTTTTTTTTATAAAAGAATAAAGATAACTTCCACTTCAAATTATTTGTAAAGTAAATCTAATTTCAAAAAGAAATTCTATGTCTTTTGCCAAAAAGAGGATGCCCTTGGAGCCCCTAAAAGGAACCCTAATTCAACAAAGTTATGGCAAAAGCCACATATTATAGCAATGCATAATCCAAAAATTCCTTGAATGAACCCTAATTCAACACCAATTAAAACGAACACCACAACTTTCATGAAATTACACGCATGCATCCACAATGAGAACTTCCAAACGAAAACGAACTTATTACTAAACCTCGAAATTAACTTTCTAGAGAATACTTGAGCATATATACGAGATATACAAAGAGAATGCTCTAACCTTCAAGAGCTTAACGAGAGCGTCTTTCGAAGCTGGATAACTCTCCAACTTCGATCCCAGCTCTTTCAGCTGCTGCTGTAGCAGCTTTTGACCCATTGAAAAGTAAAAACACCGCAGAATTTTTTTTCACGCCTTCAATTCGAGAGGATTTTTCATGTGAGTTTTGCTTTGTCTGTGTGTGTGAATTTGGGGCTTTTTTACGTTTTCGGGTTGTTTTGACAAGGCAACGAGAATAGCTCCTCTTTTCTGTTAAAAAGATAAATTAATTATGAAGTGTAATAGGCGCTCGGGTTGTACTTCACTACTCCAGATTTACTTTAATGGACGCGTCATTTTGTTCTCGAGTCCTTCAAGTTTGTACTATTTGCATGTTTTGTGTGGATTATTTCAATATCTATGCTTTTATGTACTATATTTGAATTTTGACCACGTGAAGTAGCAATTTATTTAATGAGATTTACTTCCACATTTCTAAGTAACACTCAATTTTGTCAAAAAATGATTTGATATATTAATAAATGACACTTAAAGATTTTCCTTTTTCTTTTGATAATAAGCAGACTTAAAGAATCTAAGCTTTAGATGATTTGAATAACTTAAATAAGGTTTTCATTAATATATTTGGAATGCAGTAAAACTTGTGTGCATAAGTCGTTTGAAAAATTATACTAAAAGACATTTAAAGAATCTAATCTTAGATTAGGTGAATAACTTAAATAATATTTTTCTTGATATTTTTTTAATGCACTATAACTTGCGTCCAAATATTAATTATAAAAAAATATATGTAGGTGATATAATTAATCTATTGATAGGAAAAATATAAGGGCATGTTCGTTTGACATTTGAGAGAGTAGTTTGTGCGAGTGGTGGAAGTTTTTGAAATAATCTCAATTTGAGTAATGATGTTATGTTCGTTTGACATTTGAGAGAGTAGTTTGTGCGAGTGGTGGAAGTTTTTGAAATAATCTCGATTTGAGTAATGATGTTTGTTTGGATTTTGGATTTGTAAGGTGGTGTAATTTTTTTTTATTTTTTTAAGAGTTTATGTTGTAGATATAATGTGTAAGACTTTGTGTTAAATAATGTTTGTTATGTGAGATAAATTGTATAAGAATGGTGGAAGTTTTTGAAATAATCTCGATTTGAGTAATGATGTTATGTTCGTTTGACATTTGAGAGAGTAGTTTGTGCGAGTGGTGGAAGTTTTTGAAATAATCTCGATTTGAGTAATGATGTTTGTTTGGATTTTGGATTTGTAAGGTGGTGTAATTTTTTTTTATTTTTTTAAGAGTTTATGTTGTAGATATAATGTGTAAGACTTTGTGTTAAATAATGTTTGTTATGTGAGATAAATTGTATAAGAAATATATTACTTTATGTCAAATTAAAGTAGAATTTATGTAAGTTTTTTTTTTAGTATTTTCAATATGATAATAAATATAAGTCATGAAGAACCAAATATTTTTATATAAACATATATTTTACATAGTTGGATATTTGGATTGAATAATAATCAAATATATAAACCCATTATTGTATAACATTTAAAAGATAGAAATATATACTCATGTATTTTTTATTTTTTAAAAATACAAAGCTTCTATAAATTTTGGTGAAGTATATTGTATAAGTAAATGACACTATACAAAATACATCGTAGTTGTAATCATATTCTTACTTATTATATTTATAATATGTTCAATTTCTCTTTTAATACTTACATTTATAATTGTTGTATGCATCATATTATATACGAAAAGATAAAATATTGGGTTATTAATTGAACACACACAATGCTTAGTCATTTTTTTAATCAAAGAAAAAACATGTATTGGTTCATTTTTTTTAAAAATAAGCTATTTTTAATACGAGGGTGGCAAGTTCATCCATTAATACCAAACAATAAAATTGCAAATATTTAAATTTTTTTTTTTTGTTTTATGAAGAATTGATTTAGATAATTTATTTATTAAGAAAAAGAAGAAGAAGAGGATTTTCGATTTATTTATTACAATGTACGAAGGAATAATTACTACTAAAACGGCGGCGTATGAGTTGTTGGTGCCGCAGTTTTGTGTCTTCATCTCCAGTGGTTATCTGCAGAAACTGGAAAGACCTATCACAGGGGCGTGGTTCGACATTGTACCACCGCGCGAAATCGAAGCTTCTCCCTCTTCCAGAACCCCATCTCATCCCTTTCACAGGGTTTATGGACACCGACTCTGCGCAGAATGACGAAAACACCCCTGCCGCGTGTACCGCCCAAACTATGTCGAAGAACGCGCAGAAGCGTCTGTTGAAGCAACAGCGTTACGAGGCGAAGAAAGCGGAGAAGAAAGCCGAGATGAAGGAGCACAAGAAAAGAGAAGCCGAGCGAAAGAGGAAGGAGTGGCAGGAGAAATTGGAGAGCGTGGGGGAGGAAGAAAGGGAGAAGCTGGTCGAGGATAGGAAAGAGCTTCGAAGAGAGCGGATGGAGAAGAGGTGTGAGGAAAAGGAAAAGAAAATGGAGAGGTTGCAGGAAGCTAGAATTAATGGGCAGAATGTTGTGATTGATTTGGAGTTCGCACATCTCATGACCTCTAATGAATTGCATAGCCTCGTTCAGCAGGTTTGTTTATTTGCTTTTTATGTTTGCTGAATTTAATGAAAGAAGATTGTGAGTCCTTGATTATTGGTTTATTCACATTACTTGGCTGATTGGATTGTGGATTTCTTAATTGTTTAATTTAGGTTTACAATTTGCTCTTCTGTATGCAGAATTCAATTTGTTTTGCTTGAATTTAGCTGCTGATTTTGCACGTTCACGCCTCCAAAACCCTAGCAACCATAGGCCTGAGGTACTAATTCTCCATTCAAGAGTTTTAAAGAACTATAAGGAATCTTGTTCTTGACCAAACCAATTTATTACATTTAGACACACAGAGCTCTGTTAGTAGGAAACCTTGATAATGTAAGGGTAGCCCAAGTATAGTGCCTTACGAGCATATGAGGGCGGTAGGGGATAGGTAATGATAGCTTCCACTGCTAGATATCATTACTAAGGATGGCACCAGCCCACCAACCACTGCATCATTTGCTCGGCCGTAATAGGTCTTGAAATTTATCAGAAATAATTCTTCTGACCTCAACTACAATAACAAGCCTAAATACCATGGCTTGGTAGTACATGCTTCCAGAACAATTTGAGGGAACTTTCGTTGCCCAAGTACATTTCTTAGTTATAATTTGACAGCACGCAGGATGGAAAACCGCATCGATCTCTTATAGTGCACTTCCTTAATACTCCCTTGATGCTTCAGATTGAGTCTTTCATTTAAAGTTTTCAACCACAAAGACCTGCTGGCACCATAAGTGCACAACCAGTTTTCTTCTCACCAATTCTGTTTCCACAAAGTACTTGGCACCATGCATAGGAAGAAGTGAAGAACAAACAAGCTTGAGTAGTGCTTGCAGTTTTAGGTCTCTTTTTAGCCTCATCTTGATAGGACAGGACAATATATTTTCTTTTAATTCAATAAATGAATGGCCCATTATGACTAAACATCTAGACTTGTACACTTTTGTTCTGCGTTGATGTTATGCAAGTTTTTAAGCCCCCTATAATAGTTCCTTGTCCTGCATAATATCAAAACCTTTCTAGATTTTGTTTTTCAAAATCAAGTATTTGAGTTATGCCATCCGAGATATTGTTATTTGGCTAGTGTATATGATTTAGCTTCTGCGTCCTTCTAAAAAGCTGGGTATGTTTGTGGCATTTGTATGCTATTGTCTTTTCATAGCCTACAATAAGCTAGTTACTGTTGATGGAATATGCAGATTATGTATTGTTATGCGATAAATGGAAGATGTGCCTTGCCAGCTCATCTTTGGCTGACAGGCTGCCAGGGAGAAATGCAAAACCAGCTTCTACGGGTTCCAGGATACGATAAGTGGGCAATTGAGAAGGAAAATCAATCATATGTAGAAGCCTTTAAAGACCAAAAAGAAAAGTTGGTGTATCTCACTGCTGATTCTGAAAACGTGCTTGATGAACTTGATCCAAAGGCAATATACATAATCGGTGGTTTGGTGGACAGAAACCGTTGGAAAGGCATTACCATGAACAAAGCAAATGAGCAAGGGATTAAAACTGCCAAACTGCCTATAGGAGCTTACCTCAAGATGTCTAGTTCTCAGGTGTGATATCTTTTTCCACCATTATTCCCTCATCAAATGCCAAATTTGTTTCTTTGCCTAATGGTTGTTTTAAATTTGATCATAGGTCCTTACAGTGAATCAAGTGGTAGAAATATTGCTCAAGTTCTTGGAAACAAAAGACTGGAAGGTTTCGTTTTTTGAGGTAATTCCGCAAAGGAAAAGATGTGAAGCTGGCTCAGAGAACAATGAAGAAGAGATTGAAAAGAAAGGAATTAATTCTGAAGAAAAGGACGCGCAAAGCCCTGAAAAACAAGAGCAGGCAGATAATGAAGACCACGAAGATGGTCAAAGTGTAGGAAGGCTAGAAGGTGACATAAAAAGGCAGTGCGTTGAAGCTTAGGTTTAACATCAATCATTTACTTACACTGGAATGAAACTATGGTGCAGATTTAAAAATGTACTTGCAAATTTTTTTCTAAATATTGTTACTCTGAAGAAGACAGTTGGAACTTTGGTAAAAGATTACAATGTGCTGATTAATGTTTACATTACATGCCATGTTTTATGGCTTCTCATCTATTTAAATTTTTTCCCATCTATGCAAATTGTTTCAACCATACAAACTATATATCTTAAATCAAATACAGATATACATATTTATCAAGTATCCCTTTTGTAAAAGTTGTAGAGTTGATCAAATTTGAAAAGAGTAATTCTAATGTCAGCCAATCTTATCAACTAACATTTGTTGCGAGACTGAAAATTACAATTTTGTCCCAAGAACTTCAAACAAAAGATCTGGGAAGGTCAGCCTCATAAACTTTTTGTTTACTGTTACATATGAAAGGCTAAAGCAACACTAATTTAAACACACACTCACCAACTCTAGAACTGCTCCTTGCACTGTGGAAGTGGTTCGATAGTTGGCCGACTGACATTAACTGGATCCTTCAAGAAACCATTCATTGCCGCAGCTCCAAAGAACTCGTAACGATTAAAAGCTGCCGGTGGAAATCCCGGAAAACCAAAAGAATTAAGATTGACAACTCTCTTCAATGAACCTCGCTCACCACCATCAAACTCACGGTACCTGTGCAAGTACAGAGTAAGCGGCTCAATGTAGTCATCAAACCTAGTTTTGCTCAAGGCCCAAAGAACGTCCTCTGCCGGATGGTCTCCCTCTGCTCTCGCTGGCAGTGGTCGTTGGCTTCGCCAGTGATGATGCTGATGTACTTGGAAACACATTCTTGGATTGCTTCCTTGGCGTCATCTGATATTTTTGCGTGTGGGGGAAGGATTTTGCGTATGATTCGAAACATTTGCTATTGGCATGAACCGGTGTTGCTCGCGGAGCGGACATTGCATTCAGTGTCGTACGTTGTTGCTATCACATCTGTGCATGGATTTGTATATTATTAATTCCTCATGGTCATGGCTTAACAATTTAACATGAAGAAGGTAAACACTTTTCCAAATAAACAAGAAAGTAATATTTTTTTTTTTATAACATAACGAGAAAGTAATTAGAGGGAAATACATATTCTGTGAGAAACCCAAGTCATGAGGGATATTTATATATGGCTTATTTTAAAATTTCAATTCAGGGAATTTGGTCCCAATTAATCCATCAGAATTCAGGGAAAACTTATATAATGAGATGGGAAAGATCAGTGACATGTAATGCATGTATTGTATGCCACTTGTTTTTAATTTCTTTACCAATTTGAATTTGGTCAAACATAAATAAAGCATTTACATTGCATATACTTGTTTCGGAAATGAACAAGCCACATGACACTTGATACTTGATTAATTAATAATGTGGAGGTTTGATATATATGCACACACATTTATTTAAACAGAAAGAAATTAATCACGGGAAAGCTAGGACCACGTGGCAGGGTGGCGTTGTGAACGAGAGGTTCTTATTAGGGCATTCGCCGACCAGCACCTGCATTTCTAAATGCATTAATCGTCAATTTTTTGTAGTTCCAATTCAATTCAACTAGTTAGTTAGTTAGCCATCTCCAATCGTTGGGCCAAAACTGCCCCCTCCCCCTCCCCCTCTTCCCCTCCCACTCCCCCTCCCACTCCATAATCATCTTCAACAGTTAGGGACATAGAATAATAATAATAAAATAATAATAACAATAATAAAAATAAAAAAAAGTAAAAATAATAAATAACAAAAATAATAATACAAAAATAATTATATAATAATAATAATAATAACAATAAAAAATTATTATTATAAAATAATATAATAATAAAAATACAAAAATATTAATAATAATACAAAAAATTATAATAATAACAATAATAATAATAATAACAATAAATATTAAATAACAACAACAACAATAATAATAATAATAATAATAATAATAATAATAATAATCATGTGATACCAAACTTGTGTAGTACTTCACAATATGATTGTGGAGGACGAACGTCATGAATACGATGATGCCGAGTCTGAAGACGATGATACAAATATTTCCACATCTCGTAGAGCCCGTGCTAATATTTATCCAGGACCAACGCGAAAGGTTAATCCAAGATGTGGTGAATTATCAATGGAGAATTATATGATGCGCCATCAAGCAATACGATCGGTAGTAGCCAATCGTAAACTTCGGGACGAGTTAATTGCCCATGTGTGGGAAAGGCACGGTCGATGATTTTTAGTATGTATTCTTATTTGTTTAAATATTTTAAGTATTCTATAATGAAGTTTAACTTTTTTTAATATGTAATTTTGTTAAATTAAATCGTACTTATATAAAAGATTATATTTTAATATTAATAATAGTAATAATAATATTAGTAATAGTAATAATAATAATAATTATTATTATTATTATTATTATGATAATAATAATTAATATTATTATAAAAAATTCGCAATACTCGAGTTTTAATCATATTAAAGTTCATTTATTTGATAAAAAAATAATTTATAATTTGAATCATTTGTACATTTTATCCAAATTAAAATACAAATTTAAAATATATAATTAAAACTAATTCCTGTAAAGATTTAATTTTTTAAAATATAAAATTATTAATCCATACACAAAATTTATTAAAATAGAAACCACCAAATGTACAAAAAACGAAGAAAAAAAAAATGTAGCGTGTGAGTCGAAGGGTAAAGGAGGGGCAAGCTTTTGCCCTTTCTTTCCCACTTTCACTCCCACTCTCCTCCCCCTCCCCACACCCCCCCACCATTGAAGACCATAATTTTAGAAAAACCCAAAACTCCCCATCCCCCTCCCCCTTACCATTGAAGATGACCGGAGGGCAAGTTTTTTTGCCCTTTGTCTCTCATTCCCCCTCCCACTCTCCCTCCCCTCCCCACTTCCCCCAACTATTGAAGACCACAAATTTTTCCCCCCTCAAAATCCCCCTCCCCCTCCCCTAACGATTAGAGATGGCCTTAGTGTTGGATTGATAGTAGTACAAAACAATGTTTAATTAATGGTCTCTCATCAATCGAATCTCTGTGGTGGATGGATACTTTTAAAATTTTGTCCAAAGCTAAATATATTACAATATATAGACAATTTAGTCCTTTAGTTAAAATAATTTAACGATTTATATTAAATTTCCCACTTAGCTTCCCTTAAGTTGCTAGCTTGGCAACTGAACTGACGTATCAAATAACATTTCCACATGTAATCGTAGCCGCTACACGACAAAAATTGGCAATATTCATTCCATAAAAACCTATTCACATAATTTTTAGTGCCAAACTACAACACCTCAGCATATATTGCCCCTTGCATTTTTTCTTTTTTTAGTTGTCATCGTATTTTCACTAATCTTAAGGGCAATTTACTCACAAAATAAATTGACGGGAAATACAAAATTGCAAAATTCATCCCACAAAAAATCTACGAAGTATATGTTTTCATTCCTAAGTAACCATATATATTATATTATTCAAATAGCAAAATGATGAATTTGAAACTCTTTAAAATAAATTTTCAAATCTTCCTTCAAATTTAAATCCCTCAATTCAAATCAAATAAAGGCAAAAGCCCCAATTAGCTAGGTTACAATACACATGCATTACCTAGATGCACAACAATTACATCAAAGCCACTGCCCCAAACAATGAGGGGCACGGGTAATCTCAATTCTTCAACAGCGCTTCGTTACTTGGGCAAGATAACAGTCAAAAGACAAAGATATAGTGTATCAAATCCAATAGAGGGGAAAAAAAACGACACATTCTGAAAGTCCTGAAACGATACCAAGAGTTGGAGCTTTTCAACAAACAAGAGATTGATATAAGAGGGAACATAACTACGCCCCATCAGGCTGGACAAATGGATTGGCAATTTCATCTGTCCCATCAGTTGGATTAACAAGCATCACAGCTGTTCCACGACAAACCTGCAGTGGATTAACAGTCACACAATGTTACAATAATAAGCATCAAACTTTCTAAAATCGTACATCAGTATATGCAATGAACTATCTTGGGGTTGTATGACAGAAAGAGAGAACACCCACATCAATACTGACTGAAATTTATAAATGAAAAGTACACATGCTAGTGAAAAAGCACCAAGGCAGTGCCAAATGCTAGAGTCAAGGAGAGTCTGAAGAAGATTTTCTAAAAACAATTTAAAGAAGAAACATGCGAAATGCAATACCAATGTCAGCCTACATGGCCAAATATCTATTAACATGATCTTTAATAAAAAAATTACAACATTTAGAAAAATAAACTTCAACTTCCTGGAAGACTCCAACCATCTTACATAAATTTCAAATCTATACTTAGATGATGTCACAACTTGAAATGACTGAATCAAAGAATGATGTCAAGTATGCAATTCATATTACACAAAAATTAACATACTATCAAGCCAAGGCGCCGAGTCTGATCTGTAGTTTTCAGTGGATCATCAGGATCTGCATGAACACAAATAAGTATACGTGTTAACATGTGAAAGCAAAATCAAGGCAAACTTACTACTTTGAAAATCACATTCTACCGTTTTATTTTGTTTATAATTTTTTTGAAGTTTGAGCCTCCTTGTAATACTGCTTCTGTTGTTGGACATTTGTTTGGTTTCCATTTATTGAAATTTATATTATTTGATCTTAAATTTTTAATATCAAGATGATTCTGTTAGGGTTGAACCTAGTTCATTGCTGCGGGAAGCCACTCCCTTGTCACTCAGGTAAGATGTTGTATACTGGATTAACATACTAATATTAGAAGATTATAGAACAAAATGTTTAAACATAGTAGTATGTAAACACCACAAATCACTATGTCAGACCTCCACATTGCTAAAAAGGACAACAGAAAAATGACCCAGTACACCGTAATTTCGTTTGGTTTATCTGGTCACTTAATTTATTTGGGCAAAGTGTGCATCACCCGCTGGAAATTTGGATTTTTTGACAAACCTCCCACAAAAGTTCAATATTTATTAGCATTCAACCTCCAAAGTGACACTCATGAGTCAGGACCTATTTGAAATGTTAACCAGGGAAAAAAATTATGCAACTGTTAATAAACATAAAGGGGACCCTGGCTCTCTTTTATACTTCTAGAGAGAATAACGGGAGAAACTTAAAAATATTGAGGGGGTGGCATGCAAAAATTCTTAGATTAAAATCCACTAGGTCCACACAGCGAAATACTATGGATAACCATCTGCATTTAGCATAGAGGTACTTAGACAAGTTTCAATCGAGAGAATTTTGTATTGAGGACTTCAAATGACAGATAACAAATTAGTTACCTCTAAGAAACTCTACTGCTTCATCCAGAACAAGATTCAGCAATTGGTCATAGCCTTTTAACGTCCCCGTAACTGAAGAAAGAATCAACCATTAACTTTTCTATGGTGAAGCTATAAAAATCTATGCAACAAGATACCAGAAAAATCATAACATATAACCAGAATTAACTATGTACTAATTAATACAAGAAAGCTCTAGAGCCCAATATTGAAGTTCAATTAACCCTGGCTTGCTCATAAGAAATATCAGAATCAACTTAAAAAAAATCTGATCAATTGCTTCCACATGTCAATGCATCAAACTCGCTTTGACTCCATAACATAAGTGAAGAGACTTGAATCCAATCTTCACGAGTTTTCCCTAATATATCAAATTCGGGAGAGAGCAAAAAAAGAACATTTAGAGCAATCATCAGTCATTTGGTTTGAGAGTCTCCTAGCCAAGAAATTTATTTCAATTTAAAGATTCCAAAAAGTTTCCCCCTTAGTATTTAGACAGAAATGCAAGCACTATTAAATTAATACAAGTACAACTGTATCACTCTAAAACATCATTGGAATACAAAGTTCATTCTAAAACATCATTGGAACATTTAGAGCATTCATGAACTCTCATGGTAAAACCGCACGCAGAAAGAAAAGGATCAATTTATATTCATTCCGCTTTAGCTTCATCAATGCTGTTGTAATGATAACTCTACAATAGTAGTGTTATTAGCCTATTGTCTAGACTTAAATGACGGCCTTTCCTTAGAGTTTTGACAAGTTTTTTGCTAGTTTTGCATCTCATTGGTAGAAGTGGTAGTTAGTATTGTTTTGAGGAAGAATCAAGGTATTTTTTTATATATTTTGTTCATTATATAGGGGTAAGGTATTGAGGAGCCAAGGGCATGCTTTGTAGCAAAGAAAAGTCAAGAAAAGATTCAATGAAGTCAAGTAGTGCAAGAACAATGAAGAAGAAATCTGCCAGAAATATTGCTGCTCATTCCAAGTATTCTGAAGGAAACTCAAGTAAAGCTGAATTTTAGATATGTTTTAGAAGGAGTGAGTGAGCAACGCTATGGACTTTACGGATCTGTATTTGGAGTTTGGAGCACAAAGATATGCCTCTTGCAAATACGTCGCGCAAAGCAGATTTTACTTGACGCGGAAAACCCGTTTTTCGGCCCAAAAACGCGGTTTGGCGAAGAACCCAATTTTTGTCCTAATGCTATCAGGAAACTTGCCCAAGTCCTTTCCATACTATGATTCGACCTCCCAACATCTTCCTATTCGATTCCTACCATCTAAACATTTTCCTACTTGAATTAGATCTCCTAAACACCTATATAAAGAACCCTAGGTCATAGAATTACGTATCTTTGAACATTCTTTTCATTAGCCACACTTTGTTCATCAAAGATCATCTTTGAATACTCTTCCAATTCCATATCCTACAAATGAAAGATTAATACCTAAGACCTTTGGCACATCAAGATTTGGAGAATCATCAAGGAGAAATTCATCTTCAAGATTGCAAGAGACAAATATTCATCACACGCTGAAAGGGGGTTTTATCGCTTTCGTGTTATAGACTAATAATCTAAATAGTTTTAAGTAATTTAGCTTCTATAGATTAGCATGATTCTTTATTCCATGTATATTTTGACTATGAACTAGATCTGATGCTTCTTAGTAGTTTTATATATTATGATTGAGTTTATTTATGTATGCATGAAGTCTAATTGATTAAATTGATAGTTGCTCCATTATTCTTGTATAATAACAGTCTATCCCTTAAGACAAACTCTAGGTCATAAATAACTCTAGGTATTGATGACATTTAGGGAGAACGTGAGAATAATCGAGTGAATAGTATTAATAGGTACTGATAACACTTAGGACTATTTTCATATCTATATTAGGTTAGAGCTGATGTTGAAATATCTCGCGGTATAATAATCGATAATGGATACAGTCGAATTGAGTGGATTTGATCACCCACAAAGTATTATTATAATCAAAGCTCAATTAATTATTCAATCCAGAAGAAGTACAAGATCCATAATAACTTAATCAAATAAGTAGAACGCTAGTTGATCTTCTCATATAATCTCTATCTTATTGTGTGCAATTGTCTATTTAGGATTAGTTATTTATTATTGTTTAGTTATTATTTCTTCATTATAAAACAAATTCATCTATCCTTCTTGAACATGAGTGGTAGTTAGATAATAACTAGATTAATTAATCCTCCTAGTCTCTGTGGGTTCGACATCCGATTTTTTAGATCACTATATTACTTTTGCGATTTGTGCACTTGCGTTTAATTGCGTGTGTAAAATCCGCAACATGTAACTTGGTGAGAAATGATAACATAAAACAACTTCAACAAAAGAACATAAGCTACAAACAGTTTCATAGAAACAGAAAGAAAAAGAAGCATAAGAATGGGGTTTCAAAATAAGCAACAAGTCATATATAATCAACCTTGTCGTCCGCCAGTGAGCTTGACTTGGACACCTTTGTCAACAAACTTTGCTAAATCCAAAACTGTTTCTTTTCTGCCAGACTGAAAAAGATACAAGACTGCATACATTATACTCCTATGTGCATTGTGTAAATATTAGAAATATGTTAATAGTTCATTTTTGCAGCCATGTATGCATATACTTAGATACATAAAAACACACGAGATACACAAAACCGAGAACTGGAGAAAAAATAAATTGTTTGTTTATTCAGGAGTGCTTTACCATGTTTAGCAGATAACAGACCGGAAAAAGTAGCCAAATGAGCTGCAGATTTGTCCAGCCAATAGATTAACCTGGATAATGTAGAAAAACACTGTGAAAAAAAATGAATAAAGTATACCATATTTGCTATATATTTTCTGCTCAATCATGGTAGCGAAAAGATTCACTAAAGTTTTACAATAAAAAAAATTGTATTATATCACCTTTTCCAACATTAGCAACATGAAAGAAATTCCAAGAGGATATAAAATCACTACTGCAAATCCTGAATACGATAGGGATTCCAAGAGATACACGAAAAGTTAAGTAAGATTTTACCATCTAGCTTCAAGCCTAAAGAGAATTCAAACAGAATATTCATCCTTCAAATAAAAAAGAAAAATTTTCAAGTACCGAGTTTTTACCTAACTGTTGATTATTGATATAAATTTCTAGTATATCAAATTAAATAATTTTAATTAAAAAGCATATAAAACTCTTTCCAATTTCACAAACTAAGGAAAAAAGCAGTAAAATGAACGTAAGTGGAAAATTTACAGATCTTCACTACTAAAGATTTAGGTTCAGTTCAGAGCAATTCTCGATTTTTTAGTTGAACTGATAAGCAGTACGAACCAAAAAACGGGAAAACGGAATTTTAATCGACAAAATACTGTGTACACGATAAGGTAATCACGGAGAATATACAGATATTAGAAATATCTTTCTTACCTATTAATGGGGAACTCTTTTTGCAACAAGGAAAGGAGAGGCGAAGGTTGGGGGTGGAGGAGTGGCCAAAGGGACGGGGTTAATAACTTGATATATATAGAGGGGGCTAAACATCGCTAACAAGTCCGCTTATCAATTAATTTTTTACAAAGAGTTATTCTTTTTGTATTTTTTTTTTTAACAATAGTCCGTACTAAAAATTATTTGTTTTATTTTGACCCTAAGTGAGGATATTTTTATCCATTTATTATAATAGTGTTACACTTAGGACATCTCCAATCCTAAGTTATCAAAATGGGTAATTAAATACTTATTTGAGGACAGCTACAGTATTTTGGGGCCCTACAAATATTTTATATTTCAATGCACATCCATTAAAATGGAACATCAATTTTTTTTTAAAAAAATGGAACATCAATTTTAAAAACAATTAAAATTATGTCAAATAGATGATAAAACAAAATTAAACCCAATTAAAAATACAATCAAATATAAAAATGAGACTAAAGTGCATATTACAATTAATAAAAAAAAAAAAAAAAACTAAACCCTCTTCCACATTCCTCTCCGCGGCCGCCGCCTATCTCCCTCTCCAATTATTCGGTGATCCGAACATATAATTTTTTACTTTTTCTTCTTCAGCCTCTCTTTTCGATTTTAGAATTAAATCTTTGTAACTTTCTTTTTTCTTTTTGTTTTAATTTTCTGTATTTTTTTTTTAATTCAGATCTATATTTGCAATTGTAATTTTTTTTGTTGAAAGTGATGTTTAATTTATACAAAAAAATTACAACGGATCCTTTTCAAAAATTGTTACCGTTGTTGAGTTTCATGTTGTTGGAGTGTGAAAAGTTTCCTACCAAAATTTGGGGTCAAGAAGAATTGGCCATATCTTTGATGGCAAAAGGTTGTTAACATCAATTTTGATGGCTGAAATAAGGTCTCCATTTGAGCTCACTTTTTCTGATTTCAGTCCCCAAATTGGAAGTTGATGGGTTTGATAATCCATATAGGGTCTCCATTGGAGATGCCCTTAAGTGCCCCATAAAACCTATATTGTAGGTCGTGCTCAGCCTGAATAGGACAAAAAGTGGAACAAATAACTGTTAATAGGAACTAGCATGAGAAAAAAATTTAAAAGTGACGACTCCGTAAAAAGTTATTTATAAAGATGATTATTAGTGGTGTTTACCCATCCATATACTTTCATATTAACTTTATTTCATTTTATTGGCGTTACTAGGTATTAATAAATGGTAAATTTGTAGCCAATATGATAAATTAGGAATATTCGTGGCTACCATCTGGGTAGCCACCATCTGTCATGTTAGGTCACTTTTAGGGACATTTTTGCATAAAAAGTGTCCATATAACCCCCTAACATGGCGGATGGTGGCTACCTCAGAGGGTAGCCACGAAAATTCCGATTAATTACACCGAAGCAGGCCTAAGGCCTGTTTAGTACTAGATCACGAACATATTGTTAATTTAGGGTGATTTACACTAAGACTCCTTAAGATTTAGTCGTATTACAAGGAACCCCCTATAATTTCACAAATTAAAAGGACAATCCTTACATAGTGTTTTTTTAAGTCTTCAAGCGACATAAGGAGACACACGACCTGACTGGATACCAACCATCCTAAAACACGATCATGATATTCGGTATAAAACCAAAATTGAAAGAAAAACTTAATTATTTCAACACAAAATTAAAAAAATATATCGATAATCATGAACCCATATGGACAAGATTCAAACAACCGTTTTGGGGGAATAATCTTCATTAAGGCATATTTTCCCACATGAAATGCTATTCAATTCAAGAAGCATATCAACCTCCATTTGTTCCCGTTCTTCTTAAAAACAATATCTTAAACATTGGAGGGGAATTACACCGAAAAAACACAACTTAATTTTTTCGATTAACCCATCCTAAATCCAACCTAAAACCAAACTCATTAAAATACATCCATTCTCATTTTGAATAGAATGACAACTTGAAATACAAAGTGAAAGAACTTACTCTAATTAAATTATACTAGTTTTGATCAATTTTTAAGAGTATATTAACTATTAAATTATGCCAAATTCTAGTAACAATTGTTGCTAACTTGCTATGTGTCCACATGTATTAGTTTCGGCATAGAATTTTCTATCAACGTGCTGCCTAGCCTTGCCCCAAAACAATATTCAACAACGCATGGCATTGCACAAAGCCGCTCTGCCACGATCCTCGTTTCTTGCCCTGACTAGTAAGCCAACGCACAACCCAAATGCATGTTTGCACACCCAATGTGTATAACACAACGGAAGTAAATGAATACACAACATACAAGCAATTTATGGGCGAATCGCCCAGCCGTGTAGTTGTATTCTACAACAATACAAATTACAAGGATCCCACAAAATTGCCCCGCATGCTAGAACAAAAACGAGAATGGCCTTACCCATCTAGCCATTTCCTTGCCCACTAAGTGTTAGACCTGTTCCTAGCCTAACAGTTTTACATAGACTCTGCCCCTGGCCAACGTCGTATTTCCCGACTTAACCTTTCCATGTACTCAATCATTTTACATGAGTTGCAAACCTCTCGTGCAATCTGCCTATTACAAGCATAAGGTTGCATATTTTATAAGCATATATAGTAGTGTAGATGACAACCCCTTACCCATGCTAATGTGTGCCCACATTCGGTTTACCCATCGAGTCACTGGCTCCATGGTCGACAATCTGCCACACTTGCACAATCTTTGTCCTTGGTCTAACTCACTGCTCGCATAATCAATGAAACAAGTTTGAATATCTCACACAAACTTTCTGCTCCCATGACTTACATTTGAATATCCCACACACAATGCAAATATATATATATGCCAAGGACTTGCCCCACAATGAAACAAAATATTTGGCTCGCACCTTCAGAAGTTGTGCTGCCCCTTGCTAGCACCATGCATGTTTATGCCCATTTCCCGGCCTACATTCCAAGCCATTGGCATGCCAAATTCAAAAAGGTCTAACACTATATATGCACTATCACCAAGAAAGTCATAAATCCTCAAACATAATTTATCTAATACAATAAAGAGATTTGGGCCTTCACCAAGAATTGGCATGTACCCAATATTTATAGCCATGTTATTTTGTCTACATTGTGTATACATGTCCGGCCGTGATCTTCCACATACTCGAAATGACTATAGATTTGGGCATTTGGCTCCTTCGAAAAGGTAAGATTACATTTTTATATTCCATTTTTTTCAAAAAGAAGATGACCAATAATTCACTCGAGAATGTCGAAATTTTATAATATTTGAGTAATTTACTAAGAAGTATCATATTTTATTTATGTAGTTTATTATCATCGATATATTATTTTATGAAAAACAAAGAAAGTTATTTGATGTATTTAATAGGCTACAGAATAGTCAACTCAACTACCAATTAATTAATCAACATTCAATTTCGTTCGTACTTTACTCCGAAAGTAGAAAGTTTCTTCTTTTGAGACATGGTTTTTTCTTCAAAATTATAATTAATCTCAATTAAAAGAATGATGTGACATAATTTATTAATCACTATTATTTAAGGTTAAATGTTGAGAAATTCCAAATGTACATTCAACTTTATCTAGAACTTATGTAACAAAAAGAAATTGAGACAGAAGGATCAGTTCAAAACAAGTACTCGAGGTTTTGGATAGGAAAACCTTGAAAATTAACACTTGTGAAACATGGAAATCTAAGAAAATTTAATTCAGTCGCATCAAGAAATAAAATGGAACTGAGAAAAAATGTTAGCTACTGTAAATGAAAATTAAACTGGTTCTCCAAAAAAAAAAAATATTATATTAGAGAAATAGAAAATTATTAATAATAAATGAAATAAATAGGTATAGTTACCAAGAATAGTATTATCACTTAAACTTTCGTTGATTGGTTCAAATTATGGAAAATATAGCCAGTTAAAACGTTAATCTTGTACCAATTCGTTTTAAAGATAAAATACAATATTTTCTTGCCATGTATATGATCTATTTCCTACCATAATTGACCGTTGACAGCTGACGCAAAGCTGGCCGAATCCGGCCGTTGTCTAAGTCGGATCGGAGACTCTTTCTCCATTCCGATTGCCGCTTTCTCTGTAATTCCATTCGGATTCCTTTAGTACTATTTTTCTTTCTAAAAATATAATAATAATAATAATAAAAATATTTGATGTTATCATTGAATGACCCAGCAAATCAATCAATCTACTATAATATAAATATAATATATTCGTGTTATCCACTATAAATAGAGTGTTTACAGCTGAAATGACCGCATATATGAGATTTCTTTATCGACCATATGTATTTTGTTTAACCACTTCCAGAAAAACTGTGTCTTTATTACACTGTGATAAGAAACGCCCATTCTCCACTTCAAAGCCGTTCCCTTTCACGAAAGGTCAGAGATTGTGAAATATTTTAATTAATTCAGTAATTTCAAGATTTGTAGTTTATATTTAAAAAGTTTTTGGTTTCTATCAGGGAGATTCAGCAAGGGTAGATTTGGGATTTCCTTGAATATCAGATCTTCAATGAGTTCCTCCACAGAGAGGAAAGTAGTGCAACAAGTTGATAGAATACTGGAGGGTACAAACGATGATCATGGGGGAGTGATAGTAGAAATGACCGGTGAGCCCCTGGATCCTGCTATCTTTGCTTCCTCACTCAAAGCCTCACTTTCCCATTGGCGAGAGGAGGTATTTATATTTATATTTTAATTTCATTTAAGATTTGCACTTTGTATATGCAAGATCGAACAAGAAGGATAAACTATTACTTAAAGGTCTTGTTTGATCGAGGACTAAAATAAGATAAAATTGTCTTGTAAAAGTACTGAATCTTGACTTTTGGTGTTACTTACTTTAGAATTTCAACGACTACACTAGAGTCTAGGTGTCTTTGGCTGACCTTGGATAGTATTTTTATATCTAAGAAGTTACTAGATAAATTTATGGGCTGAACTAGAATTTTTAAAAAGCTGTGCACATTTATATATAATTTGGTACGGTTCAATATTTAGTGGATATGAGAAAGCTATCAGCATATTGGAAAAGAATATATGGACAGTTTCCATTATTTCTCAAGGCATATCAGTATATCATTTACATGTTAGTATCCTGAAGTTTGAATAATTAAAAAATATATAAGTAAATAGACAAGGAATTGTGAAACTAGATACTAAGATATGTTTAGGTCCTCACAAGGAATGCAATAATTGAAATATTGAACTTATCTGTCGAATCATATTATCTATGATATCATTTAAATATATACATAGTCTTGTTAAATTATTACTGTATAAAATGTTTATATAAAACTTAAAGAAGTGATTATGGCTGAGCATCATCTTCAATATATAGTATATGATCAATAGTATATGTTTACTGCCATGTACTATAATATATTTATAAAACTTAATGGAGTAAAAAGCCTGTAAGCTACATGTGATCTCGAATCAAGCAAGCAGCTCGAGTTCTTATCTAGTCAGAAAGGCTCACCTTATACTCCTTAGTCCTTTCACAGTAGTGGAAAGAGAGGATATGTGCAGTTGCACCCACTTGGTCTTTGTTTTACTATGCCTCTTCTATTTCAACTTTGGTAACTCTAAAAACAGGTGATTTATGTTGCAGGGAAAAAGGGGTATCTGGATTAAAATACCTATTGAGTTTTCGAATCTTGTTGAACATGCCGTTAAGGTTTGTTTATATTACGTCTTGTTATATTTGAAAGAAAATCTAGTTTTGTAACTTTTGGTTATCATCAATAAATATATTTGTTATGTTTTCAGGAAGGATTCTATTTTCACCATGCAGAACCTAAATATTTGATGCTTGTGCATTGGCTTCCTAGTACTGCAAATACTCTACCAGCTAATGCCACACATAGAGTTGGTATTGGTGCATTCGTCGTAAATGAAAAGAATGAAGTATGTGCTCACATTTAGCCTCTCTCTCTCTCTCTCTCTATATATATATATATAGTATATAGGTATATATTACATGAATAAACGAGTGACCTCATTTTCATCTGGGGTTACATAGGTGCTCGTAGTTCAGGAGAAGAGTGGAAAATTTCGCGGAACAGGCGTGTGGAAGTTCCCAACAGGAGTTGTTGACGAGGTGTGTTCCTTTATAAAACAGTAAGTTTTATGCTGTAATTGCTCGATTTTGAAGAAATTATTCTGATTTGTTTTCAGGGTGAAGATATATGTGATGCTGCTGTGAGAGAAGTGAAAGAAGAAACCGGAGTAAGAGCATAATTGCTTAACTTAGTTTCTGCACTTGGTGAAGTGCAAATCTGTATTTACGTCTAACCAACAGAGCTACTTTGATCATGTTTCAGGTTGACTCGAAATTTGTGGAAATACTAGCATTCAGGTACCTCCGCGCTATCATTCTTAATTATTGAAGCATAGGCTATGTGATTAGATGAATTGGATCTATTTGTTACTTTTTGAGTTTGGTGGCTAGGTTAGGATATGTGGCTCAGTTAGCTTCATTTCTATTTTCTAGTTTATGAATTTATATTGCATCAAACTAATTGCTGTGGCTGAATACATACAGTTGCGAGTTGTAGTAATTGTGACCATTTGGTTATTGTTTTTCGACTTAATTTATTTCTGCAATGAGTAGTAAATTTAATCTATTATGATTTCCAGACAAAGTCACAAGTCATTCTTTGAGAAGTCGGATTTGTTCTTCGTTTGCATGCTGCAACCACTTTCCTCTGACATCCAGCCACAGGAATCAGAAATAGAGGCAGCACAGGTGTGATTTTGAATTATCCTCCACATTTATATATTAGGTTACTATTATGTTTATGCATGTTTTGCACTGCAGTGGATGCCATATGAAGAATATGTGGCCCAGCCATTTGTTCAGCAACACGAACTTCTTAAGTACATTGCTGATATTTGTGGGAAAAAGAAAGACGGGGGGGAGTATACTGGATTTTCTCCTGTGCCTACTATAACTGGTTTTTCAGAGAAGAAGAGCTTTTTGTACCTGAACAAGCAAGGCCTGGATCTTTTGTAGGCCTTAAAGCAAAGGGTTCATGCTGCTCTATCAAAATGAAGAAGAAAAAGAAGAAGAATACTCAATTATTTTCAAGATTTGGAACTTAACATTCAACATATAATTATTATGGTTTAATTAATTAATAAAACTGATCATCTCTTATTGAGTGGAAGTTTCAATCACAGATGTGGAATAGTGTTTTAATATATGCATTTAACATTTGTTCTTTTTAATAAACTTCGTAAATGTGAGGTTTTATATTGTTGAGTAATAAACAATACGTAAGAGACAAGATTAATTAGCCTACCAACATACACAGTTAGGGCCGGTTTGTTTAGCTTTTCTTTTTTAAAAACGCATGTTTGAAAAATGTACATATTTTCTATTTTCTGAATTTATATCTCAGTTTTCTCAAACTGCTCTCTCAAAAGTCAAACAAATAACAATTTTATTATCTTTAAACAAAACTTTTACAAACTCTATTTTGATTTGACATAAAGTCATCTATCTCTTATAAAATTTATCTCACATAACGAACATGATTTGACATAAAATTTTACACATCTTACACCTACAATCTAACTATTTAAAAAATAACATGCACCTATTTTATTTCTCAAACCACTCTCTCAAAACTCAAACAAACAATATTACGCAAATCGAGATTATTTATATATAACATAATATGTCTATCCCAAACAATAATACACAGAGTAATATAAATAGAACCCGAATTAATGGATGGAGGTATGTATGTAATGTAAATGTTAACTTTAACTTCATTGTCCCTTAAATTAATATGAGATTGCGTTTATACAAAGTTAAGAGAAGTTGCGAACAAAAGAAACACAAAGATGAAAGATGGATGAAGAAGCAGTAGCAGCAGGGATGAATTGGTAAATTGGGGTGGTTATGGGGAAGATCTCTACTGTTGTTATAAATGGCAAGCTTCTCTGCCATGATCAAAATGGATCCATACATACAACACAACCCAGTTTAAGGTTCAATCGGTTGTTTTATTAATAACTTAAAACTTTTTTATATTATATATATATAATGAATTGATGATGATCATTTTTCTTGAATATGAGAATTTGATATATACTGTATATTATTATCCCTATCCGATCCTGCATGCGGCCACATTGAGTATAATTGCAGAAATAAGATTAGGCATGACATGACATGAATCAGAGATAGATAGATAGTTACGGAGAATTCTTGATTGATATTCCTTAATTCTCACCTACACGCAATCCCAAATTAACTTTGAGATACTCCAAAATTATCAAAATTTTAAAACTATCAAAATTATGATTTTCTAAAGGATGGCTTTCATCATCACAGTGTTTAATCTTAGTGCCGATGTGGTCTAGTTAGACGGGGAATTAGTTGCTCGAAGGTCTTTGGATTTAAAATCCACCAGAAGTGTGAGTCTTTTTTTTAATTTAATATTATTAGTGTATTCTTTGTAGTTAGCCAATCTTTTCGATAAAATATATATATATATATATATATATATAGTTAGATGTTTTATTTGCTTTAGTACTGATTAAATTAATTTTTCTGATCTAATCAACGTTTCAATTCTTACTTCTTTGTATATGTGATACCTATGCTTATGCAAATCCACAATGAATTAGGTATAGGGTACAAGTAGATATTCAATTGGCGCTATCCTATATTTTTAAGAAGGCTACGTTCGGTTTGGGATTTTATGGGCTGGGCAGATTAATAATTTTTGCATTTATTGGGCTTATTATGTTTCTGGACTACAATTTATTTGCTAATCGGGTTATTATTATTGGGCTGATAAAACTGAAATCCATTTTGTAATCGGGTGAACGGTTGGCCCAATTAATTTTTAATGGACCGAAATGCCCTTGACTCGTTGACGCGTCAAGGGGTGATCTGGCCGTTCAATCAATTTAATCCGAGCCGTGACAAGGGGTGATTTTTTTTGCAACTTTTTCCCACAATAATATTTCCCTTTTACAAACAAATCCATTGAAGAACAATTTATACACTGTCCGAAAACTCCACAACCATAACAATTGAGAACACACAAACCCAAATTCTTCAACTATCTTTGAAATTGAAGCTTCAAACACAAACTCAAACATACCAAAACGAGATACAAACATGTCGTACATGGATCAATAATTTCTTTTACCCAAAAATCAAAATACCGTACACAAACTTTAATTAAAAAAAGAAATTGAACAACACCCAGCTGTTTCCAGTAGATGAATAAGAAGAAAACCGTATTTCATTTTTACCTTGGCTAACAATCTCGGATTCTACAGCCGGTACCGGAAATCTTCGAACCTACAATGTAGAGGAAAGAATGTTAGTAATCTAGCAACCAAAAGCTTCAATATACCAAAAATTGAAAAAGGAGAAGCTCAATTGCAATGGCATGATTGAGCTCAAGAAAGAAAGAGGGAAAAAATGGCTGCATCGCGTGACCTGAGGAAAGAGAGAGGGAAGATTGAGTGGGAAATGAAATTTTCATTGTTTTATTAAAAGGACCAGGTTTAATTGTAAGTACGCATAAAAAAATGGGCATTTTCGGAACAAAACTTTCAATATGGGCTGCTGATTATTAATTGGAGGGGAAGGTGCCCAATTAGAATGTGGTGGATAAGGGCGGGCTGGCCCAATTTTCGACTGATTAGGCCGGGCTGCCCGGCTTTTAAAGAGCCCAACCGAACGGTGAATTGCAAAATTAGAAAGGAAATAATGGGCTGGATTAAAGCTTATCTTGGGCTTATAATCTCAACCGAACGTAGCCGAAGTATATTAAAAAATTAGGGTAAATACAAAATTGCTCTTATGAAATTATATAATTTGAATGACAGAACAATCTTTTTAATGAACACGATTCTCTCTAAACTAAAGAATAATGGCATGCACGGCAAAAAAAATATAAAAGAAATCCCAAATTAACTTTGAGATAGAAGATATGTTTTGTTAAACTTGTTCATCTTTATATATACCCACAACTTCTCCTTGCCCCTGCCCCTATTAGTAACAAGATCAGGATCAGGATCAGGATCGCAAAGCAGCAGCAGCTATTAAACGATTTTCTGATATGACGTATAGAAATATTTCAGGCCAGCAAAGTCCTACAATCCTCTAATATGAAGTCTAAATGATGCTCTCTCCTATCAGTCTTCTGAACCAGCTTGTATATTACCTCTGAATCAATCTCCACGATCAAGTTCTGAAACCTTCTCTCCCATGCAAAACTCAAACCATCTCAAAGAGCCAAAAGCTCAACCTGGTGAAGGCATTCGTACTTACACTGCCCAAAATATACATTTGAGTTGAGGAGGATCCATCCATCCATCATGCATTCGTTAATTAAATCAAGTGAAAATGATCAACTGATTAAAATGCCCATTGGGCCTCACCTTGCAACAATCAAAACCCACATTGAAAGTCCAATTGCATGAATTGGACAGTCTGGCATGAAGAAATTACTAATCTGCCCCTACTCTATTTGCACTACGAAACATGTAGTAGCTAATATTTTAGACTTTGGATCTTTTCACATTTTCAAAATGGGTTTATCTTATAATAATTTTATGATCTATTTCACTTTCAGTCTTCTAATTGTAAGTTAAAGTAAGAACAAACAATTTAAATTAGCTAATGTTAGTGTTTTATGTAAGGTTAATTTTGTAAATTCAAAAAAAAAAATCAATACTTTCGAAATAAAATTATAAAATTGATCGAAATCAAACTCTAAATCAATTATGATAAAATCAATTTTCTCAAAAGTAGTTTTACATAATCAATCATTCTAAAAACATTTATAAAACCGTTATGGTAAACTCACCCTAAGTCATTGTTTACCAATTAAACCGTAGCCTAAAAAAAATATATTAATTTTCAAACTCAATTGTTGCAGGATAAGAAGCCCAGGAAAGAAACACCCTGTAGTAACAAAAATCGCTTTAGCTTCATTAGTAAAAGTATTAAACAGTCATGATGAAATCGTGGACACATGCATCTTTTGCACTTTTGGCCCCTACCCAGAAAAGGACTGCCCCAAATTCTCTCATAATTTCCTTACCGTTCTCCTTTTTTTTTTTTTTTTTCTTTTTTTTAAAGGATGACAAAGACATATAACCACCCTTTTCAGCATCAAGATTATGTGCATACAAATTATGACCTCCATTTTCTTTTTCATTTTTGTCATTGATTATTTTAGGCCGTTGATTTCATTTTCATTTTCTTTTCCTTAACCTAACATGGGCTCACTTTGCCCAAAAGTGAAGCTACCACGACTAAATATTCAATATTTTAATGCAACATACAAGTTTGTAAATTTTACATCATGCTAGTTCAAATAAGGATACCAATGTAAGAAGTACATATATTAAATTACTCGTATTATAACATTATATTCAGAATCATGGACGGAAAATTTAGCACAAACTTAATGTGATTGGATCCAACATTAAATGCTTCTAATATTTTTCTTTCTTTTTTGGAGAATACAAACTTATTATGAATTATAATAGCAAATTATCTCTATGTGTTATTTTATATAAACAATTTAACTCCACGTGATAAATAAAAAAGTGAAATACCTTCATGTATTTTTATAAAATAATTAAGCACACTGCTTTCCTCTTGATTTTTGCAATTTTACAAGGAGATAAAATGTCCATTATGCAACATCACAGAGAGTTAAAATGCCAATTTATGCATATCACAGAGAGGTAAATTGTCAATTTACGCATATGACTGGGAGGTAAAGTGAGATGAATATGTTGTTAAGGGTAAGATTAAATTGGATTTTTTTACATGAAAATTCATTATAGAGTGTTTTTGCAACATCTCCACTAGCAAGGAGGTAAATTGCTCATCATTTCATATCACAGGGAGATAAATTGCTCATTATTTTACTTCACATGGAGGTAGGGCTGAAAATTAAGCCAATCTATTCGATACTTGACTCGAACTCGTCCGATAAAAGCTCGTTTGAGCTCGGTTCGTCAAACAAATCAAACAAGCTTGAACAAGATTTTTCATTTGATAATTTTTAAAACTCGACTCGATAAGCAAAAAATTGAAAAAACACATGTAAGATACCAAGCTACTCAATACTCGTTCTAGCTCGGTTCGTTAAGAAATCAAACCAAACCCAAACACAAAATTTCAAGCTCGATAAAATTCAAACTAAGCTTGAACAATGTATCATTCGATATTAGTCGACTCATTTACACCCCTACATGGAGGTAAATTCATATCCAAGAGAGTTAAATTACTTATTAGACATATCACATAAAATTAACTTGCCCAAAACCCTTGAAATATACTCATACATCATATTTGATGGTCCATTTCTGAGAATTGTACATGGATACTCCTATATTTTCAGAAAATTAGGGTTTACTACAATAAAAATTGGATAATTACATTACTCAATACACATTACTATACAAACTTAAAATATTAAAAGTAATTAATTCCTATCAGATTAGTTAATTTTTTCTTGAAAATAGATGAATTTCTAATTAAAAGACCAAATTAGAACTCAACAATAAATTTCAAAGTTAAAAAAGTACCTTCTTTTTTTGGTACGAAAAAAAGAAAAAGGTATCATTAAACATCATACTTATTTTGTGTTAAGTCTCAGTCTCCGGAAATTTACAAAAATAAAATACCGAGAAAACATCTAGAAGATTAATTAATAGAGCAGCCCAAAGTGTGCTTTGTGAAAGTGGATGATGTGACCTGCATCAAACCCCAAACCTCCCCCCCCCCCCCCCACCCCCACCCCCATTTTGGGCCCCATTTTTTCCCTACCACTCACACTGGCACATAATTATCATTAACACATTAAAAACATCTAAATCTTCATTTCATTTCACTACCAAACCTCACAGTTCCAAACTCCCGGGATTACATTGTATCACTACTCCCTCCCTCAACTTTCTTTATAGCAATCAAACACTATTATTGCTATTATTACTACTATCAAGATTCATCATTATTAATGTCATAACAATTGGGCAAAAGGGATTCTTTTTCTTAATCAATCTGATCTAATACCTTCATAAATTGAAGCCTTTTCTTTGAAATTGTTTTTGTTTCTCCCATACCCATTTAGTATGTTGCACTCACTTTATTAAATAGGAATCTATAAATATATATTCTTAGAAGTTTCGGTTCTTCTGTTGTGTTGGGCAACAAGAAGAATAAATTAAAATGGGGAATGCAAATGGAAGGGAAGAGGACAGCCAATTTGTGATTGAGGAGGAGAGTGGTGGTGCTCAGGTTAGCATGGCTGATCAAGAAGGTGCGGACGGTAGTGAGTACATGGGGCAATCACCCCCTCCAAGTCCTAGGGCTTCTCAATCTCCTCTGATGTTTAGACCTCAGGTTATTTAATCTCTTGGATTCTTGAAAATAAATACTCATCTATTTGTTTCTTGTAATTGTTTTGTGTCAAAGACTTCATTTTTATTAGATGGGCATGTGTAAAAATGAGATCTTTTGTATGAATTGAGTTATTGTAGTACTAGGTGGTTACTGTTTTTTCATTTAGGCTATTTTGTATTATTGCATGGTTGACTGTAGAACACAATAAATAGGCTAGATCTGAAAACTTTGATGGCTGGTTTTTGCAGGAAATTGAACTCTTTAGCTTATTCGATGTAGCAAGCTGCAATTATGGCAGACATTTTTCTTTAGTATTTGGGTTTGATTGTTTGTGGAATATATTTGGGCCTATAAAGGATTTAATATTAAAGATCTCTTATGTATTGTAGGTTTTTTTAGTGAAATAGACCATGGTTTCGAAGGGATCTTTTGGGAATGTCCTTGTATTAAAATATTTGATTGTACTTAACGATTTTAATCGTTGTGGCAGCCTTATAATCTTTTGTCTGCGTCTGTGCTTCGGGTTGGAACTTCCTTTTTAGTAGAAATGTCTGCATTTTTTTGTAATCAATATTTGGTTGGTTATTATCAATCAAGAGTAGTATGAGTTGGATGTCATTAGCTTGTAATGATATAATGTGGTGATGAAGTTTAGAGGTGTGATATAAACTGAGAGAAATCTGAATCCGTTGTTTTGTTTGCAGATGCCAGTGGTTCCATTACAAAGACCTGATGATTTGCATATCCCCAACCCTTCATGGTTGCAAACTAGCTCAGGTTACGAAGATGCATTTAATGAGCAAGGTATTCCCACTATGATCACTTGGAGCTATGGTGGCAAGGATGTTGCTATAGAGGGGTCGTGGGATGATTGGAAATCGAGGTCATTGTTTATTTTTTATTCACATATATCTTTTTTCTTATCCGATACAAAGATTATAGTCATGTTCTGAATGTTGATAACAGGAAGCCATTGCAGAGATCGGGGAAAGACTTCAGCATCATGAAAGTACTTCCTTCTGGAGTTTATCAATACAGGTTTATTGTGGATGGGCAATGGAGATACTCCCCTGATCTTCCATGGGAACAGGATGAAACAGGAAATGCTTACAACGTTCTTGATTTGCAGGTATCTTTGATTTGTTCTTTAAAATTTGTTGTCATTAGTACTTAGTTTCACTATAATTAAAGCATTTACTTCTTGTATTGGTTTCTAGTTTATTAATTTATTCTTTCTGAAGTAAATAATTTTTTGAAGAAAAATGGAGGTACTAAAATGTCTCACACTTTTGGATGTTCTTATATTTACCTGAACTTTGCTAATTTCTAAGCTTGATAGATATTCTATTTTCCTTTTTTAATCAAAATAAGAAATATCTAGAGATTTGGTATATCTCTGGTTTCAAATTTTTGAAAACTATCAAGTATGTGAAGGGCGCAAAGTTCAGAGCAATCAGGTTTTGAAAATGTCAGACTCATTCATGAACAATGTAAAAACCACTCTTTCATGATTCTGGCAGACCAACCATGTTAATAATAAACTTTTTGTAAGTGGAGCCGAACTTTTCATTATCTTTTTTCTTAAAGTGCATCATCAGATTACATTTTCTCGTACACAGAATGGTTACCAATGAGTGATTTGTAGGCTTGAAAGAATAGATGAATGAGTATAGTGTCTACTTTATATTTTTTACTTGTGCTGTGCAAAAGCTTGGAAAATGTGGCGTATTTGATGTCATGTGAGGGACACTAATATAACGAGCTTTTCTTACGAATCTTCATTGAAGGCCTAAAACACTACTTCAATAGATTTAAGACGTTATACTATGTCATTGAAAAGGTCAAGAGACAACGGAGAACTCAGCTCAGTAATGCTTTAGTTATCATACAAGTCCAGAAACAGAAAAAAAAATATATATATATATATAAAAAGGAACTATGGTCTTCAGTAAATAAAATTGCATTAAACCGTTGTTCATTTTTTATGTATTGTGGGTGTATTTTGTTCCTAATTCTGGTGGCTTGAACCATGTTGATATCTAAAAGCTTGGCTCAATGTCGAGATTCTATATAAAGAAGACATATGACGATGACCATTGTAAGTTGCTGTTAAGATGCATATCTTCTCACCAGAACCATGGTCCTGCATTTGACTTTTGGCTTACTACTCCCACTTAACTCTCTTTATCAAGCTAATTTGTTTAGATGAGTGACTAACTTCAATCATCCGCTTAAATACTACTGGACCAAATGAGGATATAACTTTTTACAAATATTACATCTTTCATTCACAGATTGTTTTGAACTTGTGTTTCAGGATTACGTTCCGGAGGATATTGACAGCATTTCCGGCTTTGAGCCACCTCAATCCCCAGATTCCAGCTACAACAATTCACAACTTGGTCAAGAGGATTTTGCAAAGGAACCACCTATTGTTCCTCCTCATCTAAATCTAACTTTACTCAATGCACCATCAAATCAAATGGAGATTCCACCTCCGTACTCGAGGCCTCAGCATGTGGTGCTAAACCATCTCTATATGCACAGAGATAGAAACCGCCCATCGGTTGTAGCACTTGGTTCTACCAATCGCTTCCTTTCCAAATACGTTACTGTTGTGCTTTACAAGTCCATACAGAGGTAAAACCAAAATTGCACATGGAGAGTACGTAGTAGTCTTAATCTCGCGATGTTATTTTGATATATAAATTAAAAATACATGTCAGGCTAATTGATTATGTTTACTTTAGTGGAGAAAAATCATATGAGAAATGTTTGGAAAATCAGTTTTGACATGCAAGTTGTTGTGCTTTTAGCCCATTTATTCTTTTCTCTTTGGCATTGGAGTTCTTAGGGGGCAAACTGAACTTGGAAAATGACAGCCTTCTTGATTCCATTATGTTAGCTGCTCGTCTCTCTCGACTTTGGTCTTTGACGTCGTACTTATGTTCATGATTTTTTTTATCTAGAAAAAACATTTAGGAACTAAATTTACTTATTAAATTTGAATGAATCTCAAAGATGCACTAGATTTTTGGAGAACTCCATGGGCATGTTTGTTTGGTGTTTGGGAAAGTAGTTTGGGAGAGTAGTTTAGTTTGTGAAATAATCTCGATTTGCGTAATATTGTTTGTTTGGATTTTGAAAGAGTGGTTTGAGAAATAAAATAGGCGTAGGTATTTTTAAAAGATATGTTGTAGGTGAAAGATATGTAATACTTTATGTCAAATTGTGTTTGTTATGTGAGATAAATTGTGTATAGATATTTTATGTTAAATCATAGTAGAGTTTATATATGTTTTATCTAAAGATAAAAAAATTCAAGGTGGTTGGGTCAAGTGGTAGTGACTTGCGACCCCCAGATTCGAGACTCAAGTTCGAATCCTAGTGGAGACACCACACTGGGGAGGACATATACCCTATACCCTATATCCTTTACCCTTTGCACTCTTCGGTCCGAGCTGTAAATATACAGTTTAGTAGATAAAAAAATTGTTGTTTCTTTGGCTTTTGAAAGAATAGTTTGAGAAAATTGATAGATGAAAAATTTATTTTAGAAATAAGAAAATATATTTGTTTGGCATTTTTCAGCTGACTTTTCCTGAAGTATGATTTTATGCTGATTGGAGATTGCATTACGTGATACCAAATCAGTACATATAATTATTGTCTTTGGTTTTGGATTTAAAATCAATTTGTTCATTCTCTATATCAATATGTTTTACTTTAAATGGATATAAATTAGAATATGATCTTATCGTATATATTAAAATTCTCAACAATCAACTATTATATGATAAGATTGGGGTCTGATGAGACCTTTGCCATCAGATTTTCTGCCACTGTTGTAATTAATCAATCCAGTTCACAGATTCAAACTTTATATATTATCCACTAAAGGCTAACATAAAAGAAATTATCTCGGTATATTTCATCAAGAAGTTTCCATATATTTATTAGATCTCATCTAAAAATAACAAAATATTATTAAATTTAATTTAATTTATGAAATTAAGAATAAATTATTAACTAATATTTTATGAGATTCGAACTAACTTTTAACGGCGGACATCTTAAACTCTCTTTAATTTGTCTAGGAGGGAGGTCTTGTCTTGTTGGAAAAACTGAGCTTTTAGGTTTAAATCCTACCATTAATAAATTATGTTTAGTTTGATAGTAGTTTTACTAGTTTTATATTATTTGTATTTCGACACATCAACATATGATTGGTCTAGTGACAGGAACTGGACTGGTCGTTACTTTATTCAACATATGATTGGTCTAGTGAAAGGAACTGGTCGTTACTTTAATCAACATATGATTGGTTTAGTGAAAGGAACTGGTTATTACAATGTAAAAGACTCATGTTTGAATTCCTATTGGGAGAGGTACCCACTTAACGTGTTCAACCCGTCTCGAAAGAGATTAAATCATTGAAAAATAAAAGAAAAAATGTATTTCGATACAAACTTTATTAAGACCATGTCAGATTCAGAATCATCCTGTTTGAGTAGAGACCAAAGATCTTTAGCTACCAAAGCATTTGATAAAAGGTCAGTCTAGGCGAGATCTCTACATGTGTTATCAAACTAAGCAACGAAAATTCCACATAAAGCGAATTTTCTTGAACTCTTGATTCATATTAAAGAATATACAGCAACGCAAAAGCTACAAAGTAGTCAAAATTGCAGTCAAATTCATCCTAGTTTATTCATCTAAAAACAGGACAACCTTGAACCACAATCCCTGGTGCAGTAGGACAAGAAGCCAAAGGGCAATGATCTGGTTGAGACCCCCACCACTTCACATTCTTACCTTCATTCTGCAGTGCAAAAAACAACAAAACACCCATGAAAGCTGTCCCAGCATCCAATGCAGCAGACAATACATAGTTATATCTCTGCCACCATTGCTTACGATACTTAAACACAAAGTAATTGAATATCGTTCCCGTTATAATCCAACTAGCTATGTTCGTAGGAGTAGCAGGTGGCATTCCAGCAAAACCGTACGAGATAACGGGTATGTTAATCAACGGTATCCATTTCTTCTCCGGAAATATTTTGCTTAGTATCCAAACGGGGACCGGCAATACGGCTCCTATTAGGAATAGCCAAACAAGGTTACGGTACATTCCTCCGGGTCCGAAAAGCCTCTCGGGTCCGATTAAACCCCAAATGACGGAGGCATCAAAGGTTACTCGGAATTTAGGACAGGTCCATGGGCTTTCGGGATGTAAGGCTTCCACATCGCATATGTTTTCAATGCTTCCTAGCATCCACCATGCCACTGCGAGGTTGACTGTGCCGGAAACTAGTGTTCCCACCATCTGGCAAAAAAAGGCAAAAAAGAAAGTTATGGAGAGGGCTTGTTTACATATATTATGGTTGAAAAATATGATTTAGGTTTGGACTATAAACCTGAGCTGTGAACATGCATCGCGGTGGAATTTTCATGTAGTGACCGAGTTTGAGGTCGGCTAGGAAAGATAGAGCATGAATGGTGCTGATTCTACCGTATATCTTGAATAATAAATTCGCGATAGGTTTTCCTGGAAGGATATACCCGATAATGAACTGAGCTATAATGTCGTATCCAGGTTGCTGCATAGCAAGTCAAGAGAAAATAGCAATAGTTAAATTTTACGCTGCTTTTCAAAGATTAAGGCTTTGTTTGCAAACTCTAAGTTTGAAGCATTCGAGGTAAGAAAGACTCATAAGTTGTTTGCAGAAGAGTTTGCAAACACAACCTTATAAGTAGAGTTCATAATGCACTAATCGAGGCTGAAATTACCTGGTTTGTAGTGGCTTGAATGACTCCGATTGGGAGTGTAACAATCCAAGCTAAGAAAAATGCAAAGAGCATACCCCACCATGGAAGTTGAATGTCTTTTTTCCAAACAAACGACATTAGCAAAGATAACGCAATGCTCCCCACTAGTAGAACGAGGTACCACCATTGAGGGACTTGTTTGTAACTTTTCATCAATTTCGCATGTATGTCTAATTTTACGTTCTTTACCGCAGATTTGCTTTGCTTCCATATAGCACTAGCCAATGTAAATGACATATTAGAAAACGTTAACAAATATTTGTACTTCAAATTCTTTATTTAGCGACAGAATGAACCCAACCTGCCATTAAACAACGCCACATGAGTGAGTGTTGCCGTAAACCTTGCAAATCCCGATCCTATTGACAGAGCAAACAGGGGGCTAAGGTAGAGCTTGCTATAGTTTTCATAAGCGGCAATGTTAAGATCATATTGAGGGGTCAAGATCTTAGTAGTGTCGTATTTGTGTCCACTAGAGGTAAACAACTGATTCGAAAATATGGGAAATTTACGGGCATCAAAAGTGTCGAACTTCCAATAACATAGAGGGACAATGATGTATATGAACATTATAAAGCCAACCATGACATTCAGAATCGAAGAAAATGGTGTCACTAATGGGCTGCCATGATAAGCTGAGATTCCAGCCCAGTCGAGAGTAAAGGCACCCACGCCTAGTCCATGGTAGCCAGAACCAATTTGCTGAGCCGTGATACTACGAGGCCATACCCAACATACCCAAGAAAAGAATGTCAAAATCTGAAATAGGTATCCAGGGAATAAGTAATAGACAAAACTTGCTCCCATAAAAATAAGGAAAAATTTCATCCTTGTCATCCCGTTTGCCTTCGTTTCCTTTTCGTGAAGTGCCCTACAGAATATTACCAAAGTTTACATTAACGTAATAATCACAGATGACATCAATACTTTTGATTCTAATAGTATATAAACTAGTTCTTTTGTGTATTATTGTCCAAATTGGACAAGTGGATGAGAAACATTCTCTTCACAATTTGTTTTCGGAATAATATTACAGCAAGAGAATTTCAAATTATAACCATAGACTAAGTCTCTGTATACTGTATTCCACTAATATATAATGTACCTTTCTTTCATATATTCGATATGCTGAGATTGGCAAGGGGAATATAACAGTTACATCACATATGAAAAGCATTTGCACTTTTCATGTTATCGTCTTAAATTGAACACTTTATGCCAAAAATAACAGATTCAATGCAGGAGAAATGAAAGATTGAGCCATCAAATATTCTGACTTATTAAAAGATTGTTTACATTACAGGTTAGGCTTAAGCATGCAATCACTCCAATTCTTTCTGTTTTAAAACTGGAAATGTGTTTGATAAAAATCATTTAGTATTGAAAGTTAGAGAATAGACCTGAACAAAGAAACTTGAGCAAGGTTGGAAGGCCACCACATCTCAACAGGATCTACTAAATATCTTCTCAACATACCAGCCCATCCATATCCCAGTATCTACAATTAATCAACAGAAAAAGAAAAAAAAAATAAATAAAATAAAATTAAGAAAAAAAATACACAAAGTTTTTTATTGCTTCATTTTAATACCCAATTTGTAAAGAACTGACACTGATTTTAATTTACCTGAGTGGTCAAGACAATTAACAGAGCACAAAGAAAATTCAAGCTCTGTTTATAATAAGCCTTCATAACCGTAATAGCACCAATTGAATAAGCATCCCCACCACCAATCGACACCCCACAATTAGCCATCACTGTAATAATCACATGCTCCTTAATATTAAAGGGTCCCGGATTAAGACTAAATCTCCACCGTCCAAACACCGTGTACTCCTTCTCCGGCAGCGTCGAGGCCATAAACTTCCCGATTGGAAGCACAGCTATTTGCATGAGTATAGCCGAAATGGTTAAAGGCTGAGTTCTGTAAATGAAGAAAGTGTTGAGGAAAATCAAGAGTGTACATGAAGTGAGACCCAAAAACCACGCGCGGAATGTTAGTACGGGGAGTGTGGGGTCGTCGGTTTCCGGCACCACCAGCGCTACCTCCTCGACGGTGCATCTTTCTTCCTCGTCGTCGGCGGTGGGTTTTGTGGAATTGGAAACCATTTAGTGTTTGTTAGAATGTGCAACAGAACAGAGTAAAAGTAGTTGATTTTTTTTATGTTTGTAGTGATAATTAATGAATATTTGGTGTCGTCACATCTTCTATATATATATATATAGTAATGGGAGAAAAGGAATTTACTGTTTTAATAATTCGCAATCATGAACCTATTAGGGGTGTGTAATAATATCTTACGTACGGTATTTCATGCAAGTTTTCTAAAGTTTAAGGGCCAGTTTGTCTCGCCTTTCGGAGAGTGGTTTGGGAAAGTGGTAGAGGTTTGAGAAATAATCTCGATTTGCGTAATGTTGTTTGTTTGAGTTTTGGGAGAGTTGTTTGAGAAAGTAGCCGCAATTGTTGACTTTTCTAATATAGAGAGAAATAGAAATAGAGTAGAAAAGTGGCCTGTTTGTTTGGTCTTTCGGAGAGTGGTTTGAGAAAAAAAATACTGTAGCTAATTAATTGGGAAAGTGGTTGGATTGTTTGTTTGGCCTTTCCGAAAACCGAAATTTTTTTCGGAAAAGCGAGACAAACATGCTCTAAGATTCGGAAAATAGGGTGAGAGAAGAAAACAAAAAAGAAATTTTCGTTAATTCATTATAATAATTTCACGATATTACATAATAATATAAAATATAATCTTAGAAAACAATGTAAATTTCAAAATTCAATTTTATAAACTATTTATAAAATCACACTAACTAATGTAAAAATATTTAAATAAAGAAGTATTCATATGCATTTTTTATAGCAAATTTATAAAACAGTGGATGAACTATGCTTATTTTTAAACATATTTTAATTTTAGTTATCAATACCAAATACTATTAAAAAAAGATTTAATTACTATAAATATTTGCTGCAAATCAATTTTTTTTATCAACTAGATTGTGTATTTACAGCTTGGACCGAAGAGTGCAATCTATGAGTGTTAAAAATTTAGAAAAAATCAGCCAATAAAATTATGATTACATGCTAATGCGGAAACAAAATCTACAGGTTTAATGGGATTAGAGGAAATTAATGAGCTACTTTTTGGAGCGTGTGAATGTCACGTGTTGCCAGAATTCTGACACAATTATTGTAGTTTAATGAATGAAGAGCACACTTGCTGGAAATGCCAAGTCGGATAATGGGGAACGAATTTAGTCATGTCACTGACACCGTTACCGTGGATTAAACTTGGTTTGGAGAATTCTGACGGATTTCACGGACGGCGTTAACTGTGAGAGTCCACGTAAGTTAAAAAGCATGTGGAGTGGTCGTGTTTTAATTTAACCGAACCACCAAACCACACACAGACTCATTCTGAGTGCTAATTTACGTGTCAACGAACGAGTGCATGCAGCTGCAGCTTTCGAACAAGACCCACTTTTTCAAGAAATCCAATTCATATCCATACCAATACCATACATACATACCCAGGGCGGCCTGGGTGGGTGGGTGGGGGGAAAAAGGTTTGATCTCTCTCTCTACTACGTCAGCTCGTCTACCTTCCTTTTCTCGATTAATTACCGTATTAATTAACTATCATTAAAGTAATTCATCACTATTTATTTAAACAAAGAAAATATTAGTCCCCTGATTTGTACTTAGGCCATTTCCCACAGCACTATTAAATTTCAGCCTCTTATCTTAAAATATAACTAATGAACAGTGATATACACTTTCATTTTTTCTCTGCATTCCAACATCTAGTTTATATTTTAAGAGACTACATTTAACAACTATACAATTTCACTCCAACAGTTAGTTTATATTTTAACAAATAACTTTATTTATTTTATATAAATAATAATAATATATTTATAATACTAATTGATTTTATTTCATAATAAATAAACAAGAAAACAATAAGGCCGTGTTTGGCTTCTTTTTTTTAATTGACCAGAAAATTAAATTTCTTGTTAATGCAGAAAAATCGCCGCCCAAACGAGACCTTAGGCAAATAAATCTAAGGGACAAAAAAAAAAGCCATCCAAACGCAGCCTAAGTCTTAAAAAAGTTAAAAATAGAAAACAACAACTTTAAAAAACATAAAAACAACAACTTTACAAATGTAAATAGTTTTTGGTGGATGATTTAATTTATGTGGAGTGAAGAGGTGGTTGAATTGAAGAAGCGGGATTTTCGGCTAGTGAAATTTAATTTTGTTCCAAATAATTTACTCATTTGCGGGAAAGCAACCAATTACAAATAGCACTTTCAATTTGGTCATGGGTATTTGGCAAGCCAAACTTATAAAATTTAGCAATTCCTAAATTATAGAGGTGCTCTTGGAGAGCACTTTTTATCAAAATTTTAGCAAAACTCTTAAAATTTAACTTTTAAACATGCTCTTGGAGATGTCCTTAGTGCAGATAGAAGTTTAAAAAATACTTAAACCTAATTCATACTCCCTCTCTTTTCATTTAATCTCTTGAGTTTTGACATGAAATTTTAGGTAAGAATTGAAAATGTAATTTTTTTTATGTATTTTTACTTTTATACCATCAAAAGTAGTGATAGAATATTTATCGTGTCAAATTAATGATTTATGTAAAAGGATAATGTTGAGATAAATAATTTCATATTAAGAAAACAAGTATTGTTTTGAAACATTCCAAAAATAAAATAGGAGCAAACAAAAAAGGACGGAGGGAGTATATGTTTTTTTATTGTCTAATTAATTTTGTGGATATTTTTGTAAATTATAGTAAATTAATCGGTTTTTACTATTTAAATAATTGGTATAATTTATTTCACCGATTTAACCGAATTTTTTCATTTTTACAACTTTAATATTTTTTTACTGTTTAATTATACCTCTTCAATTACTTTTATAAATTTACTATTGAATTAAATATCACTTTATAATTTAAATAAAGATATTTTAATCAGTACAAGAAAGTTAAAATATATTCATGGTTTTATAATAATAGAAATAAAGATAAAAATAGAGATAGAGATATAGAAAAATTCAAGATCAATAGCTAGCATCGTCACATGCATCTCATATAGGAAATATTGAAACTTTGGAGAAAAAAGACTAGTACTTTGATTTAAGTAAAATGGAATAACATTGACTTTGGGGCGTCGAAAGAATATAGAGAACAATTGAAAAACTTTTGTTTGGCTAGAATTAAAAGATAATTAATGCAATCTTTAATTAAATATATCTTGTCATTTTATCTGTATAGTATCATATCATGTGTATAGACCCTCTTCCTTTGCTTTTTAGTTTTTAATTTCAGCATGGCGGATAGATCGATGCGATGTTTTTTCTTAGCAAAAAACAATGGAATCATGTACATGTATCGAACAAATTATGGAGGGAGGGCATGCAATCTGTTTTATAAGCGTAAAGTAATAATCCAAAAATAAACTTCAAAATATAGGATTTCTGCAATCATTCTTTTTGTATTTTTTTATTTTTGGGGACATCTTAAAAGTTAAAACTAATTCGTTCAATCTATAAAAAAAATTATTTACTCAATTTTGCCAGCTATCAATTGCAGCCAAAACTATACATCTAATCAAAAGAGTTATAATGAATAATTGATGAAAACCAAACTTACGTTGTATCTAAATAGATTCTAGGTTTTTTCTTGAAATACTACTACAGTTTAACAAATTCTAGGTCAATATTGGTAGCTGCTGTTGTGAAATAGGAGTATATAAATTAAAATATAGGTCCTTTCTTTACATGGGTAATTAACTGGTTAATATGAATCCGTGATACCAAATGATTACTCCCTCCGTCCCATTTTAATTGTCGTTTTAGGTGTTTTCACACATATTAAGGCACCTACTTTATTGTCTCAATTTTAGGAAAAAAACAAATGATATTCTTAAAATACCCTTAACTATTTCTCTTTCTTCCTTTTTCTCTTATTCTTTATATCTTTCTCTTTCTATCTCTCTTGGAGTAATAAAAAGCAAATGGCAAAATAGGAAAATATGTAATTAATATTGCATTGAAACTCTAAAGTGACAAATAATTTGGGACAAAATAAATTCTCTAAAACGATAATTAAAATGGGACGGAGGGAGTATTTATTAATACTGATAAAAAGATTAATTCCGACAACTTTTAGGAGGAAAGGAAAAGAATAAAAGTATAGACTTAGAATTAGAAGTATCATTTGTAGGCAGAAATTAAAATTTGGATGACTTAAAAATCAACTCGCAATAATGCATGTTGTAGTTTTTCAGAGACTCCACGTGTAAGGTAAAATACTGGCATTTGTCTTTTGATTTTGATTAAAGATATTTTTTTAGCGTGAAAGTGAAACTTTTTCTCAGAAGTGGACAGTTTGACTTCACGCACTGCTAGGCAAGATAATGGGCCCACTTTTCATTTCAGCGGACGGATTCCTTCTTACAAACCGAACATTTCTAAACTGGTGGTGGACCCGGGTATTTGGGCCATCATTAATTCAATTCAATGTATGACTATGAGATGAGGAGAGTCTTGCAGTGCACATCACATATATATATATATATACTTGGGAGTATTTGTGATTTCAACCTTCATAAACATCTATCACATTCTCAGTTTTGATCATGTAAATTATTACATGCTCCTCGGCCAAGACCAGGTCTATGATATGTTTTCTTTTATATATATATATATATATATATATATATATATATATATATATATATATATATATATATATATATATATATCACACAATTAATTGATATAATGTCATGTTGAAACTATATATGAATTAATTAATATTATGGTGTATTCACAATCACAAATTCCTTTTATAGGCCTTATATATCTAGATAATTATTATATCCCCATGGATAGATGTCATTAGTATTCTAATGAAACATATGTGAGTGTGACACCATAACAATATATAATTTAATTTCGACATCTATTTACCCTAGCTAGCTAGCTAGCTTGTTAATTTTGAATTTGACAAGAATTTTAAGACAAACATTTCTTAATTATGATATCCCCAATCACATAAACTGATCATAAACTAGATGGTTTTGCATGTTTTTGTTTTAATTAGCTAGCTAGGTAGGTTCCTGTTTTGTAGGTTGCCCTTCCGCATGCATAACTACTAATTAATTAGCTAGAGATGATGGTCTATATATATATATATATATGGCACCTTTGATCTCTTTTAATTTTCTTTTCCAGTAATTAATAATGTAATGGGGAGTCAGTGGGAGAGTGAGCTAGCTAGACTAGACTAGACTAGACTACATGTTATATACTGTACTACTCGTACAGTTCACCATTAATTTTCCTAAGAAAATCCAGAAAATTAAAGATTTATATATAGTAGTATATGATATTTTCTTTAATTAATATATTCGGGTCGAACAATATAATATAATATACTGAACTCATGGTATATATATCGTTTGGATGAATAAAATTGACAGTGTCACTTCACTTTCAGAATTTTTGGATTGAGTGTGGACACAAATTAATTAAGGCATCTTAACGAGTGACAATTAGTTGTTGCATCCCCACATTGACATTGTCAAGAGCTTGATTGTGATTGAGTTTGTCGATGTGCATATATATATATATGGGATTGTGGGGGCACTGCACCACCCAAACTTAATCTTCAAAGATATATCGATACGTACGTACGTACTGGAGTAGTATGTATAAATAATTAGTTAGTAATGCCGTAGATTCATAATTGGTTTTAATTTGGAGTTAGGCAAACATATATGATGCATGGTAACTACACCACCCTTTTGAAATGTGTATAGACCTTTCCTCAATCACTTACAACATACATGAGAATGATCTTAGTGTCACACATATAGATTTATTGACAAGTGTGCCTGGGCTCACATTCACATGGAGGATGAATTTTTCATGTTACACTAAAATGAGACATCAAAATGTAATAGAGAATCTTTCGTCCGTACAACCTCAAGTTCACCAATAATAAATAGATTTATTTTCCGAGAAAAACTTATTGATGTCATAATAATATATAATTACCAAAGCAAAAGTTTCGTCGCAATCGGGGGTCCAAACTGCTAAAAAAAGTTGTTCACTTGCCATTCATCAAATTAAATTTTCATGATAATTTTAATGATTTACTATCGAGGATAGCAAATTACCTCTATGTTATGTTATTTAGAAAAGGGTAATATAGCGAAATATATACCTCCTTGTATTTTGTAGAAGAAGCATATTGGCTCTTCAAGAGGAGGGGTAAAATGTCTATCAGATAGTATCATGGTAGAGGTAAAGTTTTTATTATGTATATTACTGGAGGATAAATTGTCAATGAAGGATAAAATTGGCCATTTTTTCATATCAAAATGAAGTCTCAACTCTCAATAGCTTTACAGAGAACACGTATGCAAACACCTCTATGAAATTAAAATGAGGTGAAACACTCTTTACTTATATTACAAAAGGTTAATATTTCTATTTTCATTTGACAGAAGATAAATTGTTTATTAGGCATACAATAGGGGGTCACTTGCCAAAAACCATGAATTCTTCAATGCTCAAGCTTGGAGCTGGGAGTAATTCTTATTTTCATTTTATTTATTTATTTATTTTTTTTTTTTTTAACTAAGGCACGGCTCCTAATTACTTAGAAATTAGCAAAACAATAAGACAACCAATTTACAATGTTCAAAGTATGAACAGCTAGTATGAACAATATACAAATTAACATGTATTATGTGGAAAGCGACTGTACATCAGTTAAGTTGAAAATTAATGAACTTTACATATTTATAAAAAAATGTTATAAGCTACAGAAAGAATATATATGGCTAAGTTCTTTTGACATTATGTATCATCAATATTGGAAAAATGATCTAGGACATATATATATGCGGTGAATAAAAGAGCACTATAAAAAAGTGTAAATCAACAAAGCACCAGCAATGGTGTAAGTATTCCCACCATTTATACTGTGTTCCAAATTCAGGGGCGGGACCAAGACGAATTTTCCCGTAGAATGGAGGAGGCGGTGTTGATCTTAATTTTAGTAGCAAAATCGATTCTGATGTTTTGATAAACTGATAAAATAAAAAAATACCAAAATCGAATGCTTCAAACACTATTGTAAAGTTGGTCGTATCACAAAAATTATACTAGTATATAATGCACACCCATAAGTATGCAGATAAAAATTTCAATTTGTTATTATTTATTAAAAAAATGGTGACGTCTTTGTTTAAATTAAAGAAATTCTTATCTTTGAATCCTTGCTGATAATCCAAATAGTTAATTCACGTGTTTAACTATATAATATCCAAAAGAAATTTAATTTTAATAAAAATATATGACTATATGATGCCCATAACAAATTGTGTCTGAGTAAATGAATTTCCATCCAAAAAGTAAGTATTCAAGGACATGTGAAAGGTCGAACTTTAGACATCCTATACACTAACCTAAACTAAAATTAGAAGTATAAACAAGTTGAGTAGTATCGAACAATATACTGTTTAAGTTTAGTTTGAATTTTATCGAGCTTGAAATTTTATGTTTGAGCTTGATTTAATGGATCGAGCTCAAACAAACTTAAACCAAGCTTCAAAAGTTATTAAAAAGAAAATGAGATTGAGTATCCTAACAGAAACCAACAGACCAAATGGTTACCTTCTTAAACTTATAAATATAATATATATATATATATAGGTATTTTTTTGCCCGTCAGAGATTCCTAATTGATTTTTATTATGAATCGAAATTTTTAGACGTTTCCCATTAAAAATATCATTTTTTTTCGTTTTTGAGCCGATTGACATGATTTCATAGAGTAATTTCTGTTTTGATATTTTGTTTTAATTAATAATTTTTCTAAATATTTCGAAGAATTCCAAGAGTTAACCAAAAACTAACGTACCACAAAAAGGAAAGTTTAATCGATCACCACTATAATGGATGGAAAACTCAAAAAGTCTAACTAATGATGCGGCCCAGTTTGCATCCAGAACCCATTCTATACTCATAGGCAAAAAATGTGTATCCGGGTGGGATTTCGGGCTGAAAGGCCTGCTCATTTTATTATTAGGCCCACGACGTCGAAAAGCATCTCTATCAAATCCAATTGCCTACAAATGCCTTCACTTTTGAGACCAATGTTTAATTTTCTTAAAGGATCAAAACACTTTGGTTTGGATGTATGTAAATTACTAAAGTTGGCCCAATGGCATCCACGCCTACTTTGGTTAAACCTTATTTCTACATAGTCCAAACCTAACACTACTATAGCTAATTACTTTGTGTAAAATAAATTTAATAACTATACTCAACTGATATTCAACAACAAAATAAATTTTCAGCTTAAAACATAATTTTGTAATACTACTCCTATGTCCTTATGATTAATTGGTATATTAATAAATAAAAACTGTCAATGTAGTATTATTTTAAAGATCATTAATTATCTAATGAATGGATTGAAATAAATTCTTTTTAAGAAAACTATTATATAAAATGGTGTATTATAGCCTTATGCATACTACTACGAAGTTCAATTTTTACGCATTCAGTTTGGCACAATCTTGGTGGGTGAAAAAGTGCATTAATTGGTAGGTGTCATAATCATTAGGTGAATTTCCTAAAAATGTTTATTTACTACCATTTATCTTGGATGGACGTATATATATAATTTGGTAGTTGAAAGCGAAAGTTCTAGATTTTAGATTTTATTTTTTATTTTTAGTGTTATCTTTAACTGTCTACCTACGGCAGAACTTGCATGATTGCCTCATGACCAAAATGAATTCGCCTAACTCGCAGCAGTTTGAGGGGAAAAAAACTTCGGCTTTTCAGCCTTTTTTCTGAAATAATATCTTGTCGGGTCGGATCAAGTCTGGAAGGGTATGAGATTTTTCACGACAAAGTTCAAGTTGTATAATTTTTTTTCACCCGTTCTGTTTTTTTACCCTTTTTTATATATGTATATATAATTCGGGCAGTTTTTTTTTTTTTTTTTTAATTTAGTTAAATAATTCATTTTCTTAGAGTATCTCCAGCGATCGGCATAAAAGAACAACATCAAATCACTATTTATTGTCTTTTATATTGTTTTGATACCTTTTACCCATCAATAGACATAAAAATGGAGAATCATTTTAATTTAATTTAAATCTAATTTATTTTAACTTAATTAAAGCATACTTAAAAGTAAATTAAAAATAATTAATTTGTTTTGGGTTATTCAAATAAGATTTCTGACAATATTTTCATCTGCATGTCAGTGTGATTCAATGTTGACATATCTGCGATTTTTTTTTCCCTATAAAATTAAAGAGATATGAACAAAATTACCCCGTCGATGGAGATATTGGCAGGGAAAAGAATATTACCTTTCTCTGATTTTTTTATTTATTTTGCTTATGATTCTTAAAATTGTGGCCCCTCTTTTATAGTTGATTTTTTTGTTACTGTTGCTCAAATTGAAAATATAGTTGTTGGTGAGGTGAAAGAGCCGTTGGAAAAGATTTCCTATCAAAATTTAATGCCCTTTGTTTGGGCATTACCTTTGATGCCAAAAATAACCATGTTTAGTGCCTCAAGCACATTTTGGCATTATTACAGTTAAGAAATATTATTGGGCATTTGGCTTTGATGCCCTTTGTTGAAGTTGTTCTTAAAACACCACTTTTGGTCCCTCTTATCATTAACTTTTTACAGAGTGGTCATTCTTATGTTTTTTTTCCCACTTTAGTCCCTACTATGAATTATTTGTTTTACTTTAGTCATTTTCAAGTGGTCCAAGGCGATTCCGATAACATGTGATATGCTCATGAGGGCAATTTTGTCATTTCAAGTAAACTAACATGGATATTTTCGTTTTTCTAATTATTTAAAAAAAAAACTAAATTTTCAAACTAGGCTTTCATTCCAATCGAACTTAATCGTACATTTCGTTCCAAACTAAAGTTTTTTCCTAAAATCTTTTTCAAACACCAAAATTGCTCACCAATTAAACAATATCTCAAATAGTCTCAATAGTGAACGGACTAAAATGCCCTAAAAAATATTCATATGCATGTCACGTGTTATCGGAACCACCTGATAAGGACTAAAGTGAAACACATAATTCATAGTAGGGACTAAAGTGAAACAAATAATTCATAGTAGGGACTAGAGTGGGAAAAAAAACATAAAAGGGACCACTCTGTAAAAAGTTAATGATAAGAGGGACCAAAAGTGGTATTTACCCGCAAATTTACCTATTTTTATCCAATAGTTTGTTTCTCTTTCTTTAATAAAACCTAGCTAAACTTTGTCTTTTCATTGTTTTGGTTACATTTTCCCCAATCTACTCTATCCATATTTAAAGAAAATAATCTTCTACATTTTTAAAATCAAATAATCTTCTTGGTTACTCAATTAATTACTTTTTTTTTTTTTTTTGTGAAAGTTACTCACTTAATTACTAGAATATAATTTTTCCTATACTTTGTTAGCCTATGAACATCATGGAAGAGAATGGGCTGACCTTGATTTCATTGAATGAATAATATTATTCATTAAAATTTTCACGAAACTCGCACACGAATGTAAATCTCTTGAAAAAAAGAGAGGGACTGAGAAGAAGAAAGTGTATAAGAAGGGGTTGGTTGGTGGCTAGTCAGGAAATCTGAAACTCAAGAGAGAAAAGGTTTCAGCAATGATGAAGCGTAAAATGAAAAATATCTTTTATCGATCTTAAAACATATTTATCCAAGGATTATTATGTAATTTAAAACATGTCAATTGATTTCAAATGTCCGATGTCACATCAATATAGGATATTCTTGCCAAACAATACTCTTAAAATTTCTTTTATTGATTTCTTTAGTGGTTGAAATGGAATATATCATGAATATCTAATCTCATTTTAGTAAAATCAAATAATTTTTTCTTTAATTTGAAGTGCTATCTCGAGTTTTAGACTTTTATGTAATAAAAAAACACATCTTCATAATTTTCTCCGAAATCATCTTGGGAAAAGAAAAAACGAGATAGCTTCTTCACCTAAGATTTAAAGCATTCATCAACTTGATCGAATAAACTATAGTTTGAGCTTGATTATATTTCCTTGACAAATTAAGCCTAAATATATAACACTAATTGATTCAGAAATACCGAAATCCGGTTTAAGTTTTTAATTAAACTCTATCTAGTAAGTTGAAATTTAATTATTTATGAAAATATGAAGCTAATTAATTACATATTGAATTTGATTCATGTTTGTTGGAATAAAATTTGTTTCTGATCGACTTGGTTTGTTATAAAATATATAATGTAGGCAATTTAGCTGTAGAGTGGTAGCACTAATTCTCCCTAAATTTCCTTGTCAAGTTGATGTATCGTGCCTCGCATGATCTCATCCATATTTGTCGTTTGAAAAGTCAATATGAAGTTCAATTTAACTGAACATCACTCGATTATTGAATGTTCTTAAATAAAGATAGTGAATTGAATAGTGATTTAATATTTGGATCATTTTCATTTACTTAATTAATGAGACATTACAATGTTGTCGTAACCTTATGATAATCACCAGCAAAATTGAGTTTTCAGGCTCAAGAGGTCAACTTCCACAATTCCATTAATGTGAATTTTTTTTAAATAGTGATTTAGTATTTGTAATTCTTTATACTTGAACAATTATACATGATAAATTTATTCTAAAAAAATAAAAAAATCATATTCATAATGCTAAGTTATAGTACCCAACTAATTTTTACGCCTATTGTTATGATATCGGACACTGTAGCTTGTACTAGACTCACTATGCGGAAAATTAAATTTCAATCTTCAAAACTAATCATGATAATTATTAATTTGGGTGATGGATGCATGGTGAATTAAACGCGTCGAAAATGGTTGCCCATGTGAGATTTCATCTGACATCTGACCAAACAAATTAAGCCTCCCTCACATAACAATTTTTATTTAAAATTTAAACTTATAACAACCATTAATGATTTGATCATTAATTTAAGAGCCATAAAATTATTATACACGTCAAATTGATTTAATTAATCATCGGAAATTGGAATGAGCCCATTTCTTGGTATTACGTAATATGTGTGGATGGTTTGGTTTACAAGGATGGATGCACCTAATAATAATTTATGACATCAAAATATTATGAGAATATGAAAAAAAAACAAGTACAACAGACGATGTAAAGGGAGAAATAATTGGATGTAATGTAAAATCACACTATTCTAAAATTAATATACCGAAGATTTTGAAAAAAATTAAGGAAAAGAAAAGAAATTGTAGCTAAGAAAGAAAGAATATTGAAAGGTGAATAGTGTATATGAAGCCAGCACATGATAAGAGAGAGTAAAGAGTCGGCAACATTAACATACAAAGCGCGCCCACCCCATATCTATAGAGGGGATGGAGAAAAGGACGACTTTGATGATTTCAGGTATTCTACGCCATATTCCCATTTACACACAACAAATCAACTCAACTATGTATATATAATAATAATATATAAAAGTACATATATATTATTATATATATATTCTCTCTCTACTTAAACCCCATTTTCTCCTTCCTACGCTAACTTGGCCAAGATTGCCATTTTATTTTATCACTTGCATATATTTTGTGCTATGTAGGAAAAATTAACATTCTTATTAAAATGTAATATTCTAAAAAGCTATAAGTAAAAATAAAATTAAGGAGGACTATTACAAGTAAAATAATGACAAGAATAGTTAAGACATACCATAATAAGGAGTAAGTTTTTGTTAGATTAACGAAATTATGTACAGTATATTTTTATTAACCACAGATTATGTATATATATTATTAAACAGTATTCTCTCAATTATATTAACTTGTGAAACTTTACTTTTTAAGTTTTTTCTTACCAAAGTAAAATAAAACAATATATAGAGTAAATGAATTTTAATATTATTACAATATATTTGAAAAATAACTCAAAATTCGTAAAATTTAATTTTTACAGACAAACTTGACGAAGTGAAGTCAAACACTCCTGCAAATTAATTCAACTTTGTGAGAAATTATAGTAATACTTATATTTTTTTCTTGTCTTTATTAAAAATCAATTACAGGTACATGATATGAGATTAACTTAATGTGATTTTGAATTGATTATGGAAATTATTTCAATTTAATCAATCACAACTATTCATTTCAATAATCTCAAAAAAAAAAAAAAAAAAAAAAAAAAAGAAAAGAAATGGTCCATACTCCATACCATTCTCATGTATGTATGTTGGTAGGTATATATAGAGATAGTACTACAATTTAATTTCATTTTTTCTCTCACTTTAATTCTCCTCACTTTCTCACCCCAAAAGTCTCTCTCGACTTAAATATCAATTTTGGCATCATCATCGATCAATAATTCTACCAGGCCATGGCTGCAGAGAAGGTATGAGCAATTTCATCTCCTAACTCTTAATTAATTAAGGCGATCGATAATTAATAATCCCTGTATATATGTTGTGTTCCTTTTTTCTAGTTGATTATTTTATATGGTTTGATTTTGGATTCTTTTGTGTTTTATATAATTTGCTTCTTCCATGAATTGGTAATTTATTTATAGTATAGTGTTAATTTGATGGAACGTACAGGTGACAATTATGGTACTAAAGGTTGATCTCCAGTGCCCCTGCTGCTACAAGAAGGTCAAGAAAATCCTCTGCAAATTTCCCCGTGAGCACCCTTATTCATATCAATTTCATTGTATAAATTGTAATACTAATTAACACCGTTTTTTTCATCTATTTATCAGACATATCAAATATCCTTAAAAAAATTATTTCCTGATTCTCTTTTACTTTTTTTTTTTTTTTTTTTATCATGTGGCTTCTGATCATGCACCGCACGAATGATTTTCAAATATTATTTGAACCATTTGGTCACACTTTATTTCTTCTTCTTTTTCATGAAACAGTTAAGACTTGTGGATTCACTTCTTGTGTTATTTAGTGGGTCAGAAAGAGTCGGGTTAGACTAGAATCTACCCAAAAAATTATATTATTATTATTTTTTTTTCTGGATGAATAGAAATAATAGTTAAATAAATGTGGAAGCTTGTTTTCCATCATGTCATAATCATACATTACAATAAAGTATATATAATTGAGTCACATCTTTAGGGATAAGAAACTAAGTTATTTTTTATATATATATTTGTGATTGTTAATTTTTGGGACAAGAGAAATTAGAGACCAAGTATATGATGAAAAGGGGAATACTGTCACAATCACTGTGGTGTGCTGCAGCCCAGAGAAAATTCGTGACAAATTGTGCTGTAAGGGCCGCAAAGTCATCAAGAGTATAGAAATCAAAGACACCCCCAAGCCCAAACAGCCCGAGAAAAAGAAAGAGCCCGAGAAAAAGAAAGAGCCCGAAAAGCCCAAACAACCTGAAAATCCCAAGGTGGTTGTAATTGATAAGCCCAAAGAGCCGGAAATGCCTAAGGTGGTTGTGGTTGAGAAGCCCAAAGAACCTCATGAAAAGCCTAAAGTTGAGAAGCCCAAGGAGCCCGAAAATCCCAAATCAAATAATCCACCTCCAGCAGAAAAGCCCAAGGAAGCTCCAAAACCCGATCCGCCCAATAACCCTGAACCAGTCCGGATTTATCCTGCACCAATGATGCCCGAACCAGTCCAGATTAATCCTGCACCAATGATGCCCGAACAAGTCCCCGTTCATGGTCATGGATACCCGCCGGCTTATCCGGTTCAGACTTGTTGTGGGTCATGTTATGAGGGTCGTGGTGGGGGCCCATGTTACCAGGGGTATGGGGTACCACCACCCCCAGAGCCACATTATGAAGGAGGGTATTATGGTTATGGGTATGGACATGAAAGAGCATGTCATGAGAGTAGATGTGATTACTACTCAAGTGAAGACAATCCTCAAGTTTGCTCCATCATGTAATATAATGGATCATGGTCATTCGCCATGTACATTGACAAATCAGTTTTCGGTATACATATATATGACCTTATTTCTTTTTTATGTAAAAAAATATACAGGGAAATAATTAAGGAGATAATATACATTATTATGTCGACCGGCAGATTGTTTGTAATTTGTATTAATAAAAGCGGTCGTCACATACACTAATCATTGATAATATTTGTACTATTTATATTCTACTTGTTTTAGTCCAAAAGGTTCTTTTCAGCTCTGTTAATATAAAATTCTTTTTTCCTCTGAAAGAATGCTACTTATAATCAATTTAACAGAAAAAAAAATGTTTTGTTTAGCTAGGGTAAAGGACATTTTGGTTAGATCACAAAGTTTACAATTAATTTACCATACTATCTAATTGGAGCATGATTTTTTTGTTACCATATGGTTAAGTGTTACAATATTTATTTACAGAATTCAAAAGGGGGGGACGAATGATAAGAGCTTAGGGCATCTCTAGTGATGTCCTCAGTCCAAGTCCAGCTTTCTCTCACTTAGTTCAGTTTCCCCTCAGATTCCAAGTCCAACTTTCCCTTTTCTTTTCATAAGTCATCTAAAATGATTCAATCTATCAATTCCAATTCTCATTTTCCCCACTCTCACTTAATAATAATAATAATAATTAAACAATAATAAATAAATAAGTAATAACAATAAGATATAATTTAAGATTGACATTAATAATAACAATAACAACCATTAGAAATTAAATAACAACCAATATTAAAAATTAATAATAACAATAACAATAACAATAACAATCAATATTTTTTTTTAAAAACACAACAATACAACAATTAAATAGTTGACGACCGTCAACTTCAAACCGACTTAGTTGAACATGTGTGGACAATATAAGGTCCAAATGTCGATCATATGTAATCGTATTTATTTTAGATGTCTAACTATTCACCCAAGTGTTTCACTATATAATTGTTAGGGTTATATCGTTTTTAAATTAAAGAATCATATGTAAGGTTCATTAAATTCTTTTAAGGTTTCGTTTTTATTAATTAAATTAAATTTGAGTTTCTAATAATTAACTTTTAAAAGAATTTTAAAATTAATACACAATAATACAACAATTAAAAATTTGATTGATGCTAAGTAATAAAACAAGGATAACTTGACAATTAAAACCAATTAATCATTGGCCGTGATTTACACTCCCATAAAATAATAAAATAATAGTAATAATATAATGTTGGTTAGACTTTTTCGTAATTTCAGAAAAATATTCACTTAAGAGCCTTTTCAAGTTTTAAATGTGCACTTTAATTGGATGCAAGCTAGCCTACAATACATATATTATTTCTGCATTATGAATTTGACTTTTGAACATTAATTAATTATGAAATACTTATCTCAAGAGTCAACCTAATTAGCCGCACATGCCCCCTCATTCAGCGCACAAGAAGTTGAATTTGGACAATCAATCATTTGATAATTCTACAATTATGTAACAAGATATATAATATATATATACTGCAACAAAAAGAATAAAAACTCGTACCTATAGATAGTTTGCTTTCCCACCCAAAAAACTATAAACAACTTAATTCCTCAGCTGTTAAGAATGATCATAAATGGTAAACTAGGTGGCCTGCACGTTCTATTACCGCTCAAGACTTGATGTCGGTTCGCAACTTCACTCATCAGTATATATAATGAATTGTGCTTTACTTACTTATTATTCCAAAGTTCAACCAATTAATATTTATTCATTCAAAAAAATGGGGAACTGTATTGGTATGGAATTTGCAAAATTTGATGATAATCACAAGAAAGTGAACACTGATAATGACCAAGAAGATTTGAAGTCTTCGAGAATGGTTGATGGAAAGACGACTGAGATTCGTTCTTTAATTGCTGAGCTAATACAGCAGCAAAAACTTCAAAATCCACACTTGGTTGAGAATTACAATGGACAAAGAATAAAAATTGTGCTGAGTAAGAAGCAATTGGAGCTTATAAAAACAAGTGCGGTGACGCTACAGTTGAAGAAGCGTGTTTTGCTTCAGTCGTTGGCAAGAACAAGTGGTTGTAACAAATGGAGGCCATCTTTATCTACAATTCCAGAATTGTAGTATTGTATCATGTAGATTTTTAAGTAGCCAATTTCCTAGAATTAGGATACATTAAAATGGTGCTGACCTATGAAATTTGAGAGGTGTTGTATAGGAAGATCATATCAGCTAATCAGCAGGCATTTATTTTGTAATAGAATTACTAACAAATACTTTATTGATCTATAGTTTGTTCATATACAGATTTGAAAAATCAGACATAATTTCCATTCAAACTCAATTCTTCTAACTTTGTTTCTGCATTTATACACTATATATAGAAAGGAATCATGAGTCACTCTCGGATGTAATAGTTTGTTTATTAGTGGTGTCCGTATACTCCTTAATCCCGGCCAGCTTTGTATCTTCAAGAGGCACTCGAGGACCTAATGAATTGATTATAAATATTAAAAAAATAAAGTAATACTATGTTATAAACCATAGTGAAGTAGAGAATTGCTAACCTTGTTGATGAGTTGCATGCGTTTCTTATCTTATCATCGGCCTTTATTGATGTCGAATTTTTCTCTCTTGTTGCCGCTTCTCTCTTCATTTTCTTCGATTCCACTTCCATGGCTCTTGTCAGTGTCTCAACCTTTTTCATAAGAAACTGAAAATGCAAAATGACTTGTTAGAAGTCACACACGCACACACAAAGCGAGAAAGAGAGAGTTGATCAGATACATACCTTAATTTCGTCATCTTTAGCATGCAAAGTAGTAGCTTTCAAGTCACACGACTTTCTCAAATTTACGACTTCTTTCTGAAGCCTATCATACAAATATCCTGATACCATATCGTCACTATCAACACTATTAGCCATTTCTTCACTGCTATACTTTTCTAGATCAACCAAGGTATTCTCGTTTATCTCCGCATTTTCTTTTTCACTGTTGTCAACAATTTTATTTTGAGAAGCCCACAAACTCTTTTGCAATAAACTATTATTTAGCTTTGTTTCCGCAGAATCACATGAATCTTGGTTAGGCATCGAGCTTTTGGTAATGGTGGATCCCCTAGGTTGCGATGAAGACCTCTTTTTTGCTCTGGCAGTACTTGACAGGGCACAGAATAAGTTATTTCCCTTTTCAACTTTTGGGGATCCATTAATTTTCATAGAGAAACTAGTTACATGCTTTAACCCTTCTTCAAGTGTCTTCAGCCTCAACTTTAACTTCTCCTAAACCAAAATGATTTTACAATCTTTAATTTACCATGTCAAATAATTAACAAGTATAATAGTCTATTGAGAAATTCACGAGGTTTAGAGTGTAACCTTGACTTGTGCTTCTGCCTTGGCCGCTCTATCCGAGATGGCTAGTTTGTCTTTTAACTTGTGCATCTCTGCCTATATCATAAAGACTTGTAATTAAGAGGGAAAGCGGAAAAAATACAGATTCATAGTACGTTCGTACGTACGTACTTGGATCGGACGTGTTTTAGTACCTGCAATATCCTTCTCTCTTCTAACCATTGCTTGACGGGCATAACTTTGTCCTTGTCATCCTTCCACTCATTAGCCACGACAGTAGCTACTCGGTTTGCTGAAACCTTCACTCTTGCTAGTTCCCTTTCAAGTGTTCTTTTCTCCTCCTACAAAATTTGAAGATAACTAAGGTCAGTTAAAATGTGATTTTCGAGGGACTCTGAATGATGACTTGAGCAGGAGATTTTACGTTTAATTCAGAAATCCGTCGCTTGTAGTCACGTATAGTATTGGCTGCTGCTCCACCAGCAAGTATAGCCTCCTCAAGTTCCATAATGGTTTGACAAAGCCTTTCAACTTGTAAAACTTTCTGCCTATTTGTCTTATCGAGTATTTTGTTTTCCTCCTGTGCATGTAATACTCGTTTAAATTAGTGTATAATTAGTTGATTTTAGCCTCATAAAAATATTAGTATTTAAAATATTACTTGGCATATCTCAATCTGTCTCCTAAGCTCAAAGTTTTGATTCTGAATTTCCTCTACTATCAATGCTCTTTCTAAAGCACTTGTCAAAATTCTTTCTGCTTCAAGCAATGCTGCTTCTTTGGATTTTGAGAGGCGTTCCATAGCCCTTTTATCTTCCTGTAATGCTGCAATCTAAAATGCAGCAAGACAAATTCTAAAAGTATTAATTAATACTTTTGGGATCGATCAGCATAAAAAATTAAGAGGACAGCATCCTTTATTTATTAAAGCAAGAAACGGTGTTTGACTACCTCATTCTTACGCATCTTAAGTTCAGCTTCTAGAGGAGCAATGACTAATTCAATGGGGACAGAATCATCGTCCTTTTGATTGGCATAGACCCTTCTAAGTGTGGCTTCGGCTGCATATTGTGCAACCAATGCTTCCCTTTTATCATCCATGAGTTTCTTTATGTCAAGATTCTGCATCAGTCGCACTAAAAAAACTTAATAAACCATATATAACTAGAAATAGTAATGTCAATGAATGTATATTTCATACCTTTAGTTGTAGATTATTTTCATTGGCTCTTAGCTTCTCGTCTAACCTTGTAACTTGATTTTGAAGCTGGAAAACATAAATTGCAGAATGAATGAATATATAGTTTTTTGATCATAAAGAAGGAAACATTTTAGAAGGTACCTCTTCCACAGCCTTATCTTTCAGGACTTCAGTGGCTCTCAATCCTCTGATTTCATTTTGAGCCTTCCCAAGTTCCCTCTCCTTTTCTGAAATGACATTAAGATCAAAAGAAAAAACTAGTGGATCATTACATTACACGATATATATATATATATATATATATATATATATATATATATATATATATATATATATAATTGATTCTTGATCATAAAACATGGAAACACATGCAAAGAAGAGAATTAAATTAAAGGTGATATATATATATGCCTTTGAGTTGATTCTGCAGTCGGTTGAGCTCTAAGGAAACGGGGTCGGGATGATAAACAAGAGAAACTTCTTCTTCACAATATTCTTCCATTCCAGTTCCAGTTCCAGTTCCAGCTATTGCTATTTTCTTGGTCATTCTTTTTTTCTCTGCTTCATTCAATTATTCTGCTATTTCAACAAATGGCAGGGGTTTATGTACTAGTACTAATCATAAAGGGCCGGGAGTTGTTGACTTGTGGGTTTATAATATATATATATATAGTATGAGATACAAAAAACCAAAATACTTCACTAATTAAATTAACTAGTCCTACTCTCACAATTAGAGAGTCCAAGTTCTTAAGCTATTTTGAAGCGAACTCTTGAAAGTAACAAACCACAAGCCGCCCCAGCCGGCTCCTTTTCAAAGTTAACCGTTTACATTTTCAACTAACACACACACACATGGTAAAAAAACATAATTTTCCTAATTATATTAATTTTAAACTCTTTTCTAGAACTTGAATAACAAGATTGCATGTACTATTAGTACCATTTTCATATTGGTTTGAGCTTACTTACCAGTTGAGATAAAACTTAAATTATTTCCATGTAAACTTGGGAAAAAATATGGTCATCTTAAAAATGATTATAAAGGATAAGAATGAGAAACTAAATAGGTTGATAATGATCTGCAAAATGTTGATAAGTACTTGATAGAAAGCAACTGTTTAATTAGGACTAAATTAATTAATTAATTAATTGCTTAAGAGTTAAACCATCCTAAACTATTACTTAATCACAGTTAGTGGGAAGCCATTCAATTTAAATTTAGACCAAATTAAATCAAAACATTAATTATATTGTACCAACTCGATGGTAAATATTCAAAAGGGTATTGGATGAAGTGGCTTGAAAGTATAAGCAAAATTTAAGGTAAAAAAATACTAAGAAAGTGAACTTTATTTTGCTTGGAAGGATATTTGGAAAAGACGAAATTGATAATATTAAAGGTTGATGACGCTTGCTTGCCATATGGCAATTTTATACAAATGAAAAAGACTATCTTTACCAACACCAGAGTATTAAAAGAATCTGGAGGAAATATACAATAAACCCAATTAATGTTCAATATATTATATTATATATACTAATGAATTATCTTATAAGATTCTTCATAAATTTTTTGGGGGAAGTTACACTAACTAGCTTTTAGAAAGTGACTTGAAGTGGTTTCAGCCCGATAATGAGCTGTTTACATAACGCGTGGTTGCATAAGGTGGTCAAAAGGGAAATTTATTTAGGGCCCATTTGGATGGGTGGATTTGAAATGAAGAGGGATTTCAAATGAATGAATTTGAAATTCTAATGATTTGAAATCCATTCATTTGCAATCTCTTGTTTGGATAAAATTTTTTACAAAGGATTTCAAATCCATTCATTTGAAATCCATTGTTTGGTATATATCATTTGTGTTATTCGAAATTCTCAATCATGCCTTATAATTTGCTCTATCAATTAATTCTTGTTGTTGATATCGGGATAAAATCACATAAATCGATTTGGGGCAAAATTATAATTTTTGAAAATTGAGGGACCAAAAGTGCAAATTCGGATTTCAGAAAATTTGGGGCCGAATTGAAATTCTTAATTTTTTGAAAATTTTGGACTGGATTGGAACTCAGGGTTTTTGGGAAATCTGGGGTCAAATGACAAATTTTGAAAATTAAGGGACTAAAAGTGCAAATTTGGATTTTTTTAAAATCAGGTGCCAAATTGAAAATTTTAATCTTCTGAAAATTATGGACTGAATTGCAGTTCTTATTTTTTCGAAAATATGGAGTCAAATTGCAATTTTTTAAAATTAAGGGACCAAAAGTGAAATTTTGGATTTCTGAAAATCAGGGGCCGAAATGAAAATTTAAATCTTCCGAGATAAACTGAATTGTAATTCTGGGGTTTTCAAATATTTAGGGTCAAATTGTAATTTCTAAAAATTGAGGGACCAAAAGTGTAAATTTGGATTTCTAAAAATCTGGGGCCAAATTGAATTTTTTTAATTTTATGAGAATTCTGAAGTGAAACGCAATTCTTGTTTTTAAAAAATCTGGGGTCAAATTGTAATTTCCAAAATTTGAGGGACCAAAAGTGCAAATTTAAGTTTCTGAAAATCAGGGGCCGAATTGAAAATTTATTTTGCTTAAAATACTGGACTGAATTGCAATTCTTGATTTTTCAAAAATCTAGTGTAAAAATTGCAATATTCAAAAATTGAGGGACCAAAAGTGCAAATTTTGTTCCTGAAAATCCGGGTTCGAATTTTGAATTTATTAAATTCTGGACTGAACTGTAATTTTGGATTCTTCAAAAATCTGGGGTCAAAATTGCAATTTTTGAAAATATAGGGACCAAAAGTGCAATTCGAATTTCTAAAAATAGTAGCCGAATTGCAAATTTTAATTTTTTTGAAAATTCTAGACTGAATTGCATTCTAGGTTTTTTTAAAATTTGGGATCAAATTGCAATTTTTAAAAATATGCAATGTGAATTTTTTTTAAGTGGATTTCAAATGACTAGTTTTAGGAGGAATTTCAAATCCACTTAAAATTGGGTTGAAATCCATTGGACTAAAATCCAGGATTTCAAATGAATGGATTTAATTTTGTATCCAAATAGCACGATGGATTTGACAAGGGATTTCAAATCCACCCAACTCAAATCCATCAATCCAAATGGGTCCTTAGCGTTTTTTTGTTATATGGGTATGTCTTGTCATTTTGACAATACATACTTGTTATGGTTGAACTATAAAATTAGCGGTGGATTGGGTACAATTTAATGACCATAGTCACGTTAATATTAGCTAATTATTTAATTGGAACATACGGGAAAAAAAAAAGGGATAATACAATGTTAGAACTTGGAAGATTGATTTTGCTTCAAGAATGTATTGGGACTATAAGGTAAGGACCTGACAATGTTATTAACCTAATAATCAAAATTGATGTTAGGACTTAGGATGAAGATGTATTCGAGTCACTCACGTATTAGTACAAGCAACAAAAGTAATTATAAGTCACAAAAGTAATAATGGATGATTAATTTAATGGAAGAACTATTTTTTACAAATTGGTGAATTCAATAAATTTTTAATGTGAGAAGCTATCATGCATATATATAATATGTCCAAAAATCTAAAAAATAATTAAATCAAAGTTAAGACATGCATGAATACCTCTGAAATTCAAATTATGTAAGCAAAGGTTTTACTTCTCATTAATTGTCTCTTGAAATTAAGCATCCAATAAACTTAAGAAAAGAAAGAATGAAAGATTAGTGAAAGTCGGTTTGGTGGAAAGAAAAAGTAAATAGTGTATGATTTAGAAGCTGAAAATTAATTTATATGTTTAGTGGAATTTAAAGGTGTCTAACAGCTCGAAAGTCTTGAAAATAATAATTCTCATAATTTACAAATTGTCCTCTCTGTGAAATCAACTGCCTGGTTCAGTGTTGTAAAGCTTGTAGAATATATATTCTTTAAAAAGTATTTCACCTAATTTATATATGAACGTGAAGTTGGTAGGAAATCTTTTTGGATTTGTTCTATGATAATTTACAAGAAAAATATCCCGGTCATAACACAATTTAACTTAAACACTTATTTTGTGAATAACATTGCAACAAAATTTGTATCTGCTAGCACTAATTCTGAGGCCACTTCCGAATAATATTGTCATAATTATGAAAAGAAATTATAAATGTCAATCATACTATTTAATGTTATATATTTTTATATCATTAATGTCTTAATGTCAATTGTAATTATAATAGTGACACTAAATATTTAATCACATACCTATATAAACGACGTATTAATAATGACACTATAGTATATGTATAACGATATTTTTTCAACATATGACTTGTAGCAACATGACTAAAAGTTAAAATATCAGTATCATAATTAAAAGTATTGTTTACATTTATTTATAATATGTGACAGTTTTTAAAATTATGACTTTTGTAACATTTTCTTACTAAAGCTAATAATTTTGATGTTACTAATGACATTTTATGTGTAATTTACATAAACGGTCAAGTCAAGTTTCACTAAGCCATTATTAGACTTGAGATTCTTTTAGACCTAACAAATAAATTGTAAAACACTAGAAAAATATCTATAGAAAAAATTATGAATTACATAATAGCCTCATAAACAATACGGGAATGAATATAAATTTTCTGATTGGGCTTATGTACTGGACGTGTGTTGGGCTGAGTAACTAGACTTATTTATGAACAGTCTTTCCTAGTTGTACAAATTCTAACCAATCCAATCCAATCCAACCGACCAAAAACATATTTTATACTCATATAATCAAAATGTAAGAAGAATAGATCGAAGAAGTTATACCTTACCCAAGTCCAGGTTTCAATCTGGTAGAATCTTAAGAGGTCCTAACTCCTCCTCCTAACCTGTACAATTGCAATGATGATAACCTAGTTGAGGTGGTAAAGCACATCCACAATTCCACATACAAGCAAGGCTTCATTTCTGCTCAAATAAGTCTCTTTTTTCAATTCATACAGAGAAAGAGTTGATTGAATCTCAAGATTCGAATAAATAAAGTTTAACAAAGAAGATTATTTTTTGCTCTTTCTCCTTTCTCATATAAAAAAGGCCTAGCCTTGGAAAAATGCATAATTACAATATCAAGAAACCATGGAATTCTATGCCAAGCTATTACAGCACAAATACTTCTTTGCAGCAGCAATTGCTGTATCATCTAGCCTGGCACTTTTTATGACCTTATTAATGCCTCACCTCACCAGCATCCTCTCGTATTTCTGGCCTCTTTTTCTCTCCACTGCTTTGGTTTTGCTGGCTATAATCGTCATAGGCCAAATGTCACCTATACCTCTCGAATTATCTGGCGGCAGAGTCGGTCAATCGTTCTTGGATTATGTAGCAGGACATCCAGAGCCGCTGGAGAATCGCTAGCTAACAAAGAACCAAATCTCAAAGACTTTGGTAATTCCAAATTCAACCATGTAAAGTCAACTTAATTTAATATCTATCTGCATTGCATATCTAATAGTAGAACATTTAAGAATTTTACAAAGTGTTAAACTAAACCTTTCTTTTGCTATATTCTCATCATATACTATTTAAATTTTAAACGAGCTAATTTTGGGTGTCTAGGCTTCTAATTCTTAAACTAAAATCATTCTGAAATCTTATCTTTCGTATAAAACTACTGTAGAATAATCATAAATTTAAATATAATATAAGCTGATCAATTGAGAGAACGAAAAGGAAAAGCTAAGAGCCTTAACTTAATTACTCCCTAAGTACTGGATGACTCGGAATTCACCAGATCAGCTTTTGTAAGCGTTCCTGAGTGATCAACATCACAACTTTTAAACCCTTCCATCACCATTGCAATATCTTCCTCACTAATCTTCCCCAGCTCTTTGAGTTTAAACACAATGAATTCTGCAGCGCTGAATGAAGATATCGAGAAAATTACATGAGTCTTATCCATAAGCCAAACTAAAGCAAGAGGTTTTATAGGTGAAGACCATATAGTTAAACGTACCTCACAACTTTATCATCATCAAGATCTGCTGTCTCTAGATCTGAAGAAGTCAACTTCCTAGTAAGAACCCAATTCAACAATGGTTTTCTCCGTCTTTCAGTATATAATTCAGCTAGTGAATAAAAGAACTGAGCCAGACAAATAGTGCTCATCAATATCCAAAAAGCAGCAAATATACGACCACCAGAAGTTGAAAAGCTCTTGTCCCCATACCCGAGGGTAGTGATAGTGGCACATACACAATACAAGGCATCAAAAAAATCCAACCCCTCTTTCTGATACAGAAAAAATATCCCCACAATCACGAGCAACACAAGCAAAACTAGAGCCGTAAGAAATTTGTACTTGGCTCTCTTGGTTTCAACTTCCCTAAGTATTTCAACATGACTATATTTTTCGCGCATGTGTATGGCCTTAAACAAAAGGATTTCCTGCTTTTCCACAATATAGTCTGCTGCTTTGCTCAGCAGAAACCCAACAAGCGCCATTCCAACAAACACGAAAACGCAAGCAAGGAGTTTGGACATAACGCTGTCTGGAACGAGATCCCCATATCCAACGGTTGTCATTGTAACAACACAGAAATAGATTGCATCAAGAATTGCATTAGTCTTGTTTCCCTTGATTTGATTTCGCAAGAGAAAGAAGCTAAAAGCTCCAACAACTAGGTAAGCTGTCAAGAACATAAGTACCTTCTTGAAATCGAGTTTATCTGCAAACACGGAGTTTGGGTGCTGAAGGTATTCAGCATAGTGCTGCTGTGTATGAGAAATATCCTCTGCAGGAACACTCTTGGAACGGCGATATTTTCTTTTCTTTAAGGAATTTTTACGAGCAGATTGATGCGATGTATCCACAACTCCTTCTAGTAGTGGATTTTCTACATCACTATTACCCATTGGCACCTCCTAGTGTTGCTAAATTAAGAAATTTTCTGCAATATAAAAGTTCAATGAGATCGCTTGATAACCATGCTTAGTTTTGGTATTAAACACACTTCACAAAATACAATAATTTAAATCCAGGCAATCAGTTAGAGAATCCACTACTTCAAAATATGGAATCAAATCCCTTGAAAAGCTTCAAAGTCACAGCATAAAACATAATATATTGAGATTCTTTCATACTCTAGATCTATGTCTGGACAAGGCATAATAAGATGCCCTCAAACCAAAAGAGATGAGAAAAAATCTGCTTTTTTATTCTCATATTCACATTCCCTCAACTGCATTTAGTAATGCATTCTTAATACTCTATTTGATAAGCAATTGATTCAATTATTTCTCCTTTCTATCAATTTTCCCCTGCACATTAAGACATTATCTAGGGCAGCTCCCATACATTTAATTAACACGTAGATCTGCAATCATGAAAATGGAATTGCTTATAATCCAAAGAAATAAGGGGAAAAAAAAGGAGGTGTGGGTTAATTGAGAATCTAATGAAACTGAATTGCATTGTTTAATAACATCAAAGACCCCAAAAAAAAAAGGCAGGACAAACACGAAAGAGCATCATAATTGTAAATAAAATTCAAAATACTGCTTGGGAATCTCCATACCTTAAGAAACTGGAAATTTGATGTTTTTAATGAGGGATTTTCCATAACAGAGGATCACGAGCAATAGTTTTGAATTTACGTACATGAAAGGAACAAAGGAGTGAGAAAATGAAAGAACGGACGGTACCTCCGAAAATAAAAATTTTAAAAAGACAGGACAAACATGAATTTATGCGTTCTTGAGTTCTAAGGAATTAAGTGCTTATTAAATTGTGCTTCTGATAATTACTATATCTTAAAATCATGTGGACATATGAAGTGCATGTGGCAGATTTCGATTGCTTTCTTCCTTGACAAAAAAGTGTTCAAGAGACTTTCTGGGCTCCTTTGAACCCCTGTTTATTCAGAGTATCTTAGAAAGATGTTTTGTTGATTAATTTCTAAATTGTTTGTCTAATTGGTATACATAAATATAGTGATGATTTTGCAATAAATATATTTGACTAATGTTTCAGTAAAAGAATTTTAATGTTATATCAATAATTGTGGCACGGAGAATGGATTGATACAGCATACTTATATTTTAGTTTTAAAAGAGTAGCACTTATTCTCCTTTTATTTAAAAATCAAAAGAAAAAGAAAAAGAGAAGCTCTTGTTGTTCTTGGTATTCTTTGTGGTGTTTTCGGTAGCTTAAATTATTTTTCTTCTTTTCTATTCCTAAGTATTTATGGTGGTGTTTGCAAAATTAGCTTATAAATCAACTTTTCTAATCAAAGTAAAAATAATCAAAGTAATCAAAGTAAAAATTGCAGGAACAGACCTTTTTCATTTTTCTTTTATATAGAAACATGGAATTGGATTTTTAAATATACTATTTACATGTTTTAATACTATTCGAGTTACTACAGCTAGTAAACATACTGTTTTATTATTGGAAACTAAAAACAGTCGTTAAAAGATAATATGTTGATAATCATTGAACGTATGTGAATTTGTTTATAATGTATCTTCATTGAAGATGTATATAGAAGTTTTTCATCAAAACGAAATCTAAGCATAAAAAACGATGCGACTATAAGATTTATAAAATAACGAGAACGACGGGAGTGTGTTGACGGACTCAAACAAAGTTGTTTCAAGTGGTCGGCTAAAAGTTAACAAGGGACATAGAGATTTAAGCATAGGCTTAGAAAGTGTACACTCACTATGCATAACGGAATCGGTGGCAATGAGGAGAGAATGAATTACTATGCAAATGGAAAATGAGATTTGGGAATATAATATATTTTTAATTGATTAAAAGAGAGTGGTTAACGTAATTAAAAAGGTAGGTTGTTGTAGAGGCTAACTCAAACTCAATTAATAAGGACAATAGAATTTTAATACGAAAACTTTGAGTGTCAATCAAACTCGAAGAAGGGGCAAAATCTTGTGCGGAGATCCTACCTAAAATGGCCATACCCACACTAATTTTGTGAATGGAACTTCCACCTCAAGAGTTGTAAGAAGTTGAAGATTTTGTTCTTGTTGAAAATCAAAAATGATTTTTTTTTTCTTTTTCATAATTTAGCCTTTAAATTCAAGTATAACATATTAACATAAATATTTTAGTTTGTATACCTTGTCCGTCACCTGAATAAAATAAAAGGCTTGATATCTAAACAATCGAAAAATTATATGAAAAAATAGATTTATCTAGGGAAAAGAATCATAAAACGTACTTCGTATTATTACTATAAAACCTATATGAAATGTGATTAAATAAACCCAGCCCATTTAAGCCCCAAAACACAAACCGTATGCTCATTTTCCAATTTTCCACACGCACTCTCTCAAACAAAGAGGGCTGATTCCAAAATAAATTGCAGAAACGAAGCTTATTTGTATACACGGGTACGCCATTTCCTAACCTTGAACTAATTCCGACACTCATTTCTTTCAATTTTGGGAGTAGTTTGAACCTATATTTCATTTTTCTGCAGATAAATATATTTAAAGAATGTTGATTGCTTCAACGGATTGAAAATTTACAGTGAAACTTAGTTTAATCGTATATTGGAAGCTTAATTTTGAGGTTTATGTAGTGCTGTTTTCAACAAGCTTGTTAAACTGATTTTGACGGGACATTGCTTAAAAAGCTACCTCTTTACATATATAGTTATTTGATAATTTATTATTCTGTTCTTTTTTCCCCAGGGATTGTCTACTTACTAGCACAAATGCTTTAAATCTCTAGTTGGTTGAGTACTTGAGTTACTTCCTGTTAGATGATAAGGCTTTATGAATGATATGATTGAATGATGGTGCCAGCTCAGTTGAAGACTATGTGGATGAAAAGACAGCAGTGCCCATGTGGAGATTGGAAATGCTTTGTTACATATGAGGGAGGGGCCAATGATACGGATGTGGGATCACAATCGGTAAAAAATGATTCAGGGACATTAGAAACTATGGTTGCCCCTTACGTGGGGATGGTGTTTAAGAACGATGATGAAGCGTTTGATTATTATGGAAACTTTGCTAGAAAAAATGGATTTTCTGTTAGGAAAGAGAGGTCAAGGTTGAGTCCTCAATTGGGTGTTTATAAGAGAGATTTTGTTTGTTATAGGTCGGGCTTTGCACCTGCAAGGAAGAAGCAAATGGGAGAGAATCAAAGGGACAGGAAATCTGTTAGGTGTGGATGTGATGCAAAAATGTACTTGTCCAAGGAGGTTGTAGATGGGGTTTCTCAATGGTTTGTCGTGCAGTTTAGTAATGTGCACAATCACGAGCTGCTCGAGGATGACCAAGTACGCCTTCTACCAGCTTATCGTAAAATTCGTGAGGCAGATCAAGAACGCATTCTCCTGCTTTCAAAAGCTGGTTTTCCTATACATCGTATAGTTAAGGTGCTTGAGCTGGAAAGGGGAATTCAAGGTGAGCAACTCTCATTTTTGGAAAGAGATGTCAGAAATTTCATTCAAAATCGCAAGAAAACCGTTGAAGAAAACGATGCTTTACTGACCGATAAAAGAGAACATGACACGATGGATCTTGTCGAGGCTTGCAGAGCAAATAAAGAGGCCGATCCATACTTTCTTTATGATGTTACTGTCGATGAAAATGATAAAGTTGAGAATATTGCTTGGTCTTTTGGAGATTCTGTACATGCATATGATATGTTTGGTGATGTTGTGTACTTTGACTCGACATATCGTTCAATGACTTATGGTATGATTTTCGGAGCGTGGCTTGGCATTGACAACAATGGAAAGATTCTCCTTTTCGGTTGTGCTTTATTGCAGGATGAAACCTCCCGATCATTTGCCTGGGCTTTACAGGTTTCATTAAATATCTTTAGCTTCATTCTTATTCTATGTATAAAATTTGTTTGCTTATTTTGTTCGATGCTGATGTAGGCTTTTCTCCGGTTTATGAAAGGAAGATACCCGCAAACAATTATAACTGATATTGACCCAAATCTCAGGGAAGCCATAAGAAGTGAATCGCCAAATACTAAGCATGTTAATTCATTATACAGTATCCTTTCCAGAATATCCAGCTGGTTTTCTCTTCCACTTGGCCCAAGATTCCCTGAGTTTAAATACGAGTTTGAAGAGTTGTGTCATTTAGAAAGTATCGACGAATTTGACTTTCGGTGGAATCACATGGTAACCCAATTTGGACTTAATGCGGATAAACACATTGATTTACTATTTACCCTTCGTGTTTGTTGGGCTTTACCTTACACCAAGGGTTGCTTTCTTGCTCAAATGGATTCTTCATCATATTGGAAATCTGTAGATATATTTTTTCAAGGACTTTTCCATGCTCAGACCTGTTTGCGTGGCTTTTTTGAGCAGGTATAGTTATCGTGTCAGAAGCAGTACTTCTAATTATCCATTTAAAGAAAATTTGACCAACTTTATTCTTTGCCTTTTATATAATATATGTATTAATATCATTATTCTTTTGATTTTGTAGATAGGGATTTCATCGAATTATAAAATTCAGTCACATGAAGAGGCACAATATATGCATCTAAAAACCTGCTTACCTATTGAAGAGCATGCCCGTAATATTCTTACCCCTTTTGCATTCAATCTATTACAACAAGAAATGGTTTTAGCAATGCAGTATGCTGCATCAGAGATGACTAATGGTTCATATCTTGTACGCCATTTTAAGAAGGTTGATGGAGAGCGTCTTGTAATATGGATACCAGAAGAGGAACAAATTCACTGTTCTTGCAAGGAATTTGAGTCGACGGGAACTTTGTGCAGGCATGCTCTTCGTGTAATGTTGTTCAAGAACTATTTTCAACTTCCAGACAAGTATTTTATGAATAGGTGGCGTCAAGAAAGCTCACTTTTGGGTTACAATGGACAAAGTAATAACAAAGACGAATGGTATCAAGAATTCAATTCTTTGACTGGGACGTTATTTTCTGAAGCAGTTCTGACTAAAGAGCGATCTGATTTTGTCCATAGAGAACTTACAAATGAAATTACAAGACTTATAACTCAAGTGAGAGATATGCCACCTGCTGATGAGATTCTGGATGTTACGCTTTCACCCGCTAATGTATTGTGAGAACTATGTGTGTAAAATGGCAGCAGTTATATGCACCAGGAGATCTTTTGAGATTCGAATTGGAAGCTTCCGATGGAAGACTGCAGAAGGGCTAACAATGTGGATTATTTTTAAGGTCAGTGTACTATGAAGATGTGTGACTGAAGAAGAGCTCTGGGCGAGGTGATGTCGTGTACATACCGGGGGACTAGTTTATGTAGATGAGGATGTAGGATATCAAAATTTTGTTATATTGAACATGTTTACTGATTTCATTCCTTAATTGGAGTTGCATTGTCCTCCAATAAATGTGTGTTTTCAGTTATTAGCTTATATTAGACCCATTCGTATGTGGAATTATTAGATTAGTCTTTCACTTGTTATGCTTCTCCCAAATGCATTGACAAATCTATTTCCTATATTGTGTCTTTTGAACGGTGATGTAATGGACATCAAAAAGCCTTTCTTGCAATGGTTAAGCTTTTCTAATGAAACTATAACTTCAGCTTTGCAGATACACTCTTCTGGGCGGCTGAAGTTGTAAAGTTTATCGCCAATCTCTCCTAAGATTTAAGAAGGGCAGAGAACCTTCTGAATCCCTCTCCTTCAACTGTGATTCAAGTTGCCGGTGAGCACTAAACACGATTCACTCCTTTTGAACTTCTAAACTAGCACCCGAATTATTAATATTATAATCAGGAGATAATTCTTTTAAGAACATGGATTAAAGTTACAATTACTAACATAACCACTTCTACATAGTCTGCCGTCCCTGTTTATAAGCTAAAATTCCGGCAATCTGAAATTGCAAATGTTGTTTTGTGTTAATTATTATATCTCAAACTTAATATTAACTCCCCACTAAAACGAGGTTTATTGTCCTAGATGGAGTAACAAACGAATCTGTTTTGTGTTAATTTAATTTTAATGCAGCAATAACTGTTTTGTTTTGTGCCCACAAGTCAACAGAAACCAAAGTAATCCATGTTTGGATTTGTTAATTGACACATCATATAATTAAGATGGCAATATAATACAGTACGAAAGATAGAATTATGGACTTAATTAATTCAAACAAAGATTAATTAGCTTGGTATGGAGTACCTAATAATAATAATTATTACTTAGTTATAATCATAAGAAAAATCAGACAATCCAACCATAGCCGTCACCACTTGAGAAACAATAAAAAAGCCACCTCCAAGAATTACTAGGACAAGAACAGCGGAGATTGGATTCTTCAACAACTCAAATATTGGCTCCAACAAAATAGCAAGTGCACCAGTACTCACTGTCAATGCGTACAGAGCGTATCTCCTCATGTTGTCCCAAAACTCTTCCACCAATGGGCCTTCAGGCCCAAAAGCCATTGCTTTACTGTGATCATCGAAACCCATCAAGAAAAGTGCGACTCCTAAAGACATAGCCCCAAGTACCACTTTTCTTGAATGCCCATTTGAGAATCTTTCATCTTCCAACAACAAGTGCTTGTTGATACGGGTTGAATTTCTTGTGGTTTTTGAATTGACAGAATTTGATGAAGAGGGATGATGATTAATTGGATTGGACTTGGCTTTGATAATTGGGATGATTTGCGGGAGATTTATGGCTGGATTTGTGGGTCTGAAGTGAAGCTGCAGAAGCCTTAGGGTGTTCATCTTTTCTTGCAGTTTTGAGGAGCTTAGAACATGATTCTTGAGTATGGTGGTATGAGTGGTACTGGTGAGTAAGTAGAGATATTTCATTTTGTTGCCTTATCCGAAGATAAACTGGGCCTGTAGTGCTTCTTAGTGGACATTATTGTGATGGGCCTTGACCTTATTCTTCCGAGTGGCCCAATGAACTCAACTAATTACTTGTCCCACATCGAGAGCTTTACAAAGTTATTATTTATACTTATGATAACTGTCAGATGGCCGAAAGGGTGAAACGGGAACAACCTACACATCCGGTTAAGGCTACCCATTTCGGTGGATCTATTACCCAATTTTTTTGTTTTTTTATTAACAAATCCTGTTTTTAATTTATGTAGTAAAATCCAAGCGCTTAACTATTACTACAATGTTTTTCAATTTTTTAAATAATTTATTCTTTCCTAATTTTTTGTTATTTAAAACGAATAATATTCTCGATTTTTATATATACTTTAGTTACAAACTTCAAAGTTGAGAGTAGGGCTGAAAATCAAATCAAGCTACTCGATACTCGGCTCGAGCTCGTTCGATAAAAGCTCGTTTGAGCTCGGTTCGTCAAATAAATCAAACAAGCTTGAACAAGATTTTTCGTTCAATAACTTTTGAAGCTCGGCTCGAGCTCGACTCGATAAGCTAAAAATTGAAAAAATACATGTAAAATACCAAGCTACTCAGATACTCGGCTCGAGTTTGTTCGATAAAAGCTCGTTTGAGCTCGGTTCGTTAAGAAATCAAACCAAGCTCAAACACAAAATTTCAAGCTCGATAAAATTCAAACCAAGCTTGAACAATGTGTCGTTCGATACTACTCGACTCGTTTACACCCCTAGTTGAGAGGCCTTAAGAATAGCTCATAATAATAGTTAGATTCTTACTGATGTGAATCTTCTTTTTAGTTTATTATTAATATTTTCTCCTTGTTGGCTTCAGCTTCCAATCCTCGGCCGGAAGTTCCGCCACAACCAAGTTCATCCAAAGGTGCTGATGCACTTAAGTTTAAGAAACATATGATAATCAGTTTCAATGAGGCGAGTGGTAGTGGTACCAAGAGAAATCAGAAAGAACTAATTTGGGGATTGTTGGTAATTTTAGGACTTCTTTTTTTATTATTAATTAATGTTGCAGTTAATTGAGTAGTGGCAACATGGCCATGTCCTCTGCACTGTTAAACTTTTGGTTGTGTGAATGTGAGCTTATTATATAAATGTAAACAATTATGTAATTGTTGGACGTTCATGAAAATGAAGTTATAGTTGAATATAGTTAATCAAGATAAATGAAAATGAGCCAAATACCTATACCACACAATTACTCCAAATGTTAGTTAGTATCTTATAATTCGAGGACTCAAAATGACATACATATTATAGATAGAAAGTATTTGTAATTATATGTAAGCCAAGGTGAATGGACTCAAATCGCTCAACAGTAAGATCTATCTCCTGCGATTATCATTGAACTCTGTTACAACAAGTTTCGAGAAACTATCAAGAAAATTACGAATTAACCTACAAAAATGTATTGTTTTCCCTTGCCAAATAATCACCCGCTACCTAGCTATCCCCTTGTTCACGAGCATGTCATACACCCTGTCAATTGTGTTTGGCTCAATTTGGAACAAGGAATGAGCATCAGATTTCTTGGTGACATTGCCTCTGAAAATTTGTATTGACAGTTCCTCCTGCATTTTCAGATATTGGGATGGAGCTAACTTCGTCTCACGACACAGATGTATCTCCTGCCAAACACAAAATTTATAGTAAGACTACCTGGCTACATTTTTCATTTTCATTGCAGCAAATACAAAAAATGAACACTTACAGATTCAGTCAGTAAACTGGCTCCAGGCATGGACCCGTAATCCAAAGAAGTTGGTGTTGATGAGTTGGCTTGGCCTACAGATGTAGAAGTGGAAGAGTATGTTCCAAATGAATCTGAAGAAACAGGTATACTTTGGCTTCTTTGATAAGTCCGGGAACTTTCCTTTCGCCCAGCACTGGACCGTCTCTTACGTTCGTTATACACATCAGCTTCAGCTTTTGTACGGCAACCAGCAGCCCTTGCTTCCTGAACAATATCCAATTATAAAAGGGTCAGTCAGTTATGTTTTAGTGTTTCTTTGCATTTCCATGGAGAAGAAAGAAAAGCTGATGGAGTTTGACATACATACCCTAAGCTCTTGGATTCGTTTTACAGTCCTGTGTTCTGATACAAGAGATTCTATTAGTACTTCATGCTCCTCCTTGGAATGGAAACGCATGAAGACATCATGGCGTCGGCATAAAGCCTTCTCTTCTGGAGATAAGCTCATCATGGATGGACTAGCATGAAGCAAATTCCTTTGCACAATGAAATCCTTCCTCCGTTGTCTCTCTTCAAGTCTGCCAATAATCATCGTCTTAACTATGATAAACATACGCATAAATATCAAATAATAAAAACAAAATTCAATACAATACCTATATTCCTAGACCCAAGCTAATTTGCTTTTTTTTTTTAAAAAAAAGGAGTACATATTACCTCTTTGAATATGTACGAAGCACTCGCAGTTTCAACTCATGCTCCAATTGAGTATCATTTTCGTTGAATTCCATGTCAGTCAGCAAATGCTCGGCATCATTATCATATTCAACATCAAATTCATGTCTTTTCGGGTTATAACCACCTGATGCCACCAGAGGGGGCTCAGCCTTTGCAGATTTGGATTGATTGTTGCCATAACTCCTCTCTGATGCTTCATCTGCAAAATATTTTAAGCTTTAGAGAGAGAAAAAGCAAATCAAATGTCGGAAACCTTATTAACTCAAGTTCACATTAGCAGATTGAGTTCAGAGGTTACTAATCAGAACCTAATTCCTAATTACCTGCAATGGAGGTGGAAGGGAAACGACCTGAGGGATACCGTTTGTGTGAATCTTCAGCTCTAAAAGCAAAAATGTAATACTAGTTTAGAAGATGTTTAAAGATAATGTATGCAACATTGATGAAAGAAATGGTGATTATACCCGTCTCTTGAGGGGAGGAATGGAGATATCTCATTTAACTCAACTTTTCCTGGAGAAGGAAGCCAAGATATATAATTTTCTTAGATAGAAAAATGTTTTGGATTAAATTACACTCACCAAACAGAAAACCTCTTCTCATTGCACAACGGTACTACTTCCTTCCGATAATAAATAAACTCGCTTACTCATGCTTTATCAAGGCCAAATGCAGTAATCAATTTCAAGAGAGTACCAGCAAAGAAACAATTTGATCACTTCCTTTTACGTTACTGTTTGAAATTACAGATTTTGTGATTAACAGAGCATAAGTAAAAAAACTACACAATTTATTAGTAGGCCTCAAGTGAGCATGCCTTCTAAGGGGTTATAATTTTTAGATCAGAAGCTATGACATATTTCATCAAGAAAACCAGCTATCTTCAACTACAACAAAAATAACTATAAATACAAAATCAACCTACGAACTAGCTAAACAATATGGACATGGGTGGGGGGAGAGTACACTGACCTATTTCGGGTAGCTCTTTAGTGTTTTTACTAACAAGTTGAGTCATATCCTGAAATTAAAAAGGAATTGTATTTAAGGACATTTTTTAATAAGTAGTAAAATCTCATCTGAAAGTAAGTTAGTTTGCTAGAAGCCAAACCGGTAGAGGGAAGTACGGAGAGTCAAGGTAAGCAGTCCTATAATGCTCAAAGCACAATTCCTTTGTCTTTGTTCCAACATGAACTGCAACTTCTGCCCAGTTTGTCAACCCATACATTTCAGTCCCCTGCTCATTTGATATCCAATGAAGCAGAAAACAAATACATTAAGACATTAAATATGTTAAGAAATTACAGAAAAAGGATTTAATGAGCATTCAAAAGGAAGGATTATAAAATCACCTCCAGAAGTAACATTTCTTCATCAGCACTCCATTCCGGACAAATAACAGGAAATGATAGGATATCCTGTTCAGATCATATTTTGGAAACATCAGCACTATGAGCGACTGCATAGCTCATTATTTCTAGTAACAAATATTGTTCTTACAACAGAGAAAGAACAATATAGCATGATCCATGCAGAAACTGATTCCGTAAAAGATAGAACGTCCATTTCTCACACATCATAGGGGTAACAATATGATTATTATCAACATTTACACATGAAACTCCAACAGGTGCACCAATCGAATCAAAGCTTTTGTTCAAAATTTAAATATAAATCAAGGCAGATTCATTATCTTGTATCTTTAACCTACAGCTGTAAGATGTGTTACTGACCATAACCCGATAGGGGTGATTACTTTTATGCGGTTGAACCTCTGCACCAACTGAGAAACACTCTACGCATAGGTCAAAATCAGAACATACAGCACACTTGATACGGATTTTCCCGGTAATGTCTTTGTTACAGTAGTTACAATGGAACAAGACCCTCTTTCCATAACTGGTCCCATGACCTAACCAATTAAGAGTTAAAGGCATAAGAAAAATAAGTTAATTTTTTGCACATTTCAATTTTTTTTTTGGTGAAGATATTAGCATATACAACTACAATTGTCTAGACATCAAGTAAAACCATGTCCAACCAGCTAATAACTGCAGATAAGTAAATTCGTCTATTTATTTAAACACAGAACTTTATTTGCCAGTTTATTTAAGGAGAAAATGCTATGACCAATGATTGGCCACTCATTTGGAACACCAGATTATATTTATAAATACGCTGCATATTTTAATCGAAAAAGAAAAAGGAAAAGTCACCTTCAGTTTGGGATTGACTATTTTCTCCACTTGATGAACTCTTTCTCCTCTTTGATCTGCCAAAAATAATTCAGAGATTTTTAAAAAAACACACTGACCTAGTTCTGATTAATATCACATCGGGAAAATGAAGACCTTAGCTCAGACAAGTGCAGAACAAACATATAAGGGTGACTGATAGCATAACTTGCAAATCTTGAGAGTACCTCAAACTTGGTAATCTTGGAAAATACTTGGATTAACATTTTAAGAACTTAACTATACAATATATAAGGGAAAATTAAAAAGAGCCTATTTCCATCATTTCTCAGTCAATATTAAGAAAAACAAAAGGTCAATGAAACACATAACTGAGATCATTGCAAATAAGATGTTAAGTGGATTACTCTAGCTTATTGGATAGATATAAAATGCAGATTATCCAATTTACTAACCCAAAATACAAGTTATCCAATATCTGCCACAACCCATAACACAATTTTGAACTTTTAGCTCTTTGCCCATTTAAGAGGGAAAAAAAGAAAGGGGAGAATCTGGTGGTGAACATTAATTTTGAAGTTAAAATAAAAATGTGTAATGGTAATATTAGATAGTAATCACACGTAGACAAACTATTATATTATCCTATTCAATATAATAATTGACAAATGTAATCTACTATTTCATATTCCATCTTCCTGACTACATAATCAGTACTCAAAACCCATTCCATAAATTTGTATAATGACGATAAAATCACGTAAGAAGTAGTGGAAAACTAAAGATACTAAGCAACTTTAACACATGCAAAAACGTGGGGATAAATTTTTATTTTAAAAAGAGAAAATCAAAGATTTAACCTATTAATTAGATCAACTTCGGCATGAAAATTTCCACGGGACCGCCCCATTGATCTTTATAAATTAAATTAAATAAAATAAATAAATAACAGGAGCTCAACAGGAAAATAATTGAGGTTTAGCCTTTTTCGGTGTGCATAGGAAGGAAATAAAATTTTGCAAGAATCCCTAATCCCTAAATCAAACAAAAATGGGTAATGAAAAACTGGGATTTTAACTCCCTTATTCAGGTATCCCTTCTTTTTAGGAAAAAAATATATTTTCTAATCGCCACACAAATTTGTAATGTATATATATCATTGCAATGTATACTTAATATTAAATAATCTGATAATGAACATGAATTTTACTCCAAAAAAAAAAAAAAAAAAAAGAACATTAATTACCTTATTTTTTTTTTTTAATTATATATAATTCAATTTTTTTTTTCTACCTGATAAAATCTCAATTCATTATTCAACAAATGTAGTAGTCTTATCAGTTATCGAAAATTATATAGTTTCATAAGAATGAACGCAGAAAGGGGCCCATAAGCCGATGCTGAATTTGCTCGTAGACTCCTTCAGAAATGGCCAAATTGGAAAGTTAAAAAGATCCCGAGGCTTGGGAACAAAGCGGCCCATAATTTAGCGAAATGGGGAAAAAATTGTAACTTGAGTGGTTCTATTCCCCTTACCCTTATCCCCACTTCTGTTTTTTGTGATTCGGTTTCTCCTAAAACTTTTGTAACAGACTTATTTTCTTCGGTTAATGCTTAATCTTTTACTTATAAAAAAAAAAAAAAAAAACACAGAAAGGGGGGAGGGAATACATTTCGGGGGAGAGCGCCATTGGAATTCAAACGCAAATCTTGTGAGAATTCTTCCACCAAAAATTTAAGTGTCAAAAGAATTGAATCGGATCTTTACCAAGAAATGCAAACCGATTCGTCTTGGTGGGTCAACCCAACTCGGTTTAAGAATGATTCAACCCTGCCTGCTGTTTAGTATTTAGCCATAGCTACCCTTGTGCTTCTTATCGCCTGTAGAAGTTACTTTCATTTTATGAAAAAAACTCGGCCAAAATCAATTTTATAGTGAATAAATCCCCCTAAACAAAATATCAAATTTATGCTATATAAACACGACTCCATATCGAATAGTTATTTATTTAATTAATTTAGAGGTCCTTTCTTCATTTTTTTATGTGTATTTTATGCTAATAAATGAGTCCACCAAATTGGAATTTAGGGTGGTAAATAGACGGGTTCTATCGAGTTCGGGGGAATTTAAAACACATTGGAACTAAAATGGATCAATTAATACGGGTCAGAAAAATGATCGTATTGAAAATGAGTTGGGTTGGAAACAAGTTGGATAGAAATTGGAATTTATGTTTGCTAATGAAGTGTATTTACTAATTATAGATTAAGAAAAATTAGTATACGCTCCGTGCTATGCACGGAGTCATGTTATATTTTATTTATAAAGTAGTTTATGACAAATTAGTAGGAAAATAATAATGATTTTGACATATAAAGAAAATGAACATTACAATGATAGTTTACAATGCAATTATTTATAAAATGAAGAAACAAAAGCCCAATTCGAAGGGAAAAAAAAGACTAAGTAATTAATTTTTTAAAATTACCATATTAATTATACATCAGGCTAAGCATAATATTTCAAAGTACAATATCGATTCTTTCATCTATGATGAATAGAAACTCAACAATAATTTCTAGCTTCTACAATCTCTAACTTTTGTACCTTTGGTACATATTGTTTTAATACTCAAACGTAATTAGATGAGATTAGTGTAATACTCCCTCTATCCTTTTTTCTTTTTCTTATCATTTTATTTTTTGTGTATAAATTTAGGTAAAAGTTATAAACGTAATTTTTTTAAGGTAATTCTTACGTAGATGTACTTAAAACTAGTGGTTGAGAGTTAGTGATTTTAGATTATTAATTTATGTGCGAATGAGAGGATTTTGAGAAAAATTATTTTATATATAGAAAGGGAATAGAATACTATTATGGGACATTCCAAAAAATAGAAGGAAAAATTTAGGGATGTAATTATCAGAAGTTTGCTTCACCTCCTGGGACATCACCAGTCTAGCATATGAGTCTTTGAACCGAAGAGATTGTGCTTGACCAAATCGAGTGATTAAGTTTTGATTATTTCAGTGTGTGTTTTTTCACTTGGTTTTTGATACATTTACAAACCGACTTTTAGCGCGTATATTTTATTTGTTGTAACTAAACAACCAGACCCAACATATCACGAGTTAAAAGAAAGAAATAAGTTAGTTAGGTCAAGTTGGCCTGGGTTATTTAGTACAATCGTTGCATCACGTCATTAAGTACATGTGGTTCAGCCCATCAATATATTTGAGATATGTGGAGTGATAATCCACATCATCCCATATTCTAGTCATATACCCAAAAAATAAGGATTCAAAAAATTGTGTCCACATTGCCAGAATATGAGTGATGTGGACATGTCTCAAGTGTATTGGTGGATTGCACCACGTGTACTTGATGTGGTGCAACGATTATATTAAATAATTTCTGGTCAATATGGGCCAACCCAAGATCTGTATTGTCAGGCAATACGCAATACCTGACCTGTAATTGTATTTTTAATTTCTAAAAAAAAAAAAAGTATACTTTAGGTCAACAGCCAGTAAAATAAATAAAAGTTGATTGGATTATTAATTCAAGTGTCGTGCCCCACAATTTATGTCAAATTAAATAAAAACGTCACACCATACGTCAGTTTGAAGAAGTTCATACAATTGCACATCTAAAGATAAGTTCATACAATTGCACATCAAACCCAATTTCTGAGAAATTCCATGTTCGTCCAACTTCAAGTCAATGTAAAATAGATTTCTAGCCCTTTCAACAAGTTTCGAGAAGCATTAGTTTATTAGTAAACAGGAACAGGAACAGGAACAGGGTCAAATTTCACCAAGAAGAAGCAAATCAGCAATTGCCATAGACTTTCTTGATGATTTCAAATTAATAATTTAATTATCTCATCCCAGTCCTATATAGCAGGCTTCAATCTCAAATATTGATCATGTCAAAAAATTAAACTCTTTAATTTCCTCTTCATTTGTTCTCCTTTAGAAAAACATACAATGACTGCTTGTATTGATAATTCCTTCTATAACATCATCAGATTCTGCAGACCAACAACATCTTCAGATATGATCAGTTCATGCAATTCAATTTACCAATTTTCTTGCTATAATGATAAGTTGATCATTGATTCCTGTAAAATCATACCTCAAGATCAATGCAGTGAAGATCACATATGGCTGAAAATAAGAGAGGAGGCAAAATCTGATATAAAGCAAGAACCTATCATGGAAAATTACTATAATTGTTCTGTACTCTCCCATGCTACATTGGAGAGTGCATTAGCCAATCATCTGGCTTCGAAATTATGCAATGCAAATCTCTCAAAAGAGTGCTTGTATGAAATTTTCTTGAAAGCCTTGGTTGAAGATTGTGAGATTCAAGGTGCAGTTAGAGATGATTTAAAGGCCGTGAGGGAACGCGATCCTGCCTGCGTAAGCTACGTTCATTGTCTTTTGAATTTCAAAGGATTTCTAGCATGCCAAGCCCATAGACTAGCGCATAGATTTTGGGGTCATGGTAGAACTGTATTAGCACTACATATTCAGAACAGAGTTTCGGAAGTATTTGCAGTGGACATTCATCCAAAGGCAAAGATGGGGCGGGGAGTGGTGTTCGATCATGGGACTGGAGTTGTGATCGGAGAGACTGCGGTTATTGGAGACAATGTAACTATTTTGCATAATGTAACTTTAGGAGGAACCGGAAAGGTTAAGGGAGACAGGCATCCAAAGATTGGAGATGGGGTTTTGATAGGGGCAGGTGCTAAAGTCTTGGGTAACATCAAAGTTGGGGAAAATGCAAGAATTGGTGCAGGATCGATTGTTCTGAAGGATATTCCGACAGGGGCTACTGCTGTTGGGAATCCTGCGAAATTGGTTGGAATGAGATGAAGAAAATAGGTGAACTATAGAGATAATTATGCACCTGGATTGCTGCTTGTAAAAACTCCTTTGTTTAGTTAGTCCCTTTTAAGTTTAACGCATGGACAATGTAGAAAGATAAGATGATCGATATTAGTTCAACGTCTTATAGTTGAACTCTTTACCATTCTAAACTCAACTATTATGATTTGATCGATCCCCAAGTACTTCCTATGGTGTCTTCTCAGTATAAGATTGGATAAAAAATGACAATGTATAAGACTAAAAGTGTCAAACAAAGACAATTATATAAGTCAAATGACATTCTAGAAGTGCTAAACAAATAAAATATTTTTAAAAAATGAAAGACAATTTCAAATGACTAAACCATAGACCATTATTTTAGACCAAAAGTATAAGATTGGATAAAAAATTATTAAATCATATATGTCAGGTCTTGTTAGACAGATGGAAATCCTAGATTGCATGTATTAAAGAAAAAATTCAAATGTTTAATGGGTCGGATCAAATTTCTTATTTGCTCAATTTATTCAGATATGAATCTTCTTGGCCGTATGATCATGTTCATTGAATCTTTTATCAACTAAAATCTAATTGTAAATTGGATCATATCAGACTTATAAACCACCCCAGCCCGTTAACTTCCTTAATATTAAATTGTGGTGAGACAAATTTTATGCTAAACGCCTAAACCAATATATCCTTTATACTCAATCACGCTGTCAATGATTTCGCTTTTCTTTTTTCTTTTTTTTTTCTTTTTTTTCTTTTTGGGTAAAATAATGTAATTCGCTTTTTTTCTTTTCTTTTCTGGTAAAATAATGTAATTCACTTTTACTATGACTTATCCTTCTTTAAAATTGTTTATCAGTTACAAGATTTGTCCTAAAAATTAAGTTTATATTGGGTTTAGCATATGCTTAATTTAAAAATAATAATTAATAAAAAAAATATACGTAAGTGTATATACTTTAAATTTGTGAGGGCACAGTTTCCTTGGTGGTGTAATAAGAAGTTCACTTACAAGTAAAAAGGTAATGCAGAAAACAATTAGCACAGATGTTATTTTTTATTTTAATTAACACAGAAATGACAGAATTTACTTACAGTATGTACGTGAATATGTATCCTTAAACTCATCATTTTCTAGGCACGGATACGGCGATACAATGAGCATTATATGGACAGCGATATGGTTCAAAATTTATAGAATATGACATGGTTAAAATACGTGTATTCATCTTTACAAAAAATTAAAATTTTAAAATAAATAAAAATATAAAAATAAATAAAAATATAAAAATGTATAATAAAAACTATGTAATATATACTCAATCCCCCCTCTTATTTGTGTGTGCAAATAAAGCCATAAATTTATATGCAAAGTATTTGATCATTTGAAAATTTTCAAGTATTTCATGAAGATTATTTTGATAATATGAATAGTTTAAAAGTTATTTGTAAAAATGTATGCTCTTATGTATCCTGGGGGTGTATCCGATACAATACCTTTTTAATTTTATTTTTCTTATTTACGAAAATGCCACGGTTAATAAGTATCGAGTGAGTATCTGAATATTCAACACGTATACGATACTTCACGGTGTTTAATATTAAAATATCCTTTGCAAACTAATTATAGGGGAAAAAGGAAAAGGAAATAACTCTTTGATAGGGCAAAAACTATATTAGAATGACGGAACGGAAATACTTGAATTTTGAAAAAAATTAAAGAATATTTCTAAATACAAAGAAATTTATATTTTACCAAGAATACTTGTAAAAATTATATAACTGAAACTAGGGCTCCGCAAAAATATTGTTAAAATAAAATAGATTGCAAATATTTACGAATCTTAAAGTCTTAGGTTGATTAAACAACTAGGAAACCACTAAACTTTTTTTTTTTTTTAAGAAGAGAAAACCACAAAATTTACTATTCAAACTATGAAACCACAAGACTAGTTATAAAATTTATTGAGCAATAGGACATTATTTTATTGACTCTAAAATCGTTAAAAACTTAATTTTAGGGATTATAAAGATTATCCTTCAATTTATATCCTATACACTATAGGACATAAGTCCTCCCTATATACTTATCCAATATTACCCTCTTTTTTTTAAATTAAAATAGTATTACCCTTTTCCTAACAGGAAAAGGAAACAAAAAAAAAGATAAGGCAATAAGCATCAAAATCTCAAACTTAGCCAATTAAAGCTGAAATTAGACGCGCGTGTTCCGATATGAAAACAGAAATTTGTTGAAACTTGAATGCAATAGGTAGCTGCTCTTCGCCCCCTGTCAAATCCCAACTAAAGTCGGATTCCTTTTCCTTACCAAATTGTAATTACTCATGTATATATAAATAATAACAACCTTTTTCCTCTCTTTTTGTTCACTCATAACTCATAAGCAACTTAATTTCCCAAATCAAAATCAAGCTTAGCAAAAAAATTCACTACCTCAAATTCTTGATTAGTTCACCATGTCCAAAATAATGTCAAAACGTTGTTTGATTTCTTGTGTTCTATTTTTTCTATACATAACATCCTCTGCCCAATCATGTGCAAACCACAAGTTTTCTAGTAACCAAATATTCAGTTCTTGCAATGATCTCCCACACTTAAACTCATCTCTTCATTGGAACTATGATCTATCCTCTAACACCGTTAAAATCGCATATCGACACACTGGAGATTTATCGTCTAGATGGGTCGCGTGGGCCCTTAACCCAACCGGTCAAGGCATGGTTGGTGCACAAGCACTTGTAGCTTTCCAAAAATCTGATGGCTCCATGAGCGCTTACACTTCACCTATCACTGGTTACCAAACTCAATTACAGGAGGGGAATTTGAGTTTTCCTGTTTTTGATTTATCGGCAACGTATTCGAGGGACGAAATCGTAATCTTCGCTACGTTAAAGCTCGACAATGTTAGTTCTACTTTGAACCAAGTTTGGCAAGATGGTCCTGTTTCAGGAGATGTTCCTGCTATGCATCAAATGAGGGGATCTAATGTCCAATCTATGGGCACACTAAATCTTCTTACGGGACTAACGGAGACCACAAAAGGAGCCTTAAACTCAAACACAAAGAAAAAGAATGTAAGTCTTTTTACTTTCAAATTCAATTATCTTATTGAGATAAATGCAATAATTACCCCTGTGCTTTGCCTAATTGGGAGGGAGTTTTTGGCTAATAGAAAATAAATTATCGTAGGAGGGTTTTTGCTAATTAGGCAAAATAGAGGGGGTATTTTAGCAATTTCATTCATATTTTATTATTTGTGCTTTTCTTTTTCATATATATATTCATAATAGTTATTATTTTGATACAGATTCATGGACTATTGAATGCAATAAGTTGGGGAATTTTATTACCAGTTGGTGCTGTGTTTGCGAGATACCTAAAAGTATTCCCATCCGCGGACCCCGCATGGTTTTACCTACATGCGACTTGCCAAACCTCGGCCTACGTAATTGGAGTCGCAGGCGTTGCCACGGGTATTCGCCTAGGAAACAAGTCCCCGGGAATCCAATATACAGCGCATAGGATCATCGGCATTGTTATCTTCTGCCTTGCAACCCTTCAGGTGACGGCACTGTTTCTAAGGCCGAAAAAGGATCACAAGTACAGGTTCTATTGGAACGTGTACCACCACGTGATTGGATACTCTGTTATAGTGCTCAGCATTGTTAACATTTTCAAAGGTTTCGATATATTGAACCCGGAGGAGATGTGGAAAAGAATGTACGTCGGAATACTAATAGGTTTGGCTTTTGTTGTTGCGATTTTGGAAGTTTACACATGGATTGTGGTTGTGAAGAGGAACAAGTCTCAAAGCAGCAGCAATGAAAAGATGTCAAATGGGACAAATGGTTATGATGCATATGCAGCAAAGAGAGAGGATATAGTATGAATAAAGATATATATATATATATATATATAGTTATATACCAGTTGTTGTACAACATTAATTTCTACTTTATTCTGGCGTTTTCTATGTTGCTGTAATTTCCCAATGGAGATCTGATGTTGATTAGGATGTTGTATTGTGCAAGTTTAGAGAGTGAGAGGAGTTTCTACTGCATGCAACTTTTCACCAGTACACTACTTAATTTGTGTTGATTTTCTGTTTAATAGTTTTAACTTACATTTCATTGGTACATTTATTATTTGTATCCTATATTTTTTACTTCTTGTTTTTGAATTTACACAGTTCATTTCATTTCCGTATTATTGAGGTTGTCACTGGATTGGATTTGGATAGATTTTATATACAATTTCAGTCCATAATTTTCAGTTTTGCCCCTGATTTTCAGAAATTCAATTTTTTACTTTTGGTCCCTTAATTTTTAGAATTTGCAATTTGACTCCATATTTTCAAAAAATTCATAATTGCAATTCAGTCCATGGTTTTCAGTTTTGCCCCTAATTTTCAGAAATCCAATTTTTCACTTTTGGTCACTTAATTTTTAGAATTTGTAATTTTACCCCATATTTTCAAAAAATTCATAATTGCAATTCAGTCCATAATTTTCAAAAGATTAAAATTTTCAATTCGGCCCCTTATTTTCAAAAATCCATATTTACACTTTTGGTCCCTAAAGTTTAAGAAATTGCCATTTGGCCCCAAATTTCCGAAAACCCCAAAGTTCCAATTCAGTCCAGAAATTTCAGAAAATTAAGATTTTCAATTTGGCCCCAGATTTTCTGAAAAACGAATCTGAACTTTTGGTCCCTCAATTTTAAAAAATTATAATTTTGCTCCTTGATTTTCAAATATAACAAATTATAGATTATGATTGGAAATTTCAAGTACCACAAATGATATATACCAAACAATGGATTTCAAATTAATGGATTTGAAATTCTTTGTAAAAAAAATTATCCAAACAAGAGATTTCAAATCATTGAAATTTCAAATACATTCATTTAAAATCCCTCTTCATTTCAAATCCTCTCATCCAAATGGATCATAAGTGAAAATGATTTTTTCACATTTTATTCCAAAGAAAAAATAGCATGCAGGAGTATTTATCACTTTCGCTATATATCATTATTATGGTGTTGTGGAGTGAGAAGGAGCTCTTGAATTTGAACAAATTAAGGAACAGGTTCTGAGCTCAAAATTTTGCTTTAGGAGAAGAACAGAATTAATATTGTGTATTCTTGAATAATATTTCCAAGTTTCTTCTTATATATTGGAATGTATATATATAGTTCTTATTGAGTTTGTGTGTATTGGGCCTTTTGCTGCCTGCTTGAGTATGCCGATTATGGTTTTTAGGAAACAATTATGAAGTAATCAAGATCTTAAATGTACAAGTGCTTTGTGTGAGGGAACTTTGTAGTTTAATTAGTTGTGATTTGATGAGCAAACCAAAGATCCGAATTTTATTGTTAAAAACTTACAAGAAGCAATCACCATATTGGCGATGCCGGCCGTCACCATCTGGACCAGCGGCAGCCTTCACACTGTGTCGGCCAGATCTGGTGTTGACAATGTATGTAAACTTTCTCAGACCTTTCTGTTTGATTTCAATTCCCAGATTACGGACGGGTATGGTCAATGAATGAGGGGTAAATTAGGTAGTAGCTAGAAAACTTTACTTTTGCACAAAAAATTATTGTTCTGGCAATATCCTAGCCTTACATAAATATGTTAATTGCAATTAATGCAATATTTATTATGTCAAATTCGTGTGCAAACTCATGTCGGCCAACATAAATGAGTAATTAATTACTTGTAATTAATAAAGTAAATATTGGATGGCAAAACAACAGTATCAAACAAGAGAAAAATATAAAAAGAAGTTTGTTACTCTTTTCTTTTTTGGACAAAGATAATTAAATAGATCTTATTAATTTTCAAGCATTATTACAATTAATTTGTATTTATTAATTCTTCATACATATCCTGGATGGACGTACGCTTAATTAGGCTTCGAAAGCAGCCTCTCCGAAACCAAGTCCATCCACATCAAAAATTCCACCGTAAATCGCCATCCTCACCATCTGGAAGATGACTGCAAAACAAAACAAAAAAACAAATTAATTACTTATTCAATGCTATTAAATTTCACCATATGAATTGGGTTAAGTTCAGTTACATGGACTCGATGTAACTCAACCTCAAAAACTATCTTAAGAGGTGATGATTTTCAACTCATGTGAAACATTTCGTCTTAATAATTAATTAATGCCTCACTACTTACTATTCAAGTATTTTGCCTGTACCGCATATGTAGGAAAATTAGTACCTATCCCGGTGGATTTAATCTACCCGGGTGATAAATGAATGTCATGTGAGCATGAAAGGACAATTATTTGTACTTTATGTTCATTCATTCATCCAACCCCAATTAATTAAATCCACTGGAATAGGATTCCAACCATAGCAAAATATATATATATATATATATATATATATATATATATATAGCATGGATGATTCAAAAGAAAAAATAAATAGAAATCAACACATATGGTAAAGATGTGTATATATATATACATATAGGATAAACTTACAAGAAGCAACCATCAAAACTGCAAAAAGAATAATAACAAACTGTTCTGGATCAAAAGTCTTTTTGGGTGGTATAGGACCGGTTCCTCTTTTCGTTATGTTTTTCTCGAACTTGGCCACCTTCTTCTCTGCCAACCTCTTTGATACAGTCTACGGACAAAACAGTAATTAAAGCCATTCATTTATATATATATTACATATATATAGTTCATCGATCACAAACCCAAATTGCAGAAAACAAATAAAGTAACGGCTGCAAATGAAAATTTTGATACATAAAGTAGTTTTAGAAAAATTACATGCTACGTGCAAAAAAAAAACATAGAAAATATCAGATGTGTGGAGGGGGCGGGGGTGGAAGGATATATGGGATTACCATTTTGTTTGTCGGAAGGAATTAAAAATTAATGTTTAGAAGATTGATTATTCAGAGAAGTAAGTCTGTACGTTTGTTGTGAGAAGAAAAACACAGGACAGGACAGGGCAGTGCTGTGCTGTTTTGTCCCAAATTTATAGGGGAAAATGTACTTCTGCGTATTATATTAATATTGCAAGAAACTATTCTGTAAAAATTTTATTGCGTCAAACTTTTTTGTGTTTCTATGAATTCTATAAAAATCTCAATTTATAAAAAAAAAAAGGTTGTTTTGAATCAACATATTTTAAGAAATAAATTTAAAAGTATATCACGTTAAGTTGTAGTTACCAACTTGAAAAATGGTTTCTTGAAATATGTCGATTCAAAATAATCTATTTTTTATAAATTGAGTATTTTTGCAGGATTTTTGAAAACACAAGGAAGTTTGACGCAATAAAAATTTCAAATAGAATTTCTTGCAGATTTAACATAATACAGGGTGTATTTTGCATTTATCCCAATTTATTGCGAAAGCGAAACTCTATCGTTCTATTTATGCCAATTTTCCATTTTTACATTTTGCTTCAATAGTTATCTTTTATTTCCTGTTTCTTTATTTCCTTCTTTGGTCTTTCCACGCAATTTTCTTCCTTTTAAACAATTCAGTGTTTCCTAAAATAAAAATAAAAAGAAAATGTGTCAGATGTGTGGAGAACGTTTAACTCATAGCAACTCTCTGGCCCGCCCAAAAAGGCTTCCCTGTCTTATTGAGTGGGTTCGCAATTTCAGTCCGGATCTGATTAAAATAATTTGTACAAATCAGCTCCTTGTGGCCCAAATATAATATTAAAGCTAGAATAAAAGTGGGTTGGCCCATTTCATTTTAGCTTTAATTTTACTTTATAAAGATTTTCTAATTTACTTATAATCGACGTCGACTACAAATTTGCATAATTCTTTTCTTGCATAAATTACCCTTCTATCTTAGTGTGCTATTCAAAATATTGCTTAAAGAAAAACTGTTTGTACAGAAAAATGTAGTAAGAAGTTCTAAGAAATATTCGCTTTGGGTCATTGGGTGTTGTTATATATTCTTATATTGACACACTCAAGCATTCGTGCGTGTTAGAATAGCACACGTGAATTAGCAGAGCCGGAAATACTCTTTTATAAAAGTTCTTATAATTAATTAATTTCTGATGTTAATCATGTTAGTTACTAAACTTAGAAATTCTAAGATTTTTATGATTTGTGATGTTAGTTACCTGCAATCTAAATGGTGCTAAAAGGTTTCGATTTTCAGTAACAGAGTATTTAGTTCTTGTTAAGCAACTGTTTGGTTCTCTTCTTTCTTTTATTTTTTGCATTATAATTTATCATTTTGATTAGATAATAAAGAAAGCAGATTTGCTGAACAACATAAATTAAGGTTTGCCACATTAATATATATATATTTCATTAAGAAGCTTAACATAATTAAACAACGTACCATTTATTATTATTACCACCAAATTAAAAGACACATATTGAGTATAATGGAACGGATACAAAGCTAGGTAGCTAGATTGGTGCTCATGATGAGGATCAAGAGACAAAGCAAGAGCTGTTAATTGTTATATTACGTAGCTACCATCTATCTTCCTTTGTTGTTGTTGTGTCCGTACAAACGGAAGAGACTAAAACCTGAAATAGCTGAGAGGAACATCATAGACAAACTCACAAGCACTCCACTTGCTATACCCTCCCCAACTTGGTTACAAAATTTTCCGTACATATTGCATATCTTCATCCATTGCAGCTCTGTCTGTCCAAACTTAGCCAGTACAGCCGACTGAGCAGCCGCCGCCACTGCAGCCAGTGTCAAATAGGCCATTATCTGCATGTAATTAAAATTATACTTTAATTTAATTTAATTACCCAACAACAACTTAACAACAAGTAGAATAATAATATTCATTTTGAATATATATATATAATTAATTAGTTTCATTTCATACCTGATCACCTGAGAAAATGGCCCAAGCTAAGGGCTTGTTGAAGAGTGCATTATTCCCTCTTATCATATTCAAAACACACCTCAATACTTGGACAAGTGAGTAGGCAGCAGCTACCCCATTTGCTATTACCAAGAATCTGCATGCAGCAAAGACCGAGCAAATTAATTAATGCATGATGGAATTGATGATCTTAATTAATTATTATTAATTATTAATTATACGTACACAAGGGCTTTCATATCCGTAAACTTGGCCTTCTTTTGAATTGTGAAAATCTCCTTAACTTGGGTGTCAGTCCCTATAAGAGCAGCAGAAAGAATGGCTAAACCACAGATCACACACCTTAAAACAACTTCAGCAAGCCTCACCCTCCTGTCAATAAGCTTCAAATTGGTCCCATGGTACACAGGAACGTTACCTGGACTCACACCCACACCAAGATAACTCATTCTATCTGACCAGATGTAATGTAATAATACTCCAAGGAATACGTACAACCAACAAACTTAATTTAACAAAGCAGAGAGAGAGAGAGAGAGAGAGAGAGAGAGAGAGAGAGAGAAAGAAATTAAGAACACACTACTAGTACTACTACTAGGGAGTTACTAAATACAAACAAATGTGTTCCATTTTTCTTCACCCACCTACATCCACTACTTATATAGTTATATATAAGGCTGTCAATGGGTCGGATTCTGATCGGATTAGGCTCGTCCAGATCCGGCTCCATTTATATCGGATCGAATCATGTCGGATTCGGATCTTGCTCGGATTGTGCTCGGATCTAGATTTTTTGAACCCAATGGATCTTGGTCGGATTTGGCCGGATATCGGATATTTTTCGGATCCAATAAATTTGTATTTAAAAAGTTAAATTAATATTTTTTCCTAAAACAAGTTTATTATCTTTTCAGTTTTATTTAATTTTAGCTCACATTTTTAAAGTTTCTTTACTATATTCATATTTGTAGAATGAATATATTGGTTTAAATAAATTTATAAACGCATTATAAATTACTATCTTCTTAAATTGACGTTGAAATATTATTAATGATACTTATTTTTATAAATCATTTTGTATATATATCTTTCTTTTTATTTGTTGTCGGATACGGATCTTTAACGGATCGGATCGACCTAAATCCATATTCGCTCCATGAGTTTCGGATTTCGGATCTTTATAATTGGATCAGGTCCATCGAATCTCTAATCGGACAATTATCCTAATAAATCGGATCGAATTCGGACGGATCCGGATTGAAATCCGCCCCATTGACAGCCCTAGTTATATATATAGCCCCCTCACAAGGGGCCCCCACCCCCACCCAAACCCACCTAAATTAAATGTTGGGATTTTTATTTTAATTGAAGATATATACAGTCATGCTGCATTTCTTCAATGATATATAATAGTATGTGTCATGTGTCAATTGTGGCTACATTGACTAGTCACTTTGGTAGTTTAAGGACCCTTTGTTTTTTTCGAGTTGCTCTATTTACAAATAACACAATGACTAATATAGATACAACTACTTCTTGGAAATACTAGTTCCTTGAATCTAAATTGACTCTTCAATTTAATTTATGCATTGTGGAAATTTCAATTATTTCCAACATTAAAACACTTCTACGCAGCTAATGGTGTTAGGAAATGCAAATTTACGCGCTTCTGAGTCTATGACACACCTCATGGGTTGAGTTGATTTTGTAAACATTTCTATGAGCTTAAAATCGGTTTATAAAATGGTCAATCAAGTGAAAAACACATATTTAACTAAATTAATTAATATTTAATGACCTAGTTTTTACTCAAAAATATTATTTAATTATTTAATGACTTAGTTTTTACTCAATCACTATATATGCTACACAATATTAGTAATTAAACATGATGAAAGGGGTCCGCTTAATAGGCCTGTCCGTTTTTTACTTGAACCATGTTTAGTCGATCCATTATATATGACTCGTATCAAGTTATATTTATTTTCGATCATCCCAGACACGACCCGGTCTGGCCCGCATGTTTGCCACCATTAAGCAAAGCAAAGCCATGATATTGGCTCCGATCACTTGGCTTTGTCACTTATTTTAAACCTATTTGCGTTAGAAAATACTACAAGCATACATACACTCTAGCCTTGTTCGACTGAATATAACCTTATGTTTATTCTTAATTACTGTGCTGACAAAAACCCTAGTCAACATTTTTTTGACTGTGGCTAGCTTGAGCCTGCACAGTACCACATGAGGGAAAAATTAAATTGTTTCTTCTTATTTAAATAAAAAAAATTAAAGATTGAATTCTTTTTCTCTCATGTCTCACACATTCATGGAGCATTAAAGGTAGTCTAATCTTATGGAGTAACATTGAATTGAATGTTTGGTGATAGACTCTGTGAAAGCTAGTAGCATTTAAGAACATCAGCCTAAAATTTAGGACTACTTTTTCTGGGAAGGGGCAATGGTTTCTTATTCCAAGAAGGTAGTACTAAAGAGAAACAGAGATAGGACCTAATCTTAATTTATTTCGGTCAGTCTCTTTCTCATTAAATTTAAGAAGGTAAATTATGATGGCCCATTCCTTCTTGCGCGTGGCAAAAGTGACTAGACAGAAAAAAAAAGCCTTATCAAGATTTCCATTACAATGAATGTGTCATTAATTGTTTATGTCCACTTCTTTTAATTTATATGAATAGTGATAATTAAAGTGGTCATCCGTATAGACTATCGCGATTACATCAGGGTCAGTTAAGATCTTTTTGCCTTATAAATTTGGTAATAGTTTAGGTCGTGCCCCGTTAAGATTGGGACAAAATCATATGTAGCTATATATTGGTAATAGTTTAGGATTTGACCCCATCTCCTCAGACATACATCAAACTTAAACAATATAATTTCATATCTCAAATTCTATAAATGTCATTGATTTACTTAATTTCATATATTAACATGTAAACACAATTCAAATAGATATATTAGATCTTCAAAAGTCACATAATTAACACCCAAACTCAAATCCGAAATATGTTTTAAAAATTTTCATTGCTCGAAAGAATTTTGTTAAACCACAATCAAATTAAAAGAACTCAGTACCAATTCATATAGAGCCTATATAATTGGGTGAGATCGAATACAATAATTTAAAAACCTGTCCTTTTTTTCATATTTGAAAACACCAGATCAGACCCAACCATCATCCATTCCTATATCAAGTTGGGCTTTTATGTCCCACTTGGGAGCCCAAACTGTCGAAATAGAAACTTTATTAATATTAATATAAGAAATTATTGTGTTTGTGGTGTGTTACATTGCAAAATCGATTGGAAAAAGATACAGGGCTGTTTGTTTGGCGTTTTAACCTCAAAGAGAAAATGAATACTAAGCAGGGTGGGTTGATAACCGACAGCGGAAGGCATTCTACCCAATAGGGCCGATACTTCGGATCCTGCTTGGACGAAACGGAAGATATTGTCGATAAATAGAAGTACGCCGAAATAATTAAGTAAAAATAAATCAAAATTCAAAAATTCTATTTACATTTATGTTTTCCGTTAGTGCATCTTTTGATTTTTTATTGACTCCTTTCAAAAGAGGTAAGATCCGGTCAATCGGAAACAATTAATATTAAGTAAGAATTAAAAAACTTTTTTATGGAACAGATATATCAATAATCAAGGACCTTTCAATATTCTTTATTTTGATGTGTTTGTAGGATCGATACAGAGTCAAATTAATATCCTAAAGCCTAGAATTAGACCAATGGAATTCTGTCTGCTAGATTTATAATTAACAAAGTGCTTCTGAATTGATCTGATCTTTTAAGAATTTTCAATGTACCTAGCAGCTCGTATTGTTTGTTGACCCGAATTCAAGAACTCAGTTAGCATAGGGAACATATCGGAATATACTCGTTAATTTGAAGTGTAATATCATTTGAACTTATTCGTTTAAATTTTGATGAACTTCTTTTGACTTTCAGTAATGCATGTAAGAAGGACTCGGGAAAAAAACTTATGATTGCACCAACTACAAGAAAAGACCTCATGATAGTCAATATGGGCCCTCAACACCCATCAATGCATGGTGTTCTTCGCCTGATCGTTACTCTCGACGGCGAAGATGTTATTGACTGTGAACCAATATTGGGTTATTTACATAGAGGGATGGAGAAAATTGCCGAAAATCGAACAATTGTACAATATTTGCCTTATGTAACGCGTTGGGATTACACTGTCTTTTATAATATGACTCATTTCCTTATTGAAATTCAATTTTTGGGAGATGGGAGAAAGAATAATTTTTGACAAAGTTATACGTTTCGTCACCACTTTGTGGAAAATCGTTAGGTATGAATATGTTAGATACCTGTGACTCGATTGGTGAAATAGTATCTCTCCCCCCAAAAGCATTTTTTTTTTACCGACGCACAAAGAAAATATTTTGTTGCGAATGAACAAGATATTGAGGGTCCGTTTGATATCCAAAAACTGCTCAGCAACAGTCGGACAAGTGGGGAATGTTGGGGCGAACCACCTTGGAAATGCGAAAATATACTAAAAACTCCATTGAGTTTCTTGTGTTTTTTGTCAAAAAAAGTATTTTTTTGGTAAGGTACGCCCGAGGAGGGGCTTGCGTCTGATTAGCTAGTTGGTGAGGCAATAGCTTACCAAGGCGATGATCAGTAGCTGGTCCGAGAGGATGATCAGCCACACTGGGACTGAGACACGGCCCAGACTCCTACGGGAGGGCCTTTCACTGGAAAAAGGGTCAAAAATGAGGAAATGGGGGTAAGCCAGATTTGTGGCGACTATCCAAGAATTTCAGTGTGCGAATCGAGTGTGCAACTTCGAGTTGTCAATTATATCCTTTATGGAAATGGTAAACCAATTCGAGGAATTTCTGATACAAATATTCAATTAGTTCGGACTTGTTTAGTATTGAATTGGGGAAAGAGATTCTTTAACCAGAAAGAATTCGGTTCAGATGTAGGATACCTATCCAGAAGTTTTCGCAACTCAATCATAGATGATGGAATCATCAAAAATTTTGGTTAATAAATATTTAAAATATTTTGTTCCTTTTTCTGACTCTATTCTTCCTTCTGAAAATAAAGAAAGATCCCCCGCTCTTCGGGGATGTCCTCAGCGCCGAGGAACATGTACTAGGGTGTATGTGCGACTCGTTTATATATATATATATATATATATATATATATATATATATATATATATATATATATATATATATATATATATATATATATATATATATATATATATATATTATATTAAATCAAAAGATCCTTTAATTATGTATTCTGGAGGAAAACCCAATTAATTAGCTAGCTGCTAGCGTCTCTGTATACTTCCAACTCTCAAGGAAGATATTCAAAGTGGCACGAGTCATTGCCTGCCATTAATTTCAACAATCTTAACATATTGTATTAATTATATTCTCATGATCATATAAATTCTATTGAATTAAATAAGAGTTGATGCATAATTTCTTACTGGGATTGAGACCAGATAAAATAGCAGCAGAATTTAAATAACAACTAGCTCGCTCCATGAATTATGCTTCGTATTTTGATTGATATATATATAGCACGTTTGGTTCTCTTGAATCGCACAGCAGTTTGGTCCGCTGCTGCCTGCACGCCCAAATCATAGCCGCCAGAAGCTTCTGCACGTCCAGAAGCTCATCTGCTATGCTATAAGCCTATAAGATATATACATGTAGATTGTAGAGAACACGATTCTTACGAATGAGACTGGTTGACCTTGGTAAAAGCGGCACGAAATGTGGCATTGTTTAATGATTTAAGTTGTATTGTTGAAATTTAGACTATATACATCAATTTGTATCTTGGAGTGGGAATCAGTTAAGCAGACATGTACGTAGTTCAACTCTTTTATCAATCTATTATTACATCATGTGACAATCAGTTCTTCAAAAACGCTACATATGCCTTCTCTATATAAGAAAGTTTTGTAGCCATTCATTTTGCAAGGACGTCCTGTCAATCAATTAAAGTCAAAATTCGAACAAATTCACCAATTAAGCATGCATAGTAACAAGTATGTATAAACATAAAATTGAGCACTATCTCTCTCAGAAAAGGAAAAAAATGAGCACTATCAATTTATTCTTTGGATCCAATTTTATTTTGTTAGCGTTACATTTGATTATTAGTAATGCTAAGGAAAAAGCAATATTCAGGAACATGATGAATTCATACCAGTAAATGTATACACAAATTTATATATGCACACACGTTATTGCACATGCACACTTAATTACTATTAATTAATTGATTTTTTTTCATATAATACGATGCAGAAAAATATTATAAATATATTATCACAAAATTATATAAATATAAAGTATTATACATAGCTTTATTGTTCTGCATATATCAGTTTAGACTTTATCAAAAACTATAAAAGCTTAATATTTTTGTATAAATTACAAACACATTTAGATTTCTATCTTCTAATTTTACGACAATAGGTTTTACTTTTTAATAAAGTGAATTCAAAATCCAAATACAAACAATATGGCCTTAAATTTGCAGTCAAATTGTGTAACATCTCATGTGCCATTCTTAGGATCTTGTTAACATCTTATTGTTTCAATTTTTAATTATAATTAAAACTGTATTATGTTAATTAAGTTTGTTATTTGTTAACTTATTATGCCTCATAGTTTAGTTTTACCTTGTGATTCCTCATCTAATTATGCTTTTTAAGTTTATTTTGCATTTTAAAACATTTTAGTTAGAATTATATTATGTTCAGTCTTTTAACTTCTAATGTCTTCTAATATAAGATATGTATGTATCGATCACTCCTTTGTTAATAACTTTCAGTGACAATTTTTGATATGTCTAATTGTCTATGAGCTGCTAATTACAAACAGATTGTGAAGTCGTTGCATAAATTATGTGGCACAATATATCAATATTATTATGAAATTGAGAAATAGTGATACTTCAAGTTTTAATTACCATCATATATGATAAAATTAAGTTAATTAACTACACCAAATTACATATAATACAACTAATTCTTATGCAGCAATAAACAAGAGCGAGTTACAAAAATATGTGTTGTCAGGGTCGGCCTAGACATTCGGGGACCCCTTTATTATAAAAAAATTATATAATCATTTTGATTATTCTTTAAATACAAAAATAATAATTAAATATTGACTTATTATTTTTTCTAACATATTACTTTTTAGATAGATAATTAAATAACAAATTCACTTAATTTTTAAAAAATTCAATCGTGATGTTTTTTTTAAATTTTAATATCGAAGATATTTTAGCCGGAATAAATTTTACAATATGTATATTCTTAGCTTTGTTTCATTTTTTTTTTTTACAAATTTATACTTGACTGCGTGACTTTATTTCATCGCATTACATTCTTAAATCATTAATTATATATCATCATGTATAGAAAAAGTTACACATTATATATAAAACTAAAAAAAGATACACATACACATATAAATAGGGATGGAGCTAGACCAATTTGCTTGGAAACGAGAATTTTTTTTTTTTTGGGCAATGTACTAAAATAAAGAAAGTAATTAATAAGCGAAAAATTATATTATAAAGATAAAAATCTTATTATTTTTATTAAGAAAAAAAATTGACAAAAAGAAAGGGATTAAATGAATAATTTCTATCAAAGAAAAAGAAAAAAGGTGAACAATTATTAAAAAAGAAAAAAAGTTAAAAGAAGAATAAAAAATATAAGCAAAATAAGACACAATTGGAATATGAATACTAGATCGCCCACTCATAAAGAGAAAGTCTAATCAAGTAAATCAAGATGCATCATGTGTACATAAAATTAATAAAAACTAAAACATTTTATTTTATTTTCTTTTCATATGAACCTAGATATAAATTTTTGGGGTCCCTTCAAACTAGGGGACCTAGACCCGGCCCAAATTATCTAGCACTTGGGCCGGCCAAGTTATTTGTTTCATAATAATATATAACTCAACAAACGAGAACTCCATATAAATCCATTTTAATTTAAATTCAGATAATTTATCGCTCCTTCTTGTTCTCATTTAGTTGATCAATAAGAGTTAAAAAAACGAGAATAAAAATAAAATTACATATTTTTAGATTTGTGCATTTTAGAAATAGTGTCGAGCATTAGTCGTATAAAAAGTTAATTCACATTTTAAAATGAAGAAAATTTGTATAATTTAGGAAAACCTTATTTTGTGATTTGTTAACATAAAAATAAAAATATAGAAGAAAAAAAACAGTTCAACTCTTTCTACTTTTTAGATTTTTTTTTTTAGATGGATATTTTTTTGAATTAAAAAGAATAATAAAAGTAATACTCACATATTATAAATAAAATACTTTATCATTTAAAATGTGACGGAAGAATCGAGAGTCTGAAGTTGGTCAAGAATTGCCATCTCTTCATGAAAATATGGGCCCGTTTGTTTCACATATTTCAAAATAATTTTGTGTTTAAAAGAAAGGCGAGAAAAATACGTTTTTTAATTTATAAAATAAATTCATCATCTTTCAATTTTCTCAAAAGTCAAATAAACAATAATTTTTTTATCTTTAAACAAATACTACACAAGATCTATTTTGATTTGACATAAGTAATATAATTCTTACACAATTTATCTCACACAACGAATATGAGATATTTACTTTGATTTGAGATAAGATAATATATTTCGTATACAACTTATTTCACATAATAAATATGAGATTTGATATAACGTCTTACACAATTACACCTACAACCTACGTCCTTCCAAATCCATCTACCTTATTTCCCGAATATTTACTAAAAAAAAAAAAAAAAAAATTCTTAAACCACTCTTCCAAACCTAAACAAACACATTATGCACTATTCTCCCAAATCAATCAGACAAACATGACCTATTTATTTCCGCGTGCAGTGGGGCCGCCCACTCTATAAATATTAACCACCGACCCCCATTCATTCATTATCCTTTCTCTTCTATCTCTCTCTCTTTGAAGAAAAAGCATTTGACGAAAAGAAGAATATGGCGCAAAAATCTGGTGCATTTTTCATCATCGTACTCCTCACAATCTTCGTGGCTTCGATTTCCTACGAAGCCTCCGCCGCTCTAGGCGGCGGAAAAGGAAAGTTAGTCGGCGGCTGGAAGCCAATTCAGAACCTGAAGGACCCAGAGGTGGTGGAGATCGCAAAATTCGCGGTGACAGAGCACAACCAAAAGACTAAGGCGGCTTTGGTATATAAAGCGTTGGTCAAAGCAGAATCACAGGTGGTTGCCGGCACGAATTACAAATTGGTGATCTCCGCAAAGGATGGCTCCGTTGCCAATAATTATGAAGCGGTTGTTTGGGACAAGCCCTGGCAGAAATTCAGGCAACTTACTTCCTTCAATAAGATTAATTAAAGGTTAAATTTTGTAAGGTAATTAATGAGGGGTTGCTAGCTAACTCCCATGTAATAACGTTTTTTACCCTACTTTTTTTATTTACTATTTCAATCGAGTTGTAGAATGAAATAAACGTGAACTTATTTCTATATATGCTAATGCTTGTAGTAACTGTTGGATTTTGTGAAAGAAACAAATTTGCCTATGCGCGGAATTCTGGATCGGACTGTGTTGGTGTATAAGGAATAAAGCCTTTTGAATATTTACAATATTTAATAATTAAAATAATAGTCATGCATTTGTATTGTGGCCGTTGTATATGCAATAAATTTCCTTAGAATCAAAATATAAATTCTCTAAATCTTGTACTAGTGCATTGTTCAACTAAATTTTCAGATAATTTTTCTTCTAAACGGAAATGATAACAGTTATGACTAATACACATCTCAAAAAAAATGACAAATACAAAGAGGGTATGGTTGTAATTGTGCATTGTTCAACTAACATTTTCAGATTTTAAATGATAAATTTGCAGAATTGGTATGATCATCACTTTATATATATTAACCTAGCTTCAAAGGAAATATATGAAAAATCTAATTGTTATTTTCATGTGATGCAAGCTGTATCACGTGCACTCCACATGTATACATTATATATGGGGAAATTCTTACCCAGAACGGGTTTGACCGAACCCAAATTAATTATATGGCTAGTGTAATACACTTACTTTGAGATTGAATGTAACTTTCAAGAAATTGACCAATTACAAAGCAAGTGCAATACACTTGCTTGATGGTTGGATGAGTTTGGCCAAGTCAGGCTTGGGCAAGAATTTTCCTTATATATGTTGTGGATTCTATGAGAGTCAATTCTTTAATGGACGGTCTAGATTTTTACAGACTTACCAACGTAATATGCAGCCATTTATTATATAGGGTAAATTATGAATACTTATAGGTAAGGCCTAATTATAAAAACTCTTCTCACATATTGTGTATTATAAACCCCTTATCTCAGTTTTGTCACCTTCTTACAATATTTGTTTATAAAATATTTCAATTTTGCTCTCTGGTGTTATTTGTAATATCTTATAAATGTCAAAACTTGGGTCTAATTGCTATATCATATAAATTAGAAAAGAGATAATTATATATTTACTATCAAAATAATTGATAAAATTTACAATTGCCCATAAGTTTTAATTAATATTGTCAAAAAAATAAAGACATTTATATATTTATTAGCAATTTAAGTTGTATAATAATGAACTAAATAAAATGTTAATAATAATATTTTATAAGTATGAACAAATTGTTTACACATTTAGTTGATAAAGTATTATAAATTGCAATATATTGAAATTTATAAATTATATCAATTATTTTGATAGTAAATATATGATTATCATTTTTATAATTTATAAGATATGACAATTAACACCTAAATTTTAAAATTTATAAAATATTAAACATTACAAATAACTTCCAAATGCAAAATTGAAATATTTTACTGACAATGATTTAATTGAAGAAGGTGAAAAATATGAGGGAAATTTTTGTAATATCCAATATATAAGAATTTTTTTTGTAATTAAACCTTACCTGGGTATTAGTTAATTATTCTATAATAAATACAAGACTCTATTTATAATTTTATAAGAGTTAGTATTTAAGTTGCAAAATATATTAAAAAAGAGAAGGGAAAAAAGGACTTTTCCGAAAGAATATTCACGGGAAGTCTAACTCGTGAAAAGTTGTGACATTAACAAACACAAACCTTGCTCATTTAGAAATAAAGGACATTGAAGAGTACTGATGTATTTTCAACTACAATTTACTCAAGAGTTTTCCTTAAATTAACATACTCAAGTCAAGTCCCACAAAATATGTGTACTAAGTCGATGAGGACTACAGAGGACGAATGAATGATTTTTTAAAAACTGATTATATTGAAAAATGAATTTAGAGAATAGATTTTATATTTGCATGATGAATCTTTCAAATCATATTAATAAATACAATTAAAGCCTTAAAAATCACAAAAGTGATTTATACGAAAGGAAGACGTTAATTTATCATTCACGAGCCACATAATCAAAATAATCATAAAGGTATACATTAAAAAATAATTAGTTATTTTTGTTATATATCAATTTACTAATACTTGTATTTATAATTTATATATGTTCTTAAAAGAGTTGTAGGGTGAAGAAACTAAAGCCGGAAAGATGTTAAAGTATTAAAATGAATTGCACGTGAATACAAGGGTGGAAAGTTCATCCTGTACTCGTATATCCCATTTTCTGAATAAAGTTTTTGCAGGACACCCTCACAACTGTGTAATACTATACTAGACGGACAATAAATTTGCGGAATTCAAACAGAGCCACACACACACTAATGATAAGTATGTATTGGGAACTTCATTCATTATATATGTTATGTGTGTTCTAACTACGACTAAAAGATGAAACTATATACTCCTAGATATTTCAAGTTTAAAATAATAGCCCTAATAAATATTAACGAATAAATCTGTAATTTTGACTTTCCAAATTTGACCCGATGTTAATTTAATCTGATTTTTTAGTAGTCTGGAGTTGACGGGAGTAAAAGGAAGTAATGTCAGAGCCACACACAAAAGCAACATGAATCTGGTGAGTGAGTCATCAGCCAAAACACATACATATATAATATCTATATATAAACAAAAAAATTCCAAAATTTCTCACTGATCCGGAGCCCTTCTGGTAAAACTTTACCCAGAAAAATCAACTTTTAGTGAATCCCAAGCCCCAGGATTCATATAATCGAATTTAACCTAACCGCCACACTGACTGAGCTATTACCGAAAGGAATATCACAATTAATCGAAAAATAGGAGCCTGTTTGTCCTCATTAGGCGGCCAACCGGCGGCGCGGCGAGCCTCGGCGTCGCAACCGGTGGTCAGGAGGCTCCCCGTACCAGAAAACAACGACGACGCAGCAGCTGCGGATATTGCCAAAATGAAGGGTTTGTTCAAGTCCAAGCCTAAAACTCCTGCAGATTTGGTGCGCCAGACGCGTGACCTACTCATCTTCATTGATCGCGGCGCACCTGATACAAAGGAGAGCAAGCGAGATGACAAGGTTTGTTTTTAATTTTAAATTATTTTTTTGATCTGGTATAGTTTGTAGTTGAAGTTGGATCTGCACTGGAATGTTCAATTGCATTTGTTATGGGGTTTTATTGAATCCTGTTATGCTTGAATTGAATGAAATCTGAATGTAAGTATTTAAAACTGTCTCGTAATTTTTCACTTATCTTATATAGATGGTGGAGCTGAGCAAACTCATCCGAGACTTGAAACAAGTCCTTTATGGCCACAGTGAATCTGAGCCTGTTGCGGACTCCTGTGCGCAGTTGACGCAGGAGTTCTTTAAGGAGAACACTCTTCGGCTGTTAATTATATGTCTTCCTAAGTTTAACTTAGAGGTAATTTTATAAGATCTTTGTGTTGATGCTACAGATTTATTAGAATCCCGAATAGAGAAAAACAGCAGTTACAGCACTAACTTGAACAAGATAATTTTGCAGACTCGTAAAGATGCCACCCAGGTTGTTGCAAATCTGCAGAGGCAACAGGTTCAATCCAGGTTGATTGCTTGTGATTACTTGGAAAAGAACATAGATCTCATGGATATCTTGATACTAGGGTAAGGTAGCATGGAAGGATTTACTCATGTTGAAACACCAGATTCTGGAACTCTTATTTGTTCACATCTCTGTTAAATCTTGTATTCACACACTAGTGAGAGACAAAAAGAGAGAGATGCTGAAATGTTATTAGTCAATATCCTAATTACGTGAAGTTGGCTAATATGAAAGTCAAAGGCAGAAGTAGGGCATAGCTTATTTGCTTTTACCAAGTGACAGAGCTATGGGTTTTCCTTGTCATAAATGAACTTTATATCCAATGACTTTCTTGGACTTTAGTAGTCCATCTGATGATTTGTGTGCATTACATTGTTTTTATATGCAGTTCGAAAACTTTCGTACTGCTACTGAAAATTTCTTTATGCCAAAATCATCATGCATATGTTTTATTAGCTTCTGGACGGATGTGTTAGATTAATGAATGATTGTAGTCCCCTTGTTTTGTGCCTCCCTTGATTAAACTTATTTTCCCTTTAATCTTACTGTTCATTAGGTTGCTGGACAAAGGGTCTAGATTTTTTGATTAAATTGTTACTTCCTAGTTATGTATCTCCTAGATTAGAGACTTGTTTTTCTCAATTGTACATCTTGCTGAGAGAGCTTAGAAAAGAGGTGTTGCTTGGGGTCTTTCATTTATTGATATCTTGTTTTCCTTTAATATTTAATCTAATATTGCTTCTCTCTTGCGCCGCAGTTATGAGAATAGTGATCTGGCATTGCATTATGGTACAATGTTGAGGGAATGCATACGCCATCAAAGTGTTGCGAGGTGAGGGTGATTAATAGTTATTATTCTTCTGATTTTTGTATGTATCATCGTATTTGGTAAAAAGATCTCTGATAGATGTAGCTTCCATATTTAATTTAAGCCACATCGATGTTAAATAAGATAGTTGTCGTTTTAGGAGGTATTGTTACAATTTGATTGGTAAGAAATAATCGAACTTTTTTTTGTGCTCATTCTCTATATGTTGTATATCTAATTGATTTTTAGTTATATTTCTTGTAACTTGATATTAATTTGAATATTCTTTTCTTTGTCATCCATGCCATGAATTAGTGATTATTATTATTATAATGTGGAATAAACATGGAATGCAGAATGCGCACACACACCACCCTCCTATATTTGTTCTGATTTTCCTATGGGGAGAAAGTAGCTAGATGAACTGTTCTATTTTGTTAGAATTGCTGCCTTGTGTTGCACAGACAAAAAAACTTTTTTGAGTTAAATATCTCTCGATGCTTCTACAACTGTGGAGAGTGAGTCGATTTTGTGTAATTTATTTGGCACCTTATTTGTTATTATGCCTTTTTTGTTTCCCATAGTATTATTTTACTAGATTTAACTCTACTTGGTCTACAGGTATGTTTTGGAATCGGAGCATATGAAGAAATTTTTTGATTTTATACAACTTCCTAATTTTGACATTGCTTCTGATGCTGCTGCCACTTTCAAGGTTATGTATTACTAGCAAAGTAGCTAATTATATAATCTTTTAACGTCTTTCTATTACAACGTACGTTGATATTCTCTTTGCTACGTGATCCACTGATCTGGAGTAGCAGGATCTTTAATCGGTGGTTGTGTGTAAACTTTTACTGTTGGCCTATGTGTCGAAATATACCTTTTTTCTAAGGAATTCTTTTTAATGCAATGTATGCTTGCTTCCAAATTATGAAGGTCCAGCTCTGGTTTTGTGAAAGATTGTCAGAGTCTGGTCAAATTGGCCATGCAAGAAGTTAAAGGAGTTTTTTTACTACTTGAATGTGTATATTGGCATAAGAGTGAGGGGACCCTCTTTCTATGAACTACTGAACGAGTGTATTTTAGGAACCTATTCATTAATTAGGCATGGAAATATGATAAGATTAAAGAACTCCTTATTCTTTGCAAGATGGAGTAAACTTTTGGTAAGCCTTATCTCCTTGTACTGTTTGAAAGATGGGCATGTAACACTAGAATTGAGCGATATTCTATATTTTAATGCTCAATCATCTATAAATTGATGCATAAAAAGGCATTATACTATCTTAAATGGTTACATCATGTCATCATCGGATACATTTAATATTCATTATTTCTAACAGATACCTTCTAGCATGTTTAGCTTTAGTTACATTTTATAGCTGAGCCAAAAGGCTCTCAGATGGTTTCTGCTCTCTCTCTTGTTGCATTATAGTGTGTTTTCGGGACTGGACTTGCACTGACCTGGTTCAACTTATACATCTTGTCGCAGGAACTAATGACCAGGCATAAGTCTACAGTAGCTGCATTTCTTTCAAAGAATTATGACTGGGTTAGTATTTTGCTTTGACAGACTGCTAGTCTGCTAGTCATTGATTAAGAAACAGCTGTTAATTTCATTGAGCCATTTAGGCGTGTTGCAATTAAGTTCGGACGGCGTTTTTATTGAATCTCTATGGATATTGCAGATAGTTTTGTAGACTTCTTAACAACATTTGCTCATTTCGTCTTTGCGAAGTCTCTTAATGTCTAAAGATCCAAACACTTCTCTTTCTAATCTGTAAAATATTTTTTCCGTGGTAGTTCTTTGCGGAGTATAACTCGAAGCTACTTGAATCAACAAATTATATCACTAGAAGGCAAGCTATCAAGGTAATGACTATTTTTCTTTCTTATTTGGTTATAGATCTGAGAAAATCCCCTACCCACCCAACATGTCACCAAAACCTTGAAAAGAAACAAACAATAACTATAAAAAAAATTATGGAGTCTGAATTGGACAATGTATGATCTTTCATTGGGGTGCATAATTTGTTATTCAGTTTCTTTTCTTCTATTTCTCCTCAATTCTGATTCTGTGGTTTACTTCTATCAGCTTTTGGGGGACATCTTGCTTGATCGTTCAAATTCTGCTGTCATGACTCGATATGTCAGCTCAAGGGACAACTTGAGGATCCTCATGAATCTTCTTAGAGTATGATTCCATTCACCTCCTTCCTTCTTACATGCATGTATAAGTGTGGGATATTAAAATGAGGTTCAAATTAACATCAACGATAAATTGTACCTGTGAACAACAGAAACCTAAAAAGGCACTTTTAAAGATTATTGACGTGAAAATTTGAAAATGCTTAGGAATTTATAGCAACCTAACAGGTAAAATCATGGTAACCATTCTCAATGTTGCATTTTTGCCTTATGCCAGGAATCAAGCAAGAGCATTCAGATTGAAGCATTTCACGTTTTTAAGGTACCAATTCTACATGCAGTCCTAATGTTTTAGTTTGTTCCGACTCTTAACACAAATGTGTGCAGTTATTTGCTGCCAATCAGAACAAACCCCCGGATATTGTTGGTATTCTTCTGACTAATAGAAACAAGCTTCTACGCCTTTTTGCTGATTTTAAGACTGAGAAGGGTAAGTGAGCAACTAATGAAAATCATATCTCTTTGTATATGCAATGAACACCTGTATCTCATGCTTAATTCCTTTCTGATGCAGAGGATGAACAGTTTGAGGCTGATAAAGCACAAGTCGTCAGAGAAATTGCTGCTCTTGAGCCCAAAGAATAGCCATGAGTTTAGCTGAAATTTATGCTTTCATGGCATTGTTGTACGAGTAAATTTTAGTTGTTTGTATACATCATGGCATTGTTGTACGATTAAATTTTAGTTGTTTGTATACATCATGGCATTGTTGTACGATTAAATTTTAGTTGTTTGTAACTTTGTAGCTTTTTTTACCTGTATAATTGTTAATTATACTAGTTCTTAACCTGATATTGTGGACATAATTCGAAAGGCCCTTTTAAGTTACTGGGTTCAGTTCACCTTCTTATAATCCACATTCTGTAAGCTGGTTCCGAGAATCTAATACTTCTTGAAATTAGTGAAAAAACAAATTAACATTTTGGAGATGCATCTGATATTTGATGTTAAACAACTAAAAGATTAATTAAAGAATAAAATGCACAATTTTTTTAATTTTTGGATTGCAGCTTCACAAATATTAAGTATTGAATTGTAAAAGATGATAAGTAGAGAGAGGCAAAATATGACATTTATTTTTCTAAAAATGAGGCTGAATATTGAACCGGCATGTTGGCATATTCTGGGCCTTGAATGAATTTCCTAGAAAAATAATCTTACTAAAGGCATCTGGATGGTTTCGTAGTACCTTAAATAATGTAAGAATCCATTAAAGCACCCACTGAGTATTGAGAAGAACAAAAATTCAGAGTATGTGTAATTACATGGAAATCAAGGGTCATTTATGAACCCTTTTGATTAATTGGCATCTTTCTATATATTTTAATTGGTTCATGTGCATGCCACGTGAATTAAAACAAAATTCCTCCTAATCAAACTAATCAAGTGCTGAAAATCTCTTTTCCTAATCATTCAATTCTTCTCACAATCTCATCATTGAAGAAAGATGGCACAAAAAGGCAAGACTCAATGAATCTATATTCTTGAAATACAGGATTAGATTTTTGGCATTTTCATGATGGGTTTGTTGAATTTTTAGGTTCAGTGGAGGATTTCTTGGCCATGGCGGTAGATGCTGCCAAGAGAGCTGGAGAGGTAGCATTTCTCAACTTTAATTTTTCACGCCATTCTTCCTAGTTTTTATTACTATTATTTTTTTATTTGATGCAGATTATTCGTCTCGGATTTTATGAGACAAAGCATGTGGAGCATAAAGGCCAGGTAAACTGCTATGATCTTATTTATTTGGGAAATTTCTTTATTTTCTTGTGTAGCTAAAAGTATTGAATTCTATTCCGATGCTTCTAGTTCTAATGATGTGATTTGCTGTTATGTGTCAAATGTCAATCAATTTTATTTGTTACTCTCTTTAGGTTGATTTGGTGACAGAGACTGATAAGAAATGTGAAGAAATCATATTTAATTTTCTCAAACTTCATTACCCTGACCATAAGGTTAATTATCTCTCAATTTTCGCATTATTTCATATTCTAGATTAATTTATTGGGTATTTGCTTGACAATTTCATGCTAACATCATATTGATATATGATAACTCAGTTCATAGGGGAAGAAACCACAGCTGCTTTCGGCACAACAGAATTGACTGATGAACCAACTTGGATCGTTGACCCTCTAGATGGAACGACTAATTTTGTTCACGGGCAAGCATCTTATGTTTATTTAATTTGTTGTGAGATAAGTTTACAGTATCTAAACTGGGTTCCTAAGTTGTAAAATGTAATGAGTTTGCAGGTTTCCATTTGTATGTGTATCTATTGGACTCACAATCGCAAAAATTCCAACAGTTGGCGTTGTCTATAACCCTATTATGGATGAGGTATAAGTTAGAGGCTATGACTTCTGCAACCTTTCTATTGCTTATGTTTAGTATAGAAGTCTTGAGAATTGATTATAATAAATTATATTCGTATTTAGATATTCTTAGGAGAGATTGCTCGTTGAGTAGATAATAAATCTTGGCTTTGGTATGTAGCTTTTTACTGCTATTCGTGGAAAAGGTGCTTTTCTGAATGGAAAACCCATAAAAGGTAAGTTTGCTGCGTCGATTAGATATTCCTCTTTATTCCACATTCTTGTCCCGGTTTTGTTAGATCATCACAAATTAATTTGGGATATGCAGCATCTTCTCAAAATGAGCTTGTGAAGTCTCTTCTTGGCACAGAGGTACTCAACTCAGCTAAACGTACCGTCCATTTGTAAGCAAACAAATATATTATATAGTTTGTTCGATTATAAAAGTTGGATAGTATAATATAATATGTTTCCCTAACTTCAGTCATCTTAACCCGCGAATCCTTGTATCTATTTACACTGTCTTTTAGCCAAAGTCCTAGAAAGAATATTAATTCCCATAGTATTACTTATAGGAAGCTAATTAAGCTTCATCCAAATCGAAATAACAGGTGGGCACAAAGCGTGACAAGGCTACTGTGGATGCCACTACAAATAAGATCAATAGTTTGCTCTTCAAGGTTATTCATTGATGGTCTTGTAATAGTTTTTCAAAATTTCTTTTATTGTTTGCGGTAAGGTAAAAATTAAATAGCTTATGGGCATTCTCTTATTGATCAGGTTCGTTCCCTTCGTATGAGTGGCTCCTGTGCGTTAAATCTGTGTGGGATTGCCTGTGGAAGGCTTGATCTGTTCTATGAACTTGGGTTTGGAGGACCTTGGTAAAATTATTTCTGTAAAATGTTTGGTTGTACTTGTACTATATTATGGCTCTTCATAAGTTAACGAGAGTTGGGTCTTAATTTCAGGGATGTAGCGGCGGGTGCTGTTATTGCAAGTGAAGCTGGAGGAGTTGTGTTTGATCCGTAAGTACCAACTCTTTTAACCTTCTTAAAGATCATTTTTTGGTGTTGGAAAAAGTTTATCGAATTTTTGGATAACGATGCTCTTTTTTCAAGCAGCTCTGGCTCGGATTTTGATATCACATCTCAGCGAGTGGCAGCTTCAAATCCTCTCTTAAAGGATGCGTTCATTGAGGCATTGCAACAATCAGAATGAAAAATGGAGAATCATTCAGACCAGTTTACTTTGTCATTGCACTATAAATAAATAGATTAGGAAAAACATGTTGTACTTTAACTCATTCTTCTTTCTGGCTGAGGGCTCGAGGCTCTAGCATTCAAAATTAGTAATATGTAGTTATGGAGTTCCTTAATTTGCTTCATGCAATTTTATGAAATACTACTGTCATTGTAATATTCATTTATGACATTGAGGAGAGTAGCATAAAGGTCTCATTTTGTTCTCCTCAAATGCACTTACTCATATTCATTGGCGGGCGGACATAGGGACAAGGAAACCCGCACCCCCCAACCCCCCCCCCCCCCCCCCCCCCCAACCCCCCCGAAATTTTTATTTTTTTAGTAGTGGTATATTTTTTATTTAAACAAAAAAGAAAAAAAAAGTCCCAAGAAATTAGCTCATTTCCACCCAAGATATAATTTAAGTCCAATTAATATCAAGTGTCTGACTGAATTTTTTTTTTTTTTTTTTTTTGTATAAGTTTAGCCCCTTGACTGAAAATCCTAGAGAGTTAAGCGACCCTTTTTTTATAATAAATGCAGCAGCATTAAACGGAACGCATGCAATAATTCATGATTCTATAACCATCATCCCTTGGGAAAGAAGGCTTGTAAAGTGTAGGAATGTGGCTCTGGCCCATATTTGCAGAGGCATGCTTTGGGTTTGGGTGCTGCATTTCTTTCAATTCAAGTCTGTATCCAATAATCTGAATGCTTTGATTTAAAATACTATTCGATTATGAATTTCTTTCGATTAATAATGATCTTCCTTTTTTTTTTTTTTTGGCAACAATAATAATGATCTATTATCGACAAAGATATGTGATGGATCTCGTTAGACTAAAATAAAATAAAGAGAATATATAGGGTTGAGGTGTTCTATCCATAATCTGAATCCATTATTTAATAGTTAACTGTACATCTCAGTATCTGAATTCACTAAACCTTCACTAAATTAGGTTGTCAAATTTTAACTGCATAGAACCTCCTTGGACTTTTAAAATTTCATTACGAAACTCTCAACTTGCAAAAAAATAGATCTTTCTAGATCGACATACTTCAAGAAATCATATTTAAAATTTTTTATGTTGGTCCCTACAACTTCACATTGAAATATTTTAAAATTAGTTTGGAGGAAAAAGATTTCATTCGATTTGAATCTTATATTCGAAAATACAATTATATACAAAAGGCAGGGAAGTTAAATGAAAAAAATTAATATTATTGCTGGAACGCGAATCCAATTAGTAATAAATGGTGAAATTGTAATATTTATCCAAATCCAATCCATTTGACAACCCAACAATATTGAAAAGAACTATGTAAAATTTAGAAACAAGAAGCAAAAAATATAAGGTTCAAATAATAAATATGATAATACTATCAAACAGATCACCTACACAAGTACTGGTGTAAAAGGGCAAAAAAAACTCCTCTCACTCTCTAAACTTTCCCAATACAACATCCTAAACATCACATCTCCAATGGTAAATTATAGCAACATGAAATCAGAGAAAGATATATAGAAAAAACAAAACAAAAAATTGTACACAAATGGTATTATCTCTTTATTCATACTATACCCTGTCTCCTTGTTGCATATCCATCATAACCATATGTCCCATTTGACATCTTATCATTGCTGCTACTTTGAGACTTGTTCCTCTTCACAACCACAATCCATGTGTAAACTTCCAAAATCGCAACAACAAAAGCCAAACCTATAAGTATTCCGACATATATTCTCTTCCACATCTCCTCCGGGTTCAATATATCGAAACCTTTGAAAATGTTAACAATGCTGAGCACTATAACAGAGTATCCAATCACGTGGTGGTACACGTTCCAGTAGAATCTGTACTTGTGATCCCTTTTTGGCCTTAGAAGCAATGCCGTCACCTGAAGGGTTGCGAGGCAGAAGATAACAATGCCGATGATCCTATGTGCTGTATATTGGATTCCCGGGGACTTGTTCCCTAGGCGAATACCCGTGGCAACACCTGCGACTCCAATTACGTAGGCTGAGGTTTGGCAAGTCGCGTGTAGGTAAAACCATGCTGGGTCCGCGGATGGGAATACCTTTAGGTATCTCGCAAACACGGCACCAATTGGTAATAAAATCCCCCAACTTATTGCATTCAAAAGTCCATGAATCTGTATCAAAATAATAACTATTATGAATATATATTTGAAAAAGAAAAGCACAAAGTTAGTAATAAAATAAGAGTGAAATTGCAAAAATACCCCCTATATTTTGCTTAATTAGCAGAAACCCTCCTATGATAATTTATTTTCTATTAGCCAAAAACTCCCTCCCAATTAGGCAAAGCACAGGGGTAATTTTTGCATTTATCTCAATAAGATAATTGAATTTGAATGTAAAAAGACTTACATTCTTTTTCTTTGTGTTTGAGTTTAAGGCTCCTTTTGTGGTCTCCGATACCCCCGAAAGAAGATTTAGTGTTCCCATTGATTGGACATTAGAGCCAGTCAATTGATGCATAGCAGGAACATCTCCTGAAACAGGACCTTCTTGCCAAACTTGGTTCAAAGTAGAACTAACATTATTGAGCTTTAACGTAGCGAAAATTACGATTTCGGCCCTCGAATAAGTTGCCATTAAATCAGAAACAGGAAAACTCAAATCCCCCTCCTGTAATTGAGTCTGGTAACTAGTGATAGGTGAAGTGTACGCTCTCATGGAGCCATCAGATTTTTGGAAAGCCACAAGTGCTTGTGCACCAAGCATGCCTTGACCGTTCAGGTTAACGGCCCACGCGACCCATCTAGATGATGAGACTCCGGTGTGTCGATACGCGATTTTAACGGTTTTAGAGGATTGGTCATAGTTCCAATGAAGAGATGAGTTTAAGTGTGGGAGAATATTGCAAGAACTGAATATTTGGTTACTTGGGAATTTGTGGTTTGCACATGATTGGGCAGAGGATGTTAAAAACAGAGTAAACAGAACACAAAGAATCAAAAAAGGTTTTAACGTTATTTTGGACATAGTGAATTAACCAAGAATTTGAGTTGAGGTGGTGAAAAAACTTACTTATTTCTTTTTCAAGGTTTGATGAAGTTAAAAAGAGAGGCTACTAATATATAGGCTGAGTGGTTACAATTTGGTGAGGAAAAGGAATCCGATCCGACTTAATTTATTCGGGATTGGACAGCAGCTGCATCATTGTTTAGGTTTCAAGTTTCAACAACTTTTTGTTTTCATATCGGAACACGCGCGCGCGTTTAATGCTTATCTTTTTATTATGTTTCCTTTTCCTAAGAAGAAAAGGAGGGTAATATATTGGATAAGAAAGAACAGAGGGAGGTAGTTTATATGGGATATGAATCGTAGTAAAAATATTTTCAAAGATTAATTTGGAGTCATAAAACAGTGTCTTCTCATCTCATGTATGTAGTTTCCAAGTTAAAATTAGTAATTACATTGGAGTAAAAAAATATATAATTGAGTGTTCTTTGTACCAATTTGAAGTAATCTTTAGGATATACAAATATTTTATATTTTAAGTAGATAATAATATCAACTTATTTCAATTATTTTCCAAGTAATTTTAGTAAAATATATCTTTCTTGATTTTAAATACGTATGCTTTAATTTATTTTATTTTTTTCAAAATTTAATCATTTACGCGTGGTTATTTCTGAGATTTTTATATTTATATTCGTTATTATTCAATCTATCCTATTATTATAGTTATACCTGAATAATTATTTGAACAATTATTATCTTTTCCTATTAGTATTGTTTTAATTTTTAGTAAATCTTCGAAATATTAATCGACAAGAGATTCAAAAAGAGATAATTTATTTAATCTTGGTCCAACTAAATAAAAGTATGTGTTGGACTGATATGAAGAATTGGGCTGTAATTATTCATCTTGTATTCGGATAAGAAGATTCATAATCCGAATTATATGAAGTGAAATATGGATTTAAGTTGATCCATATATATAATTATTTTTAAAGTGCACTCCTCTCTTTTGGGTAATTTATTATTGTTTGAAATTATAATATTGATAGCTTTGAAAAAAAGGATATTTAATTAAAAACAACATTACCATATTGAGCACAAATATAAATTGACTATAATATTGATTGTTAATGCCACAATATTTATGTGCATTTATACAATATTTCTTGTATAAAATCTTATTTTTTCTATCTTTTATTGAAGTTTAATTTTCTGCAATTCTCATATTTTGTTCGGATTTGAATTTTTGACTCGGATATCAAATTTTTTCAAATCCGATAACTCTTTTGAATATCCGATAATTATTGAAGTTTAATTTTCTGCAATTCTCATATTTTGTTCGGATTCGAATTTTTAACTCGGATATCAAATTTTTTCAAATCCGGTAACTCTTTTGAATATCCGATAATATATTGGATCGGATCCGATTAAAACTTTTGATCTTTGAATTCGGATCCGAAATCATCCATATTCGCTCTAAATCCGGCCCATTGAACCAAGAAACAAGTCAAAAAAGTGTTTTATGCATATCAAATACTCGTATTTATTTTAATAATGGATTAGGTGCATGATAGATACTGTATATATACCACTCCATTTGTTAGCTGGTGCAACCCAACAATGGTCTCACACCAAATCCAACTTCTACCTGCTCCAACCCATTCATGACCTAATTCAACGGCTTCTCATTTCTTCTCGATTCATCACCTGTACGATTTCAAGTTGTATTTTATAAGCAAACAAGTTTTATTATCTTAATTTAATTTAATTAATTAACTTGGTTGTTGTGTTGATACATATAGCAACAGGATTTCCGCTAAGGTTGATATGCAGATGACCTTTTTTCCCCTCTAATTATAAATTATGAATTGCATGCATGTTGTTACTAACTTTCTAGTATTTTAATTTACATTAGGACAATTATTTCACAAATTGTTCCTCCTATTACTTCTTCTACTAAAACATTAAAGAAACTAAATTGAAACCAAACATATATCAAATTAAATGTAAATTAACCTAGCTAAAACAAATTTGAAATTATAATCACGTTACTGACTACTCCTTGAATAAATATAACTCTTGAATGTTTACTGATAAGTAAAGTTTTATCTCAATCATAAGATGATATTGGATGATTCTCATTTAATTTCTCCTCTAAATTGATTGGGCTTTACCTTTCAAGTCTTGAAATTTAGACCATGTCGGCCCAACTGAAAGCTTCATACTTATTCTAGACTTGTTAACGGGCTGGTCCTCGGAATGGGCCAATTTTAAAGTGATTCCTCTAAATTTTAATCATCGAAACGAAAGAGTGAAAGCATATATCCAACTGCTTCCGAAATCAGATAAATTATTCTGTAGCTGTTCCATATTAAACAATATTTGATTTCTAAATTTAAGCAGTTCATTACTCCAAAATTTTATTATCATCATGTAATGATATAAAAAAATAGATCTTCACAGTATATTGAACAGCATTATCCTTGTAAATCAATGTGCGAAATAACCTTTCGAATCCTACCTGAGACACCTATATCATTTGCACTATTCGGTCCGAGCTGTATATACACAGTATAGTAGATAAAAAAAAATAAAAGGGCAAGTGTCAACATTTTTGTCTGGGTGAATGATACCCCAAATAAGTATATATTCCATAAATGCACCTAATATTAGCCAAGAATTATATATTTTTCCAGCCTAATTTTTTAATTTTGTGAGAATCTCTGGCAAGAATGGATCAAGATCAAACTAATTAGGATTAGAAGAGCCATCCCATCAATTAATGTCTGGATTCTCTAGATTGCGTGCATTAAGTATTTAAGTTACATTGAATAATGCAATTGTGTCTATTAAATTATTTATAACGAAATTATTAAAATTCATAAACATTAAATTCGTCACAGTTATAAGTACTATTATATTGTACTCCCTCCGGTTTTTTCATTTCTCGCTTTGGAGGATTGCATACGAACTAAGAAATGTCATAAAAAGTTACTTTTTTAAGCAAAAATTCTAAAATACTCTTTTAACTAAATAATTTTAGCTACTAACAAGTATTAGTAAGAAGGATAAAATTAGTAAAAGAATATTTATTTTTCATTGAAATCTTAAAGCGATAAATAAAACTAAACAATAAACTTTTGCCAAAACGAAAATAAGAAAAGGAGGGAGTAGTTGTGAACTTAAACATGTCACCACCATTAATGTAGAGTACGACAATTTCTTACATCAATTAAGATTATTGAAATCAGAATTAAATAATACATACTGTAGTAAGTAGCAAAGCTTAGTGCCAAAACATGTAATATTAAAATTAAATGGCATAAATTAAGTCATTTCTAAGGCCCAACAAGATCTTGCACAAATGACCGTCAACTTAAAGTTAAAACATAGATGTAATCTATAGAGAGTTGTTAATATTGTTAATGTCGTAATTGGACACACTTTAGTATATAATAATAATATTGAAGGTGTTTGGTTCCCCACAGCAAATATAGTTTTTGATAAATCGCCACAGCAAATATATGTTGGTACTTGCCTATGCATATATATTATTGTATTTCTACTTATTAATAATTAATTCAACTGTTTAAAGAATGAAATATTACTTAATTAAGTTGTTGATTTAGTTAAAATATTATGAGTCTCCTATTTAAGCACTGACCGTGTTTACAAGAAAATTAAGTATTTTCCCTAAGTCCTCTAAAAAAGAAGAGTATTTTGCCTATGCCAAACCAAATATAATTAAGTAGGTAAACAGCTAAGCATGTCACATTTGAAAAGAACAAAAAGGTTATAATATGAAGTGACATTTATTTAATATTGGCATTATGCATTTGTATTGTTCATTATTTAGGTGAGGAACAGTTTTCTTTCAGTATATGTCAAAGGTTGTTCCCAAAGTACGTAGAATGTTGAGTTTTCAAGTCATATTCTTTGATTCAATTCAATTTTTTAGGTATATTTTATTTCATCATTGTTTTTAGCAGTTCTGGAAAATTAATGTTTGCATTTATATTTTACTCAAAAGTTAGGTAAAAATGTAAAAATCGTCCCAAACTAATCACTGATTTTGAATTTTCGTCTCAAACTATATCAACTTGGCGAATTTCATCCCGTAATTTAATATTTTCTTCGAAGATCTTCCCTCCGTTAATTATGAGACGGAAATTGCGCATTTGTCCGTTAAATTACCACATGGTTGCTTAAGTGTCATGACATGGTAAATTTTAACATGAATAATTATATGATATTGCAGAATTCGTCCACTAATTACAAGATTGATCCGTCATTTCCATTAAATTGAAAATTTAATATTGAGACTAAATTCATACAAAATGATAAATTACGGGACGAAATTCGACGAGTTGCTATAGTTTGGGACAATTTTTCAAAATAATATTAAATTACGGGACAAAATTCGGTGAGATAATATAGTTTATGACTAAAATCCAAAATCACTAATAAATTTGGAAAGTTTTGTGCAATTTTACCCAAAAGTTAATAAATACCTGCCTCAGGCATAAATATGTAGTTTTAAGAATCAAAATAAACCTTTCATTGAACAATAGATTCAACAGTGACAATATTAAGGGCAAAAGATCGTATATCATATTTTTGGTGTCACATGATGCATTAATCTTATAAATTTATATGTAGTCCATATAAAATTTAAATTTGTAAACTTATCAATAAATATATATGTATGACACGGAAAATGTGACATCAAAAAATTCATCCCAAATATAAAGTGCATCAGTCGGAAGAACATTACACTAATGAATGCCTAAACAAATGAAACGATAAAAAAAGCTACAAAATTATCAAGCTATTTTTGTTTGACTCGATTTAAACTTTTGATTTTCCACGGGCTTTCAGAAGAGAATTTTAGTTGTTTATTTTGATAATTATCTCATTAAAAAAAAAATAAGACTGCAACTGGGACCTTTTCACTTTCCAAAGCCATGGAATAGAACAACGTCGATGGGCCACTGCCGTGCCGACTGCCGACTGCAGGAAAAAACGCAATAATAGTACTTTTAACTCATGATGTGTACTTGTAGTTTTGATAAGTAATTTATATTCTCTATGTTTTAAATTTTTGTAATTTTAGTCATAAGTTTGTCCAATTAAAATTAGTATTCATAAATATCTACATAAGCAAACAAATTGAAGTTTTATAATTTTATAACATCTTTATCCTAATAATTAGTAGGTATTAAAAACAGTGAAGAAAAATAAGGAGTTATTTTTCCTCTAAATTAAGCTAATTGACAAGGTGACGTGGTGGATTGTCACCGCATGACTCATAGAAGAACAAAATCCTCCAATTTATTTGCTTGCGTAGCGATTTAAGGACAATAATTTAAATTTCGATGAATTTAGGACTAAAATTGTGACAACTTGAAACATTTACCGTCTTTGCAAAGTTAGAGGACTAAAAAGAAATATTTGCCACCGACTGCACATTGAAAGTGTTGAGCGCTAACGTGACGGGGCCCTCAATTGTTTACGAGCAATTCAACTCCACACACAGAAGATGAAAGGGGGAGGGTGACTCGTGTGTAAAAGGCCCCACATACTGTACACACAACACACCCAAATTAGGGCGGTTATATTCTTGGGTAAGGTCTGAACGTGATCCAACTTCATTCGTATCCAATTGATTTAAGTCAAACATGAATTTTGTCTGAATCTATTCTTTTAGCCCAATGGATTGTAAACAAGTTCATTCGGATTTCAGATTTTTTTCGAATTTACTAAAATATAATTTTCAAAATTTTCATCAACGTTTTTTTTTTATAGTTCATGTTTATCAATGTTTATGTTTTCATTCAATTTACTTCGTAGTTCAAATTTTATTTACATTCCACTAAGATTCAACATAACAAAGTATGAACTTTCAATATATCTCAAATACTAGCTAGTAATAATGTTTAAAAATTGACATACGTTAAACTAAAAAATGAGATGAATAAAATATTAACTCATGAAAGCATTATTAACTTTACTTAATGAATAAAGTATCATCTATATGTAAATTAATTATATACTATTGAGTTTGAATGTTAATTGATTTGTCTCTAGAAAATGTTAATTGATTGGTTTAATTTAATTTAAATTTATATCCGCCGCAGATATTTTAAATAACAATATAACAATGATTTTTAATGAGTTAGTAACTCAAGCGTTCTCTAATAATTGAGTTAGCTCAATTTGAATTTTACCTGAGCTTAAATTTTTTCTAGGTAAAATAATAATTATTAATTTGAGATGATAATTAATTTTAATGATTAATTTATATCTAAGTACAATATGATATTTTAAAAACTCATACTAATACCACAATTTTAAGACTTTACTAACGTTTACCTGTCAATAAAAGTTTAAACATTTTGAGCCAATAAATTAGAATCAAACAATGTTGAGAAGCTCAGAAGTTTATCAGAACTTGTACACGATAGGATACCAAAATATCCATTACAAATTTAGACTACACGAAAAAATACAATTATTGAAGAAAATACAAAAAAATCGATGCAATTTAATAGGGTCCCTACGCTATGGTTTCAAGAAACAAGTGGCCTAAAGATACCTGCGTTCACCCCAAAACCCAAATCATAAAAGCCCATGGCCCAGCTGCTAAACAAACCAAATCCACTCATTGGTCCAATCCATCAACAATAATTACGAAATCCTGTCCACTCCCGAAATTTTAAATGGAAAAGGAAAAAATAAAATAATTTCCTAGGATAATGATATTCCTTTATAAAAGCCCTCAATTTTAATCCACAGCTATTCCACTTGTGTCCGCCATGAAAATTTCTTGAACAAAGCTTAAATCTCTCAAAAACTCACAAATCCTCTCGCAATACACAGGAGTCAAAATAAACTCTACTATCATTACGCATCATGGTTTCTATGGAAGATTCTCACTCTCACTCTAACCCCAACATTACAGCTCACTACAACCAAACGCGTCCTTACTACTACTACACTCCGCCGCCATCCTCCGCTAAGATACGACGCTCCATGGGCCGTTCTATGCGCACAATCCGGTCCAACATCTTCTGCTCTGACCAGTCCGAGATATCGTCCAACGTATCGGAAAATCTCACCGACTCAGTCGTCGACCTCCGACTCGGAGAAATCACCAATAAATCGTCGAGTAATTCGAAAAGCCCTAACTCCTCCGATTTCGACGATATTTTAGATGTATCTCGCGCCTTCAGCGACTTCTCTGCCTGCTCAAGCGACATCTCCGGGGAGCTCCAGCGTCTCGCGAAAAATCCCGACCCGAACGAGGAGCCTAAAACCCGGCTCGAGCCCGAACCTGAACCTTGCTCCGGCTTTCTGGATAGGGAAACTTTTTCCACGGAAATCATCGAGAGCATCTCCCCAGAAGATCTTCAGCCTACGGTGAAACTCTGCGTCGACAGTCTGCAATCGTCGTCAGTAGCGGTGAAGAGGTCCGCAGCGGCCAAATTACGTCTGTTGGCAAAGAATCGGGCGGACAACCGGGTCTTAATTGGAGAGTCCGGTGCAGTATCCGGTTTGATTCCGCTTCTTCGTTGCTCCGACCCGATGACTCAGGAACACGCGGTTACAGCTTTGCTGAATCTCTCCCTCCACGAGAACAACAAGAGCTTGATCAGCGAATCAGGCTCCGTGAAATCCCTAATTTATGTGTTGAAAACAGGGACGGAGACTTCAAAACAGAACGCCGCGTGTGCGTTGCTTAGCTTGGCTCTTATTGATGCGAATAGAATGTCTATTGGTGCTTGTGGAGCTATACCTCCATTGGTTGCTTTACTAATAAACGGGTCTAATAGAGGGAAAAAGGATGCACTGACGACACTTTATAAGTTGTGTTCAGTGAGGTTGAATAAGGAGAGAGCGTTGAGTGCGGGTGCTGTGAGGCCATTAGTGGGGTTAGTGGGGGAGCAGGAGAGTGGACTCGCTGAGAAGGCGATGGTGGTGTTGAGTAGCTTGGCGGGGATCGAGGTGGGACGAGATGCGATCGTGGAGGAAGGTGGGATTGCTGCTTTGGTGGAGGCGATTGAAGATGGGAGTGATAAAGGGAAGGAATTTGCGGTTTTTACTTTGTTACAGTTGTGTGGGGAGAGTGTTAAGAACAGGGGATTGCTTGTGAGGGAAGGGGGTATACCGCCTTTGGTTGCGTTGTCGCAGAATGGCACGCCCAAAGCTAAGCATAAGGTTCGTTTTCAAACGTAGTTTCTGTGTTTATTAACATTAAACTTTGACAAGGCCTTTGATTTAGTATATGCACATTTGATTTGTGTTGCACTGTCAAATAGGCTAATTAGATATATTTAAATTTTCATGAGTGACACATGCAAGTTAGATTTTGCATTTCATTTGTTAGCAAGTGTAGTTGGGAATGGTCCCTTGGTTGAAAGAAATTGTGACCGTGGATTAATTCGCTAATATTTGATACAGATTTGAACTAGTTCACTTAACTGCCACATTACTCAATAAGCAATGACCTTTGCTCTAGTGTATACGCATTTGAGTGACACAGGCCATCTGCAAGTTGGATATCTTGAATTAAGATGATGATATTTTGAATTTGTAAAAGCCAGCCAGCATTTATTTGATTATAATTCTGATTATGGCATGATCTGGTTGTCCAATAATTAGTGTTGTATTCTTGATGGATGGTTGATACTGCTGTCTTCCTTTATTTTGTTATCATAATTGGGTAATATGGCAGTCCTAGTGCTCTAGGTTGACATCTTAGTATTCTTGGATGATTTATTAGAGGAATATTAACTAACTGCTGCATTGTTGCTTTCAATTGTACTACTTAGTATTTTTCTTATGTAGTTTTTGTCTTGTATATTTCTTCACGCCATGTCATGGTTTTCATTAAAATGATTCTTTTAGCAAATTTATTAAATGGTATTTATGGTTCACTTTTGGCAGGCTGAAACGCTTCTTGGGCATTTGAGAGAACCAAGACAGGAAGCTTCTTCATCAAGTCCATAAACCTTCAAAGGGAGGTACTATTAACTATCAAAAAAGAAAATATGGGAGTTACCATTACCTATAGATGGTACATTATTACTATATGCTTTTATAATGGGTTTGCTGTTGGCGGTATATATAAACTCTTTTGATGGAGTTGTACAGAGTAATTATGTAGTTTTAAGGTTAAAGAGAGTGCATGGGATTAGTATTTAGAAGTTAGTATTAGTAGTAGCTAGTTAGTTAGAAGAAGCTTCCCTTTTAATTTTAGTTATAATTTGGGTTGACTGGGTTCTTCTTTCTGGGGGGATTTAATCTTCTCCAACTTTTGCTGAGTGCTGCCTTTTGTTTACCCTTTCCGTTAGTTTTGTTTAATTATTGAATCTCTTTGATAGGTTTTGTTAAATGTATGATCTATCATTTAAAAAAAGAAAAAAAAAGGTTTGAGTATGCTTGTGTTTGGTTTTGTAAGAATAATCTTATTATATTTCTTATGGTTAAATTTATTTAACACAAAACAAGCCTGATAAGGTCAGCTTAATTAGATGTGTCTGATCCTCTGACATGCATTAATAATAATAATAGTATATTAAACTTAAACTCCAAATCCAATATGAATAGAAAACATTTTGTCTGATTGCTGGATTAAAAAAATAAGCAGTGCTAGTATTTTGGTATGGTGTAAAGTTGATGAACCAATAATGTTATGTGATGGACCTACAAAAATGCATGAATGAACATTATTTAAAACTATGATATGATGGAGCCAGACAGCCACCAACCTCACAGAATAAAGATTACTCAGTTTGGTTAATAAAAATGAATCTTTTCTTTTTATATTTTATGTTCTGCATTGGCCCTGTTATTAGCTGGCAGAGCAGCCATATTTTGTCCTTGTGCTTGGACGGGCCAACTTTCTTTTTTAAGTTGAGTGTGTTCGCTTTTTGCACGGCTAGTGTCTTCTCTTGGTCTGATCAAAGAAAGTGTCGGTGTTTTTAGTTTTTACCTTAACCAGGAAATATTGAATTTTGCAATCTTATCAGATCTTATAAAGTCCGAGTCCTCACCGATTTCTTTCTTATCTAATTCAAAGCCAATTCTAATTCCACATGTGCACATGATTATTATTTGTTACCAGTTTCTAATTGGATTATGAATTCAATATCATAATCCAAAGCTAACCTTAAAAAGGATAAATATATCGTTGAATATATATTTTTTTTCTTTTTGGTTTTTGCTAGTTCAATCCTAATAAAGCTGAGAATACAATTGGTACGAAAATACTATGAACACACTCCCATCCCATGTAAAATATTCAAATGAGAAAGGTCTTCTAGCTAGCATGCAATTAAATATAGTGTTTATTTAGAATTTATCATCGTCATCATCATCCTTTGAACTGCAACATAATCTTGGTCTAAAACCCTTCTCCAGCATCTTCTCCACTTCCTCAAACTGCAATCCCTTTGTTTCCGGTACAAGAAAAAATATAGCCACAAGCCCAATTGTCGCAAATCCAGCAAACAACAGAAACGTCCCTGCCGAACCAATAGCTTCTGTAAGAGTTAAGAATGTCTCACTCACTATTAGATTCGAAACCCAATTAGAAACCGCCGCTATTCCTCCTCCAATTCCTCTGTATTTCAATGGATAAATCTCCGAGTTAACAATCCATGGTACAGTTCCCATTCCCGGAGAGTAACATATAATATACGCTCCTAGAAGCAAAACCGCAAAAATCCCAAACCTACTCGGACAACCTTGTGTGTACCATGTACGTTGTTCCCCTCGACACATACCTCTTATTGCATCTGTTGCAGCCAAGCAAGCTCCAGGATGATACTGTTAACAATTGTGATAATAATATGAATGAAAATCAATTCATTTGAAAGTTGATATGAAGTAAAAGAAGAAATTACATTTTTAGTCCTACAGAATCCGACATTCCATCTTTTGGTTTCACTCTTTCAAATATATAGTACTGTACTTTCTTTTCCCCCTCTTCATCCAGTTTGACACCATAAGTGCAAAATAGGAGAAATTATTTAGTGTTTTTGACGACGTGGTGCAGCGATTGGACAACATAATTTATAACACCTATGCTCTGCCTAATTAGTGTAAAATAACATGCATTATTTTTATTGCCAAAACCCCCCTTGTCCTATTTTTTTTTAGCAAAAAAAATCCTTTCCAAGCCAAAATGGCAATTATACCCCCAACCAAAAGATGCAAAAACACCGCTATTCACTTTAAAAATTGACATTAACCCCAATATACTTTTAAAATTGGCCATAAACCCCTGTTTACTTAAAAAATTGGTAATAACCTCACTATGATTTATGAAGGAATTTCAAATGGGATTTTAGCTAATAAAAACGAACATAGGGGTATTTTTGCATTTAGTTCAACCCTAAGTGCCAAACATATTCCATCTTATGGGACAGAAAGTGCAAGAAGATGGGAAAGAACAAAATGTTAAAACAAAAAGTGCAACGAGAAAGACCAAAAAGTGATGACTGTCCAGTTCCGTGAGACTAAAAATGCACCGTGAAGCGAGAGAACAAAAAAAAGTGATATGAAACCTTACTTTGCTAACTCCATTAGCACAAAAGGCACAGTCGGAAGGTGCATTCAGGCACGACATACAATTCCAATTTGATGGCTCAGAGGCTCGTAAGAAACTAGGACATGACGAGTTTCTTGCAAAGTGGAGGGACTCAAAGCTACTAACTGGTGGTGCATGACTAGAGGCTTCAAAAAACAGGATAGACAATGCGACTAAGCAAGTTATGATCCCGAACATGGATATAATCATGAGCTTTCTCCTCCCATATCTATCAACAAAAGCCATACTGACAATAGAGCCAACGGCATTCAGACCAGAAGTGATAAGGGAGAGTGCTAAAGCTGTCTTATTTGAAGCAAATCCTGCAAGCTGAACTATTGTAGGACTATAGTACATGACAGTGTTTATGCCAACAAATTGCTGAGCTACTTGAACCGTGACACCTGCGTAGAGACCTCTGCGGACAACGTCGTTTCCCCAAATGTTTTTAAGTTTTGAAAATAAACCCTCCCCTATAGAACCTTCGGCTTTCTCAGCTTCAATGGAGGATTGTAAGGCCTTCATTTCTTCTTCCACTTCATGAGCAGGGTATATTTTCTCTAAAATGGATCTTGCTTCTTTTAACTTGTCCTGATCAAGATTGCCAAGTTAAGAATCATATTTTTTTAAGAGTGAAATGCAGCTAAAAATACCCCCTATGCTTTATCTAATTAACAAACAAACAAACAAAAAAAAAGTGTGTTCTTTTTATTAATAAGAACCTCCCTTGTGCAATTTTTAACTAGCAAAAAAAAAACCAAGCTGTAGTACAAATTTTGCACGGAAGATGACAATTATACCCCCATAAAAAAATGCAAAAAACACCCCTATTCACCTAAAAATCGAAAATAATCCCCCTGTTAGCAAAATTGGCAATAACTTAAAAAATAAATAACCTCCCATTCTGATTTATGAAGGAATTTCAAATGGGGTATTTTGCTAATAAAAAACTAAACACAATGAGGTTTTGCTAATAAAATAACACAACAATTTTTTTGCCAACTTGGTTCTTCAATTTCAGTTTGTAAATTGACAAGAAATAAGTGAACAAAAAGTGAAGCTCAATGTTTTATCAATTGATGCAAAGAAATACATTATTGTTCTTAGCATCTTACTCGCAAAAAATCCAAGAACCAAACATAACCAAATATGAAGAGCATTTTACCTGCCTATATAACCATCTGGGAGACTCTGGAAGTGATAACATTAAAAAGAACTGAACAACTGCCGGAACTCCTGCTACCCCGAGCATCCAACGCCAGGTTCCAGGTGTCTTTAACAAACATTTATACAATATTAAATTCATGGAAAAATATAAACTAAAACTTAAAGCGGTAAACATATTAAAAGTAAAATTACCTTAGTGAAAGCTAAGTTGATAAGGTACGACAAAAACTGTCCACCTGTAATAAGCAACCCATTGGTGCTAACTAAAGCTCCTCGGATTCTAGCAGGAGATGCTTCGGAGATATAAAGTGGTGCTGTCATGGAAGCCATTCCGACTCCTAAGCCGACAAATATCCTTCCTAGGATTATCATCCAAGGACCTACAGCAGCAGCCATGACAACTGCACCAATGAAAAAAACAATATCTGCCAAAAGAATGGCCTTTTTACGACCATATTTGTCACTGAATAAACCACCAAAAGCAGCACCCACAATAGCTCCTGCTACCGCCATGCTCACAATAGTTTCCTATACATTGATGGTGAAAGAAAGTAATAAATCCTATTAATAAAATCTATGAAATTTAAATATGCTTTTATTAGTTTTATAGAAGATGAGAGTTACTTGCCTGCAGCCATGTTTGTTTGTCTACTGATTTGAAATCGTCTCGAATGTAAAGAAGGGCACCGGAAATTACACCTAGAAAGCAACAATCATTTCATCAGCTTATAGACCATAAATACTTTCTGAAAAACAAAAAGAAAACGGAAATCGTAAAACTACCTGTGTCGTAACCAAACAATAGGCCTCCAATGCCAGCTGAGAAGGCAAGTCGCATAATGTAAGGTTTTTTCCAACTTGTGCGCCAGCATTCTGTGAATTCTGTTTTATCGGGTTTAACGATACCCCCCTCCATTTTGTACCGAGCTTGATAATTACCACAGCACTAGATTCTATCAAGTAAAAAGTTACATGTATTTTAGAGGAAGTTGAAAATACTGGCACGATGAAAGCACAAAAAACATCAGCTCTATGTTTGGTTCTTGGATTTTAGTGAGTTAATCAATAAAAAAACATTGCGCTTTTTTCCTTATAATTTTACTCTCTGAAATTCAAGAATCATACATAGCTTTGTGTGCCTTGGAATTTGAAAAAATCTCCTAGAGTATGCTAGCTTTTATGCTTTGCAAAACAGTTTTTATGTGATAAATTCTCAGCTGTTCGACAATTTTACTTAGCCAAGTACACAAAGGAGTTAATCCCCTTATATTCAACCACCCAAATACATCTGCTATACACGAAAGTTACGATTTTCCAGCAACCTTTGGGAATCCATGGATGACAAATCTAACCATTGAGCTGCTGCATTAGAATCCTTTTCAATTTGTTTACAGCTTATGGTCTCTATATTCATCTCAATTTTGCACCACGAACAAATAAAGTCCAATAATTTTCTCTGGTTAACTAGATAGCTGTTCAGCAGAATAAATCTACATTTTCCATGATTGGAAAAGACCCTTTATATCATATATTCCAAAACTCTGGAAATCAATGGCCATTTTTACAAATTGAGGTGGGTTTAGCAATTCAAGAACACTTGTACTCCAAAAGGGCATTTAAAGAAGTAGGGGTAACATGTAAAATTAAAAAAGATAACTTTTTAACCATCCAATTCAAACACCAGAAGGACAAAAAGAGAAAAAAATTGGAAGCAATAGCAAACAGAATCCAACGAGGCACATGTAATTTCTTGACACACAACAATAAACGTCAAAAGAAATCACTGTAAACAAATCAGAAGTACCTGAGAAAGTGTTTTATGTTCTTCAGTTGCTCTTCGTCCCCTGCATGCGATCCCAAAATAATTAGTAGAAGTATTAATATTTAATGTACAGCACATATAATTTGACAGTCAAATAAATGGACTTCTGCTGATAAAAAAAAAGAGGGACAGAGAAAGAGACTTTGAATATTAATAATGCGGTTCTTATCCTGGACTGTTTTGCATATTCCTAAAATAAGTCCGACGATTCTGACGTGAAAGGGAAATTAATTGATTTCTATTAAATGTAGGGGTAGAGATAAATCAAATTATTTACATATTTAAGAGATTGAAAAAATATATGATCTTATCCGTTCCATGTTTTTTTTTTTTTTATCTGAATCCGTCCCATGATTTAGGTATGGTAAAATGAGTAAGATCCAAGAGTTTAGGTAAGGTAGTTAATACTAGGTTGTATCCATGTTCAAAATAAACAATTACTCCTATTTCAGGAAAACTTCTTAAAAAAATGTTTATCTAAATACAAATTAATTATAAAAAAAATCTAAATACAAATATAAAGTTTCTTATTTTATTTAAAGGGAAAATGCAGTTTACTCCCTTAAATTATGAGGTAGGTACTAGTTACCCTCCTAAAATATCATTTGTAACACTTGTCCAAATATGTTATATTTTTGTACTTTTATTTCAAAATCACCCCGCCCCTTTTATATTTAATAAATTGATTTTTTTATTAATCTATAAAAAAAACATTTCTTTATTAATTATGAACTCATCCATCACCAAGGAATGTTATGTTTCAACTTCTTCATTTCTTTTGTTTTATCCATTCAATTTGTTTCCTTTATTTTTTTTCCAATTTTTTTCTCCATTTTCTTTGTTTACAATTTGTCTCGGTTTTTATTTGGTGATAATTTCTCGTTTATTTTCATTACAAATTATTATTCCAAGTGTTGAATAATTTTCCTTCAAATTCTTACTCAAAAAATCTGAACTTGACACATGTAGGCTCATCTCGTCAATTCATCAATCTATAAATGACCGTAACTTCCTTATACATCTATTACCAATGAGGAGTAGATTTAATACTAAGATAAATTATTATCAATAATATGAGCATGTATCAAACTTGAATTTCGGGAGTAAAAAATGAAAAGAATTACTCAACATTTGGAATAATAATTTGTAACGGAAAAAAGTTATAATCAAATAAAAACGGAGAAATGATATGAAAGAAAAAATCGAGATAGAAATGAAGAAAAAAAATGAAACAAAAAAATAAAGAGAACACATTGAAACAAAACTAAAAAAAAAAAAATAGATAGAAATAAAGAAGAAAAAATTGAGACAAAACGGGAAAAAATAAAAGAAATAAAGAAATTGAAATATAATGTTCTTTGGTGGATTGAGGATTAATTGTTTTGATAAATTAGTAAAGGAACAATTAATTTATTAATTATAAAATGAGCGGGGTAATTTAAAAAAAAAATATATCTAGAACTATAATAAAGAGGTAATAGTTATAATGGATAGTTTATGATAATTAACACTACTTCATACTTTAAGGAGCAATTATGTTTGTTACAGTGACGGATATGATTAACTATTTGAATTGATCCCTTCAAGAATCTGGAAGTGGTGGTCTTTTGTACAAATTAAAGTCTAAGAAGATGACGACTAGGATCCCCTTAATTAGATGAAGGGTGTTGTCATACAAAAAAGATAAAAATTTAATTAGGGAAAAATGAAATCACATGGGGTCCAATATTTGATTGGCCCAAATCATTTGTCATTAAATGGTTATAAATTACTGTAACATACTTCCAATTTCCAACGGCTTCTATTGGTATGAACTTTATTTTATACTATATATATATATATATATATATATATATATATATATATATACTTTATTTTGGAAATTTTTTACCATGTGAAAATTGCACAAAACGTCTCAAACTGATTAGTGATTTTAGATTTCGGTCCCAAACTATATTACCTCACCGAATTTCGTCCCGCAATTTGATATTTGTTTGAAATATCGTCCCAAACTAATTACTAATTTTGATTTTTCATCCCAAACTATATTAACTCCGTCTCATAATTTACCATTTTGTATGAATTTAGTTCCAATATTAAATTTCTAATTTAATGAAAATGACGTTTCAATAGTTTGGGATGAATTTTGCAATGTTATATAATTATTCATGTTAAAATTTACCACGTTGTGACATGTAAGCAGCCATGTGGTAATTTAACGGCAAATGCGCAATTTCTGTCTTATATTTAACGGTGGGACGATATTCCAGAAAAATATTAAATTACGGGACGAAATTTGCCAAATTGAATAGTTTGGGACGAAAATCCAAAAACAGTAATTAGTTTGGGAGGATTTTTGCAATTTTGCTTATATATATATATATATATATATATATATATATATATATATATAAAGATAATTATTAAGCATTGTACTCTTTTTCCTTCATCCAAGTTTTTGTCCCAATGGATTTTTCTTGACAAGGTTTTAACGAGACAGTGTTGCACGCTTATTAGCCGCATATGAAGGTATGATGTTCGTAGCTACAATGCTCAGATACTTGAATCAAGTTTCAACAACAAACGCTCGCGTAATTATTCTCGATGGCAAGTTTTGTATCCGATGGCAATTAAGAGTTTACACTAAGTTGACGTAAATAAGAGATTTGTAACGTATTTATCATTTATGTCTTGTAACGTTAGTAAAGTTTTTATCATAAACTTTCATAACATCTGTAACGTCTTCGTATTTATTACTTGTAACGCCTTTCCTTAAAAGACTATTGTACCCTTGTATGTACCTATAAATAGGTCGCCCTATTTCCAAACAGAGGAAACTCAACTTACTATTACAATTACAATATAATTTTTCTCTCGATATTTATGTGCAGACTTTATTTTATTATTGTGATATTATTATAAATTAAAATGCTTGTTCCACCTTTACCCTCAACATTTTTATACAACATCAATACATCTCACAAATAATTATCTCAAATGTCAAACAGACTCATTTAACTTCCTGTTTATATATTTCCCTTTTAGAGTTCCTGTTGGCTGTTTATATATTTCTAAAAAAAATTAGTACTTAATCTGAATTCATCCATCTTTTTTCTTTCTCGTTATTTTTTCGACTTTTTGTCACCCTCGTGATTGAAATATGACACACGACAAAAGAAGTCTAGATAATTCACATTACTTTTGGTAAAGTATTTGACCAATTTAATAATGATAATTGATGTATTATCGTATGGCATATAACTGTCTCTGGTTGAAACTAAAAATATTAAATTACTTTTTGGAAGATTAAATTAAACATGATAAGGCCATAAGAAAAGGATTAAAATAAACACGTGCATTGAGTTCATCACATAAGATGACGTACTAGAAAGAAAAGAAAAGAAAAAGAGGTCATTTAGGTTAGTAACACTCTTAAGTGTCATGGTTGAGTATTGGAATATAATAAAGTTTTGGTTTGACCAATCTCTTGACTAGTTTATAGTTGGTTTGACAAAATCTACATATATTATCACATTTTTGATGTCATATTCTGACTAATTGCTTGAATGAAGCCAATACCATTTTTTACTGAGTATATGATAATGTATAAATACTGTAATTTAATTCAAGAATCATACAAATAATTTTGAGGTTATAAGTGATATTTATCGAATTTATATTCACCCGGATTAACTAATTCATCTATGTCTAGGTGGTGGATCATAATCTAATCTCAATACCGGGTCGTAAGGACTTAATCTATTTGATCCAATATTATAACAATGCCATCAAACGATGTATTAATCTATATTAACACATATAATATAACATAATACCCCTTATTAAGTCCTACCAAACGATCCTAGAATTATTAGAAAAATTGTGTAATTCAATTTGATGTAATAAATCTTCATGAAGTTGTGTTAGTCCGTAATGTGGTAAGTAAATGGTCCACAAATCATGAGTGATCATTTTGTTTACTTGGGCTAAAGGATGGAGATGGACCATTGCTACTAGCTAAGGCAAATTGGAAGCCAGCCGTTTATATATTCATAATGTCTTACTATGGGTGAGTTTGTCGAGCGATACAAGAAGCAATTGTAGAAGAATTAATTTTACTATAACTGATTTTGGTTATAATTGATTATAATAAAAATTAATTGTAGAATAATTGTTTTTGTATAATAGCTTTTGCAAAAGTATCACTTTAGTAACTTTTAAAATATGTTGATTTTTTGCTTCTCGAGATCCTAAAAGTGATTATGATCTTAGGGGCCAAACACCATGAATATCACGATTGAGCAGAAGTTATTTCTATAATCGGGGCCAAACACTTCAAAAATAACAATAGAAATCTATAAATTATTTTAAGAGCTCTAACTGCTGGGTCAAACTACCATAAGTAAAATATGTATATCAATATTTCCAAATCAATGGGAAGAGATTTTTCCCTTATAAGGCAAATAGTAAACAATTAATCTAAATTAAAAAAAAAAAAAAAAAAAAAGCACTTCACATATCATCACCTATTTGTCTAAGAAAAATATGTACATGTTTATCACTCAGGATCTACTGAATCCGATCGTGTTGATGTCTGAACAATCATTTTTTACTTAAATTTTAAAAGAAGTTGAGTTTCGATCGAATGAAAACACATCGTTGATAGACCAATTTTCTTTTATAACATCAATTTGAACAATGATATTCAGATTGTTAATCATCAATATTTATTTGATAAAAGAAAATATATTTAAAGTTTTTCATCATAAAAAATATATCAACCAAAAAATGACATGAAACACCAGTTATTGAGTAATGTTTATGATATGCAATTTAAGCAAACTTGATCGTGTCCATAATAGATAGTCATCACTCATCAAAGTCTAAAATATTTTCAATTTAATAATTAACGTTCTTTATTTTTAATGCAAAAGTAAAGATGATAGCAACTAGCAAAAGTTAAAGCCTAATAAGTATCAGCCCAGAAGCTCCTTTGGGCCCACATTGAAAGTAATAGATGAAGTCATGAAAAAGGCATAAGAGGAGAAGAAAATAGATAGAGAAGAACAAATTAGCACAGACGAAAGAAAAGTATTTAAGATTACGTGAGAAAATAGAGCAATATGCTTTATAATTTCACCTTAAAACAAGGAAATGAATATGATAAGATTGTTTTTATAATATTTGCAAGACAATAAAAGCCCAATTTTTCAGTGGGTCTAATTAGTGGACTGGATAGACTTAAGGTGTAGCCCATAAAAACTTCGACCTATCTTCGAGAGTTAATGTGGTTTTATTTATTTATTTATTTTTAAGAGTGTGAGCTATTAAGAATTACCCTTTTGAAAATGTAGATAAGTTGATGCCTCACATATTAAATTCTAAAAGTAGAAGTGCTAAGAATTATAGATACAATATTTACTATGCATTCTTATCAAAAATTAAATGCATCACGGTATGTGCAGTCGATTCACTAAATTGTTTTTATGGAAAAGATCTGAGTCCGGAGCTAGCACCCACTGGATGACCCTTTACCAACCCAACTCAATCCATATATTTTTTATTGTTAATGGTTGAGTTGAGTTTTATAAAATTTTAATGGGTTTCATAAACAGATCTTTAATGGGTCTAGTGAAAAAAACATATATTTATCTAAATTAATTAACATTTAATGACTTAATTTTTACTCAATAATATTATTTTATTATTTTCTTCTAAATTTATGAAAAATTTAGTTAAAATATTAATTTTTCTTCAAATAAATAAAAATATCATATAGCTTTTAAAAAATTAATAAAAAATCATTTAAATAATATCATATTAATTTAATCTCATTTAGTTATAATTAAATATATATTTACTTATAACTATGATGTACTTATTTAATCTTAATTTAGTAAAATACACATTATTGTCACACCTAAAGGGGTTGACCCAGACCCAACCCGAACCCACTAACAATCCAATTCCTCAATTTGCCACCCCTAGATCTGACCATTTGAACTTTTGAATCTCGACCACAATGCTCTCCATTATTGTCATATTAGTTAAATTAAATTATAACTCTTAAATAATCTAAAACATGCAATGAATATCCAGAAGATATTCTCTACTTTAACTAACTTTTTTCCTTCAATCATTGCTCAAAACGAGTTTACGAGAAAGAACCCAAATTCATTATATCCAGTGTTTTTAAAACCGGACCGATCATTGAACCGGAAACTCTACTAATTACTGATTTAATGGGTAAGATCGGGTCGACCACTGGTTCGATCGGTATAACCGGTGTCACTTTATTATTATGTAATATTTATAATTCAAAAAAAATTTCATTCTTTGTCAATATAATTTTTTTTTGTTTCATGCAAATAATTAAAATGTCTTAAAAATTAATATCAATGTCAAAAATATAAATCTCAAGTATCCATCAAAGATACATACATTCAAAACAAGACAACAAAATTAAAAGTTCATCTCATTTTCAAAGTTTTGGATTGTTCATTTGGGTTCTATTGTTGCAAGTTAATGTTTATATGGTAATTGATTTACATAATTTCATACAAAAAATAATATTATTCACAATGATGATAAAATTGCTATGTACTTCTTTATGTAAAAAAAAGTGTAATATTGATTATTAAAACACTAAAATAATGAATGTTATTCCAATTAAAATATATAAATGTAATCCTATTAAATGTTAAACAAGAGTTCAAATAAATAATAATAACCAAAAATTTTTTTTTTAAGTGAACCACTGGTTCACTGATTTTACCGGTTCACTGGTTGTTTTGGAACTGGTTTTACCGGTTCACACTCGTTAATTTGAGGATTGATTTTTAAGGATAAATCAGACCGAATTGGAGACCGGTTAACGGTTGAACCGGTCCAACCAGCCGGTCCGATCTGGTGTTCAAACACTGATTCTATCCATCTACCTATCTATCTTTAAATTGTTTGCTCAATCTTTGGTAGGTTTGGTCATTTTTTACGTTTCTAGACTTGTGGTACCAATAGTGAATAGACAATAAATTATCAAGAATAAGTTTTTGAAATTGGACCACATTTTCCCTTATTGGGCTCGGCACCACACTAAAATCCAATGATGCTTGTACCAAATTTGCTCAATTGATCTTAAAGATGTAGATTTGGAGCTATCATTATCATAGCCCTGGGCCCGGGTTAGGTTTAAATTTAGCCCTCAGGCCCAGGGCTTTAATATATCTTTATTTTGGTGAAAGAAACTAAGAAAGCATTCAGTGAAAACTGAAAACCCCACTCTTTTCTAGTGACGCATCCAATCCTTAATCCTTCCTAGTTTTTGTTTTAGATAACACTTGAAAGTTTTAAAAAAAGAAAAAAAATAAAAAATCAAGGGAGTATTTTGTTTTTCTTCGAAAAAGTAGTTAAAAACCAGTGATGTGATAAATATCACTGGTGAGATTTCGATTTAGAGAATAAATTTTTTATCTCAAGGCATGGGGTCTTTCTCGGGGAGTTTGAATAAGCAAATATGAGAAAAGGTGTAGGACAGATAAGGAAATAATATATATTCAAAATTACCGAAAAAGTTATATGCCATTGTTCAAGCTTTATCGGTCTCAAAAAATAAAAAAATAAAAATCTTTATCATGTATAAGGAAAAAATCAATTTTTTTTTTTCGAAACTATTTCGCGTAACATTGTAGGTTTCATAGTGGCTATTAAGTCGAATTAGTTTGATTTCCCGTTCCATTTATATCGAATTGAATCTTAATGTTGACGAATGCAGAATTCTCAAGTCCATCGACTTTTATTAGACTAGATCAAATTTTAAATTTTTAATCGAATATGTTATGTTTCAGATACAAATCTATTTATAGAATCAAATCCATAAAGTTTAAATCCATAAACATCATAATAAATTGGATCAAGTTGAAATATGCATATATATTATGAAAATCCGCTCCATTAAAAGCCATTACCCCACCTTCCCCCTTGCTCATGTTATAAATGTAAAGGAACAAAACTTTCCTTCAAACTCGTCACAATATTGGGCTTAGCCCAAAATGGAAAGTTGAAAAGCCCATCGTAGCGCCAATTGATTCTTCTTCTTCTTCTTCTTCCACCGTGTCAAAATTGTAAATCTAATCTGACTCTCTTCCTCCCTCCCCCCTCTGTCTATTTCTTCCCCTTCACTTTTCTCATTTGTCATCAAATCGTGAAAAGCCTAACCCTACTCCCTTTATTCTTTGATCTTCACTTCATACGCATCTGATTTGATCAAAGAATTTTAATTAGGGGGGAGGGTTGCATTCATTCTATCAACAACTTGGTACGTTGCATTCTCTTTTTCTTGGCTAGATTCTGCATATATTTTTATTCAAAATTGTGAGGTTGATGTCTCTTAATGTTCTCAAGGATAAGAATTAATCATTTTTTTTTTTAAATTGTTCGTCTGATTGCTGAATTTCTTAACAAAATGTAAAAGTTGAAGATGATTGATTTCTCTTTATGGGTAAAAAGCAATCAGCATTACAATGGAGCATATCCAGAAAAGGGGAGTTTATTGGAAGTCATTATGTGATCTTTGCTTTAGGTTTTCAGTTGATAGGCAATGTTAATAAAGAGCATAAGATTTCTCTACAAACAACTTAACCTAATGCTACAAAAAAATACTAGAGCACATGCTTATAGTTTTTCTTTGGATCCGTAAAAGTGAGCTCTTGGAATGGGAAGATGAAAAATCTTATGTCTTATCCATCTTTGATTCATTGCTGCCAGTCGCTATATAAATCTGATTCTTGTGCAATTGCCATACCATTGCTAGAGAGTCCATTTTGCATTTGACTTTGATGTATGACTTTCATTATATCTGGAGTCAACTAAAACTTTTTGAGATTCAACACTTGATCAAACCTTTTATGGCTTACATATGAGATCAGTCTTTAGTTCTTTACATACGTATAACTTTAAACACCTAGCAGCTCAAAACATTATTACGTACTTTTCATTCTAATATTACCTCACAAGCTGCCATATATAGGGAGTTTTTCATTAAATTTTAAGGTAACGTCTTTATTATTTATGGGGTTCATGCATCCAAGAGGATAATTACTCTGTTTATCTTGAAATGTGTCGTTCAATAAATCATTCGGCACAAGAGAAACATGGTGTCTACTTGTATACAAGAGTGATTTATTGTATTTAGAAACTTTACTCTTAGCTGGGCTTACTCCATTGGAAAAAAGTTAATCTGGTTTGTATCCACTTTTTTTAATGTTATTTATTTATTTATTATCCTAGTGATTTGGTGTATGAAACATTTGGTTTATTTTGGATCTAATGAGCTGCTTCTCATTCTTCTACACCTCAATGTGTTATTTCACTATAATCATGTGAACTTTGGTCCTAATGCTTTCTTGACAGTGCAGGTGCCGTAGCTTTCACCTTTTCTAAAGGGTCCCCAGACTTGAATCTGGAATAGCACAAGTGTTTCCTGCAGCAGTGGTTACTATTAAAGCTGCTATTTCTTGGTGGATTAGCACGCAGTTGGCTTATATTCATTTTTTTAATTGCCTTACAAACTTCCCCGAGGGCACCCTTTATCCTCACATATTTAGGTTTTGTCCTTCATCTTGAATTCTGTAGTTCAATATTCTTTAGTGCTTAGCAATCAAAAGGGTCCTGATTATGTGAGTATACATACATCAGAAAAATATGATCTTGTAGTTGTGACATTAAAGGGTGAAGATGGCCTTTTACACTGAGGATGAAAAAACTGAGGATTACCTTTTCAAGATTGTCTTAGTCGGTGATTCAGCTGTTGGTAAATCGAACTTGCTTTCTAGATTTGCGAGAGACGAGTTTTTTCCTAATTCTAAATCGACTATCGGAGTAGAATTTCAGACACAGAAGATAGAAATCAACGGAAAAGAAGTTAAGGCACAAATCTGGGACACAGCTGGCCAGGAGCGGTTTAGAGCCGTTACTTCTGCATACTACAGAGGTGCAGTTGGAGCACTTTTAGTCTATGACATTAGCAGACGCCAAACTTTTGAAAGCATTGGCAGATGGCTTAATGAACTTCAAAGTAAGAATGTAAAATTTAGTGCTGCATTTATATACTCCTATATTGGTTTTTGTTGTTGATTAGAATTGTTTAATTTTTTGAACAGCTCACTCGGACATGAATGTAGTGACGATATTGGTTGGTAATAAATCGGATCTCAAAGATGCTCGGGAGGTAACGACTGCTGAAGGCAAAGCATTGGCTGAGGCTCAAGGTTTGTTCTTCATTGAAACTTCGGCTCTCGATTCCTCCAATGTAGCTGCTGCGTTTCAGACGGTTGTGAGAGAGATTTATAACATCTTAAGTAGGAAAGTAATTCAATCTCAAGAACTTAAACAAAAAGATCCTGGCTGGATGGCCGATGGAAAAACAGTAGTTTTACAGGCTGATGAGAATCAAGATGCTGAAGGTGGACAAAGTAAAAAAGGTGGGTGTTGTTCTTCATGATTTTTACGTTTTCAGTCTGTTTATTGTTCATGTTTATGTTTGAATTTGTAGCCAACATTTATCTTTTCGTGTCCTTGGAGTATCTGAGGCATAGGAGAATTTGTAGTTTTGTACTGGGAATTGTAGATGAATTGGAAGGGGTTTAGAATTTTTTTTGATAATGTTACATTATTTTTTGTTTACAAATTGTTTAAACACCTTAGCACAAAGTGTATTTGGATTTTGCCAATAAAATAAATTTGTGCTGTAATATTATGGAAGATTTTTTTTAGTTTGTATTTGTTTCTTGTGATTTAGAGGAAGAATCGAAATGAACAGGTAAATCTAACAAAATTTTGTTGGACCTCTTTGGTTTCTCTTTCGTCAAGTAGTTTTAATGAAAATATTAAATGAATTATTAATTTGCTGATGTATCTCCTGTATAAAACAAAATGGACGTAAGTCCATTTCTGGTTTATATCTTGTATAATTGAGTTTAAACAATTTGCTTTGGTTATATTATATGTATAATTGAGTTTGGTTTTAGCTCTTAAAAGACGGAAAAATTTCATTGTTTCTGGATATATCCAACTGCAAAATATTTTTATTGCACTAGTTTTGTAATTGGTCAATCTACTGAAACTTACATCCAATCTTAAAGGATCAAAGCAAGTGTATAGTGCTTATCATATAACTATAAGTTCGGTCAAACCCAATATGGAGTATTTTTTTTCATTTTTGTGTGTGATTGTGCGTTGCTAAGTTAGTGATGGTTGCATTTATCTTTTTTAATATGATGAACTATTATACTTTTCTATTGATTAAATGGGTATTAATATTAATTAAGAAAAATATAAAGGTTCAAAAGATATAGTTAAAGCGCTTTGTGAAAAATAAATTCGTTCAATTTGCCTTTGGGTGTATGTGGATGAGATTTGACCAGGAGGTCTCGCGTGTTTCGCGAGACTAGGTCAAATTTCAAATGAGTTTTCATCAAATCCGTTAAATTATCAAAAACCTATTAAGAAAATTATACTCAAACTCTTCAAACTTATAAAACATTGATTTGACATTTACCACCTACTTTTTCTCCCAAATTTTACTAAAAAGGACATTGACTTGAGACACCACCTATTTTTTTCCCTAAACCCTAACATTCAAATTCAATCCAAGTGGAATTTCGACTTATTCAAACCACAAAACCCAACCACCAAAATTCATCTAAATGAGATATCAAAGATTTCATCGAAACCACCCGAACCATTTTTTTTAAACCAATACACATAAATCGAACCAAAACCCATCAAAATAGACCATTTGATTTTGTCAAAGGAAAAGGTGATATGTAACCTCCCCCAACCCCACCTCCCACCACCACCCCAATTAATGAATGGTGGTTTAAATCTTTGCACACCCCCACGTTCCCACTCTCTAGATGGTTTTGATCGTCCATGGGCCACATAATATCCTTGTTTGTCACTTTTACATTGATTTCAAAGTTTAGGATTGTCTATATAGATTCGGTTCTTCAATTTTTCGATCTCTACATCTAAGTGATTAAGTCCAATTACTATAATTTGAATTTAGATTTCAGTTGTTCAAATTTTATCGGATTTTCAGAAGAAATGTTTTATTTTATATTCTTTTGTTGGATTTACCAAAAAAAAAAAAGTTTCCACCTATCAATTTTCACTTGCACCAACTCACCAAGTTCCTGAACACCACCTAAATTAATCATAACTCAGATCACGGATTTAAACTTTCTCTATTACTCAATGAACTCAAACTTTACGTTGTTAAAATTGATGCACAAAATCGAAGTTATGAATGGAAATATTGCTATTATTTTGTGAAAACGGCAATAAATTATAGTTAATCCTAACTTAACAAAGAATTATGTATACTAATAAATAAATTGGATTTTAATACATCAGATCAAGTTATATTCATATCCGCTTGATATGGACCTCTGATTTATTAAACTTTTAAACGGTTATAATTCTTAATATGTTATGACCCTGGGAGAACCACACCCCAAAAGCTAGCTATTGAAGTTGGAGAGCCCAAGGCCATATAAACCCCACATTAGTATCCCATTCTACCAATGTGGGATAAGGTCCCATACCCTTCAATTAGGATCATTACATTCCACCACGCTTCCTTTGCCAACGCCCACGTTGGCCCACTCTAGTTGCCTACTCCGGTTGCCCACTCTAAGCGGCTTCACTCGTCTTTGCGGTAGCCCTTTCTTAGGTCGCTCCTTCCCGGGTCGCTCCTTTCTAGGTCGCCCATTCCGCGTGCGTGGCAAAGTGTGTGGTGGCCTGCTCTGATACCAATTGTTATGACCCTGGGAGAACCACACCCCAAAAGCTAGCTATTGAAGTTGGAGAGCCCAAGACCATATAAACCCCACATTAGTATCCCATTCTACCAATGTGGGATAAGGTCCCATACCCTTCAATTAGGATCATTACATAATAATCGAGATCGGAATTGTACCATATTAGAATGGAAATCCGCTCCAATGGCATCCCTAATAACGAGGTTAGTTCTGGGCCTTGAGGATAAAGTTACTATTAGATCTTGATTGACAATTTGACATCCCATGCCAATACTATTATAATTGGATTTTTTGCATTTTGCACCCTAAATTATGGGGTTTTCGCACTCCGCATTTTAATTAGTTTTTTTTAATACTTTTCATCCTAAAAATAACTAATTAGGCACTTTGCACCCTGAAAATATAATTTTTTTTGCATTCCCCTACTTAATTTTGGCACATTTTTTATTTTAATCAAATAACTAAGCTATTAGTAATTAGGTTAGAACTTTTTTTTTTCTTTTTTATAATTCCTAAATTTGACATGCTAGTAGATAATAATTATAGTTTTGTACAAATTGTTTTCCTATGTCTGATTGTTGTGCATTCAGAATGACCATTTTATCTCTCCACCCGACGACATTCAAGGGTTTTTTTTTAAAGGAAAACATTAGGGCACACAATGCTAAAAGTTCTATTTCTAATGTGCAAAGTGCAAATTTTTTTGAATCTGGGTGCAATGTGTCAAAAATTTTATATTTTCAAGGTGCAAAATGCCAATATTTTATAATTATAGGATACAAAGTTCAAAAATCTATATTTTCAGGGTGTAAAATGCGAAACAAATATTCAAAAATGACAATTATACTTATTCACTAACAAATTTTCTCATTAAAACAAATACTCCGGTTAATGCAAACCTACAAAAATTCTTCAGATTCTACCGAGCATTTGGCATTTTACACCTCCAGAATAGGTGAAATAGGCATTAATCACCCTCCAAATTTAAAATTACGCTCTCAAAAGTCATTAAACATAGCAGATTGCAATCCCTGCCAAAACATCCACCTAAAAACAATTATGGAAGGGCAAAACTAGTACTTCAACTTTCCCCCCAAAATCAACAAAAATGCTTATTATTAGGGTTCTAATTCCAAATCACATCTTCACCTCCCCACTTCTCTAGCTCTTTCGCACCCCACACTTTCTTAGTTTCTTTGACAATATATAGGAGTTGCCTCGTAATTATTTTCCCTTTTTCTTCAATCATTGAGTACTACGCATTGATTTCTTACTGTTTAAATTGTAGCATTTAGCTCCTTATGTTATTGGTAACTTTGTTGTGCTTTTGTCAAAAGAATAAAAAAACTTAAAAAACTTTGTTGTTCTTTGAGTATGTCTAACGTAATATTTTGGGTTTGTCTAGGTTTTTTTTCTTTTGCTGATTTTGGTTGGAAGAAGTTTAAGTACCAATTTTGCACCTCCATAAATGTTTATAGGTGGGATTTTTGGCAAGAAAAAGGAGGGTGCAATATGCCATGTTTAGTGACTTTCAAGGGTGTAATGTGTCAAATTTGAGTTTTGGGGGTGATTAATACCCATTACATCTATATTGAAGGTGCAAAGTGCCACATACTCGAAAGTACTAGTTTAACATCAACAATTATGAAAAAACAAATAAATACTAGTTTAACATCTACTTATACACACCAATTCTCTTGAACCCTATGCTTCATAGCCAAATTTGGTTGCTCTAAAATTGTATGTAATAAATGGCGAAAAGGGAAAGGTAGAAATGAACATATTTAATCTAAAAAATAAAATAAAAAAAAGTGAACATATTTAACTTTTTAACTGTGTTATTAAAGATAAGACTTTCAAAAGTATTCTTTAAACTTGCTCACATCAACAAAATACCACAGGAAAAGTTTCTACATAAGCAAATAGTATAACTTTCTTTTTGTAGATGTTCTCTTCAAACTCATCGATAAATTAGCAAAATAAGAAAGAATTCAGTATAATAAAGCTGAAAGAAGAATTATCATAAATGAAGAAGGTACAACAAATAACAAAAAACGGAGTGTTTTTAGTAAATTAATGTGTCATGGCTTAGCCAAGTAAATAAAGTATGTTGTTCAATCTCCCAATAACTGATCAAAAAACTTTACTAACCTTACAGCAGAACAAATGTCTACGCAAAAGAATACAGTTCTCTTATGTCTCACCATTTCGTTTCTTTTTTTTTTTTTTTTTTTTGTTTTGTTTATATCCCGCGGCCAACTTTCGCATCTCAAACAAATAACAAGAAACAAAACCTATATCGAAAACCTCAAGTTCAAACCTTACACAAAAGTTGTCGCAACTCCTTATGGTAATGAGTTCTCTACAACAAGTACATCAACTAGCTTCCATTAAATGTACTTCTTTTCCGGTACTCCATTTTGATTCCACTTGTATATATTGCCTACAATATCCGTACAGTAATTTGTCCTAGGCTGCAATTCCTGTTTGACAATAGCACAATGAGTTTGATCAGAAGCATACATCGGTATATATACTATCAATGTCATATGTAATACACATAACTAAATAATTTTTGGCATACACCAAAAATCCATTAATGCCAACAAATTTAATCATTTTAATAGAAAATTCAGAACTAATTCTGAAAGCTATGTCTAAAAGAAGTAATTTCATCACTAAAAGTCATAATATTAATATAACACGTTTTGGTGTGAGCCTCGTCTCAAGCACTTCATATGCCTTGGGCTATAGTGCGTTTTTTACTACTAATGTAAGATTTCCTATCATTGGTATTGTAAGCATAATTTTCATTTTGGGTGATTCTTACATGTTTCGAAAATATTAACTTAGTCTTTGTTTAAATTAAAATAGAACACATAAGTAGAATAGAGAATTATAAAAAAAATACTAACCTCTATTTGGCCTAGAAGTAACACTATAACCCCCGACATAACCAATCGAGTTGTTAGGTGCTACATCCGTAGCTGCACCACGACCATAACCAAAAGAAACGGAACCCTCAAGCTCGGGAGACGATGAACGCCAAGCATGATCTCCATAAAACGACTCACCACCATATAAATTACCAAAAGCCCCTTCACGGATAATATTATTTGTGACAGAATGCGATGATCTAGTGCCATCAATGATTCCATTGTTTCTACCGTAAGCTACCCTCCCACCATAATTGATTTCCCCATTGCCATAACCAATATTTGCATTGTTTAGAGAGCCAGTTCCACCCCCACCTTGAGACGAACCCCAAATTTCCCCTATACTTCCAAAACCACCAGCATTTCCGATCCCAGACCCAGAGAAAGCATTTGAATTTAACGAGATTGGACCATAATTAAGACTCCCATTGCCCCACGTATTTCGACTAGTAGTGTTCAAGTTCAACAAAGAACCATTTCCACCACTACCCATATCATACCGATTAGAATTTCCATTGTAATAAGAGCTCAGTCCACGTCCATAGCCCAAGCCAGAATCTCCACTAGCCCCATAATTAATATTTAATCCAGAATCCAAATTCAGTCCCATGCTATAGTTAGAGGGGCTACCATAGGGAGGATATCCACTTCGACCGACATTTACAGGACTAAATCGACCATCCATTCTCATGCCATAGCCACCCATGGAGCTTGTATTGTATCCCGGACTATAAGCATTAAGTAAACTGCTCACTCTATTCAAACCATAGTTATGAACACTCGATTGGGTTCGAGTGGGTCCCGGAGATAACTCTTTGGGAACTGCACGCTTAACTTCAACCATTTTTCCGTTAAGTTCGTGAAAGGTTTTGAACAAAACTCTATCTACGGCTTCCTCTGAATCGTAAGTGATGAATCCAAAACCTCTAGGCCTTTGTGTATTGTGGTCATACATCACCACTACATCTGTTATTGTTCCAAATTGATCAAAGTATGTCTTAAAGTCGTTTTCTGTAACAGTGGATGCTAAACCTCCTACGAATATCTTCTTTGTACGGGCTGGACTAGGTGAACCTTGGATGCTACCATTGTTTCTGTTAAAGTTTTGATGGTCGTCTCTAGGAACAGCTTTCTTTGCCTCCACCTGTTGAATGGAAGATAACAAAGGAAATTATTTGCTGTTTAAGTTTTTTTATAACACATGGAATTTAGAGTCTGCTAACTTGTTAAATTCGCGGTCATTAACGAAAATGAAATTTTAAGTTACCAACACATTACTCCTGCTAAGGCATAATTTTTAGCAGAAGATAGAATGATATTTACGTAATATCTGAGGAGTTTCAAGCAGTGTTTAATAAACCTTTACATAAAACCCATGAATGCAGAAGACTATGGTCGGCATATGACATGGGGAATGAGTGAAAGAAAGATAGAATGATAAAAATCGTACAAACAATTGAGCAAATCAGTTTTCTTTAAGTGCTTCACTCTCATTCAACCAAAGGTTCTCATTGAGCAAATCAGTTTACTTATCTATTTACTACGGTTTCTTGATTCCTAAGCTTTATTTGAATCCAGGGACTTGGATTTAAGAAAGGATTTTCAACAAATCCAATGTTAGGTGGATTTCAAATTCATTAATAGTACAAATGGTTAATTACTTAATTAGGATTTGAGGTCCACACAAAATCAAAATGATCCCAATAAGTGCTATAGGTTTTTTATATAACTATGAAATACCTTTCTCCAAATGCAGCCTAAGAGTCTAGCACCATCATGTGTTTTTTTCATAGTATTCAATCTTGCTTAACAAGAGGTAATGATACTTATTGTTTCCTCATCAAAAACCTCTTATCTACTACAATAATTACAATGAAATGTCATGCATACCATTAAATGTGAACAAACTTATAATCTGATATTGTTTGTGTATATAAGGATGCATTTAACAAATTGAATAAATATTGCGCTGTATGCCATTGTTATTACTGATGATGGATGACATGTTATATATATCGTACGGATGAAATTGAAATAGTGCAAGTATACCTACTGTTTCTATAAATCAACTTTAAGAGTTTTGCTCTCCGATAAACACCACAAACAGGTTGAAACATTGACTGGATTCAACAAATAAATTGCAAAAGCAAGAGGCACCATACTTTCATAAGAAAATACTTGATGAATACAAAACTTACAGTTCTTCCATCTATGATGTGTCTTTCCCTGACAACTTTTTCAGCAACAGAAGCATTAGCAAATACAACAAAACCAAAACCACGGGCCCGCCCTGTGGTTCGATCTTTCATTATCACAGCTTCCACAACTTCACCAAAAGTTTCAAAATACTCTCTCAAACGCTCTTCACTCGTGTCCCATGAAATCCCACCAATGAACAACTTCCCAGTTTCCATTTCCATTCTCTCCAAACCTGATTGCAAATCAATCAGCAACCTAAAACCAATATCATCGATAATCATCTCACAATTGCAAAATTAAATAAAAGGTAAAGAGTGAGCTAGGAGGGATCCACTGGGAAGTAAGTAAAAAGTAAATTTAGATCACTAATCCACTTCATATTGCAATTCAAATTCCGTAATTTATACAGCTTTTTCAGCAAAGAATCAGACATCATAACAATGAAATCCGATCATTATGAAACGTGATAATGTAGATTGAGTAAAGAATATACCTTAAATAAACAAATTACAACGAAAACCTGGAGGTTCTCCTACTTAGATGAAAAATGGGCAGCTTTTTTATTCAACAAGAGACCATCTGATCTTTAACAGATCGAAATCAATAGCATCCACAACCCAAAACCCCCCTGGAAATTTGATATAAATATTCAAACTTTGAATTGAAAACATCAATAAAAGATTAATACATCACAAAAGAATACGTGGTTTATTTACCAAATTAAAAAGGCCCAGAAGAAAAAATGATTCAATTTCAAGATCTGAGATGAGGCATAGATTGAGAAGGAGAGGGCTGAAAGGCCCTCTTCTTTTCTTTTCGTTTTCTTTTTCTGTCTACCAAAATTCAGTCTTTGTTAGAATTTGCCTAAAAGATTATATATTTATAGTATGCGTGTGTGTAGGGTGGATAGTTGGAGATTGATTTTCACATCCACAAATGGGTAAATATAGGGTTGATATGTGTGTAAATATAGTTTACATAATAAATATTGTACTATATTGAGAGAGAGAGAGAGAGAGAGAAATAGAAGAGAGGAGACGATGGAAATGGTGACTAGATAGTTTTAAGATTTTTGAATTTTTCCTAAAACTAAAATACTCCAATATACTAATAAATAAGTGGATGTAAATTAGTTATATAGTCGTGTGACCCATCATTTTTTCATATTTTCCCTTTTATGCTTTCTATTTTTTTGCAACTATATCAACATCACCATGGTTGTATTCTTTTCAATTGAGAAAATCGCACTTTCCTTCCTGAATTTATAGTCAAGGTACAGTTTTCCTCCTAAACTTTTTTCCATGCACTTCGAAGAGTTCAAGGAGAAAAATGCAACCAGGAAGTTCATGATGAATAATGCAATAAGAGTGTACGCTTAGGGAAAAAGTGCAACTCGACTATGAGTTAAAAGGAGAAAGCACGATTTTTTAATTTAAAAGTATTATTTTACTTATTTAATAAACAAGTTTATAATCGTTCTCCAGATGTTCATTATATATCAACTTGAAAATCCAAAACTTCATATGCTAACAGCTTGAAAAGAATTAAAAGAGGAAAGTGCAACATAATCTAAGTTCAAAATGGACAATGTAAAAAAATTAAGTTAAAGGGAAGTGCAACCTGGCTTCAAATTCAGGGGGGAAGCTGCGATTTTCTCTTCTCAATTTGATGGCAAGCTTTACTAACATCACTAAAAACAAGTACTTGAATTTGGTTTTTCATAATAAAATACATTTTAAAAACTATTTATGGTTTGATATTCAGCTCTAATTATAATATAAATAAATAAAAATTGATAAAACGTATATAAAATTATTAGAATTTCGTGCTTAATTTGATGAAAGAAGGTTCAAGCTCAATTTATTCAAATATTAATTAAGCTCTATTCCTTCAATACTAAGTTTAAAATCAATCTCAAACTTAATATTAAAATTAATATCAAACCCGACCAATTAATATGTCGGAAATTTACTTAGATAATTTCAACCCTAGCTCTATAACATACTAGAATACTAGTATTATTGAAGAAAAAAAAAATGCATGTGTATTACTTAATTAGTAGAACTAGTACAGAAAAGTCATAGATTTAAAAGTTTGGGGCCCACATAAAATGAAGGGCCCTGAGCAGTGAGCACCTTGGAAAAATGTAAACTTGTTGATTTATGAAAGTTGTCAAGAAGTATATAAACTTGACAATTGATATTGCAATAGTACGTTTTAAAGTTATACAGAAATTAATTAATGTTTATAAAAAGCTTCATTATTTGCAAAATTTACACATGGTTCCTTCATGTGGAGGCAAGGCACGAAATCTAAATATAATGGACGGTGGCAATCTGTCTTCACATGACGATGCTGCCTCTATTAAATTGGGTAAATGTTCACATATCACAGCTATATATATATATATTTTCTATATACTTAACTTAATTGGGTAATTTTATATATATATATATATATTGAATTTGACTCATAAATCTTTCAATTATGTCCGAGAAAACAACACATAAATAATTTTCTATAATTGGAATATTTGAGTTAGAACAATCATATATAGTGAACTTGAATATATATTAATTGTACTTCTGATAGGAAAATCAACAACGTTTTATGATCATAAATCCAATAAAAGAAAATACAATCTTAAAAATTATCTGAGAAAAAAATTTGGAAAGGTGGAAATATAATTTTCTTTCCCACTTTATATATGTATAAAACTTGATATAAAATTCAAAATAAAGTGGAAGTTGTGTTAAGCACATGAGAGGGAATCACATATTTGCCCACTCATCTAAGCAAGTGAACAGATAGGCCCATCAAAGATTTGGATATTGCCGAGTGCACATGCATTGCGTCATTAACTTTCAAAGAATTAATCAAGACTACTAGTTTATGGCCAAACTTTAATTAATTTGTAACTACTACAAATCCATGAAATTTAGTAAAACTTAATTAGCACACCATAGTTAAAATTAATTTTAGTGCAAAAGATACACAATTTTGGCTTATCTAGAAAAGTTTGAACACCTAAAGACAAATGCTAGCATAAGAAATTAACTTTAGAGTTTAGACCTATATATAGAAATTAATTATTTAATGTAACATTCTACCTTCTCACATGCAATAAGTTCACTTTTTCATATATGATGCAAATATCGATCATGTTGAATTTTTCTTTTTTTCTTTTTTCTTTTTGGACATGATATTTATATGTGTATAGTGCCAGGCATGTAGTGATTTTTGAAAGATTAATTAGTATTTTTGGAAGTCAACACGCTTAAAGACTTGTGAAGAGTTGATTTAGCTAGGTACGCCCCCAAAAAGTAAATGGAAAAAGAAAATGAATGAATTACATTCCATATATATTATATAATAATTAATTAATTAAGTTTGTTTAAATTTATTATTATATATAATAATAAAATACTTGAGCTCCCCTTCAGCTTCAAGTTATTCCAATTGATGATATAACCAACTAACGTATACCAACTTCATCTGCATACGGTATCAATGTGCTGTTGGAAAATGGTTTCTCACCAAAAGCTCACCTGCTCTCTGCTCAGTCTACGTAGCTTTTACTGCTAGATTAAATTAAAATTAAATTAAATTAAATATGCTGGAGTAATTACTAATTACTTTCCGTGGGATATAACAATAGTAGCAATTTCTGTTAATATAAGATATATTGACTAAACTCTTATCTCCTTAATTAATTTTCTGGCCAGAGGAGAGAGACTCATCACATGCCGAAAATTCAAAATTGCTATATCTTATACTTCAAAACTTATTTTTCTTATTCATATGTATAGATGCCTATGTTGATTGATTGGGCACATTATTATAATTTTACATATCATATATATGCTTAAGAAAAGATGGTTAAATTATCTTCACATTCACATTGATTTTGATTGGACTAAGTCCAATTACATGATTTATACTTAACTCAACCTCAAAAGACCTTAATTATATGATGGACTTAACTATGATTTTCAATTCATGTGAAATATTTAGCCTCAATAGTGATTATTTTAAAATATAGACAGGGCCTTATTGTCTAGTGATAGGACCTGCACTGGATTAGATTAAATTTGAGTTAGAATTTTCATGAACTGCCACACATCATTTAATTCATGGCAAAATTCCCGATTCCTTTTATTTTCGTTTTTAACCTCTTTGAAAGTTAATGGATAGATTTTTTTTTGTACGAATATTAAAACATTTTCCAGAGAATTTAGTTGAACTTACTATTGCTGTCAAACGAGACTTATGGTAGAAGACGTTAATTGTAGAAGAATCAATTTCATTCTTTAAACTCAGAAGTTCAATTATATTTGTATTTAAAATCCACTAAATGATATATTTCACGGGTTATTTATTGGTATCACTACTAAGTTATTTCAAAGAAAAATATCATTAAAAAAAAAACAATATGATGAGATGGCCCTCTCCAATTTACATGCGGTACATTTACTGTCACAAAATCAGAACCAATTTATCTTTTAATAGAGTTAATGTTATTTTACCCTATGAATTGCATAATGTTCAGTTTATCTCCTATGATTTGAAAAGAAAAAAAAATTGACCTCCCTTGAAAATTTTAAAGTAACAATTAGAGAGTGTAACTCACTTGCCAAAATTGAGAATGAGCGTAGAAAGTGTATGTGTAAAATTAGTAGGAGTAAATTGCCACATTTAACAAAGCAATGGGGTAACTTGCCATATTATATTAACATAGGAGGTAAAGTGTCACATATAAAAATGTAAAGAAGGCGGTGCAAAACTTTCATGAGATTGTAGAGGGGTAAAATACTGTTTCAAATTATAGTGAGGTAAACTGAACATCATGAATATTATATCAAAAGGGGTAAATTTCCATTTACTCTCTTATAATATACTCCCTCCATTTTTTTTTATTTGTCGCTTTGGCAAATTTAATTGTTTACTTTTATTTGTCGTTTTAGAATTTCAACGTAAAATTAATGTTATTTTACAAATTCTATCCTTTTTACTAATACCTATAATTAATGCTAATTAATGATAAAATTATTTGATTAAAAATTTTACTTTAAAAATAATTATTTATAATATTTCTTAATTCATATACAATCTTCCAATTATTGATATCATGCGCAACAGAGCAGTTCTATTTTGAAAAGGAAAGAAAAGGGTTTATGCCCAACCGTGGGTCAATCGGCTGTTGAACATGACTACATAAATGATGAAACCACATGCATCAAAGTTCAAAGTTAACAACAATACACGAAGTTATCATTTTCAAGATTTTCGTAAAGGTTGAAAAATGTCATTAATTATTAGTATAATAAATAAGACGTAATCAATTAGGTCATCTTCAAAACTATTGACTGTACTCCTCCACCCTTTCAGAGTTTAAACCATATTATTAGGTAATTGTGAAAATTAGCATCTTAATTTTTAGACCTTTTGTTTTAGTAACAGATTAAAATGAATCCATTTGTTGCATCTTTAGCATAAGTGAGCAAGGAAAGAAATGAGAAATTGAAAAGAATCCTAAAATAATTCACTTTACGTGCAATAGTTACTTCATCATTGATTGATGTCATTTACCATTGAGCTTTTCTTTAAAGAACCACATTTTTTCTGTTTTTCTGTTTAAGATATTGGACATGTTCGGGTCAACTTTTACTACCTTAGCAATTGTTATTTGTCAATGATGTTATAGTCCGTTAGTAAAATTAAGACCTTAAAATCAAAAGGTTATGAAATAACGAGGGTTTTTTTACTTCTTCTTTTTTATAATTTAATATTTGTGTTTAATGATGGTTTCTCTTAAAAAAATTATTTTTCGATCAATTGAACAAATTACAAGTATGATGATAGTTAATTTATTATTAATGTAAATGAAAAAAAAAAAGATGATTCATCACGTAGATGATCCTAAATATTTAGAATCTTAGAAATCAAAAGTAATACTACTATTTTTTTCAACAAAACCAATTTCTGCCTAAAAATCTACTACTGTTATAAATTATGTGTTTTGTGGATGTCCATTGTAATTATTTAGCCATTTGAAAGATCTTGCAACTCCTATTATAAAGCTCGTCTTGAAGACACTATATAAAAAGACTTGGAACTCATGGTGTAATTATTACCTATTGAATTTTGAGTTTTTATCTAGATCTGTAAATTAAATAGAGGTGATAAGAATAAGAATGAATAAAATTATCACCCTACTTCAATTTCTTCTCTACACTTAAATATTGGTTCTTGCATGTTATTCTTTTAATTTCATAACAACTACTAATTTATTATATATCTAGACTATTAAAAAAAACACAAAGTGCCGATTGTGACATCATGCTACACAAAAAAATTATCACTTCTCAAAATTACCCTTAATTTATGGATTTTAAACACGTAACTTCTATCACTCCAACCATTTAAGTTTAACTACTCACTCTCAATATTCACCCGTCGAAAAACAACCATTTAATTTTAAAAATTAACTTTTTTCATTTACTTTCATTCTCAATAATAGTCAGAAAATCACTTTGCCACTATTCTCAATTTCTCTTCTTTGTTTATTTTTTGTCTTTATATACAATAATCATACATCGATTTGAATATTTGTTGGGATAAGTTTTCACTAAATGTGTATGAAGCGTCTCGAAAGAGATTAAATCCTTTGAAAATAAAAAATAAAATAAAATGATTCCTCAGTATTTCTTTGACCGTTCTATTCTTCATGGTTACAGGTTTGCAGATGGTGAGTCGGAAAGTATTATCCAGATGAGAATGCAAGAAAAGATATGTACAAAAAGTTTCAATTTATTTTAATTTTCTACACCTGATCATTTCTTTGTGCCTTTTCATAGTTGTGTTTATTATGAATAATTTCTTTCCATATTCAAGCTTTTTTTTGGAGGAGAATCAGATTCAAATTTAAAAATTATTATTTTTTAATATACTGTTTAGAGTTTAATTATCTATGTTTTGAGTTATAAGAAGAGAAGTCATATCATACTACACAAATTTTTTTATTTTCTTTTTTACCCACAACATTTATATAATTAAATAAGTTTATAACCCTACTTCTCCTATTATTTTCATTAATAAAATTTATTGTTCACTCTTTTTTGGATCAAACCTTCACCAAAAAATTATACGCGTGGAGAGGATCAGTAGTTAAGAAAAGTGGATTTCTGGCATTATACACCCTAAAAAATGGGTCCTTTGGCATATCCTTGAAAATAATATTTACTCGAATGCACCCTCAAAATACATAAGTTGTGGCAGAGTGCACCTTTTAATTTTTTTATTCTAGTCAAAGAGATCATTGGAAAATAAAAGATTATGATATTAGTAGGGGGCATAATTGTCCTTTTAACTCATTTTCCTCCAAGAAAAATTGATTTTCCTCAAAAAATTTAAGCCACATGAATTAAATATGTAATTTAGAGGTAACATTTTTTTAATTAATATTAAATTAATCTAAATTCTGAAAAGAGGAAACTTAAAAATTTGTTCCACCGAATCTACAACGGTCATATGTTTTTGGTTTGAAGCTAATGTACTTGCCTAGGTTAATATGAATATCTAATTCTTGTTGGTGGGTTGCTAATTTTGTTGTGTTTACATCCGTTTACCAAGTCTTGGCTACCATTTTTATGTTAAATGCAATAACTATTAATTATTTAGCTTTAAAAATATTACGAAATGTATATTAATTTTTTAGCTTTAAAAATCTTATGTTAAATGAAATGTATATTAATTTTTAGATTTAAAAATCTGATTTCTAATATAATTGGAGAAACTTTAATGTCAACAACATAATATAGATGAACATAAATGACGAAAAATTGTGAAAAATGGTTAAGAGATGTAAATATGGACCTAAGAAAAATAAAAATTTAGGCACAAAACTAATTTTGTTTTAGTGGAATGAGTTAAAAGGATAATGATGCCTGTGTAAATATCATGATTTTGGATTTTTCTAGATCTAATGCCCAGAAAAAAAATTATAGAATACATTCTGTCAAAATTTAATTTCAATAGTGTAATATACCAAATAACCCATTTTATTCCAAAAGTTCAATAAAATAGATAAATTTTTGAAATTGAGTAAATAAATGATTTAAGATTCAACGAAGATTTAAATTTTCAGTACCTGTCTTCTTCAACTTTCCTTCCAAACCAAACCCTTAAACCTGAAAACTAATCTCGAGAGCCCTTATTTCATAAAATGATACTACTGCTACTGCCATAATAATACTATTTGTCAATTTATCATATTTAATTTTAATAGATGTTCAAAATTTCAAGAATGAAATCAGTTCTGGCCCTCAGTCCAGCTCTCTCCAATTCCACCGCCGCGCTCCTGTTTCCCTCTATTTGCACACCCATCCCTCCACTCTTCTTCGCAAAACAATAAACCCCTCTATTTCCAAAACCCTAATGTTCTTTTCAAGCACGATTATACAAACAATCAATTTCTAATAAAAATCGAGGCTTTCGGACAGAGAGCGGTGTCTCTGGTGAGATTCACGTGATTGTGGGACCCATGCTCGCCGGAAAGACCACAACTCTTTTTCAAAGAATGAAGCTTGCGAGCAGAAACGTCAGGTTCAAGATAGTTTTTTTCTTTTCATTTCTCTGTTCCTGTTATTTTATCTAACTAATGTCTTTGCTGCATCTCAATGGAGAAGTGCCTCTGATTTTTTTGGGGTGATTTTAATCTGTTATTGTAACATGTAAAATAAGTTGATAGCTTCGGATTGGTGTTAAATCTTATGAGTGGTTCCATAAATATAGGAGCTCCTACTATTTGTGGTTGTTGGCTTTCAAGATATTTGGATTTATGCCCTTTGTTCAAAAGTTGAGACTTGATGCAATTTCACATCACAATTGAGATCTTCCGAGTTTTCGGGGCACAACATGAGGGATTACTGCCATACCATTTGGATAGAACATTAAAAGGATTTGTGTTTCTCTAAGAGAGTAAATTAAGCTGTTTGAATATTGTTTCAGGAGAATAACTACTTTAGAAAGAATGCATTTTCTGGGAACAATGTATCAGACAGAAGAATTAACTGGCACGTGTTATTGTTTGATTCATTGACAAAAATTTGCAGTGGTAAAGGTTCTGCGCTTAAGCATATCATGGAAACAAATCACAGCTGCACATTGGTGACTTAGTATTTCTGAAATATTCTGGCCTACCTTGCGTGTAGCAATGTCGTTTAAGTATAAAAGTCATGGATTGTTGTTCAGATATGGTTTCAGCATTAAGCTCTAGGCTTGTCAGTGGATGACACACGGGATTATCTAGTCAACTTTCCATCTTTCCGGAAAACAACTAATAAAATTTAAAATTTAGAAGAAAAAGTTGAGGGGCACGGAGCACTTTCCATGCTTCCACAGTTCATGAACTGATGATATAACTAAATTGTCAATTTTACCCTCAAGAATTGTTCATTAAGTCTGCCGACTTTGACAGTATTTTTTTCATGCTCATAACACCTTAACCCACGTTAATGAATTTTATTAAGGTGCCTTTATCTCTGGCAGTTTGAAGCTTTCTTCTTCTTTTGCTTATTTTGCTGTGATGAACGTTATTATTTATGGCTAAATTGTCCCCAAAAAATCCCATTCAGACTATAGAACAAAATGTGCCTTCTAGTTCTATGATACATACAGTATATAATATTGACAGATACAATACGAAATTTCTTTCTTTATGATTTTGCAATAGGGTAGCAATATTAAAATCAAACAAAGATACAAGGTATATATTTGACTCCATTGTGACCCATGATGGAGAAAAGTTGTCATGTTTGCTACTAGCTTAGCTGATCTTTCGACACTCAGAGAAAAGATAGGCAAATATATGTGGCCAAATCATTTGAGTTTAAATATTTAGCAGTTTTATCAGATTTCATATTCACAGCAAATTCTCAAAGCTTCTTTATAGTAGTTACGTGGTAATATTTTCTGCTAGAGATGATTGCGATTGATGATTTTTGAATATCTCTTCGATTTATGCACCAAAGCTGCTGACCATGATGGGAAGACTGTAATAGTTGCTGGTTTGGATGGTGACTATTTGAGGTATCCCTTCATTTTAGTTTCTTAGATTTCATGTCATGAAAACTTTTTCGTTATCTGCACATAAGTTATGAATTCGAACTCTCTGATTTGTTAGTAAATTTTTCTTTTGGTCTTAATTTATTTGATATTTGTTTTGCATCTTTTCCTTTTCCACATCTGTTTTGTTCTTTGGCAGGAGGAGCTTTGGTTCAGTACTTGATATAATCCCCATTGCTGATACGGTAACTAAGTTAAGTGCTCGATGTGGTGAAAATGCTGTCTTTACATTGAGGAAGACAGATGAAACTAGAGCAGAAGTTATTGCTGGGGCTGAAGTATATATGCCCATGTGCCACATGCACTACATAAGTGGGCAAATGGTTAAAGATGCCACAAAAGCTGTCCTCGAGTCTAATGACGCACACTTTAGTTCAGTTCTATAGGGATTACCTTTTTTTTTTTTTACCGAGTTTTTCTTTATCCTTGGGGAAATTGCTGGTTCTAACAAAACCTAATTGGATCTGTGTATATTATGATTCTATATTATGCGATCCAGGTCTTTGTTTGAAAATTCAGTTAGCTCTGGCGCTTAACATTTGCTTCTGTTAGCTCACTTGGTTGTATTGTTCGCAATAGTTTATGCAAAATCAGAAATTGTTGTTTTTGCTTTAAGTTTGACATAATATTAACACATCAGAAAATTGACTTCCTAAGCTACCAAAATAGAATATAGAGGTGTTTGTAAATTACACATAAAAAAAAAAAAAAATATATATATATATATATATATATATATATATATATATATATATATATATATATACAAAGGCGTTTGACATTTAAAAAGAAAGATGACTTCTTCTTTTTTAAAAAGAATGAAAAGAAAAAAAAAATATGGATACAGAGATTTGACTGGTTCAAGTATATTTAACAAATCAAGAATGAAAGTGCTTGGATTTTTTAAGTTAATAAAGAAAAGCGTTTTCTATATAGATGAATTTTTTTTACCATGCAATGAAAAAGAATATTACTTCAAGTTTTAGTCATTCATTGGGAATGAATTCTAGAATGCTTTCATTGAGAGTTGAACTCAAGACCTCCCGCTTACTAAACGGGTGCTCTAACCAACTGAGCTATGAAAGCTTCGTTGTACACAGTTTTCAAATTTATTTTGTTAAAGTAAAGTACACGAAAGCTCTGAATTTTTTTATGCAAATTATCTAAGACTGCATTTCAGACGAAAGCGCTCTGAAAAAGACAAGTTATCTAGAATGCATCGTACTTTCCTCATGTCATAAAAAAACGAAGCCCCACTATCTTCCGTAACCCCAACCCCACATAGGAAACTGGCTCTGTCTTTCTCTTTTTTTATAAAAATAATTAAATTTTTTAATGTATTTTAAAAGTTATATTTAGATATTATTGAGATAGTGTATAGTAGTCTAGTCATTCTTTAAGTACCTACCTGTGTTTTAGTAGATACAGAGTTAAGTTTGACCAGTTTTTCTTGCACCATTTGTATTTATATTGAAGCAAAATAGTACTCCTCCACTATTATTTTCCTTCATTTGTTATGACTTATAATCTTTTCATGCTTAAAAATCAAATCTTTGATGTGAATAAAACTACAAGCCTTGAGGAATAGCTTTACCCTTTTTAAATTTTCATAGAAGGATAATCTGTCTATTTTTATGATAAGCTAGCCGGCCAGAAACCCAATATTGCAGCTTAACAACAAATGTAACATTGTCCAAGTCATTTAGCTCATTTCCACATTGAACAAAGTTTCAGTGTTCAAATATGGACAACTATAAAAATCACATCAAACATTCAACACACCTCAAATATACCAAAACCAGAGCAAATATAGAGCATCTACTGGAGAGTCATGGCTAATCAGATTAGATTAAGAAAACAAGTACACTACACATCGCGAAAATGTCTTTTACGTCCTCCTTTTCCCATCCTATGATGAATTCTAAAATATAACTTATATCCAAATCAAACTACACCAGAAGAGCTAGGCGGGAAGAAAAACGCAACCAAAAAAGTAAAATACAGCAGATTTACAAGTAAGATGTACTTTTACAAGAAAACTACACTACTATGATAACATCCTCCAGTAAGTTCCCTTTTACCTCTTGGTAATTACCTCCACGCAGAAGTTGTTGCCAAGGCTCGGTTCTTCCAACCAAGATACACAGCTCCGTTACCCTCAGCCATTTTGTAATTTGGGCTAAATTCTTTTAACATATCTCTTACCACATTACTAACTGACGAACTCAGTTGAATCTGAGAAAATCCAGCCATCATAAGCCTCAATCTCCACTTACCAAAAGGCTCGTGTCTTTCCACACGGTCAATCCCCTCACAAGCTAAAATGTTCACAACATCCTTAGCCACACAGTGTTCCTCCGCACTAATCCTCTGCCTATCATCCCTCGAGCGTGCTGCATCTATAGACTCAAACATTGCCGTATAATAATCTAGAGTCTCACAAAATCTTTGAAAAAAGGTACCCGTGTTAGTGTTCGATTCTTGCTCGACAAGTGTCACAACTTTTGGCGATATGCTCTTAATTAGTCGAAGAAGTCGGTCACGATGATTAGTAGTGCTCACACTCTCGTCTGGCATGTGGTGCAGTATGTACGGAAAATTCACGGCTAAAGCCTCTCCTTGTTGGACCTGAAGATTTACTAATTCGACCTCACAACCCGACATGGCGGCTCCGTGAAATTCAAACGGGACCCCACATGACTTGGCTACTTGTGCTAATCTTTTGCCGACTAACTCGAGTCCTCCACCTCGAGCATGAGCAGATTGAGAATCATCAACTCCGGTAATCCGTATATATGGGGGCCCACTTGGTCGACGTGAAAGAGCCTGTAACAGCGACACCCATTGACTCCCCTGCGCAATCTGAAAATCGATGATATGGATTCTGTTTTCGTTCTCCATGGCTTCTCCAATGATGACATTAGCAGACATATAAGCAAACTTGTAGTATGGGCAGATTTGATAAAGCACGTGCATATAAGACATTAACTCGGTGCTTGTCGGTTCTTTGCACCTTAACTTCTTGTAAATTATGCTTCCAGAAGATAACAATCTTGCTCTGAGCCCTTCCAACATATATGCACCTAATCTTTGTAAAGGCTCACCAGATACTGATACTTTCTTTTCTAATATGTCCATTAGAGCTTCTGCAGCTGATACCGCAACCCCTTTTTCCGATAATGATATAGTATCAGCTTCTGATACTGTCTCAGCACAGGCAATGAGCAATTGTTTGAGGTCCATGTGGTGGGCCATTTCGAGGATTTTGTTGTACCTTGTGAAGGGAGAAGGTTGTGTGACTATTCCACTAAATGTGCCACTATCGCAAACGTCGGATTCGGGTCCGAGAAGCTCGTTTCTTAATACCCACATTGCGTGCATCAACTTATCTTCATCATCGACCCCTGAAGACGTGCTCAAAGGAGAACCGTAGGTATTATTATCTGATGAGTGATGGAGATCAGACGCGTTTGAATGGGAATTCTGATCAGGAGAAAAGGGACTCCTATTGGAGGAGATGCTTGCAGCTGAAGGTGAGCTGTGGATATTATTAGTTGCGGGTGTTGATTCTAGAGTGAAGTATTGGTCAACGTAATCTTTAACGGAAATTGGAGTTCCTTGGGCCATGCTACCAGTTGAATCATTGTTCATAACTTGAAAATTTTGAAAGGCATATGGGTGTATCTGCTGTATAGGTTGATTGTAATAGCTGTGAGTACGTTGCGATGTCTGAGATTCTTGCATCTCTAGAAAAGCTCAGATAATGAAATGGTAAAATTCTGCAGAGTTTTTCATTTACTTTGGATTTGGCAAAAGGAATAAAACGCTGCTATCTCATTAATATATAAAGGGTCTCAACATCTCAAAAGGGGAAGCAAAGAGAATTGATATAACAATATCAACTCATAAAGAGTTTCACCACAAAACCCTGCCAACAGAAAGAATGATGTGTCAAATATCAATGCATTTCATCAAAAGGAGTCTCAGTATTAAGTTATATATCAATTTTAATAGCCTTGCACACCCTTTCTGAATGGCTTAGCAAATAAGTTGAAAAACAAGTCACTTTCTTCTCCTTTTACTTTCTACATGCTTTCATTTGTTTTCCTGGTAACTAAATAGGCCATGTAGATCCCATATATTATAATTATGATTAGAAAAAAAAGAAAGGATAATATAGCCTTTTACGTATTTGGAGAACTTCATAAGCCAAATCACGATGGAAAAAAAGAAACAGGAAAAATGAATAAAGATTACATCTTGCATTTAATAATTCATAAGCAAGATTTTGGGGGTACCAAACAGAAAAATAAAAGACCAGACAAAGTCAAACAGACTGTTGAGATACAGCTCTTAACAATTAGCATAACGTAATGGAAAAATCAGAATATATTCGAAATCAAATGGATTTTCTGTAACCATTCAATCACAGGGTAAAATCTATCAAGAATAAGACTAAGAAGTTTTTGGATGAGACCTTCGGTTGTAGATAGCCATACAAATTTGTTGACAATAACGAACAATAAAACCAACACCAAGATAGAAAAAGCTCATGAATTAACATAGACAAATCTTTAAAAGCTAAAACATAATTACCTTATCATAAATAAATTTAAGCATAATCATAGCTCATACAATTGAAATTAAAAACAAAATTTAGAAGCGGAAATCAGGTTCTTAATTTGGGAAATTAAAGTGAGTTTGCATAGATACCTTGAGAAAAATCCTGCTTCAGGTTAGTTCTGAATTTTCAGATTATAGAATACTAATAGAAGAAGAAAGCGGAGAGGTATTTTGTCTTGTGCGGAAATGATGACTAAGAAAATTAACTTTGTTATATAGTTGAACACTGCAGTAGTTAATGCCCTCCAATTATATGTGTAAATATACGTAAATGCCCCCGGGGAAGCGTGTAGACCCCACCTTGTATTGTACTGAGCAGTTCACTCGTCACTATTTCACTTAAGGACAATATAAAGTAAGTAGTAATTAATTTTCAGCACTGCCTAAGCAACATTTTATTATTTTCTAAAATGTCCCTTTTAGTCAAAAGCCATAGAACACCTCTTTTATAATTTCACTTTTTTTTCTCTTCCAGGTTGACAATTAAATCTTCTCTCTCATTAATGCATAATTAATGTTGTTTTCTCTTTTCATAAATTTTTAGAAATTGAAATAAATTACGCGGTAGATAATGTCCGAAATATTTGATGATCCCTGAAAAAGATTTTGAAGAGAATATAAACTTGTGATAAGCATGGATTAAAATTTCATATTATGTTTATGTGTATGTTTCGATCAACTAAATATTTAAAAAAATTAAAAACATTTAGAAAACATTGAAAAAATTTGTGAAATTTTTACTAAATTAAAAAAATATATATATTCCAAGATAAAAAAAAATTATTTGTGAAATTCCCCAGATAATCATGTACTCCATTTCCACACACAATTAATTTGAAACCGGTTCCTTCTCTACTTGGATTATAGCTTTCTTTCTATTATGCTCCTTAATATTTCTATTCCAAACACCAAGGGTCAATTTGGTTGGGTCCTAGATCGGTCTCGCGAAACTAAATCAAAAGTCTATCAAATGAAGTTTCAAAAAATCCATGAAACTCATCACAATTTTATTCAAAAATTCATACACAAACTCTTTAAACCTATAAAATATTTATTTGACATATACCATCTAATTTTTTTTTTTCTCAAATTCTATAAAAAAAAAAATGTTGATTTGACACCTACTACTTTTTTTCTCCAACACCAACATCTAAACTCAATTTAAGTGGGATTTTAGTATTTTCAAAACCACAAAACCCAACATCCAAACCCTTGTCCGCAAAAACTCATATTTATTTAAATAAATAGTAAATGAGAATTATGGAGTAGTAATTAATAAAGAAACAAAAGCGCACACACAAAAAAAAAAAAAAAAAACCGCACGTAACTGCCTTGTGTCATTAATTCAAAGTTATTTCCTTCGATAAAGTGTATGAAAATTTTATTTTCAAATGAATATAGAAATACAAACACGCTTTAGCATAGTTTTCATAATTAATAATATACAACGTAGAATACTAGACTATTAGAAGAAATTAATAGCAATTGCGTCAGCTCGCAAAAATCATCTTCCTGCGTCATGCATGACTTAGATGACCAAATCACAATTTTGACTCAACTTTTTTAATCAAATTCTTATCTCCCAGTTTTAGTATACGTAATTTAAATATTTTAACTTGTGTGGGTTCCATTTGCAATTTTTTTTTTGTATCATCATATGCATATAGGATATATTTTATCAGGGTTTTTTTTCAAGTTAACTCCCTGTGATATATCTAATAGGCAATTTACCTCCCTGTGAAATAAAAATAGGCAATTTAACTCCCTGTGAAATGAAATAATGAGCAATTTACTTCCTTGTGATATAAAAATGGGCAATTTACCTTCCTGTGAAATGAAATAATGAGCAATTTAACTCACTATGATGTGAATTAATAAGTAATTTAGAGGAGGCAATGTGCTTCTTTTATAAAAACACAGAAAGATATTTTGCCATTTTTCTTATCATAGGGAGTTAAATTGCCTATTTAGGATATCATAGGGAGTTAATTTGCGCTTTCTTTTATCACAGGGAGTTAAATTACCTATTTAAAATAATCCGAGGAGTTAATTTGCTATTCACTCTATTTTATCACCTTTGGTAATCTTTATGCGAACATGTGCGGAGAATCTTCTTTCTGCCTGCTGAAATAAATAAAGAGACAAAAGCACATAAAGAACAAACATAAACTTAGCCGGATAGAGTAATTAATTATCTATTCAATCAAATATGTCTTACACGTCAAAAGGAAAAAAGAGAACTGGAACTATACTCGGAAATTGGCTTAAAAGTTGAGATTAGGATACACACTTGCTAGCTACAAGAACAAGTTTTTCAATTTGACATATGATTTAACTTTTTGTATATATATTAAAATAAATAACTTGTTTAGACCTAATTGTCAATTTGTGAGAGTTTAAGTCTGAAACAACCATGGGCTGATATAGTAAGGGGTCTACTGGGATTGTAGACTCCCACTCAATTTTTAATTTCTTTTTTTCTAATTAATTATTGTAGTAATACTAACTAAGTAACTATACTCAAAATAAACAATCCAAATCACTCAAATAATTGAACCCAAACAACAATTAATTGGGTTAAACAAAAGAAAGTCCAAACTGAAATTGTCTGCAACTAAGACAATTCATTACCCATTGACCCAATTTTTAGTCCAACTCAAAGATTTGATGGTGGCAGTTAAAAGGCATATCGCATTATCTTTGATTTACAGAATTGTAACATTGATATTTATTCAACCCGTTGCAACATAGATAAAGAGAGTTTTTTTGGCTATAAAGATAGTGAAGAATCGACTTCACAGCTGAATGGACGATCAATGACTAAATGATAGTCCAATTGTTTTTATAGAAAGACCTATTTAGTGATATTAAAACGAAGCTATATCATGGATCAATTTCATAAAATGAAAAATCGCCACGGTCAATTATTAATATAAGTACGTAGATGCTTTGGATTTTTTTTGGGTCGTAATGGGGTATCATATATTATTAAAGTAAGGTGGGGGTTATTTTTATTAAACTTCACCTCCACTTTTTTTATATCTCCTTATATATTTTCTCGTAAATTATTTATAATTTTTAAGTTTGACCGGTTAATTAATTTATTTTTTAATTTTAATTATTAAATTTATCGTACTTTTAACCCCCAATACTTCAAATTCCTAGATATGTCGGACCTTAGATACAACAGTAATCAATATATCATTTTTTTTAAGGTGGTTTACTCTTGACCCTTCACCACCAATATCATTAATTATATACTTAATTTACTTTTATAGAAAAGAAAAGAATAGAATAGAATAGGGAGTTAGGGACTATATATATATATATATATATATATATATTCCATCATAGAGCAAGCATTTTTCACCAGACCCATTCTCATACGCACTCACATGAAACGGAGTACTACTACAAAATTAGTAAACTATAGTCAATGTATTTCATGCATGATCTAGTAGCACAAATTAAATACATTTCCATGAATATTAAGGGTAAAGATGTAATTACCTTCATTAGAGTTGTGTTAATATTTTATTGAAATTACACATGGCCAAGTGCCAATTAATGAAGCAAAGGGGGTAATTTTGCATTTTACTCTTGATGGCTTTGACTTTTGTTTAATTATTAAAATTATTATTGTGTATTAAAAATATTATTATTATTATTATTATTATTACTATTACGTGTAAGTGGAGAAAAATATGAATTGAAAATTAATGGGTGGGGAAGCCCTTCTGTTGAAAGGGGAGGGCCACGCTGTAGATGGGCTGACATTATTGAATCCTTCTCTTCTCGGGGATTTAACCCATACAAAATTAGATGACACTACTGGGCCGAGAAGGTTACATACATATTCAAATACCGATCGAGCTATATTAATGGGATTTCTCTGCTGGGCTCAAAGAAAATTAGACATTAATATTTAATTGTTCAACATAAGTGTGCTTCTTTTAAGTGACACGAATTACATTAATTGTAACATCAATGTTGCCAAAGGATAATTGATCAAATTAATTAGAAAAGAAAAATAACCATTTAAAATTGAGTAATGATGGTTTTAACATCATTTTATTATGGTCTAATGATGTACGTATTTACTATCCGAAGATGTGTACAGAAAAAGTCAACTTATTTATAATCTTTAAGCACTTTTAATATTTTTTTTTTCTCCCATAGAAAAACATGTTATGCTTTCTTTGAACTTTTCTTTCAAAAAATATTAGTCTGAAATATATTTGATTTTTTTTTTGAAGTTTGGGAATTTGAAACCTTCTATAAAAAAAAATAAAGTCCCATTCAAATTCTCATTTGGCTTAAACAACAGCCTTATTGATTCTGCATCATTTGGAGCCTAACTTTTAATTTGAACCTGGCAAGCAGTTAAACTAATGTAGAGCAGGTGAACCAAAAGTCCAATTAAAAAAAGAATTAGAATTAAAAAGGTCATTAACCAAAACTAGAATGCTAATGGAAGCTGCATGTACATAGAATCATGTCATATGTGCAAAGACAAAGCCATCGTGCCACACCACAAATGATCTTAAAGAAGAAGTTAAATTTCGGATTATGTAGACACATGCTTGCACTTTTTTTGTACTTGTCATTTAGATTATTGGTGCTAGTAATAATTAATTTATTAGATATAGTTTTAAAGTTGTAACAGCGATCATGGAAGTCACATAGGTCAGATATTTCTCCAATGAGGTCATGAGTAGTCAAATATAACTCATGTAAAGTCGAAGTTGAAAAGGGGTAAGGTTCAACTTCAATCTAAAATCAAGAGGATAAGGGCATGTTTGTTTGGTGTTTGAGAAAGTAGTTTGAGAGAGTAGTGGAGGTTTGTGAAATAATCTCGATTTGCGTAATGTTGTTTGTTTGAGTTTTGAGAGAGTATTTTGAGAAATAAAGTAGATGTAGGTTTTTTTTGGAAGAATTAGGTTGTAGGTGTAACATGAGACTTTATGTCAAATCATGTTTGTTGTGAGGTAAATTGTGTAAGAGATATGTTACTTTATGTCAAATCAGAATAGATTTTGTATAGGTTTTGTTTAGAGATAAGGAAATTGTTGTTTGTTTTGGTGTTGGGAAAGTAGTTTGAGAAAATTAAGAGATGAAAAATTTATTTCAGAAAATAGAAAACATGTTTGTTTGGCATTTTCCAAACACGAAATTTTTTTGGGAAACGCCAAACAAACAGGCCCTAAGGCTCTTTGATTTTTTACTTTATTGGGTAAAAGAGAAATATACAAATAATGAAGTTTAAATTTTTACAATTTTTATATAACATTTTACTTACTAAAACTTCAAGAACTAACTAAATCATAAGGTCAAAATAGTTAGTCGGGCTGGTAAAATGAATTTTGACCCATGGTCAATTCGAATTAAGTTTAAACTCAATTGATAAAACACATAACATGTAAATAATTCGACTCAACTGAGATGTGAACCATCCCTTTGACTTGACACGGCTCATCCAGATCCAATTTCGACACACACAAACACAAACACACATAGTGTGTGTAAATATAAGCACCAAACGCACGCTTTGTCTAGCTATTTAATGTCTTATACTTTTATTCCATCTCCAAATTTTACATTCAGAAATTAAGATCACTTATTAATTAAAGTTAAAAAAAAATGGGGGGAGAGGGGTTCCTTATGAAAACAGGCTCAGCAGCATCTTCAGGCCTGATGTCTGCATGCCATTTCCTTCCAATCACACCAAGACAAAAACATGAATTGAAAAAAAGAAAAGGAGAGAAAGAATGTTTTGTTGTTTTTGCATTTATCAAGGCGATAGAGGGAATGTTGGTGTCGTTTCCTAATTTAAAGAAAAAGATCAAACATAGTACCATTATAGTTCAATCAAAGAATCATAACCTCCTTAGATTATTCCCACTTCTAATGCTTGTCTATTTCTCCCCCCTCTTTTTTCGCCCTTCCTTCCAAACACTACATTCCAACCCCCATTACGATTTACGACTACAAAAGAAAAAAGGTTTTCAATATTCATATATTATATAGTATATGATTAATATGGAAAATAATTGATCGAATTAAAGTTCTTGAAAGCAAACATAAAGTGGGAAAGAATCATGTAGCCCACTTTCTTAATTATCACATTTTTTTATGGAAAAATTACATATTTTTTTCTGTTTTGCCCCTCAAGTTTTTTCAAGTTTTGTTACCCTTAACCCCCTAAACATATTTTTTTTGTACTCAACATCTCCATTTCAATTTATTAAATGATATTAATAGAACAGGAATCATAAAATATGTATAACTAATGTGTATCCTAAATATTATTCACTTTTCTGGTCATTTCTAACTTTTTAGGAAAATTGTGTGTTGTGTTGCACGCTCAAGATGTAGATTTTGTAAACGTTTTAATTAAAATTTGTGAACTTATAAGACCCTTTATGCTCTTTAAATTTATTTAGATCGATGTTGCACGGGGATCAAAATGTAACTTTCAGGCGACTTAAGTGTGAACATTATACTTTAAGGGGGTTGTTATCAAAATTTAAAATTGATATACTCGTTAATGTATTACAAATATGAGATTTATTTTGAATATGCACATCCTCTTATGAAATTATGAAATAAAGAAACGAGTGAAAAGCAGTAATTAATGCTAATTTTTTCTTTATTATATAAGGGCAGCACCTCTTCCTTATTGGCTTAACGTGTCTAGTGTTTTAGCTTAAGAAAAAAGAGTTTTATGATAAGATTAAATTTAGGTGACAGAATTATGGAAAAGAAAATGAAATTATTTAAAGGAAAAGGAAAAGTTGATGTGCACTCAGCAAAAGCTAGCTTAAAAAAGCAAACCAACTTATTATTCCTCCAAACACATGAATCCATGTGCTAGATTTAACCATCTATTTTGGATTTGGATTTTCTGCCAAACCGTTTTCTTCTTTACCTCCACTTTGGCCTCTCTCCCACAAACACTAAGGCAAGTTACTTTGCAAGATTGGCCTTTCATCCTTTTCCTCTTGGATTTTCTACAATTCTTGCCGATTCTCTCTTTCACTTCTTTTCTTTTCTTGAAAAACTAAAACTCGATTATTAAAATGCTCACGCTCCCTATATATATACATAAAGAGAATTAAATTAAGAGCCATGCAGTTTAAATTGATCATATATAATTCGATCGAGCACAATTAAATTCCTTCAAATTATTTTCTCCACTCACTACTCATATATACCTTTCCTAATAATAAAATTAAAAATGGTAGGAGAAGCTCATAATTATCAAAGTGGTAATTGTGCTACTCTTTCCTCCATTGCTTTGCTTCAAGAAAGGTTTAGACAATTGCAAAAAATGAAAGAATTGAGACAAGAAAAGGAGCTTCTTAGAATCTTGTCCGAATCCACCAATCGAATAGTACACCCGCAATCCAAGACGTTGTTGGGCTCCGAACTTATGTTTCTTCCTCCTAAACCACATTGCCAACTTTCTTTGTCTCTTTGGCCGGATTCGGTACAACCAGATTCTATACGGGTTGAATCCGAACCAAAGCTGCCCAAATCTTGGTTTGCAGATGTACCCGCGGGTTTCGGTTGTGCTTCACCAATCAAGATTGAAAATTGTGGCTCTGATCATGTTGATACTTCTCTCCGTCTTTGAAATGGATGCAAACCTTTTTTCCCTTTTTTTTTTTTTTGGGGGGGGGGGGGGGGGGGTGGTGGAATTAATTAATGTTATATGTACGTAACATATGCATCTCTCGTTTCTCGAGTATTAAGTATGTTCTTTCATAAAATAATAATTTTATTTCGAATCCTCTGCATATATTAAAGTAGAATTTCATTTTTTTTTAAATCTATATAAGCCAAGGTTGATCATATTGTAAAATTTACCAGTTTGTAGTAACATATATAGATATATACACAATAATTTCTACTTCTGGCGCAATTTGGTAAATGGTGGTTTAATTAAGAATAATCAAATATTAGTTTTCAAATGGATTGGATTAAATTGTACCTAAATAGCTTGGTCGTAACTTAACTCAAAAGTTAGTTCAAGAGGTAAGGGTTGTCTTAGACATAACTTAATTAGACTTAATTTTCAATCGATATGACATATTTATTCTCAACAAGTAATAATTCTAATAAACACATATATATGGTTTCACAATTAATTAATTATTATATCCATTTTTATGCTCATCCAACAATTCATACATTTCACTTAATTAATGGGAAACTATGTCCCCTTTTCTTAGTCTAGTTATTGGTTAACTGAATATTATATATTTATCAAATTCATTCTAAATACAATATATATAGATATTTTATACCTAATTTTAATTATATAATTCTCAACTATTAAATATATATTGAAAGATATATCTGACATTACAATGGATACACAACTCCCAAGGTTGATGAGATACAATATTAAGGGCATCTCCTATGTATAGATCAGTCCAAGTCCAGCTTCCCCTCACTCAGTCCAGCTTCCCCTCTGAATCCAAGTCTAGCTTCCCCTTTCATTTTCATAAGTCATCTTCAATGTATCAATCTATCAATTCCATTTAATTAAAATTCTCAATTCCCCCACTCTCACTTAATAATAAGAATAATAATAATAGCAATACTAATAATAATAAAAATTAACTCGTATGTGAAATAAATAAATAATTAATAACAATAAGATATAATTTAAGATTGACAATAATAATAACAATAACAACCAATATTTTTTTTTTAAAAAAAAAAACACAACAATACAATACAATAATTAAATAGTTGACAGCCAATAATTTTTTTAAAATTACATAATAATATAACAACTAATAATTCATATAAGGAAAGCCACCCTCCCCGCCACCGTCGCCACCGTCGTTATCACCGTTGTTGCTACCGTCGCCGCCTACGTCGGAAGAACCCCCAGAAACGCTTCCAAATAAGCGAGTCCGAGCATTTTTTTCGCGGATTTGAGTCCTTACATCATGCCAATATGACTTTGTATTATGAGTCATATATGAGCAATCCATCTGCATAATTAAATTAAATTTCGTTTAAGGTTTCAATTTTATTAATTAAATTAAATTTGAGTTTCTAATAATTAACTTTTAAAGAGATTTTCAAATTGGTGCACAATAATACAACAATTAAATACTTGATTGACATGATTTGAAAATTATAAAAATAATTTAATATTGACATTAAATTTTCCAACATAATAGTTACATTAAATTTGATTTTATTAAATAAAAGTTACATTTTATAATAAAATTAACTTTTTAAAAATAATACACAAATTAAATAAAACTAAGATTAAATAAGAGTTTAGTTTTATTAATAAAAACAAATTATTTTAGTTGTATGATTTAATACACAAATTAAATAAAAACTAAGATTTAATACACAATTTATTTAGATAAAATGTATATTAAATAAAAGAAAAAAAACAAAAAAAAAAAAGAAAGGGAATAGCAGGTGCTAGCACTCGCCCGCCCAGGCGAGTGACCGCTTGCGAGCGGTGATATGGCAAGGGGAAGGGGTTTTTGCATTTTCACCCCTTGATACATTAAACTTGATAAATTTTCTCCCCTAGTCCAAAAATCCCCCCAATCCACTTTCCCCTTCATACATAGGAGATGGCCTAAGTAATTAGATGTCATGTATAACCGGTATTCCTGAAATTCACATATTCATATGTTTTCTGTTTATCTATATTTATTTAATTTTGTTATTATGCTAATAACTATCGAAATTTTTCATACTAAATGCATGATACATATAATTAATTTCTCGGAGTTTTTGAGGTTCAATGATGTTCAAATAGTGATTACATAACATTCTAAATGATATTTTATTTTTATTTATTCGTTCAGACATCTTAAGTTATACCCGGTATCTTTTATTGTAGATACATATTTACAGATGATCACGATTTCATGCATTTTAACTGATAAAAATTAAAAATAAAAAAACAAAATTTTATAGATAACATCAGCTATTTAATCAAAATAATTACGAGGAAATATTTTTGTATTGCACCGGGCTAGTCCAATTACGTTTCAGCCGTGTATATTACTTATTTTGCGGGCCTGGGCCTATTTGCACTTCCAAATAACTTGAAGTCCTTTAATCTTGCTTTCTACACACAGTCACACATCACTAAATACCCCTATTTTGATAGTGAATTAATGGTCTATTTGGATGGGTTTTGGCTCGGTTTCGCGGGTCTCGATTTAAAAAAAATGGTTTGGGTGGTTTCGATGAAACCTTTGAGACTTCATTTGGATGAGTTTTGACTATTGGATTTTGTGGTTTGAATAAGTTGAAACCCCACTTGAATTGGGTTTGGATGGTGGGGATTAGGGGAAAAAGTAGGTGATAGGTGTCAAATCAATGTCTTTTTTAGTGAGAATTGGGGAAAAAAATAGGTGGTAGGTGTCAAATCAATATTTCATAAGTTTGAAGAGTTTGAGTGTGGATTTCTGAATAGGTTTATGATGGTATTATGGGTTTGGCGAAAACTCATTTGAAAGGGTTTTGGCTCGGTCTCACGAAACCCGTGAGACCGGGCCCAAACCAATCCAAACACAGCCTAAAATTTTGCTAGCAAAAGTAAAATCAAGCATCACAAAATTAAAAGCAATTATTTTCAATCGTTATAAAAATTATGAATGTTAAACACCTTTCCCAAAGATTATATATTTGTGAAGAAAATTTTTTAATCGAAAATTCAATGAAAATAAATATCATGCATCTCATGTTTTAAAAAACTAAAAATAATATGTAGGCATTCCGCTGCAGTGGGATGAAACTAAAAAAAATATCGTGCATCTCATGTAGGAAGGTAATTTGGAAGAATAGTGGAGGTTTGTGAAATAATTTCGATTTGTGTAATATTACTTGTTTGGATTTTGGGACAGTAGTTTGAGAAATAAAGTATGTGTAGGCATGGCAAGATGGGTCTGGACCCGCGGACCGGCCCGTGACCCGTGCAGGCCATCCAGACCCAACCCATTAATTTTTATGTTTGTTGGGTTGGGTTGGTCTTGAGTTAGCTTTATAATTAATTGATCTTTAATGAGTCTCCTAGTAGGTCAGTTACTGGATCTTGTAAAAACAAAAGAAAATTAATTATTGGGCCCAATTTAAAAACAACTTTGCTACTATCTTTAATTTCAAAAAGAAAATCCTATTATATCTTGTTTGCTATCATAAAATTGAAGGGCCAAAACCGACTTTTCTTATTTTGTAATTACTAACCCATTATTTCGAAGAAAAAAATTAAATTATTAAAATATCTTAAAATCGTTCGTCTTTTCTTTATCAATTTCATGGCCACTTTTGACTAATAAAATATTAGTATCGACTTTCGAAAAAGTTTTTTATATTTATTTTTACGTAATATTTTTTTATATTTCTACTCCCATTTTTCAACCCATGTCACAACAATCTTTTGTTGATTTTTAAGAAAAAAATGAGGATTAAAGGGCCGACCCGACCCATTTGTGACCCACCACAACAGACCCATTAATGACTCGACCCGTTTCGACCCGACCCAAACCCGACTCGGCCCACCCATGTGTCAAGCCTAAGTAGGTGTAGATTTTTTTGGAAGAGTTAGGTTGTAGGTGTAAGATGTATAAGATTTTATGTCAAATCATGTTTATTGTGATATAAATTATATAAGAGATATGTTAGTTTATGTCAAATCAGAGTAGAGTTTGTATATGTTTTGTTTATAAATAAGAAAATTGTTGTTTGTTTGGACTTTGAGAAAGTAATTTGTGAAAATTGAGAAATAAAAAATTTAGTTCAAAAAATAAAAAACATATTTATTTGACATTTTTTACACAAATATCTAAAACGCCAAACAACAGGCCCTAAGTTTTTTAATAATATAATAAATTAAGATAAAATGATACTACAAGTCTACAATCGAATGAAAAGAACAAGAATCGAGCAAACAAAGTCAACATGCGGGAAAGAGAAACGTTTGCCTGCAGTGGGACCGGCTATTCCGCTGACGACCGTCAACCTGCCAATCCGGTTACCCATCTTAATTCCTCGTGGGACATCTACTCGTATATTGGATTGTTCACACTTCAACGGGTCAAATAGATAAATCTGAGAATAGCAAACGAACAAGCCTTCCCCCAAATGCTGTTGAAAGGGTTAGGGTTTCGAAAGGAAAAAGGAAACGGCTAATCTAGCTAAATCACGAGATTAGTATTGATTATTGATTTGTACTACATATCCATTTTCAGGTGAAAATTTTCATCAATTTTTAGTTATTTACTGTAAAGCTGCTTGCTTTTGTGGATTACTCACTGGCTTTAGATCTTGTTTCTAACTAAATTGGTAATTGTGGTTAGTTTTGTGTTTTTGTAGTAATGGGCATGGGAGTTCTTTTTACTGATTCGTTTTGGATGCATATTTGTATGCAGATATTGGAATTGATTAGTTAAACTATGTTTATGTTCTCTTTTATATTTCATACTTTGAAGAGTTGAAGACCCCGGAAGCTAGGATTTTTCTTCTTCTTCCTTTTTTTTTTTTTTTTTTTTAAATTTTTTATTCTTACCTTTTAGAGTATTTACTGATGTCGCTTTGATAGATTGATATGTCCATACGAAGTCAGTTGTATGCAAACGAGAAAAGTTCCGTACTTTCTTATTTTCTCATTAGCCTTGACACATGAGTTCATTTGTACTTCTATAGAGATAAGTTGAAAAATTTATGATTTAATAATGTGCCTTATGAATTTTCTCTGAGCTATTGGTAGTTCAAGTAGCTTAACTCATGGTAGTTTATCTCTTGTTAGATTGTAGATTTATTACTTTTCTAAACTAATTCAAGATTCACCCAGTTCTTCAAATACTGTCCATCTATCTGAAGGTTAATATTGACTATATGATTGGTGCTTCAGTGAACTCAACTTTTTTCCTCCAGATTATTGAGGGCGTTCTATGATGGGAACATCTTCTGGATCTCACTTCAATGACCAATCCTCGATGCTTCCTCCACGTCAACAGCCACGTCTTGGGGGAGGGGGACTACAAACCTCCCTCACCCTAGTCTCACCGGATGCCTGTGGGTCCCCAAATCTTCATGAGCGTGGCTCAAATTATGACCATATCCGGGAATCCCCATCCGAAAGTGCCAGTTCACGTGAAACATGGCCCACCGCTGATGCCTTGGTAGCAAATAAACTGGAGAAGGAGAAAGAAAGAGATAATGGTTTTGCTGAGCACTCTGTCGTCCGACACATTTCAAACTCGGATAAATTGTCTCTTGGAGACGTGGCCAAAGAAAGAGTGGGTATCATAGCAGAAAGAATGCAGAATCTACCTGACGAGTATCTAGACAAGTTTAAGAATGAACTTAGAGCTTTTCTTGAAGGACTAGGCGGTTCTCAGCAAAGAGAAGAGTTTCTATATCTACAGAAACTGGTTCAGAGTAGGGGGGATTTAACAGAGAAAACACTGATCGCAGCACACAGGGTTCAGCTAGAAATTCTTGTAGCTATAAAGACTGGAATTCAGGCATTTCTGCATCCAAGTGTCAGCCTCTCTCAAGCTTCTCTCATCGATATTTTCTTATACAAGAGATGTAGAAATATAGCATGTGGGAGTGGACTACCGGCAGATGACTGTGCGTGTGATTTGTGCTCAAAGAAAAATGGTTTCTGCAACCTTTGCATGTGTGTGATCTGCAACAAATTTGACTTTGAGGTTAACACATGCCGCTGGGTTGGATGTGATGTGTGTTCTCACTGGACTCACACTGACTGTGCTATTCGAAATGGCCAGATTGGAATGGGCCCTTGTGTTAAAAATGGCGCCAGCTCAGCAGAGATGCTTTTTAGGTGCCGAGCTTGCAGTAGGACATCTGAGTTGCTAGGGTGGGTGAAAGATGTCTTCCAGCACTGTGCACCAACTTGGGATAGGGAGGCTTTGATTAGGGAACTTGACTATGTAAGTAGAATCTTCCGTGGGAGCGAAGATCCAAGAGGCAGGAAATTATTCTGGAAGTGCGATGAGCTCATTGACAAGATGAAAAGTGGGTTGGCAGAACCAATGGCTAGTAGAACAATTTTAATGTTCTTTCAAGGTAAGCTCTTTACAAGGCTATATTACTATTATGCAGTTGGGTTTTTGCGTAAAAGAAAGGGATAAATTAGACTTAATAATGTCTTGAGACAACTAAACAACAAAAAATGAATTTGACCTTTATCACTGTCATGTTCCATGGTGACTTGTATTAATCAACTTTTCCCCTTTGTGTTCAAGAGATGTATTATGTGCGCTCTTTTGTTAGTTATCATTGATTACTTGCCTACCTTCTGCTCTCTGATCTGCGGAATAGTTTTGTGCGACAATTTCTCTGCTCTTTTAAGTATATTCACATTGAATTTAGCATCGAGTAAATTATATCCATTTTTATTCAAGTGTATGAATACATGGGATTCAGAGACACTTGGGATTCTGCACAACATTCTCATTGTCTTACTTTTTTCTTGTTTCATTTCCATTATGTTTAATTTTTATAAATTTTTTATTCAGAGCTTGAGGTGGATCCATCAAGGAATGAAGACAGTGAAGAAGCTGGGAGAACTATATCCCCACAAGAAGCCTTCAACAAGATAGCTGAAGTAGTCCAAGAAGCTGTGAAAAAGATGGAAATGGTAGCAGAGGAAAAGATGCGTATGGTCAAAAAAGCCCGTTTAGCAGTAGACGCTTGTGAACAAGAACTCAAAGATAAAGCTAGAGAAGTTGCTTCACTAAAGATGGAAAGGCAAAGAAAAAAGATACAAATTGACGAGCTTGAAAGTATTGTAAGGCTTAAACAAGCTGAAGCTGACATGTTTGAGCTCAAAGCCAATGAAGCTAGAAGAGAAGCTGAGAGGCTGCAAAGAATCGCACTTGCAAAGACTGAGAAATCGGAAGAGGATTATGCTAGTAGGTATCTTAAGCAAAGATTACACGAAGCTGAAGCTGAGAAGCAATATTTATTTGAAAAGATAAAACTTCAAGAGAGTAGTTCAAGAGCATCACAGAGCAGTGCAGGAACAAGTGATCCTTCACAGATGATGTATAGTAAAATTCAAGACCTCCTCAAGAACATGTATAATACATCTTCAAAATCGGACGGGCCAATCGACTGAATCTTCATTCTTTAGGTGTCATTCCTTGTGTCTTGCAAGTCTGTACATTAGGTCTTCAAAGTATTTGACTTGGTATTTTGGGTTGTTAATTAAAACATGTTAGTTGGCAGTGAATTGTCATTTAATACTTTCACAACTTAGCGAACTAAATGTCATTATCTTGCATCCGTCGACAAACTTGACTATTTATTTGAAATATTGTGGGTATTTGTCTAGTTTCATATTAGTTAGTTATTTATTCATTGTAAGTTGCTTTATCCATTCTAATTTGATAGAGATTAATATTTATGATGTAAATCATTGTTCACTAATGTTTTTTTTTTTTTCATAAATGGCTGAAAAATTGTACTATTGTATTGTATGGTATGCTGGCATGCGCTCTGACAAAAACTACTAAAATTGGACGAAGATAATTTTAAGTGCATGCATTACATATTGAGTTAAAAAAGGAAAATGGTGTTACTGACGTTGATAGATTTAGATCCTCCAATACGAAGGGCTTTTGTTAGAGTTCATACCGCACTCGAATTATTTATATGATAACTATGATTCATATATTTTATAATTCTTGACAACATTATAATTCAATTATATATCTGGTTTCTGGTAGGTCCTATCCAGCTATAAGATAAGCTTTTTTTCACATTTTTTTTTTGAATGATGACTCAAATAATCAGAAAAAATGAGTTGTATTTGTCATAAGAACATAATAATTCACCCAAATCCAATATGCACTAGAACTATCGTACAAATGTGACACATCTTAGTATATAAATAAACAAATAATTTGAATTAGTGCAAAGTTTATTTCAAATTTTTAGAACGTGTTTTTGCATTTTTTAAATATTCATATGAACAATATTTTTAATTTCTCGAGAATGTATCATTTCCCTATCGTTCTATATTAAGCTTTAACCTCTTAACAGGAAAGGAGTTCCTTCCCACATCGCTTCACCAAAACAACCGCTTGATTGTTCTTTGGTGCAGTGGCGCCACCGTCTTTGGCTGAGATGAGAAGCTTGTATTTCAATCCAAAAATCAATTGACTCTCTCCCTTCACCACTGTTATAAACACCAACGATGCCTTGACCTTTTTATCATGCTCCGCTTCTGCAAACTTTGCAATTTCCACCACATGACGGTCATGTGAGTTTTGCAGTGGCAACCAAGCTTCGAGACTAGTCCATTTTACGCCATAAAATGTGACAAAGCCAAAATTGATACAAGTACAAAGACTAGAAGAGAGTCATGAGATTTGAATGTAATTTATTTTTCTTGTCAATGTTTTCTATATAAAACTTGTTTTGTTGGTGGTTTAATTTTATAGTGAAACATGCTTTTAACTAATGTGAATTGGAGATCAGTATCTTTTTTAATTTAATTTCATTAAGTGGTATTATTAAGGTAAAATAAATTAAGAATAACATATTTATGATTGTTGTGCATATAAATGACTATTTTATCGTTTTTTAAAGAAAATACATTAAGGCGCAAAATGCCATATAAATTATATTTCAGTGGTGAAGAGTGATAAATTTTAAATCGAGATAAAAATACGCCAATATTTATATAATTTTAGAATATAAAATACCAACATTCTATATTTTAGAGTGCATTTGACCCAATATATTTGCCAAATAGGGTTTTGTAAAAATGAATGAATTATATAGTTGGCCTAGTTACAATTGTTACCAATTGTTACAACACAAACTAAAAGCAGCCTATATATTCAACATTCCAACCAATTCGCAATAAAAATAAAATCAAAAAAGAGAGAGAGAAAAAACACTCCAACAAATTCGACCCTTTCTTCCCCAAACTCAATTCGTTCCTTTCCCGAAACCCTAGACCCCCAATTGAAATCATAATCGCATCTCCATCACAAAAATCAAACTTTTCTGTTAAAGTTGAACCTTTTTCATCAATCCCAGCCAAATTTAACCCTTTTGTTTACCAAATCCATCAATAACCATATCACGACGACTTAACTTATAGTATTATATTTAATAGAAGCTATTCGATTTTGGGGAAAACTACACCTCCTTGGCGATATGGGTCGCGGTTCTAGAGGTTAGTTATTTTTTTGCTTTTATTTCTTTATTTTTCTTGGAAAATTAAGAGGCTGTTGTCATAATTATGTTGATTCTCCACATGATCATTGATTGTTCATTTTCACAAAAAACTAAAAAAATTACTTAGTCTAATTTGTTTAAACATGAAAGTGTAATTAGGTTGTCTTAGGGTTTTTTACAAATGGTTGTTGTAGTATCAGGTCCCTATGCTTTCAATATTGGATCACAATTCCAGCAAAATTGGACTTCTTTTTTAATTTTTATTATTCAGTACCCGGGATAACCAGACCATTTTCCGTTGTTGTTTTTGTTGTTGAATTTGGCCTTGTATTTCTTATAAATGAAATTTCTCCTTTTTCCATTATAAAGCTTGCCTATATCTATTTCAATTATTAGTTGTATGATCACTTGTGCTTTGTTTTTATCGGCCTAGGAATAGCCCAACATTTGTTCCCTACTTCTGATTCTATTGAACAAGTTTTATTCCAGCTTCTTCTGGGGCCCAGGGCCCATTAAACTCTAATATCATGTTCTCCAATGTCACATATATGCTTATTTCTGTTGTTTTGAACATATATTCACAGGGAGGTCTTCTGGACGTCCTTTTATCAGGAGAGCAGGTTCTTCGAGTGATTCTGGGGTGGGGGGTAAGTTGATTTGTTTCTATTCCTTGAGTATTTAATTTGCTGGTGGTAAAACACCATTGTTATGTCAAAACTCTTTTTACGATTGGTTAACACAAAAATATTCTCTAGAGTAAAAAAAATTGTAATTTATGGATATCCTTTATAATGAGCTATTAACTTAATTTCTAATCATTTATGTGAATTATCGTAGTAAATAGAACTAGTATTTAACCACTTTGATGTAACTTATGTCTGAGAACAATGCCAGTGACAACCAGGTCAATTTTCTTAAGCTCTTCTTACTTAAATTCTCACGGCATATGTGATGGCATATCAGGGTGTGAAGATGATAGTGAGTTGCCTTGGAAAGATTGGAAAGAGGAAATGATGCTCCTTCCTTTGGAAGAGAGATGTGAATTTGCCTCTGAGATGTACACAAAGGTATATATATATATTTATGCTTAATTTTTTAACTTTGATAAGTGGATGTCTCCAATAATTGTTTCCTTGTCTTAGTACTCTCATCCTTTTTTCCTCCGTTTTAAATTTTAATTACAAAATCAACTTACAGGCATAACCATACGTACCCTGAATTCTTGAGTTCATCAATAGAAATGAATGAGAAATCTTCAATATTCTGATTCTCGACAAGTGAATAAATTATTGGAGAAGATGATACACAATATTATTCAAACTGAAAACTGAAAATTCGTCCTAGAAAGGATGACGAATTTGAAGTCAAGAATCAACTTCACAATAACCACAACAATAAAACACTTTGAAAAACAAACAGCTGCTTCACAGTCAAAAGAGTCTCCAAGAAAAATAAAATGCCCTAAAAAATTTTGACCTAATCTAAAATGCCATAAAAATTTTCAAAATGTCATTCAACTACCATTTACAATACATACTCAATATCTTTTTACAAAAAAAAAAAAAAAAAAAAAAAATTGGAGTAGTCCCAGAAAGGATGACAAATTTGAAGTCAAGAATAAACTTCACAATAACCACAACAATAAAAAAACATCGAAAAACAAACAGCTGCTAAACAATCAAAAGAGTCCCCGGGAAAAATAAAATGCCCTAAAAAATTTGACCTAATCTAAAATGCCCTAAAAAAATTCAAAATGTCATTCAACTACCATTTACAATACATACTCAATATCTTTTTACAAGCAAAAAAAAAAAATTAAAGTAGTCCCAGAAAGGATAACGAATTTGAAGCCAAGAATCATCTTCATAATAACCACAACAATAAAACACTTCGAAAAACAAACAGCTGCTAAACAATCAAAAGAATGCAGAATATCCTTGAAAATGTAGAGCTAAAATCGCTTACCTGAATATGGATTCCAGAAAAAAAAAAAAACGAATATGCGAGATACCTTTGTTGTGCAGCTAGGTGAGATTTGCTATGTGCCTTAAAGAACAAAAAATGCCCTAAAAAGATTGCCCTAATCTAATTGGGCCATGTTTTACTTTAGTTGGGCTATTTTTAAATCAATTTTTCATTCATTTTGATTTAATTAATTTTAAGTAAAAACAAAATTTAATGGAAAACACTATATATGTTAATTGATTTTTTTTAATGCTAAAATGCAATTTCAGCCACAGGAAAAGGATAGTATAAAATTGCACTTTCAATCCTAGTTCTTTTTTTAAATTCGTTTTTTCCCCAAACTTCTACACTGTTAGTCCCATCTTAGGGGAAAAATGGTAAGAGTTAGGCTTACTAGAGCTCAATTATATCTATATCATATAATAAATTTTAAAAAATGAATAATCCTATTTTAAAAATTTATATGAAAGAAAAAATATTTTTCAAACCAAACAAATCGATTAAATTGTATTAAAATTCAAACAAGAAGAATAATTTGTTAATCTATTCCAAATAAAAAAAAAAATAAAAGAGATAAAAGTTGTTTTAATTTACCAATCATGCATAACTCGAGAAAACGAATTGAAATTAAAACTAAAAATTGACCTTGAAGAAAAGCATCCGACATAGATCTGACATATATGTGGAGCATATGTCAATATAGATAATTGTTGCTCTGAATTTAAATAAATTTGCTATGAAATCCATTATTTGTGAAGAGGAAATAATTGAAATCATGTGTTTTGTTGCTGAATTTGAGAACAAAAGAAATATGAAGATGTAAAGAGTTCCCATGATGGAGATGATAAGGAATTATCAAAAAAAGAAAAAATGATGGAGATGATAAGGCTTTTTTGAGAGAAAAGATGTAGAGAGAAAATTGGTTTTTGGATGAGAGAAAAGATGTAGAGAGAAAATTGGTTTTTGGATGAGTAAGAGCATCTCCATCAGTATGTTTTTTAGCTCTTCCAAGAGCTAAAATTGAGATTATACATAACCAAATCAAAAAATCTTGTTCCAGCAGTGGCTTGTATTTATACAAGCCAATGCATAATAGAAGATTGAACTTGCATATATGGATGTCCATGTATAAATATACAGGACATCCACATAAGCAAATCTATGTTTATTTGAATTAAATGCATATAATTGTTAATAAAAAAATAAAAATTATCGGTTTGAATATAATACTTTATTAAATCATTATTTAAAGCCATTTATTTCAAATTAAGGAATATAATAAAGTTTAATGTAGAACAATAGGGAAATTATACATTCACGAGAAACTAAAAATATCGTTCATATGAATATTTAAGAAATGCAAAAGTACATTCTAAATATTTGAAATAAACTTTGCACTAATTCAAATTATTTTTTTATTTATATACTAAGATGTGTCACATTTGTACGATAGTTCTAGTACATATTGGATTTGGGTGAATTATAATATTCTTATGACATATACAACTCATTTTTTCTAGTTATTAGAGTGATCATTCACAAAAAAATGTGCAAAAAAGCTTATCTTATAGCTTGGTAAGACTTATTAGAGATCAGATATGCAATTGAGTTATAATGTTGTCAAGAATTATAAAATATATGAATCATAGTTATCATATAAATAATTCGAGTGTGGTATGAACTCTAACAAAATTTTACCTAATTTAAAATGCCATAAAAAAATTTAAAATGTCATTCAACTACCATTTACAATACATACTCAATATCTTTTAACAAGCAAAAAAATTAGAGTAGTCCCAGAAAGGATGACGAATTTGGAGTCGAGAATCAACTTCACAATAACCACAACAATAAAACACTTTGAAAAACAAACAGCTGCTATACAATCAAAAGAGTCTCCAAGAAAAACAAAATGCCCTAAAAAATTTGACCTAATCTAAAATGCCATAAAAATTTTCAAAATGTCTTTCAACTACCATTTATAATACATACTCAATATCTTTTTACAAAAAAAAAAAAAAATTGGAGTAGTCCCAGAAAGGATGACAAATTTGAAGTCAAGAATAAACTTCACAATAACCACAACAATAAAAAAATCGAAAAACAAACAGCTGCTAAACAATCAAAAGAGTCCTCGGGAAAAATAAAATGCCCTAAAAAATTTGACCTAATCTAAAATGCCCTAAAAAAATTCAAAATGTCATTCAACTACCATTTACAATACATACTCAATATCTTTTTACAAGCAAAAAAAAAAAATTTGAGTAGTCCCTGAAAGGATGACGAATTTGAAGCCAAAAATCATCTTCACAATAACCACAACAATAAAACACATCGAAAAACAAACAGCTGCTAAACAGTCAAAAGAATGCAGAATATCCTTGAAAATGTAGAGCTAAAATCGCTTACCTGAATATGGAATGCAGAAAAAAAAAACGAATATGCGAGATACCTTTGTTGTGCAGCTAGGTGAGATTTACTATGTGCCTTAAAGAACAAAAAATGCCCTAAAAAGATTGCCCTAATCTAATTGGGCCATGTTTTACTTTAGTTGGGCTATTTTTAAATCAATTTTTCATTCATTTTGATTTAATTAATTTTAAGTAAAAACAAAATTTAATGGAAAATACTATATATGTTAATTGATTTTTTTTAATGCTAAAATGCAATTTCAGCCACAAGAAAATGATAGTATAAAATTGCACTTTCAGTCCTAGTTCTTTTTTTAAATTCGTTTTGTCCCCAAACTTCTACACTGTTAGTCTCATCTTAGGGGAAAAATTGTAAGAGTTAGGCTTACTAGAGCTCAATTATATCTATACTATATAATAAATTTTAAAATTTGAATAATCCCATTTCAAAAATTTATATGAAAGAAAAATTTTTTTTTTCAAACCAAACAAATCGATTAAATTATATTAAAATTCAAACAAGGAGAATAATTTGTTAATCTATTCCAAATAAAAAAAAATAAAAGAGATAAAAGTTGTTTTAATTTACCAATCAAGCATAACTCGAGAAAAAGAATTGAAATTAAAACTAAAAATTGACCTTGAAGAAAAGCATCCGACATAGGTCAGATCTATGTCGGATGTCGGATGCTTTTCTACAAGGTCAATTTTTAGTTTTAATTTCAATTCTTTTTCTCGAGTTATGCATGATAGGTAAATTAAAACAACTTTTATCTCTTTTACTTTTTTATTTTTTATTTGGAATAGATTAACAAATTATTCTTCTTGTTTGAATTTTAATACAATTTAATTGATTTGTTTGCTTTGAAAAATATTTTTTTTCTTTCATATAAATTTTTAAAATAGGATTATTCATTTTGTAAAATTTATTATATGATATAGATATAATTGAGCTCTAGTGAGCCTAACTCTTACCATTTTTGCCCTAAGATGGGACTAACAGTGTAGAAGTTTGGGGAAAAAACGAATTTAACAAAAGAACTAGGATTGAAAGTGCAATTTTATACTATCCTTTTCCTGTGGCTGAAATTGCATTTTAGCATTAAAAAAAATCAATTAACATAAATAGTGTTTTCCATCAAATTTTGTTTTTACTTAAAATTAATTAAATCAAAATGAATGAAAATTTAATTTAAAAATAGCCCAACTAAAGTAAAAATGGCCCAATTAGATTAGGGCAATCTTTTTAGGGCATTTTTTGTTCTTTAAGGCACATAGCAAATCTCACCTAGCTGCACAACAAAAGTATCTCGCATATTCGTTTTTTTTCTTCTGGAATCCATATTCAGGTAAGCGATATTAGATCTACATTTTCAAGGATATTCTGCATTCTTTTGATTGTTTAGCAGCTGTTTGTTTTTCGAAGTGTTCTATTGTTGTGGTTATTATGAAGATGATTCTTGGCTTCAAATTCGTCATCCTTTCTGGGACTACTCTAATTTTTTTTTTGCTTGTAAAAAGATATTGAATATGTATTGTAATTGGTAGTTGAGTGACATTTTGAATTTTTTTAGGGCATTTTAGATTAGGTCAAATTTTTTAGGGCATTTTATTTTTCTTGGGGACTCTTTTGATTGTTTAGCAGCTGTTTGTTTTTCGAAGTTTTTTAATTGTTGTGGTTATTGTGAAGTTTATTCTTGACTTTAAATTTGTCATCATTTCTGGGACTACTCCAATTTTTTTTTTTTTGTAAAAAGATATTGAGTATGTATTGTAAATGGTAGTTGAATTACATTTTGAAATTTTTTATGGCATTTTAGATTAGGTCAAGTTTTTTAGGGCATTTTATTTTTCTTGGAGACACTTTTGATTGTGTAGCAGCTGTTTGTTTTTCAATGTGTTTTTCATAACTCTCAAGTCAAGTTTTTACTTCCTCATGTAAGCTGATGAGTAAAAAAAGTTCTTCTCTCAAAAAACATGTATACTTTAAAGAGCTAAAAAACAATTTTCTCTCTACAAACATGTATACTTGGAAGAGCTAAAAAACATACTGCTGGAGATGCTCTTACTCATCCAAAAACCAATTTTCTCTCTACATCTTTTCTCTCAAAAAACCTTATCATCTCCATCATTTTTTCTTTTTTTGATAATTCCTTATCATCTCCATCATGGGAACTCTTTACATCTTCATATTTCTTTTGTTCTCAAATTCAGCAACAAAACACATGATTTCAATTATTTCCTCTTTACAAATAATGGATTTCATAGCAAATTTATTTAAATTCAGAGCAACAATTATCTATATTGACATATGCTCCACGTATATGTCAGATCTATGTCGGATGCTTTTCTTCAAGGTCAATTTTTAGTTTTAATTTCAATTCTTTTTCTCGAGTTATGCATGATTGGTAAATTAAAACAACTTTTATCTCTTTTATTTTTTTATTTTTTATTTGGAATAGATTAACAAATTATTCTTCTTGTTTGAATTTTAATACAATTTAATCGATTTGTTTGGTTTGAAAAATATTTTTTTTCTTTCATATAAATTTTTAAAATAGGATTATTCATTTTGTAAAATTTATTATATGATATAGATATAATTGAGCTCTAGTGAGCCTAACTCTTACCATTTTTCCCCTAAGATGGGACTAACAGTGTAGAAGTTTGGGGAAAAAACGAATTTAACAAAAGAACTAGGATTAAAAGTGCAATTTTATACTATCCTTTTCCTGTGGCTGAAATTGCATTTTAGCATTAAAAAAATCAATTAACATAAATAGTGTTTTCCATCAAATTTTGTTTTTACTTAAAATTAATTAAATCAAAATGAATGAAAATTTAATTTAAAAATAGCCCAACTAAAGTAAAAATGGCCCAATTAGATTAGGGCAATCTTTTTAGGGCATTTTTTGTTCTTTAAGGCACATAGCAAATCTCACCTAGCTGCACAACAAAAGTATCTCGCATATTCGTTTTTTTTTTTCTGGAATCCATATTCAGGTAAGCGATTTTAGATCTACATTTTCAAGGATATTCTGCATTCTTTTGATTGTTTAGCAGCTGTTTGTTTTTCGAAGTGTTTTATTGTTGTGGTTATTGTGAAGATGATTCTTGGCTTCAAATTCGTCATCCTTTCTGGGACTACTCTAATTTTTTTTTGCTTGTAAAAAGATATTGAGTATGTATTGTAAATGGTAGTTGAATGACATTTTGAATTTTTTTAGGGCATTTTAGATTAGGTCAAATTTTTTAGGGCATTTTATTTTTCCTGGGGACTCTTTTGATTGTTTAGCAGCTGTTTTGTTTTTCGAAGTTTTTTTATTGTTGTGGTTATTGTGAAGTTTATTCTTGACTTCAAATTTGTCATCCTTTCTGAGACTACTCCAATTTTTTTTTTTTTGTAAAAAGATATTGAGTATGTATCGTAAATGGTAGTTGAGTGACATTTTGAATTTTTTTAGGGCATTTTAGATTAGGTCAAATTTTTTAGGGCATTTTATTTTTCCTGGGGACTCTTTTGATTGTTTAGCAGCTGTTTGTTTTTCGAAGTTTTTTTATTGTTGTGGTTATTGTGAAGTTTATTCTTGACTTTAAATTTGTCATCCTTTCTGGGATTACTTCAATTTTTTTTTTTTTGTAAAAAGATATTGAGTATGTATTGTAAATGGTAGTTGAATAACATTTTGAAATTTTTTATGGCATTTTAGATTAGGTCAAATTTTGTTAGAGTTTATACCACACTCGAATTATTTATATGATAACTATGATTCATATATTTTATAATTCTTGACAACATTATAACTCAATTGCATATCTGATCTCTGGTAAGTGTTACCAAGCTATAAGATAAGCTTTTTTGCACATTTTTTTGTTAATGATCACTCTAATAACTAGAAAAAACGAGTTGTATATGTCATAAGAATATTATAATTCACCCAAATCCAATATGTACTAGAACTATCGTACAAATGTGACACATCTTAGTATATAAATAAAAAAATAATTTGAATTAGTGCAAAGTTTATTTCAAATATTTAGAATGTACTTTTGCATTTCTTAAATATTCATATGAACGATATTTTTTGTTTCTCGTGAATGTATAATTTCCCTATCGTTCTACATTAAACTTTAACATCTTGAAAGGAAAGGAGATGAGAAGCTTGTATTTCAATCCGAAAACTAATTGGCTCTCTCCTTTCACCACTGTTATAAACACCAACGATGCTTTGGCCTCTTTGTTATGCTCCGCTACCGCAAACTTTGTAATTTCCACCACATGAGGGTTGTTTGGGTTTTGCAATGACAACCAAGCTCCGAGACTAGTCCCTTTTACGCCATCAAATGTGACAAAGCCAAAATTGATACAAGTACAAAGACTAGAAGAGAGTCATGAGATTTGAATGCCATTTAATTTTCTTGTCAATGTTTTCTATATGAAACTTGTTTGTTGGTGGTTTAATTTATAGTGAAACATGCGTTTGACTAATGTGAATTGAAGATCAGTATCTTTGTTAATTTGATTTCATTATAATGATATTATTGATGTGATTAGATACTTGAGTATTACTACTGTTTATAGTGAGCAAGGAAATCGGGAAGAATTTTAATTTTGGTCTCTATTAACATACTTCTATTATCTGGTCCATACATTCATCCTCAATTTGATTATAGACTACTAGAGTATTTTTTTTCTTTAAAGGCAAACTATCCAAAAATTAAACCTCAATTTAATTTAATTTTTGTTGACTTTTAAAGGCAAACGGGACATTCTTACTTATTGATCTGTATTTACATATTTATATAAATATTGGATATGAAATTAAAGCATTACTGGGTAATAAATTACAAATATCACCACTCATTAATAGAATGGAGATAATTTATTTATTCTTGTCAATTTTTTACTATCATTTCCTTACTCCTTCCCGTAAACAAACTCAAAACAATTCAGTTATGCATGCACAACTTATTTGGCAAAATGTGACATAATCGTCTCAAGGAATTCAGATTCCTAAAATTTCGCCACGGTTATTCCTCGAGTTTTTTCTTAATAAGAAAACGCACAATCACCGAAATGAACAAGGGAAACCAACTTCAATTCATAGTTGTGTGGTCGATTGTCTTGACTGGTAGTAATAATAATAAACTTTATGTTCAATTGACCTTTTGGAAGTGTTCTTGGACTGTGTGTTGAAATATTAGGTACGAGCGAGAATAAATGTCTATTGTGTTCATTCACTGCGTACCTGGCAAGTTCATACCAATAAGCTATTTCATGATTTTTGTTATAATTTTCATATGTTAACTGCAATACTTTACTTCATAGTTCATTATTAAATTATATATATGGATGTATTCTATATCTGTCTATATTTTTTATATATAAAAGTGTGAATAATCTATATTTTTTTTTATTGTATACAAAAATGCCCTCCTAGTCAATAACAGAATGTAAAAGTAATTGAAAAATAAATTTACTCCATAGTAGACATTCAAATAAAATATCAATAATTTGGTAAAGTAGCTACCTCTAGGAAAATGTGGATTACATGAAAAATAACAAAATGTACAGTAACATTGTAATAAAAAAGCATATACAGATATTTATATTTAAAAAATACTTAAAAATAAAAGGGAAAAATTTAAAGAAACAGAGCGACACTGGCTTAACTCCTTGAAAAGTTAAAGTTCACTATTTCCTTATCCGTTCCAAAAACGAAAGCTCCTGCAAGAAGAATAAAATTAGAATAGAGATCAACACAATTTAAAAAGAAAAATACTATATAGGATATGTTAAATCAAAATTTAAAAAAAATATATATATATATAATTACCAAGGGTAGGCATTAAAATCGACAAAACTAAAATGCCAACAATTTTCAAAGGAGTCCCTGTTTTCAGCATGTCATTAATCTCAATATGCCCTGTTGTAAATCCAACAATATTGGACGGGGTTCCAGTGGGCAACAAAAATGAAAACTGTGCTCCAATGGAACCAGGAATCATAAGTAGCAACGGGTGCAAATGCATTGTCTGTGCGATTTGAATCAAGAGGGGAACCAAAAGAGTGGTGGTGGAATTATTGGATGTGAACTCTGTAAGGGTGCTGCTGACGAGGCACACGGCTGGGGCGATGGCCCAGTAAGGAACGTCTTCGAGGAAATCGAGCATTTCGGATAAGACGTCGGCTAAGCCACTCGTTCGGACCCCATCAGCGATAGCGAACCCGGCGCCTAGAAGAAGTATGATGTTCCAGGGTAGCTTCTTGCATTTGTTCCAGTCCATTAGTTTCTCACCTTGTTGCTTCTTGTTTGGTATTATGAACAACAGGGTTGCCATCATCACCTATAGTATACACATGATTAATTACAAGGATTAAACAAATTAATTAATACTGTAAAAAATTACTACTAGAACTTTTTAGATCTTTCAAATTTTGTTTTCCAAGCCAGAGTGGTTGATTTTATACTTACATGTTTTATTAATTAATTTTGTGATTAAAAATTCTCATAGAAATATTGATTTTAATCATAAAGTACGTGAATATAAATTAAACCACGTACAGTGGAGTTAATTAATTAAATTGTACTCACACTAACAGTTCCATCACCCGCACGTCCGTTGAAGAGAGATCCCCAACCAGGTATATCATCTGTTATACTCCTTGCCATCCACAACACTATCAGCATCTGTATTAATTAATCAAAACGGTGAAATTAATGAAGTCGGTTTAAAATAATTTAAATCGATGAAATTAGTGAAAAAATGGATAGAATCTATCAAAAACAGTTTAAATTGATTAGATTGATGAAAAAATTGATTCAAACGGTGAAAAATTGATGCAAACGGTGAAAAATTGAGTTAAATTAGTCAAAACATGTTTTTTTTATTGATGTAATTCATGAAAAACAACGAAAAAATAAGTTAAATTGATTAAATTAGTGAAAAACAAATGAAATCGCTAGTGGGTTGGGTTGGAGGTAGGTTAGGGGATGGGTGGGTGGGTAAGGTAGGGTAGGGTAGGGTAGGTCCGGATTCAATCCGGGTGATACATTTGCCACCCCTAATTACGAGGTTTGGGTGGGGTAGGTTTTTAGTTTTTTTAATTATAATTGTAATTATTTAATTTATATTTTAATGAATATTAAATATTTTTATTAAAAAATATATTATTTTAATAAAATTTAAATAAATTAATATTGTTATATAATTTTAAATTTGAAAAGAATAAGTATTCTTAATTTTTTAGATTTATGTTAAAATATTGTTTATAAATCAAATTAATTATGTAAATAATATATGTAAAATTTTTAAATTGGCACGCACATGATTTTATTCGAGTTATTTTTGAAATTTAGTAACAATGTGGTCTAAAATCGTTAGTGGATTTAAAAATGTAAGATTATTTTGGTAACGTGAAATGTTATGATATAAAAGTGTCAGTCAACAGTATGAGGGAATTTATAAAATTATAGTACAAAATTAGTTGCCTCGAACTGTTTGGTACCAAAAGTGAAAATTGACATATATATCATTACCAAAAATGTAATTTTCTCTTTAATAAAATCATCTTTAAAATCATTACCTTTTTTGAAGGTAACACCAAAAGTAAAAATTGACATATATATCGGTATCAAAAATGCAATTTTCTCTTTAATAAAATCATCTTTAAAATCATTACCTTTTTAAGGTAAGATTTACTGAATTTTAGAAGGGACTTAATAAGAATAATAAGAAACAAACTGAACTAATCACATAAAACCCCTAGAAATTATTCGATTTTGGGGAAAACTACATCTCCTTGGCGATATGGGTCGCGGTTCTAGAGGTTAGTGATTTTTTTGCTTTTATTTCTTTATTTTTCTTGGAAAATTAAGAGGCTGTTGTCATAATTATGTTGATTCTCCACATGATCATTGATTGTTCATTTTCACTAAAAACTAAAAAACACTACTTAGTCTAATTAGGTCAAGATTCTCTGTACCACTTAAGTGTATCACCATTAATTAATTGACACTTGCATATATAATAATTATAATAATTCTCACATATGCATGTCAGTCAATTAATGGTGATACACTTAAGTGGTACACCAAAAGTGATACAGAGTATCTACACCGGCAATAGATCCTCTGTACCACAATTTGTGTACCAAAAGTGTGTACCACAAATGAGGAATTGACACATGTATATATCACAATTATTATAATTATGATATATACATGTGTCAATTCCTCATTTGTGGTACACACTTGTGGTACAGAGGATCTTGACCCATCTACACCCTGTCTAATTTGTTTAAACATGAAAGTGTAATTAGGTTGTCTTAGGGTTTTTACAAATGGTTGTTGTAGTATCAGGTCCCTATGCTTTCAATATTGGATCACAATTCCAGCAAAATTGGAGTTCTTTTTTAATTTTTATTATTCAGTACCCGGGATAACCTAACCATTTTTCGTTGTTGTTGTTGAATTTGGCCTTGTATTTCTTACAAATGAAATTTCTCCTTTTTCCATTATATAGCTTGCCTATATCTATTTCAATTATTATTTGTATGATCACTTGTGCTTTGTTTTTATCGGCCTAGGAATAGCCCAACATTTGTTCCCTACTTCTGATTCTATTGAACAAGTTTTATTCCAGCTTCTTCTGGGGCCCAGGGCCCATTAAACTCTAATATCATGTTCTCCAATGTCACATATATGCTTATTTCTGTTGTTTTGAACATATATTCACAGGGAGGTCTTCTGGACGTCCTTTTATCAGGAGAGCAGGTTCTTCGAGTGATTCTGGGGTGGGGGGTAAGTTGATTTGTTTCTATTCCTTGAGTATTTAATTTGCTGGTGGTAAAACACCATTGTTATGTCAAAACTCTTTTTACGATTGGTTAACACAAAAATATTCTCTAGAGTAAAAAAAATTGTAATTTATGGATATCCTTTATAATGAGCTATTAACTTAATTTCTAATCATTTATGTGAATTATCGTAGTAAATAGAACTAGTATTTAACCACTTTGATGTAACTTATGTCTGAGAACAATGCCAGTGACAACCAGGTCAATTTTCTTAAGCTTAAATTCTCACGGCATATGTGATGGCATATCAGGGTGTGAAGATGATAGTGAGTTGCCTTGGAAAGATTGGAAAGAGGAAATGATGCTCCTTCCTTTGGAAGAAAGATGTGAATTTGCCTCTGAGATGTACACAAAGGTATATATATATATATATTTATGCTTAATTTTTTAACTTTGATAAGTGGATGTCTCCAATAATTGTTTCCTTGTCTTAGTACTCTCATCCTTTTTTCCTCCGTTTTAAATTTTAATTACAAAATCAACTTACAGGCATAACCATACGTACCCTGAATTCTTGAGTTCATCTATAGAAATGAATGAGAAATCTTCAATATTCTGATTCTCGACAAGTGACTTCAAGTGTATAGTTGTAGTTCAGACTCAACCAAATTCAAGTTAGAGCACACAATCATAATATAACTCATATACCTGATTTATATTACACCTTTTTTTTTTTCCCCTTAAAAAATTCTAGCATTCTTCTTATTGAGAAGTTTCACACTGTAATTACAAAAGCAAGGCTTGAGTGATGGAAAAGGGAGTTCTCTAGTAAGGAACTTGTTTGATACGTTTTAATTTTAATTGTTGGGGAGTGAGAGATTTCTCCATAGTAGAGCAGAGTCATATTAGTTACTCATTCATCACCCTGATGTTGCACTAAAAAAACATGCGCAACTAAGATATGGTTGTGTAAGTTTATTTTCTTTGTTAGCTGTTAACAATATGCTAATTAAAGGGAGCACTAACGGGCTTGTTGTCTTCTGAAGAGCATTCGAGAATCTGATGTTTCCTTCGCTGCTATCTTTAGTAAACTTCTGGTTGGGTGCCATGGTAAGCTATAAGTTAAAAAACATGTTTGATGTCATCTTCTCATTTTCCTCTTGGCAAAATTTTTTCACTCTGAACTTCTGTTGCAGAAAAATACTTTGACGTTGATTCAATTGCCAGGAATTTTGACAGAAGTAAGTATATCAATTTCTTCTTTTAAATTCATGTGTATGTGTCGAGGGATAAAGAGTTTATCAGTGTTTAATCTTCACACTTTAGTGGATGTTTTGTCTTTTCGTTCATTCAAACCTATCTAATACTACTATATTTCTGTAATTCCCTAAATAATTGTGCCTCTTATTAGGAAAAATAATTATCTCTCTGGTTTGAATATATTCATCTTAATGGCATTATACTCTTCCATGTAGAGAGTATAACCCTACAGCCTAATATACAATTTTTCTTTGTGGGGGTGGGGGTTTAACATAGTCCTTTTTCTCTAGAGATTTCTATGGATTTTTATTGTCTCAATACATAGAAATCTTGTTTGAATTTATTTAGTACAAAATTAATATTAAATAGGTAAAAAATTATGTTGAATTGGTGACTGTTCCTTAAAAAAATGAAGAACTTTTTTTACTCATCAGCTTACATGAGGAAGTAAAAACTTGACTTGAGAGTTATGAAAAATACCCTTCTCTCTTATACTTATCATGTATACGTATATATATATATATATATAGTCCGCACTATAATATGGAGAGCAACCAAAGTAACCTTTATGATCTGTTCCACCTTGCCACTTGCAATCACTTTATTCTCTGTTGAGGTTGTATCTCTATGAGCCGCTACTCGACATGTATACTCTCCGAAGAAGCCATGTTCTTATATCATTATGTCTTGTATTTTGTTTTGTTCTGTTTGAAGAAGATGTACTTATTAAATATGTTGAATCTTACTATCTCTCATGATTGAGTTTTAAACAAAGTGATTAAGTATGATTTTAGTGTTGAAGTTAGTTATGCAGACACATATCTGAGAGATTAGTATTTGCTTGAAGCTATAATTTTATGTGCTTTACTTTATAGAAGAGTATTCTGTGATTTTGCGTTCTACGCTCTTAATAATCCTGTATATATATGTAGATATGTAGTATGGATTTATGTATGTTCAGTCACTCATAAAGCATAACAAGTTTGTGCTTTGGAGGATATTCTTTATATCCTTATCCAGGATAGGTAAGGAATATATTCAAAGCTTGATGTTTGTTTTACTCATGTAGCTCATCTATTGTTGCATGTGTTTATAGTAGATGCTCTTTTCTTTTTCCATTATACTTCTTTTCGTGATAAAATATATTTGCATAACGAAAAGCTTCCTAATATGGCACGCAAGCTATAAAATTTATTGCACTAAATAGAACTAGTAATCTCTTTAATGTAACATATATTTGGGAACAGATCCTTAATAACCAGGTCATTCTTTTCAGCTAAAGTATTTAATACAGGTTGTTCATACTTTCTAATGGAAGCTCGATGCTTCTAGATAACTGCATGCTCTTTATTTCTCATGACACTAGTTATGACAAATATCTCGCGAGAAATAAATAGTTAAACTTCATACTTTTCCAGCAACGTTAGAGGAATGGAGGTTGGATAATGAAAAGAGACTAATGCGCTGGCCTTTGGAGCTCAGATGTCGCCATGTTGCCAGGGCGTACGCACAGGTATATATATCCAGTGTCTAAAACTAAATTCTTACCTTCTTTTAGAACTCTTCTCCTTTTTCCTTCGTTTAAAAGATTAATTACATGATCAACATAAAAGTTAAATGCCATCTTACCCTGATAAAGTGTTTGATTTGCATTGTATGTTATTTTTAAAAATATGAATTGCTTCTTTAAGTTAGCAAAAGATAAGGAATCATTTGTCCAGGAAAAAAAAGATTAAAGAATTTTTTTGTCATGATATGAATGGTTTTCCTTTTTCCTTGAAAACTAGATTTCCTCTTCTTCAAGGAAATATATTTATTAGTACTACAAAAATAGACGCTGTTCTAGTTTCTTTTCTTTGGAGGCTAATAAGTAATAACGAAATGCTAATGAAAGGGAGCGCCTAATGTAGGGCATTCAAGAATCTGACCCGCGCTTAGCTGCTATGTGCAAGAAACTGATTGTTGGACTTGGGTGCCCTGGTAAGGTTTATGTTAAAATGCATCTTTTGTTTTCTTCTTCTCTTTTCATGTTGCCACAATTTTTACTCTGAACTATTGTTGCAGAAAAATACTTGGATATTGCCACTTCTTCAAACAAAAGTAAGTATATCAATTTCTTCTTCTCAATCATGTGTTTGTGTTGAGGGATAAAAGAGGTGGTCAGTGTTATATCTTCACACTTTAGTGTATGTTTTGTCTTTTGGTTTAATATCTTCTGGTTCTGAAACATGCATCTTATATATATATATTCTTCATGTAGAGACATAATCCTGGGGCCTAAGTATACAATTTCATTAGAAATATATTATCTTAATGCGTATAAATCTTGTTTTCTTGAGGGTGTGTATAAAGATTTTCCCTATGGCTAACTGATTGTTACATATTCCTTCCATTGTTGTCTGTTTAGCCGAATAGATTGAATTTCCTTGAAGACAGATGCAGAAGGATATTTATGAAGAGGTTTGTACGTTGGAGTTCTTTTCTTTATCACGATATGACAGAAATAAAGACGATTTAAACTGCCCTTTTAAAAAGGAGATGATTTTGTTGAATATATTAAGATATCCTGTTGTCGTTCCTTCCTTTGGGAATTATATTATTGTTTGCTAAGCCCATTGAAGATATGTGTTAATTTGTTCTGTTATGAATTGCAGAATGTTGGAAGATAAGGAGAAGACTCCCCTGCTGTTCAGTATTTTAAATTATATGTTCGTAGTTTAGTTTAACTTATACTTTCAATATTTTGGACCTGTAGTCCTGTAGTACAACGGGTTAATTTTGACAGGTTAACTGCAATACTTTACTTCATAGCTCATTATTAAATTATATATATCTATATTTTTTATAAGTGTGAATAATTTATATTTTTTTGTTGTATACAAAAATGCCCTCCTAGTCAATAACAGATCGAATGTAAAAGTAATTGAAAAATAAATTTACTCCATAGTAGACATTCAAATAAAATATCAATAATTTGGTAAAGTAGCTACCTGTAGGAAAATGTGGATTACAAGAAAAATAACAAAATGTACAGTAACATTGTACAAGAAATCATATACAGATATTTATATTTAAGAAATACTTAAAAATATAAGGAAAAAAGTAAAGAAACAGAGCAGATCTGGAAGTTGATTCAGACACTGGCTTAACTTAACTCCTTGAAAAATTAAAGTTCACTATTTCCTTATCCGTTCCAAAAACCAAAGCTCCTGCAAGAAGAATAAAATTAGAGTAGAGATCAACACAACATAATTTAAAAAGAAAAATACTATATAATATAATATAGGATATGTTAAATAAAAATTAAAAGAAAAAAATATAATTACCAAGGGTAGGCATTAAAATCGACAAAACTAAAATGCCAACAATTTTCAAAGGAGTCCCTGTTTTCAGCATGTCATTAATCTCAATATGCCCTGTTGTAAATCCGACAATATTGGACGGGGTTCCAGTGGGCAACAAAAATGAAAACTGTGCTCCAATGGAACCAGGAATCATAAGTAGCAACGGGTGCAAATGCATTGTCTGTGCGATTTGAATCAAGAGGGGAACCAAAAGAGTGGTGGTGGAATTATTGGATGTGAATTCCGTAAGGGTGCTGCTGACGAGGCACACGGCTGGGGCGATGGCCCAGTAAGGAACGGCTTCGAGGAAATCGAGCATTTCGGATAAGACGTCGGCTAAGCCACTCGTTCGGACCCCATCAGCGATAGCGAACCCGGCGCCTAGAAGAAGTATGATGTTCCAGGGTAGCTTCTTGCATTTATTCCAGTCCATTAGTTTCTCACCTTGTTGCTTCTTGTTTGGTATTATGAACAACAGGGTTGCCATCATCACCTATAGTATAAGTATACACATTAATTACAAGGATTAAACAAATTAATTAATGCTTACTGTAAAAAATTACTACTAGAACTTTTAATTAGATCTTTCAAATTTTGTTTTCCAAGCCAGAGTGGTTAATTTTATACTTACATGTTTAATTAGTTAATTTTGTGATTAATTAAAATTCTCATAGATATATTGATTGATTTTAATCATAAAGTACGTGAATATAAATTAAACCACGTACAATGGAGTTAATTAATTAAATTGTACTCACACTAACAGTTCCATCACCCGCACGTCCGTTGAAGAGAGATCCCCAACCAGGTATATCATCTGTTATACTCCTTGTCATCCACAACACTATCAGCATCTGTATTAATTTAATCAAAACTCTCAATTATTAAATTTAATCACATGATCCCAATATATAATTAACCTAATCATATCCATATCAGACCCACCGAAAATACAGCTAGTATCATCTTTTCCGCAAAAGCCATTGGTCCTATGAATAAAAAAGAATTCTATTATGGACAAATTTAAATACTAGAAGTATAATTTATACACCAAATTGAATACTAGTAAAATTCTGCAATAATTCATTGGACCACAATATAGGAATAGTACTATATATGGTGTGCTTACCTAGCAAATCAAGCTCCCTCTTCAAATGGGTTTTATCCAAATATGCTGACAAGGCCTGTCCGGACCCACTTCTGCAGTACAACATGCAAAGTATGGCCCACAGTGCAACAAAAATCAACAAAGCTAGTGGAAAACCAAAGAAGAACCAAGTGTTGAAACTGATGGGTGTGGCCTCAGGAAAGTAACTCTTCCACATACCAACCAGTATCAAGTTGACACCTGTCCCAGTCAGGGTGCTCATTCCTCCTATAGCCGCAGAGTATATAACCCCAAGAACTACTGCCTTGCAGAATTTAGAAACAAGATGAGATTGGGTGGGTCCAGGTGGTAATCTCTGAAGAATTCCTGTGGCGACAGGCATCATCAACATAGCTGCTGCCACGTTGTGCATCCACATGCTTACAAATGCTGTCGTGGCGCATATACCCAACAGGAGGAGAGGCGGGTTCAATGGATCACCACAGAATAGTAGGGTTATCTGTTGAGGAATTATTGGGTCAAAATCAAATTGAAGATGGCCGGATAACTAATTTAATTGACATAACGACAGAAACAAAAGATATACGTATATTAATTCAATCATTATTTAAAATTGGAAAAACTTGGGAACGTACACAACTCTACATTAGTGAAAGAGATATTAGTATACTTTTCCTTCAAAAAGATATTATTAAAAATTGGCATGAAGTTTTTGTTGTCACGTGCTACTTTTATGTAAGAACAAATAATTAAAAAGGGAATGACATAATTTTTTGAACCATACTAATGTAAACTTTTTAAGTTGATTAGTGTTAATTTTTATTTATTTATCTTATAAAATATTCAGTTCATCTAGTTGCATCTAGTTGCTGTACGTACAGTACACAGACAGACACATTTTAGACTTAGTTGATTATTTTCTAGGTAGTTCTTATTAAATCGAGTTCGGTCGCTGCACCCACTTACAAAACAAATATAATATATTTATTTTGTGGATGCATATATATATAATACACTTCAATCACTTGATCACTTGTCTTGTGATTAAATAGGTATATATGATCAAGTTCGATCTGGGTAAGAACGTTCTTTATATTCTAAAATCTCATCCCTACTATATATTACAAATAAAAATTGAATTAATTGTACCACATTATCTATAGTTAATTGTTACATAATAGTCAAGCATATATATGCAGTTGCACCAGATATAATATTGGAAAAATAATTTATTCGTAGTTAGCTTGAGACCTTTACTTAATTTATCAATGGTTGTGAGCTGAGCGGATACGAATCATGTCATTGACGAGCAAACTTAATTTATCTAATATGACTAGAGACCTTCTGTTCTGTTAACTAGAGAATTCCGTCATATTTGGATTAAGTTATTGACCAGTCAAAATCATTATTGTTGTGAAAGGTACATATCCATCCTAAGAGCAATTAATTTAATCGATCGTGCATTCAGATTTTTGCCTATATAATATTATAAGCAAATTAAATACTTGCTGGGGATATGCAGATTTTTGGAAGATTAAATCATGAAAGATAAACCTTGTAATCATGAAACACGGCTTTTTGTTGCATCAATCATTTAGTTGATCATATCTTCTCGTTTTTGTTTTTGTTTCAGTTTCTAAAATATATCAAATACAAATAGTTTTTCTTTTTCCGTGAAAATCAGAATACTCTTAATTTGATATCAATGAAGTACTTACATTAAGAGCTAATCTCCTGTGTATGTTGTAATGCTCCACAGCAAGAGCGAGTATAAAACTCCCTAGCACAAGCGAGATGACGTCATCCATATAAGATTTCGCCACGTCATCGGCCGACGATATTCCAAACAGAGGAAAGAGGAACAGAGGCGACATAGAAGTTATCGGCATTGGCACCGCCTCCGTCAACCACCAGGTGAACACCCATACCAGCACCGCCAACATGTTACGGCTATTGCTTTTGAACTTGACGCATAGACAGACGACGGCGCAAAGTAGCGGTCCAAGTAGGATGAAGAAATTTTTCAACGTAAAAATGTTTTTTAGGCAGGAATTGAAGCTATGTGACCTCTGAATTGTATCTTGGAGTGGAAGAAGCGGTGCTTTTGCGTCACCTGTATCCACGCCGTTCATTTTGCAAGAGAGAGATTTTTAAAACAAAGAAAAAATAAATTAAAAAAAGAAAATGGCAAAGAAGAAGTTTAATTATTAGTTATTACTAACGTTCTTTCTTTCAAATTGGTGGATATATAACGGATAAGGATAACTGAAGATCTGGTTTATATAACTCTCAGGGACTACGACAAAGACAAACGTAATAGTCTTATTCTAATTTATTAGTTTTAATTGTTTGACACTATTCTAATTGGTTAATTAGTTAATTTAATTATTTTAAAATTTGGAGATCAACTTTCCATTTTTGACAAATGTCAGTTAATGTAATGCCCGATAAACAAGACCGTAAAGAAATACTACTCAACATCATTAACACAATCTTTATTAATGATGAAATATAGTATATGTTTCAAATTTTATAGATTTCTTAATAAAGAAAAAATAAATAAGAGTCTACAGTATCATTAATAGTTGACCTAATAGTACATAAGTTGGACACTAATCATTATTAGTGTTGAATTGCGTGTCTAATTCTTATAGGTTTCTTAATAAAGAAGACATATTACTGTGTACATTTGTTGAGAGAAACATCACACGAATAAGTATGTATTGTTTTGTTTTATAAATTTAGTATTCTAAAATGAAATTATTATCATATATTATACTGTAGTTTTTAATTTTCGTATTGATTGCACAATATCATATCTTATGAGGTGTACAAACTAATATTTTTTTAGCAACAACACTAGTACAATTTATTATTCATATTACTATAACTTTCTACAGAAAAAAAAAAAAAAAAAAAAAAGTTATTAATCATATTTTATCGGACACCAAAATTTGGATGGTGGGATCATGAATTATTCACATGGCCCGTGTGGTATGATCATGTTTGGTACTCCCTTTGTCTAATTTCTTCTAGTCGTCCAAGTGTAGAGTAGAACTTCGGCAGAACAAATCATGTGACTAGATGAGAATAATTGATTAACAAGTGGATCAATAATTCTTAGCCAAGAGGAATATTCTTATGTGTGTCCAAGTAGTTTGGAGGTGATTATACTACTGTTCTCCTAATTATTGGAAGGATTGAAAGTTTTTTCAATTATTTAGGATTTATATTACTATTTTTTCTTTTTAAAAGGGAACTTGAATATATCATTTTTAAGTGTGTGTTTGGTCTCACGGTGGAAGCTCTTACATACACATTTAAATTTTATTTTAATTTTGAAGATATTGGTCCCCAAATTTAAAACTACTTTTAGTCAATCAGAATTTTTATAATGTTTGACCCCCGATGTTATAAGTACTTTTGAGATCTCTAAAAATAAAAAGATCAATCAACTTATTTTAAGGTCACTAAAGTGTTGGTTTTGGCAAATACAATTCTCTTATAATCAATTTTTATTATAATCACTAATTAGTTTTAATATAATGAATTCTCCTAGAATTGTTTTTTTAATCTTTGAGGCAAACTCGTCGTCGATTACTAAAATAATGTACAACCATCAAATACAAAGAATCGAATATTCACTGTCGACAAATACAAAAAATATTCATGGACCTCAAACAAAACTAGTGTTAAATTAGAAAACACCCACACTTAAAGTGGATCCCTTCCCATCTCAAGTAATTTTTACTAAGTAGTTAAAGTTGATGCTCAGATATGGCATATGAGTAATAGGATTTATTGATGAAGTATCAATTGATATTAATTAAAGGGATAACAAATTATTAATTAAAAAATTAATTCTTATTAAAAATAAAAGATAAAAACTAAAGGGCTTTTATGCATATTTTGATTCAATATAGATCCATATCGTTTTATTTTATATTCCTATGAAAAGGAATAACTGATACATATATTGGTCAACGTTTTAGCATGGATTGTGATCAATATCAAAACAAAGCCTCGTATTAATTCTTCTTTCTTCTTGTAGAAAATTCATGCATGTCTTTATTTTGTTTTCTTTCTTGAATTTTCGTTTGTATCCTTCCTCCCCCAGATCGAAACTCACGGGTCCAAATCAATATATACCGACTATGTCAATCTATTGAAATATTACAAAATGATGTGGCAATAGGACAACAAATGGTAATCAAGAAAGATATATATAAATTAATGTGCTGGCAGATCAGACAACTTAAATTTGAACTTAATGTTGAGCTGGCAATCAACCCAACCTCTCAAAATAGTAAGGGTTATATGTATAGAGTGCAGAACAATTAATGGATATATATCTTACTAGTTTTGAATATTAATTGTAGGAGTATATCAATTCTTGCAAGTAACTTCACACAGATATTTTAGTAAATCTTATCAAATTTGGTTTATATATTTCGCATATGATCATAACTTGACAATCTCCTAAACTTTGAGTCTTTGACATGTACGTTTAGGTAGTTCATTCTTTTCAATCGTTTAATTTCTTTTTCAGTATGTGATCTTTTGTTTAATTTATTTTGTTAAACCTTTTTGACAATTCTAATATCTCGTGAAATCATCTGCTCCAAAGATGTATATCACTTTAATCGCAAAATAATAAAAAATAAAAACTACATTTTAGTATATATTCTAATTTTAATTTTTCATCTTTTTGTGTGGAAAGTAGTAGGATGTCAGATCGAGTTGCATTTAAAAAATATAGGCGGTGTGTGGATGGGTTTTGGCCCGGTCTCGCGAGATCGAGCCAAAACCCTTTCAAATGAGTTTTCGTCAAACCCATAAAATCATCAAAAACCTATTCAAAAACTCACACTTAAACTTTTCAAACCTATAAAACATTGATTTGACACATACCACCTATTTTTTCCCCCAAATCTCACTAAAAAAAACATTGATTTGACACATATCACCTACTTTTTCCCCTAAACCCCAACATCCAAACCCAGTCCAAGTGGGGTTTCAACTTATTCAAACCACAAAACTCAAGAGCCAAAACTCATCCAAATAAAGTCTCAAAGGTTTCATCGAAATCACCCAAACCAACTTTTTTAAATCGAGACCCGCGAAACCGAGTCAAAACCCATCCAAATAGACTCATAGTGCTCGTGATACCATAATTCAAAACGACGAGGTCTTAATTTTTTATTGGTTTGAAAAGATTTTTGTTAATCCCATTGGCTCCTCTTTGTTAAATTAAGACACCGGAAAATAGTAGTGGCCTGTTGTGGGAAGAAATTATATAGTTGAACCGATATACCACGTTATCAACCAGACACGGTGCAGCACCACATAATTCCTCGTGGGTGGGATTATTATATTTATAATTAATCAAGTCAAATAGAAACAAAAAGGGCTTCCCTTTTTCGTTTGGTTTAGATGTCTAGGTGGGCTATGGGGAGAAGCCCATGGATGATCTCTCTTTATAGGTCCTTAGATGACACATACAGATCTAGATAGGCTCAGGCCCATACCCATTTCTAAAAAGAAATATTATAACTTGAAAATTGCTCAGTACAAAGTATTCCATTTAATTTAATTGGCTTGGCCCAGTTTCACAATTTCGCGAGCAACTCCCAAACAATGTCAAATATTCCAAACTGTACTACTCTTTATAGGAAAAAAATCAATTAGTATTTCGGTCCGAGTTTAGCGAAATCTAGCTTTCAACCATTTATTCAATCCAATAGAATTATTAAAAAAGTAAGACATAGTTTGATATCTGATATATATTTTTTCTCTATACTTTTCACCTCAAACTCGAACATCGAAATCATAATTTATAAAAAATAAGCAGTAAAACTAGAACTAAGATATAGATTAAACATATCATATATATCCATTATATTATATTCCTCAAACGCAGCTAGCCTCTTTGCAGTCCCTTGCAGCTTAACAATGGCCCCATACGGTTTGGATTCGGATTCGGAGACTTTGCCATCCATCACCTGGATTATTAGCATGTAGCTTGACTAATTGTGCAAATACAAAAATACAAATTAAATTCAACAACCTACGGAATTTCAAATTTTTATTTGACAACTTCTTGTACTCATCGACAGCGAATTTTCCTACCCCCACTGCCTTAGGATCATCGTTTGTTATATTTGTTTCATCTTTTGGTGTCCCAATTTTGTTTGAACCATCAAACTTACAGAGATGTTCAAAAATATATAAGCAAACAGTAAAAATTCATTAGTAATAAGAAGTATATCAAGTTGTTACTAAAATTTTACTAAATAGTAAGAACATGACAAGGATAAGGAATTTTGATAAATTAAATATCTCTTTTGTATTTTCCTTAAATCTCAGAGTGTTTGCATGTAATTATCCAACATCAGACAAAAAACGACCAAATTGATCGAAAATAAAAAATAGTTTGTGATTTCATTTTGTTCATAATTAAAATTATGTGGGGACTATGGAAGAGTGAATTGGGAATTGATTTGTCCTTCCGCGTACGAAATGCAGAAATCTTATAGTACTGTCCATGTGAAGTAGTGATAGATATATGATGATTATTGTAAAGTTGATGTAAAATTGTAAGGAATCTAGAAATTATTGCCTTGGATCCATAAAATACAGGGCCATTTAATTTACTTATGTGCTGAAAAATCAAAATGTGATGTCTTAATCAGACATAAGGCCATCTCCAACAGCTCTCTTAAATTCTGAACTCTTATCTTAAATTTTAAGGAGTGAACAGTGTTATACATTTCCATTTTTTACTCTACACTCCAACAACTAGTTTATATTTTAAGATTCTACTTTTAAACAACACAACATCATTTCACTCCAACATCTAGATAATATTGAATAAAGTATTTTTCATTATGATTCATATATAAATAATAGTGGGATATATATACGGAGTTTATATATATATAATATTTATTTATTTAATATAATAATAAGATATTAATAATTTAATTTAAATTATCGTGTTCTATGAATTTAAATTAAATATTTCGTAAAAGTAACATAAAATTAAAATATTATTATTTAAAAAAATAATATGAATTACTATTAAAATATTTTTTATTTTCTATGGGAAAAGTACAAAAGTTCAAAAGTATTGTACTATCAAGAAGAACTTTTAAAATTTAACTTTGACCTCTCATATTTAAGAGGCCAAACTTATAATTTTTTGTAGATCTTAAAATATAAGAGCTCTCTTGGAGCTCATTTTTTTGCCAAAACTTATATCATTTCTTATAATTTGAGTTATACATGGTCTCTTGGAGATGGTCTAACCTATTAATGACAATAACAAACTACTACATCGATCAAGTTAGAACTACTAATAATAATATTAACAATACTTATCATAAGACATAACCTATTACAATATATAAATATGACATAGTTTATTACATGATTTCTAAAATCATAATTAGGGGGTTAAGATGTCACAATGAAACACTTATGGGTGGCATGACGGTTTCTATTTTAAATCTAGGGAGTAAGTGCGTAAATCGTTAACCCCTAGGGGGTTAAGGATAAAATCAGCGAGATTTAACACCTATATATAGCCCCTTTCATCATCATAAAACACAATTTCAAATTTAGGTCTCCTCCTTCCCCAAAATTCTCTCAGCACACTGAATCGATCGAGAATTTGAGATCGATAAGAGGAAGAAATCTAAGAAAGTCTTGATTGTGGGGGGTGTTTTGGATTCCATGGGGTCAGGTCCACCGTAGAATCCTCGGTCACTACCAAAACGCAAATTCGACGATTATGACGATGACTATGCTGCTAACCTGAACAGACCTACCAGAATCTCCTCCAGGATGCGGAAGTACCAAAATACCCTTCCCTCCTCCTCCTCTTCTCCTCCATCAACCCTCTCCGACCCGACCCACATTCAGTTTTTCGTCCGTATGCTGTCCAACCGGACCCTTGTCCTCATGGCCCGCTCTTCGGACACCATCCACTCCATCCACGAGAAGTTACAGTCCTCCACCGGTATGCCTATCATGGAACAACGCCTAATCTACCGCGGGAAGCAGCTCCAGTGTGAACAAACCCTCCACAAATGCGGTGTCCAAAATGATGCCGAACTCCACCTTGTTGGCCGCATGCACCGCGCTGGTCACCCCCAGGCGTGGCAGCTCATCAATGAAGTCCTTTCCGTCATCTTCTATCTCTACAAGAACAACCCTCCAGCCCCACTCACCCTCATTCCTGCCCCAAGAACTGTCAAAACCATGCTCATTGATTTTCTTGCCATGATTCCGCGCTCCGACGCTGATCAGGCATACGAACATCTCAAGATTTTCACCACCTCCTCTGCTCCACAGGCGCTGGTAATGCTCTACATGTCTTCTTATCAAGCTAATAGAGATGCTGCTGCTGATGCTATTAGACAGTTTTTTAGTTCTAGTAAGACTATTGTGCCTAAGCATACCCATGATAAATGTGTGCACATATTTTTGGAATTCTGTGATTTGCTGCGTAAGGCTGTGGGAACTAATGATCCCTTGTATGGTTTTTGTCGTACTAGTTTGGGAATGATGGTGGAGTGTACTGAGTTTTGGGAAAGGAAAGGCTTGCTTGGGCTTCATGATATATTTCCTTTTGTTAGAGAATTAGCAGTTAAGGTGACACATGATTTGGTATTGAGTGGGCCGTCGATGAAGGATGTGAGAGATTTCACTGCGTTCTTGGTTCCTGTAAGGAATGAGATCAAGGGGGATGTTGCGTTTCGCGGCCCTATTGGGGTTCCCTTGAGTGAAGAGCATTCTAGTCCACCATTGTCTTATGCGGAGGAGATCACTTATTTGCATGGGGTTTTTGTTGATTTACTGAATAAACTAGACAAATGTATGGCGACAATTGAGGAGCATGTGGACTTGGTAATGAAACTGGATGGTGAGACCCTTTTCATTGGATGGTGCCAGTATCTTGCTATTTTGAAGGAACTTAATAATATTTCGAAGCTGTACATTGGTTGTAAGGAGATGTTTTGGGAGACCATGAAGCGGAGAAAGGGTGCTTTGTGTTATCTTATTGTTAGGTTTGCGAAGAGGGGTGATGACCATAAGTGGATCACTGAGTGCAAGGAGGTGACCAATTTTGAAGCAAGGAGGCATTTAGCTATGATGACGCTTCCTGAGGTGAAGGATGAGTATGACGAGCTCCACGAGATGCTCATTGACCGTTCAGACTTGTTGGCGGAATCATTTATGTACATCGCACGTACAGATTCAGAAGCTCTGCATGCTGGTCTATTTATGGAATTCAAGAATGAGGAGGCCACAGGTCCAGGTGTCTTGCGGGAGTGGTTTTTCTTGGTATGCCAAGCAATATTCAACCCTCAAAATGCTCTCTTTGTGGCTTGTCCTAATGATCGTGGAAGGTTCTTTCCAAATCCAGGTGTGTCTTCATTTTTTCTTGCACGAGTTTCTTTGATATATATAGCGATCTTTCTTGCATCATTATTTTCATCTCTTCTTTGATGCTTCTGCCAGTTAATTATTGAAATTTAGATCTATAACAAGTGAATGTAGACACATTATCATTTACTATTGCATATGACATTAGAAGGGAAATAAGTAGGATAAAGTATGCATGTCCCTAGTTTGTCACTGAAGTGATCTTTTTTGTATGTAGAATTTTATAGCAACTGATGTTTTCTTTCTTTATACATGTCGAATAGTTCTAAAATGACAAACTTACATCTTAAGCTTAATAGGAACTGTTGTTTTGTGTGTAGATTTTACATCTTAAGCTTAATAGAAATTTATAGCAACTGATGTTTTGTGTGTAGAATTTTGAAAAAGTTTTTTCGTAGTAATAGGATTTGTATGTAGATAGTCATTTGATGATCTTTTCTGGCTCTTGACACGGCAGAGTAATTCTCTCGAGCAATTGGGGGGAGGGGGGGAGGAAAACCAGTTTAACCAGTCAAAATTTTGTTTTGAGTTTTTTGAAAACTACTCCATTTTTTATGAGGGAAGCAGAGCTAGTTTTTTTTCAAGATATGTTTTTGATTTTTCAATTGAGATGGGTGATAATTTGATTTAAAGAATGATTGACAATATCAATGTTGTCCCCTGCTTAGACAGATAGAGCCAATAAAATTTACTTTATCCTCAATTCAAAAGAGAGAAATGAGTTTGGATAATACTGATTTAGAAGAGTTAACTCTTAAGAATTGATTAAAATGGGAATATCGATTATAGAGCTCATTTGTCTGTTGGAGAATCATCAATACTCATTACCAGGAGCTGACAGAATTATAAATTAAAATATTCGAGTTTTGTGAGACAAATAGGAGTAAATCAGATACCCCCACCCACCCACACCCACACACACAGTGCACAGTGTTTTTGGAGGTTAATGTGTATCTCTCTGTCTTACCTCGTCTAGGTGGGATCTCATACCCTTTGCCTATGGCTAAACCTTCATCTTATGCTAAAAGTTCTTTCCTTTCTAGCTTGCTTGATAATTAGATTGGATGTTGCACTTGTGGATGGACCGGCAATTCTTGGGAAGTCATCTCGGCATATATGAATGTCCTTGATAGAAGAATCAAAACCTGAGAGATTAAACGAGCTCTTGTTTGATAAACACAGTGTACATTAGAAATTTCAATATAATATGATTATCAGGATTCAGGAGCCCATTGACTCAGAAAAAAGATTGGCCTCCAACTTAGTCTGGCGAGGAAAGGGAAGGGGAGGGGGGATGTGGGGGAGAGGATAAAAAAGAGAGTTGGTTTTGAACACCTTGATAAGCATAATATTTCTAGCCGATAAAGCTTCTCAAGTTATTACAATATCCTAGCTATAAATATTCATATAACTCATGCACAAAGTTACTTACATTTTCTTTGGCCACACCCATTTTCTTTTTGTGGATATATAATGTGTTCTTTGGCCACACCCATTTTCTTTTTGTGGATATATAATGTGTTAAATAGTTATTTGCTAACACGCAGGTTTATATTTCATGGAGTAGATATTATATTAAGTACTAGCCAAGGTTTGCAGAATTGATTTTTCCATTAGGTTTACCTCTTATTTTTTTCCTATCAAAGCCTCAGTACTCAATCGCCTTTTATTTTTTTCTTTATGGAATGGTAGTCCTTATCGCGGGAGCATTCTGGAGTCATTTACTTACATTCCATTGAGGATCCAGTCTGCTTGGAACTTTTTTTCCTAGGTCTTGCTTGATTGGATAACTGGCAATACTTATTTGATCTATGAACTTTTAGAACTTCATGGTTTTATCTATAGTTCAATATCTTACTGCAAATTTATGAATTATTACCCATTTAGATGGTTATAATATGTATAATTTAGCAGTACTAGTAGATGTTCAAGGATTGACTGATTTTAAAAATTAAATTGAGACTAATGCACTAATGTTTCATGGGCTTTCTTCTAGTGAAAGTGCTGTATTGTAGAATACTTTCTTTGTAGTTCAAATTGAAAGTAGACCTCTCTACGATGATTGCACTTCCAAAGAGTGCCCACTTTTCTGAAAATTTTATTTGTAGAATACTAATGCTCTAAATCCCGTTTGCTAACAATTTTTCTACCGTTAATTTAAGCCAAGAATAATTTTAGCAATTTTAGTTGTCTTTGTAGTGTGTAATATTGTCAACTAATTAATCTTACTAGTATTAAAAAGCTCAATTCTGAAGTAGATGAAGTAAGATCATATCTAATTAATCTTTCATATTTGTAATTTTTCCCTATTCCCAGCATCAAAGGTGGATCCACGGCACCTTGAATATTATAGCTTCGCTGGAAGGGTGATTGCCTTAGCGTTGATGCATAAAGTACAAACTGGCATTACATTTGATCGAAATTTCTTCTTGCAATTAGCGGGGCATAAAATTTCATTGGAAGATATTCGGGATGCAGACCCTTATTTATATAGTAGTTGCAAGCAAATCTTGGAGATGGATTCTGAGGTTGTCGACCAAGATGCTTTGGGTCTAACCTTTATTCATGAAATGGAGGAGGAGTTGGGAAGAAGAAAGGTCGTCGAGCTATGTTCCGGTGGGAAAAATATGGTCGTAAACAGTACAAATAGGAAGTTGTATGTTGATAGTCTTGTTCAGCATGGCTTCGTTAAAGCTGTTGGTGAACAGGTAAACCATTTCGCTCAAGGTTTTGCTGACATTATGAGTAGCAACCGGCTCCATAAATCCTTCTTTCAGAGCTTGGAGTTAGAAGATTTGGACTGGATGCTGCTACATGGAAGCAATTGAAAGTTCAATTTCTGTAGATAGATGCTTGATTTTGAAAGCACATTCGGTTTCTTTGTTTAGATGCTACAGTAGGAATATCAAATACAAGGTAAAGTGTAATTATCTTGGCCTTTTTCGAGGGCACAGTTTCATCATTTAAAATGTAGGGTGTTTAGTGCAAAGATAGAATACTTTCAGGGATTAAATGTCAATTTTTTTAAAGTATATGGTGGAATATACTCCCCTTTATATTATTATTATTAGGAAAAATTGCAAAAAAAGTCCCAAACTAATTAGTAATTTATTTTGGATTTTTGACACTTTGCTAAATTAGTCCCATAATTTTATATTTTTTTGGAATATCGTCTCACTTGCCACATGGATGCGTACATGTCATGATATGGCAAATTTTATCATAAAAATTATATAAGAAAATTCATCCCAAACTACTTACAAATTTTGATTTTTCGTCCCAAACTATATCAATAAGTCGACTTCCATCCCGTAATTGAAATGACATGGGAATAAAATTTGTTCCAAACTAATTATAAATATTTATTAATACAAAAAAATGCACAAATTTTTCTTAATGAACTGAGATATGATTTTTTTCCTCAAAAGCGCACATGATTTTCAAAAATTGATATTTTTTTTCTCTTAAAAAAAAGTTAACGGCAATTTACTTCCATGTAATATTCATAATTTTCAATTTACCTTAAATTGCTTCTTTTCAAACGATAAGAGGTAATTGAACATAATGAATATCATAGGGGATAAATTGTCATTAGTCCCTTAAAAAAGTGAAAGATGAATCTTCATTTTCATAAAATTAGAAATTTAATAATGGACTAAATTCATGCCAAATGACAAATTGTGAGACAAAATTCGGCGAATCAATATAGTTTTGGACGAAAAATCAAAATTTATAATTAGTTTGGGATGAATTCTGCAGTCTTATATAATTTTTTATGATAAAATTTGTCACGTCATGTCATGTAAGCATCCATGTGGCAAATGAGACGATATTCCAAAAAAATATAAAATTACGGGACTAAATTGACTAAGTGATATAGCTTGAGACGAATCCAAAATCATTAATTAGTTTGGGAAATTGTTTGCAATTTTGCCTTATTATTATGGTTGCGAGTCAATACATTTGCATTTGTTTAAAAAAGATTAGTTAGCTATGCATGTATGGTGCTTTCCAATTCTTGTGTATTCCTCCAGGCAAAAATAATATTTGAAAAGAATGGAGTAATATTTTTCTTCTCCCATTGCCATTTCCGTTGAAGGTGAAACGGGAACCATCATCTCAAAAGCATATAATTAATAATATGAAATATGAACCTAACAAACGCAAGTAATTCACAACTACAATGACATTATTCATGCCACAAAAAAGTGCTCCACTCTAACACATGTTGGCATTTCATTCTCTTCGACTCTTTAAATTAAAGTAAGCAAAGAAAGTCCAAAAGAAATAGAAGAAGCAAATAAAAGTCTATATATTTATATGATCCACTTTTTTTTCCTTGTGTACGATACGAGATAGTAAAATCGGGTCAGAATAAAGACCAATCTAAGACTAGACCCGACCCAATCAAGATTCAAACAATACCTATTAAAGAGCCACATCACCTTGTGTACGAACTTCTCATAGCCTCCCATAATGGAATCTATAAGGAAGAACCTAAGTATCGCTCCATCTAAGAAGATACGGACTTAGCTCATCCCGCACACAACACCAAATATTTCATTATGTCACGTGGTGGGTCTCAGGTCCATCATCTTAGGTCGCTAGATATAGCTTCATCCAAAAGGTTGCAAAACGGGATTTTCGACCTCCATGGACATTAAAAACGGTAGATTGACAGAGTAGTAAGAAAAGACATCAATGTAGGTATTGCCGACAAAATATTTCAAATAAAGGCCAAATAGTACATGAAAGCATCATGATAATTAAAATATTGTTTCATATCGTTGTTCACATAGTACGAGTGAGATATAGAGGAATACATCGTCTCGTTTCATCTGGCCACCTACCTTCCTATTATGGCACAAACTCTAGCTTTTCCCTCTCTATATAAGGGATTTTTTTTCCAATATAGCATTTCAGATCAAAATATTTCCCAAAATGACTAAAACTGAAAAGTATTTTCCTAAATGTACCTTTTGTTAAAAATCGCAATTGAAAACTGCGATTCTTCATTTTTACGAAATTAAGAAAAATAAAATAAAAAAAATTTACTAAAAATCGCAGTCGGCAACTGCGATTTCTCACAAAAGGTACATTTAGGGAAATATTTTTCAGTTTTAGTCATTTTGGAAAATACTTTTATCTGAAAGGCTATATTAGAAAAAAATCCCTATATAAGGGAATGTCTTTGGACTAAGAACAAAGGATAAAAGGTCCTCTACCATATTTTTTTCATATCCCATTTTAGTGTCACATGATAAATTTATCGTCAAAGTGAATGTGTAGGTCCACACAAATTTCGAATTTCTGGGTTAGAATTATTTATCACATTTCGGTGTCACATGTTTGTGTCACACATATAAATATATTGACAAGTGTACTTATTTAAATTTTGTATGAGTCCACTCATACACTTGATGGACACATTTATCACGTGACACAAAAATATGATATCAAAGTGTGATAGATAATCCCCTTAATTTGCACACATGCCAATAAATCTTATGTGTGACAAACATTTTAGTTTTTTTTTCCTTTTCTTTGTTCAAGTTTAAAATTACTGATATCTAATTTAAGTGTCGGAAGAGCTTTGCCGGAATAATATCCGATTTTATTCCCTTTACGAGACTTCTATTTTTCAGGAACTGCATATAGATATAGTTCGTCCTCCATAAATTATTACTCCTTGATTGTTGACGAATTTGACCCAATATGTTTGTCCACATTATTGTAATTCATAAGATCCACTTTTTCTTATATCATTATAACAATTTCACTTGAGATGAATTTACGTTGCGTTTGGCACATGAGCCCCACTAGTTTTTAATACTAGCAATCAATTAGAACTTCTTTTCCATCCAATTTTGCAAAAAATCAACGAGATTTAAAATACTCAGATTGCTCTTCTTTGATGTTTTCATTAACAATAAAATAAATTATACGGCAGAATTATCTTGGAAAATTCACATACTTCTCTTTTAGTTTTCCCCCAAAAGATTGTAACTAAATAGAGGATATACTTGTTATTTCTACTCATCCTTATCAAGGAATGATAAGGAAAAAACCTTTTGAATTAAGGGATAATCTTAATTAATTCATTCCTTCTTTTAAATTATCTTATTAAATTAAATAAACAAATGGGAAATGTTAATAAAAAGACGGGACATATCCGCGGGAATCCATGTCTAGTTTAGTCATTTCAGCGACATAGCGTAAGTGAAATTCATTGCAATATTTTGTGCCCAGCATCCAGCCAAAACCCCTCTCTACCATATTTCATCACTCACACACACAACACAACACAGTTTAGGTCTCCTCCTTCCCCAAAATTCTTTCGATTAAAATTATTAATCAATAAATTAATTAAGCTCACTGAATCGATCGAGGAAGAAAAAGAAGAAAGCTTTGATTGTGGGGGTTTTGGATTCCATGGGGTCAGGTCCACCGTAGAATCCCCTGTCACTACCAAATGTCTTCATCTCTATCAAAACGCAAATTCGACGATTATGATGATGACTTCACTGCTAACCTGAACAGACCTACCAGAATCTCTACCAGGATGCGGAAGGACCAAAATACCCTTCCCTCCTCCTCTTCTCCTCGATCAACCCTCTCCGACCCGACCCGCATTCAGTTTTTTGTCCGTATGCTGTCCAACCGGACCCTTGTCCTCATGGCCCGCTCTTCTGACACCATCCACTCCATCCACGAGAAGTTACAGTCCTCCACCGGTATGCCTATCATGGAACAACGCCTAATCTACCGCGGGAAGCAGCTCCAGTGGGAACAAACCCTCCACAAATGCGGTGTCGAGAACGATGCTGAACTCCACCTTGTTGGGCGCATGCGCAGCACTGGTCACCCCCAGGCGTGGCAGCTCATCAATGAAGTCGTTTCCGTCATCTTCTACCTCTACAAGAACAACCCTCCAGCCCCACTCACAGTCATTCCTGCTCCAAGAACTGTCAAAACCATGCTCATTGATTTTCTTGCCATGATTCCGCGTTCCGATGCCGATCAGGCATACGAACATCTCAAGATTTTCACCACCTCCTCTGCTCCACAGGCGCTGGTAATGCTCTACATGTCTTCTTATCAAGCTAATAGAGATGCTGCTGATGATGCTATTAGACAGTTTGTTAGTTCTAGTAAGACTGTTGTGCCTAAGCATACCCATGATAAATGTGTGCACATATTTTTGGAATTCTGTGATTTGCTGCGTAAGGCTGCGGGAACCAATGATCCCTTGTATGGTTTTTGTCGTACTAGTTTGGGAACGATGGTGGAGTGTACTGAGGTTTGGGAAAGGAAGGGCTTGCTTGGGCTTCGTGATATATTTCCTTTTGTTAGAGAATTAGCAGCTAAGCTGGCGCATGATTTGGTATTGAGTACGGAGTCAACCTCTTTTGTTGGGCCATCATTGAGCGATGTGAGAGATTTCAGTGCGTTTTTGGTCCCTGTGAGGAATGAGATCAAGGGGAATGTTGCGTTTTCTGTCCCGATTGGGGTTCCCTTGAGTGAAGAGCTTTCTAGTCTACCATTGTGTTACTCGGAGGAGATTACTTATTTGTATGGGGTTTTTGATAATTTATTGAATAAACTTGACAAATGTTTGGCGAAGATTGAGGAGCATATGGACTTGGTAATGAAACAGGATGGTGAGACCCTTTTCTTTGGATGGTGCCAGTATCTTGCTATTTTTAAGGAACTTAATAATATTTCGAAGCTGTACATTGGTTGTAAGGAAATGTTTTGGGAGACCATGAAGCGGAGAAAGGGTGCTTTATGTTATCTTATTGTTAGGTATGCGAAGCGGGGTGATGACTATAAGTGGATCACTGAGTGCAAGGAGGTGACCAATTTTGAAGCAAGGAGGCATTTAGCTATGATGACGCTTCCTGAGGTGAAGGATGAGTATGAGGAGCTCCACGAGATGCTCATTGACCGTTCGAACTTGTTGGCGGAATCCTTTATGTACATCACACGTGCAGACTCAGAAGCTCTGCGTGCTGGTCTATTCATGGAGTTCAAGAATGAGGAGGCCACGGGTCCAGGAGTCCTGCGTGAGTGGTTTTTCTTGGTATGCCAAGCAATATTCAACCCTCAAAATGCTCTCTTTGTGGCTTGTCCTAATGATCGTAGAAGGTTCTTTCCAAATCCAGGTGTGTCCTATTGATATATAGCGATCTTTCTTGCTTCAATATTTTCTTCTCTTCTTTGATGATTCTGCCAGTTATTGAGATTTTTAGATCTATAACAAGTGAATGGAGACACAATATCCTCTTCTACTGCTTGTGACCTTATTTGCAGAAGGGAAGCAACTAGGGTGAAGTATGCATATATCTAGTTTGTCATGGGTGTGATCCTTTGGTGTGCAAATTTTTATAGCAACCGATTTTTTTTCTCTATACATGTTGAGTAGTTTGTAAAACTTATATCTAATTTGAAAAAGTTGTTTAGGTAGTAGTAAGATTTTGAAATTGATAGGAACTGTATGTAGATAGTCACTTGATAATCTTTTTTGGATCTTTGATACTGTAGAGTAATTCTCTCGAGTGGGGCGTGGTAGGGGCTAAGGGAGCAAGAACAGTCTAAAACATAGGAGTACTAATCGATCTTTTTGTTTTTTTTTTTTTTGTTACAGTACTAGTCGATCTTCCATCAAGCAACAAGAGATTCGTTTTGAGTTTTTTGAAAAAAAATTCTAAGTAGGGAAGCAAAACTAGATTTCTTCCTGAAACGTTATTTGATTGCTCAATTGAGAAGGGGCAATACTTAGGACATGTTATGTGACTAATGAATACTGCAAAAAATCATAACTCTGACTTTTAGATTGGATAATCTGGGCAGCTGGATTTCTGACTGCCTAAGAATTCTGAAAACAAGTTAAATCTCGTCCTCTCTGATGCTCACACACACACACACACACACACACATGCTTTTGTGATGCATGCCCGCCCACACGGAATGTCTTGGGAAGTTAATGCATGTCTCTTACCTCGTCTAGGTGGAATTTGATACCCTTTGCCTGTGGCTAACCTGCATCTTATGATAAAAGTTCATTTCTTCTAGCTGGCTTGATAGTTAGATTGGATTTTGCACTTGTAGATGGACCAGGAACTCTTAGGAAGTCATCTTAGGCATATATGAATGTCCATGATGGAAGAATCTATAGTTGAGAGACAAAGTTAGCTCTGATTTCCCATTTCTTCCCAAAGGGGAAGGAAATAAGAGTTTGTGTTGTTTCTGAAGAGTGTCCTGGCTCTGTATTTCTGTTTCCTTTCATTTCGTGTCCCAGTCTTAATCATTTAGTCTATTTCTGTGAAGTATGGTAAGTTTGGCTCCAAACCAACTTATGAATCTTCATAGCCTCTTTGTATTCAAATTGGTCTAGTTATAATATTAAGTAACAGAGTGATATAAATCAATTTAATAGTAATAAATCAGCATAATATTTCCAGAGAAAAAGCTTCACAAGTTATTACAATATGCTAGTGATCTTTACTCATATAACTCATGTATGTAGACAACTTACCCATTTCTTTTTGTGGATATATAATTTATTGAATTGTAATTTGCTATCCTACAAATTATATTACATGGAGTAGGCATTACATTAAGTACTATCAAAGTTTTGCAGAATTTTTTTTTTCTTCGGTTTCCTCCTTATTTTTTTCATTTTGTATCAAAGGCCTTTTCTTTTCACTTTCTGGATGGTAGCCCTCATTTTGGGAGTATTGCAAACTCATTTACTTGCACTCCATTAAAGATCCGGTCTTTTTGTAATTGTGTTTTTACTTCGGGGTGGATTGGATTTCTGGCAATAGTTATTTGTAATATTACCCTTTAGATGGTCTTAATCAATATAACAGTACGAATCAATTGACTGATTATTAAATTTCTATTGGGACTATGTTCTGTAGACTTTCCTGTAATAGAAGTGCTAAATTGTAGAAATACCTTCCTTTTTTCAAATTGGAAGTGGACCTTTCTAAGAGGGGTCACTTCCCAAGACTGGCAACTTTTTTGAAAATGTTATTTGTTGTCGTATTTAGAACTAATGCTCTAGGTTCCACTTGCTAACCATGTTTCTAATGTTAATTAAAGTCGCAAGTAATACTAGTAATCTTAGTTGTCTTTGTAGTTTCTACAACTTCAACATTTTAATGGTACTGGTATTAAAAAATTCCGTTGAAATAGATGAAGTAAGATCTTATATACTCTTCTGCAGTATCTCGCTAACTCATGGACCTTGATATCATACTTGAACTCTCTGGTTTGTGAAAATGTGACCTCGTATAGTTCGCAACATTGTTGGATGCACGACATGTATCTGTAATCTACTGTAAAATAGCACAATTTAGAAAATAGCATGATAACTATAATGTAAAAAAACTAGTTATTCTCTTCTTTTAACACATTACTGTATTTTAATGTGAATTTCTCGATTCATTAAGAATATACTTAAAGTCCGTCCTTATTGTTTGAAAATGATTTTGGTTTGTCTACTTCATGTGTCCTAACATTCCTGTAACCAACTCCTTACCCTAATAACATTCCTGTAACCAACTCCTTACCCTAAAAACATTCCTGCAACTAAATGAGCTCGTGACAAGGAAAATAATTTGCATTATGTGTATCTTTTCCTATTAGCAGTATCAAAGGTGGATCCATTGCACCTCGAATATTTTAACTTCGCTGGAAGGGTGATTGCCTTAGCGGTGATGCATAAAGTACAAATTGGGATTGTATTGGACCGTGTTTTCGTCCTGCAATTAGCGGGGCATAGTATTTCATTGGAAGATATTCGGGATGCAGACCCATATTTATATAATAGCTGCAAGCAAATTTTGGAGATGGATCCCGAGGCTGTCAACCAAGATGCTTTGGGTCTAACCTTTGTTCATGAAATAGAGGAGTTGGGAACAAGAAAGGTTGTCGAGCTATGTGCAGGTGGGAAAAATATGGTTGTAAACAGTACAAATAGGAAGTGGTATGTTGATAGTCTTGTTCAGCATCGCTTTGTTAAAGCTGTTGGTGAACAGGTAAACCATTTCGCTCAAGGTTTTGCTGACATTATGAGTAGCAACCGGCTCCAGAGATCCTTTTTTCAGTTCTTGGACCCAGAAGATCTTGACTGTATGCTACATGGAAGTGAAAGTGCAATTTCTGTAGATGATTGGAAAGCACACACGGAGTATCATGGCTACAAAGAAACTGATTCCCAGATATCCTGGTTTTGGAAGGTAACTTAAAGAATTTTTATTTTTTATTTTTACGTGGTCTCAATTTTTGAATTTATTTTGCTCTTATAAATCAGAAACAGATGATGTTTTAGTCACCCATGGAATTTTGAGGGAAGTTGATCAACAATAGTACTATGGTTTCATGTAACATATTAAACCAAGAGGTTTTTGCTCAATTGGGTTTTATTTAAGAAAATACAAAACCATTTATATACAGTTTTTGTATCTTTTGTGCTGGTATGACTTCATCATAATTTTTCTGCCACTGGAGTGTTACTGGCGTGAATGTTTTTTCTCTATTTCTGTAAGCATAATATTCTTCTGAACTCATGAATATGTCTTATTGTTTGTGAAGCTCAGAATTAACCTCTTTCTTCATGTCCTGTATGCTTGAGTGATTTTAGCTAGGTTGAATAGTTCTTATGTATGTGGTTAAATAATGCCTTGTCTACCTTTTATGAACTACTATAAATCTGATGCAAGATTCTAAACCTAAAATCCTTGAGCCAAATGGTATGGTAGATTTATTAATTCTTTTGTACAAAGTGATTTAAATGTCTGCATCGGTGAGTTTGTTTACCTTTTCTTTATAAAAGAACTGCACAGCATACTTATATTGAGGCAACGAAAATATTTTTACATGATTTTTAGTTATATCTAGTTCTGTGTGACCCTCACAATGTCACATTCACCTTCTTACTACAGAATTTGCAGTTCATTATAGAACACCAATAACGTAAAATTTTAAAGTTCTTAATTCAGGTTGAAGGTAGGCTTATGGCTGGACTCTGTCCTCACATTGTCAGTCTTGTTAAGTAATTTACCCTCTTATTTGTTTATAATAATATCTACTATTTTTCAACCATTCAGATTGTCGAGTGTATGTCAACCGAGCAGAAAAAGGTTCTTCTTTTCTTCTGGACATCAATAAAGTATTTGCCTATTGAAGGTTTTGGTGGTTTGGCTTCTCGACTCTACATCTATAAGACTTCCGAGTCTTTTGATCGACTGCCGTCCTCTCACACATGCTTTCACCGGTTATGTTTCCCGGCTTACCCTTCCTTATCTGTCATGAGCGATCGTCTTAACATCATTACTCAAGAACATATTGGGTGCAGCTTTGGAACGTGGTGAAAATCTGCACTCTTTAGATAAGATAGGCCTTTGAGTTGCACATAAAAAGGTTTTCTTGTACATAATAGATGATGATGATGATGTTGATGCTCTTTTAACTATTTTGGCACTAGACTCTCAGGTTTTGTTCCTTTATTGTTTCTCTTTGACTACAAAGATTGTAATTTATTATGTCCTCTTCTGTCAACTGTTGATATGGGATGGGTTAAGTTAAAAGTATATTTTTGTACAAAGGCAATAAGCTGGGTGACTCTTTTTTATTTTCCTGTACTTTTACAAGTTTGGTGCCTTGGATTGGATATCTTAAAGTGGTGCACCGGCGGCTCTGGAGTATTGTGGTGTATCATATCATTACACTCAATATTTGATTTTTTTTAAAAAATAAAATCAGTCATTCCAAATGAAACCAAACAATGTGAGGAGTACTTTCAAGAGGTACTCGATCAGTCTTTTCCTATTCTTCAATACTGCTTGGTATCTTTTCCTTTCCTTCGGTTTTCTTGTCATCAGAATAATTCATTATGCAATTCAATTGATATGGCAGAAAATACTTGATAACAGAATCCCATATACTATAACATATAAACATCAATAAATTAATTTTTTATTTATTTTATACAAAATTTCTGCTTAAAAATGAAGAAAGAAATAACACAAGATTAATTATATTATATTGGTAGAATTAATAATAACGATCCACTTCACAATTCACATAGATGATTATATATAACTCCACTCCTCTACAGCTGTTTCCTGAGCTTTTGGTGCAGCCTCCTGAACGGCACTCGGCTCCTCCTCAACGGCAGCTGTAGCAACTTCCACTGCTTCCACCTTGACAGGTGGAGGTGGCTCTTCAACAACTTCCTCAGTTGAGGCTAATTAAACTTGGAAAACAGAGAGAGAAGTAGGTACTGAAACTGTTTGAATTTTCTTTTGGTTAATGTGATGATGAAAAATGATCAATCAGAATGCCTATTTATATATAGATGGAAATGAGAAATCAGCAGTCAAAGAAATAAAATAAGATAAAGGAAAGAAAAGAAAATGCACTAAAAGAATCTTGCCACCTGAGATCGATGATGCACACAACACATTAGTTGTAGACGAGAATTTACTTTACTATCAAATGTTATTGGACAAAATTGTTAGTCAATGTAAGTAATGGTATTAATTTTGTAATAATTTAAATTGACTTAACTGCAATGTCACCCATCCACTTAAAAGGTGATTTTTAACAGCGATATCAAATATGAGTGAATTTGTTAAATTATGTTATCAAATGTGTTGATGTGAATTTTTATGATACAACAAGTGAAATCGATATAAAGTTTGATTATTTTATATAGAAATGAAATCGATATAAAGTTTGATTATTTTATATAGAAATGGACTTTAACTTTTAATTTGAATGGGGCAAAGCCACATGGTGGGGGCCATTCTTCACATTGCCTATACATATCTTGTTCCAAAAGGTGAAATCGCTCACCCCGGGCGCCCCTCACCCCCTGCTCGACGGGATTGTGAGAGGAGGTAAATCATGGTGACTCAACCGACAACAGAGGCTAGGACCAGTGATCACTGCGCACAAGGAGCTCCCCTCATTTTTTGAGAGGTTGCTCCTACACTGCCGCTGATGAGGTTCGATCCTTGATCTCTTGTTCGATCCTTGGCCTATACTGCTATACATATCTTTTTTGGTTGAATGTGTTGTTTTGTGTTTTGTGCAGTAGAGCTTATAGGCTTCTCTCCTCGTCATGCTCCCCATGTTCATCACAAATTCAAATTTTTAGTCCACTCCCCCACCCAAATTCTTCTGGAAATTGTAACTTTTTCCACCTCTTTAAAATTGTGACAGAGCAATATTAATTCTTTTATGGATTACATTTAAAAGAAAAAGTTAATCGTTAGCGGAAATATATTGTAAAAATTTCATTTACGCACAAACTAGTATATATTGCAAGTACAGTACTCATAGACTTACATAGGGGTGGCAAACGAGCGAGTTGGATCGGGTCTGGATCGGGTCAATAATGAATTGGATTATTATCGGTTTGGGTCTAGACTTTTACATATTGGTAACCCGTGAAATATAATTTAAACTCCAAACTCAGTTCACTCATTTCTTTATCTCTATTTATAACTAAAACCACATTAATCTATCGGTAATAATACTTCATTTAACTACTCGAATTATTTAGTCAAATCATACTATTAATATATAAATGGTATTAAAATTCACCATATGGATTATGCTAAGTCCAATCACATGGTTTTTGAGACTTTGAGTTTAACTCAACCTCAAAAGCTAACTTGATTACGTTTGTAAGTTGCAACACATACATTTAGCATTTTGGTTATTGAATACGGTCTTCAAATTAGCTTACATAATATCATTATAGTCTAACCCCGATGATATTATTATTTGCCTTGAATTTAGTGCTCTACTTACAAATTCATTAGCATAATCCTGAAAGAAATTTCATCTGATGCAGCTAAAATTATTTATTTGGTAAATTTGCCAATTATTTCATAATGTTTAGATCCAATTAATACGTTGAAGCATGTGATATGTTCTAACTTTAGATTTTGGTACATTTTTTTTCTAAAATTAATTGTGCCCTCTTATCACCTAGCCTTTTTTTTTTTTAAAGAAATGCTAATCTGTCATCACAGGTTGGTATACGCTTAATTCTTGATCTTTATACTTTAATGCATCTCCAATGGTTGGGAGGGCTTGGGGATCTGGAGCCCTGAGGCTGTCCATGTCCCCACCCCGAGCCCTGTCTTGTCGTTTTCAATGGCAGGGCTCTGGAATGGAATTAATTCCATTTTCTTTCCTTACCCACTCTTATCTATAATTAAAATAAATTTGATAAATATAAAATTTATTTGGGTTTTTCCGGAATTATATTCTACTCCATTGGTAGATTAAAATGATATATGATATGTCCAAATCGGAATTCGGGTGAATGAGAAATTGATTCTCAAAGATCACCCTTTGAAATGGAAGAAAAAAATAGAAGTGGTTTTATCCCACGTTAGAATTAGAAGGAAAAATCGTGAGGTTTATATATGATTTGACAATGTAGTGGTATCTAGCTACCAAAAGTCTCTTCTCTCACACGCAGAGAGGGGGAGGGGTTGAAAATCATGGGTCAAAATTTACTTCGGACCTTTAAGACTTGTGCGAGCCCACGATCCGCGGACACGAATGCAGTCCAATTCTCTAGCTTTCGGACAATCCCAATTTTTGTATATCGTTTTTTTTTATTAAAACAATTAATTAGAACTTATTAAATGCAAAAAAATTATCTCCATATATTTAAATGTTGACTGCATATATTTATTAAATACTAGTAAATATACAATAAATATACTAACCAATTTTATTAAATTTTATTTCCCCTATTTCTTCCCCAAAATTTTCACGCGGGAACGAGCCGCGGCCAGGGCTCCGCGGAGCCCCGACCTTGGCCCGTTGCTCACCCAGCCCCGACCCCCGCCATCTCCATTGGAGATGGCCTTACCACTACAAGAAAAGCAGGATTTTCCGACGAAAAATTTTCGATGGAATAAAATCCGTCGGAAATTTCCCCGAATTGATAAGAGTAGTAATATGCATTTTTCCCGAATATTAAAGATTTCTCATTCATTTCTATAGATGAACTCAACTTTTCAGGTTACGTTTTGTTATATCTGTATGTTGATTTTGTAATTAAAATTTGAAACAAAGGAAAAAGGATAAGAGTTCAAAGATAAGGCAACAATTATTGGAGACATATACCTTTGTGTACATCTCGGAGGCTATTTTGCATCATTCTTCCAAGGGAATTGAAGGAGCATCACGGGACAACCGACAAGGCTCTTCCGCCAAGTTCTACACGCATGTGTCCACATAACTCCGAAAGAAGCCGAAATGTGCCAGAAGAGTCCGGAATAGCATACACGAGTGTAAAACATGGCGGAAGAGTCCAGAATCGTGTGGAAGGCTCATGAAACATGTATAAATCCCTTGTACATAGTAGGACACTCTAGATAGTTGTAGACTATGTAGGATTTTGTATAAGGGTCTACATGTGCAATCCTAGCCCTTAGATCAAAGTAATCTTGTCCGTCCATTAGGAAAGACTAGTAGTATAAATAGGTAGGAACATTCATTTGTACATCCATGAGATTTCATCCAAGATTGAACTAGTAATACTTCTTTTTTCTAATAAGCCATTCAAATATTTTCTATCAACATACACATTAACCTCACATTTTTTGACACTGTTATTAATCTCATGGCTAAATTTTTTATCGATGAGATAACGTTTCACAGATTCATTCAATAGCTTCTCTCTACGAAGTTGGTAGAATGACTTTAGCTTCCTCCATTGTGCCATTTAAAACAATCAACAGATTTAAATTTAAATATATTTAACAAAAAACAACCTATCAAATTCAGAACCAAATACAGAAATACATTTAGTCAAATAAGAATTGGTAAGTGGAACTATTTTTTTCAATGTACCGTCAATCCATCAATTAAACCAATCATAAATTTCATCTCAATATTATATCTACAACAAAAAAAATTAGCCACATGTTTTGGTTAAAAAAACCCAGTTTTCTCTTTTGTACCATACACAGTCAAACCAAACATTCAATTCAAAATGTCATTCAACTACCATTTACAATACATACTCAATATCTTTTTACAAGCAAAAAAATTAGAGTAGTCCAGGATGATGAATTTGAAGACAAGAATTAACTTCACAATAACCACAACAATAAAACACTTCGAAAAACAATATATTGCTAAACAATCAAAAGAGTATTTGCTTCCAATTTTGGAAATACAACATTTTAAAGAAGTGACAATCTCATAGAAGGTATAACGAATTAGTAAGATTTAAAATACATATAGATATTTAATAGTAAGTTTATACAGGCTTCTTAGTTGGTTAGCTAACAAAACCAGATAATTGTTAATATATGGAGTATATGTTAATATAGATAATTGTCGCTCTGAATGTATATAAATTTACTATGAAATCCATTATTTGTGAAGAGGAAATAATTGATATCAAATGTTTTGTTGCTGAATTTGAGAACAAAGACGTAAAGAGTTTCCACGATAGAGATTATAAGGTTTTTCCCCTTATATATATTCTGGTTAACCGTAATACTTTAATAATAAAATATGGAACCGTAATTGAATTTAGTGGGTCTTCATTGATTAACCATTGTGTAATTGTTTTCACACTTTGAAGGAAAAAATGCAAAATTGATCATATATTTAAAGGGTGCTAATAAATTTGCTCTACTTATTTTTGGATCGATTAATTTACTCTAGCACTTACAAAAACTAAGTAATTATAGTCTCAATTCAATTGCAAATATTGACTCGAACTAGCATCATGTGTTGGCCAAGTGTTGTATTTGAAAAGTAAAAGTTGTATATTAGGAATGTGATCATAATTTTATTGAATTTTAAAATCGATAATTGCGTATTTATCCTTAAAATTAGAATTGAGTTTGTTTTGTTTTGTTTTTTGTTTTTTTTTTTTTTTTTTGTAAAATTTTAAAATACTCATTTATATTCTCGTAAGAAAAAATAGTTTAAATCTAAAACTTAAACTTCATTATTTCTTATTACTTGCCAAAATTCAATCATTCCTCTACCATCCAAATTACGATTATGAGATGGTGGAACATTATTACAGAAAAAACCAATCTCCAAAAACTAATTTTACGAGTGGTTCTTTTCCTCAATGTCGTGTAAATTTACTGATCATAAGTATAAGCATTGCAGGCCGCATGTTGAGACTGGAGAGGCAGGGCAATTCATCTTATAACTTACTTGTTCGAATGAAGTCTATTTTATCTTTCTCCATTAAACGTGAAATATCAATCTACTTAACTTTCTAACATTTCTTAACTATATATATACGTTGTTTGGCTAATTCTTTTTTATTAAAAGAAAATAAAAACTTTACTATATATATTATTTTCAAGTAATTTCACAATTGTTGTCCCATATATATATATATATATATATATATATATATATATATATATATATATATATATATATATATATATATATATAATCATTTAAATCGTGGTAGAAGAAAATACATTTTTTTCCCCAACTTTTGCAACATAATATACTAAATAGGAATTAATAGTGCAAGGCTTCAAATTTCAGCAAGTCATTCACAAAAATCTCGAAAATCTTGAATAAGTAAAATATAATCTTATTTTGTATGATTTGTTATTTGTGTGATCATATAATCAAATTAAAATTTGTGACCTAACGATAATAATAATAAAAGAAGTTATTGAATGCACATGTAAAACGATTAATGAGTATGGTAATTAAGAAAGTCTAAGTGAAGGGTTCGTAAATTCTGATATACCCAAACTAAATCATGGACATTCTACCATCTACATTAATGTTTTGAATGTTCATCAGCTTCAGAACTAAACTTTTATCTAAACGTTATATATCTATTTCATATATAAATTTATAATTAAAAAAAAATAATGAACTAAATGCAGTAATACAAAAGTAGTCTATAATATACACTCTATAACCAAGCCTCCGCTAAGTTTATATACTCTGTAAAGATGAAAAGAGGGTTTGGATTACGGTTAATACCGACACTTCCTTCAAAGCTGAGGAAAACGAAGCTTCAATGACGATCATCATCCGTAACCACAATGGGTTGATTCTCTTTGCTGAAACTCGTTCTTGCCCGTGCCTTAATGCACTCGTTGCCGAAGCTTTTGCCATCAAGGAAGCTTGTTTCCGTCTGCATTTCGTTAAAGCTAAGTTTGTCAATTCTCTTTGCTGAAACTCGTTCTTGCCCGTGCCTTAATGCACTCGCTGCCGAAGCTTTTGCCATCAAGGAAGCTTGTTTCCGTCTGCATTTCGTTAAAGCTAAGTTTGTCAATTTTGAAAGTGATTGTATTGTTGCTATTGAGGCTATTTTGTACATAGAAAGAGATACGTATTAGGCAATTAGAGAGCTGATTGATGAGATTAGAAATTTTTGGACAAGTTGGCCAAAATGAAAATTCAAATTTATCCCCCATGTCTCAAATTGTGCGGCTCATAACCTTGCCTCTTGGGTCTTTTTGTCTAATGTTTAGGATAAACTTTACTTATATTCTATTCCTATGTTTGTTTGACAAATAAATAAAAGGCGCTGATTGTGAATTCGAGTTTCTGGACGGTGTGATCGTCCCCACGTAGACCCCAGCATTAGTTTGTGCATTATTTGCTAACCGTAGGGTTGAACCAATAGAAGCATGCCGCGTGGAAACTACAACACTCGGGACGAATGAAGATTGTGGCATTTAGCATTTTTGGTTTATCATAATTTAGGATCGATGAGGCCCACCCAAACCATATTGGCTTTAATTTAATTAATTGGCATCTTAATCACTGCTGCGTATGAATCATAATTTGACACGCCTAAAATTTATTGTCTAATGCAAAAAGAACTCCTATCACTTCTGAAAAATTAAGGAAGCGTAATTATTGTCAATTTAAATTTTCTAATACAATTACGAGTTAGATTAATACACTTCCCATGAGATCTTAAAGGTTTATGCATTTATCACTGTAACTTTTACCCAAAGATTTGGATTTCAATATTTTCATACTCAAATATTCGTTTGAGAAAATTCGCGATCTCCATTATGCTTATTTTTAAAAATCAATATTTATTCACATGTTCAAATTCTAGCTAGAGGAAAAATAAAGTAAATAGTGATCTTTATATTTAATTTCTATAAATTCAATATTTTAGAATAAGTTCTAACACATTACAAACTCACGAATTACAATTAATCAAACAAGTTGCTTCATGATACAACATTTCTAATTTATAACCCAAAATCAGTTTTCAGCATTAATTCCTAAACATAAAATTTTATGAGTAATATTCAAAAGGAACCTTATTTTCATATATTTTCCTTTGAAAACAATAAACAGCTAGAGAAAAATGTTAGCAATAAAATAATTTTCTAAGAATTACCCATTACTGAAATAAATTACAGATTGGAATCATTTTCTTATAAATAATCGGTAGAATCTTAATTCAGATTTGTTAAGATTCTTGTGACTGTTTATATTTTACTACTTAATTAAGAACTTCCGGAATTCCATAAAACTAATAGAACAAAGGAATAATAAACAGAATTAAATACTAATAAATTAGAATCACGAGAACATGGGGCCTGGGCCGGGTACACATATGGGGGGAATCTTTAGTAGGATTGGAATCGAGATGGATAACTTTTATTATATTTTAGCTTCACGAAAAATTCTTACATATACTTGGTTTATGGAGTATGATAGTTGCATACATTTTGTGGTTAAGAATTCACAATATTGTTTCTGTTGGGGTTTTATGTGTGAATGAAATAAATTAAAGTAAGAGATGTGTCTATTCGGTCCGAAGAGGTACCCTTTGGACCGAACCATTGTGTCCTTTCTCAAGAGGCACTTTTGCGTCTATAAATATGAGACAGAATCTGGCCAATTCTGAATCAATTAATATAGTAACAGAAAGAAAAACATTACTCTCTTTTTCTCTTACTTCCGTAAAAATTTAGTCCGAAATTTCTGTTTATTCAAGTTCGCCGTGGGTTCATTATTTGTGCAAATGATGAACAACAGACTGTTGTATCTTGGGAGACTACCGGGAATTAAACTGTATGCACTGTGGCAGCCCCGGAAATATTGTCTTAAGGAAATTTGTTTCGGCAAGCCTCAGTCTAATTTCCTTGTTTTTACGTAAAGATTGAAGTGATCTTTGGTTTTGATACAAGTAAGTATTTCTTATTATTTTTTGTGTTAGATCGAAATATTTAAGTACACAGATTGTTAAACACCAACAAATAATTTATAATTAACTCTAATTATAAATTGTAGAAATGTTTATGTAAGTAATTATAGAGTATCGTTGTCAAATGAAAAGAAAACATAGTTTGCGAAACTTTTGTATTTTCATATTGACCTTTAACAAACTCCTAAACAATGACACGAATAATGTGATAGTGTCACTAACAAATCTTGACTGTCATATTAATAAATATGACAAGTGTGTCCATATAAACTAACTGGATAATTGAGTATCAAAGTTTGTTTATGCGCAAATGATATGTTAATATTTGATATTAATATTGTGAATATTAAATCCATCGAGAAATATTAACTTATGATATGAAAAACATCAATTTAATCAATTATGATTTTGAGGCCATGTGATGACATTAATATCTTAAGCACATTACGTGGATGAATGATGTCTAAGTTAAATACTTATGAAATTAGGGGATTTCATAACTTTATTTAATTCATATCTTGTATGCTTCACGAGAACAAATGTGATAGAATATCACAATTTGAGTATGCTCATAAAATTAGATGTCACGCATATATCGTAAAATGCGAGAGGCTAGACATCGTCTCTTTGGTTAATAAACTAAGGAGATACATGAGCAACCTTAGCAAGATTCGTTGGGATGCATTGATGAGAATGCTTGAATCTTGAAAGAATACATGTGTATGTGCATTATACTTTGGAAAAATATCCAATGATCCATGGGGAATATGGTAATGCAAATGAAACTTCTAATTTAGAGGAATTGAAGTTCATAAGTGAATATGTATTCAATGTAGGAGGCACTGCAATTTCTAGAATATCTTTCAAACAAACGTATATAGCTCAATCCACTATGAAATTAGAATGCATAGCATTGGATAAAGCTAGTGAAGAATTTGAGTGGCTTCACAAAATTCTTGGAAGATATTATAATATGACTGAAAATTGTGTTAGTCATACGTAAATGCGAAAATCAAGCGGTGATACACAGAGCTGAACGAACTCTATGTATAATGGTAAAGTCACGACATATTCATTGTCGTTGATATAATACCGAGATACATCTACTTTCAAATAGAATGGACTTTATGAAGTCAAGAGATAATCCTGATTCCGGATATTAAAGGTTTATCTAGAGGTAGTATGTGCATCGAGGGGAATGGGCTCAAAGCCTAAATTAGACTAAGTTACCTCGTACGGAAACCTAACCTGGCGATTGGAGATCCCACGGACCAGGTTCAATAGGACAACCAGTATTGGCTAACTTAAAAGAAAGCACTTAAGAGTATAACTCTATCCCATTCTTATGATGCAATAAGTGCAAGCCTACCGCGTTTATAAGGTTAAGCAAAACGCTTTTAATGACGTCTATACCTTGTCAAGAACAAGTGGAGTATGGTAGGATACTCTTGATAGATGCGGTCACCTATGTTAGTGTGAGCTGGGTCGGCTCGTTGAGAATTTCTTTATAGGCAGGAATTCTCTAAAGCACTCGCATAACCAAGAATGTTCAGGGCCAAAACGAACACAACCGAGAACTTGAAACAAATCGGTTTAGTACTGTGTTAAGTTTATTGTCTTGGTTTACACAAACAGCAGACGGTTCAAGATGAAATATTTCACCGATTGGCTAAGTAAATCCGATAAGCTTTAACTAGGGAAGGTTCAAGATGAAATATTTCGCCTATCCCGATGCGGTATTATTCCTAAAGAAATTTCGACATAATATATCTATGTGAAGGAACTCGAACAACAATTTCATTCATGTGGGGGATTGTTGGGGTTTTATGTGTGAATGAAATAAATAAAGTAAGAGATGTGTCTATTCGATTTGAAGAGGTACCTTTGGATCGAAACATTGTGTCCCTTTCCAAGAGACACTTTTGTGTCTATAAATATGAGACAGAATCTGGCCAATTCTGAATCAATTTTGATAGTAACATAAAGGAAAAACACTACTCTCTCTTTCTTTTACTTCCCTAAAAATTCAGTCCGAAATTTCTATTTGTTAAAGTTCGCCGTGGGTTCATTAGTTGTGCAAATAATGAACAACAGACTGTTGTATCTTGGGAGACTACCGGGAATCAAACTGTATGCACCGTGGCGGCCCCGAAAATATTGTCTTAAGGAAATTTGTTTCGGCAAGCCTCAGTCATATTTCCTATTTTATGTGTTGATTAAAGTGTTCTACAAATTAATCCTAACCAGGTAAGTATGATCTATATGCTTTAATAATGCTTGAATTTACTTGTTAGAATATTATTTATTATGTTTTATGTTTTTGTGAAACACATAAGTGCACAGATTATTAGACACCAACAATATATCGTGTCTGTTTGATCTGAAGATGTACCCTTTGGATCGAAACAGTACAATCCAAACATTGTGTCTCTTGCAAAAAGATATTTTTGAGTCTATAAATAGGAGACTTAATCTGGCCAATTAAGTATCCTTTTTCCGACAATAATCAAAATAAAATTACTCTCATCTCAACTTTAAATTTATGTCGAGTTTTCTATTTGCTTCGGTTCGCCGTGGGTTCATTATTTGTGCAAATAATGAACAACAGACTGTTGTATCTTGGGAGACTACCGGGAATCAAACTGTAGACAATATATTTCTGTTTAATTAATCTGTGTTAATTAATATCGGTAGCGGATTTTGAAAATCAGTATGCATGGATATATGAGGATATATGAGTATGTGTACCTCTGCAATTTTGTAATTGATAATATCTGATTCATGCATGTGTAGTAGTATAAATTTGATGTATGATAGCGTATATTTTTAAATTCTATCAAATATGACGCACTAATCTTATGTGGGGATATATGTGTTGTAAGTTCACTGTAAGTGGAGATTAGATCATTGCTAGAGAATATCTAATTCATATTTGAAAACCTTATGAAATGAGAGGAAACCAATTTGTGAGAACTAAGTTGACGAAAGAAATGGAAAACAAAACGGTGTCATTTTTTTTTAAGTCTGTTGAATTCCGAGTACTCTACATAATTTGCATAAATTTATTTATGAATCGGTGCCTTCTTATAGTACTTTGGGAGGACATTTCAGTTTCTATAATTTTGTATATCTCATAAATTTGAATTCCCGAACAATGTGAAAAGGTGTCTTCACACATCCTTGAAAAAATTATATTTACTATTCAAAGTTCAATGTAATTTTTGAGGGAAAAGTGAATTGTCATTTAAATATTTGATAAAAGATGCATGTAAATTTGAATGGTGATCTGGACAGCATCGACCACTTCATGATAACCTTTCAAATTGAGCGGTTACCATTGTGATTACAATTGCTAATTGTGTGATTTAGCATTTGGAGATTATGAAAAGAAAATCTCATTTAACATATTGGTCATGCTTATAATTATTACATATGGTATATTTGAATTGCAAATTAAATATACAGACAAATCAATTGCTCCAAAATTTGATTATATCTATTTTTTGGAATTACTAAAATGAAAGACGTTTCCATATATATGAATGAATTATTTTTTCTGTACAATATTTTAGTGGTGCACTAATCTTTGTTATTTGAAGTAATTCATGCGTTATGTCATTATATGAGGTAATGACTGTAATTAAAAATGTCATGGGCATCAAAATAATAATCTCATACGTGTTAGGATTATTATAATTATTCCTAGCTCGTGTAATAATATAAGTGCGACTTATATTACTAATAATCTTTATGTAGTGATATATGATTAATTAGTATTTACTACTAAATCCATAGTCACGCGAGTGATTAAAAAGGATATAGTGTAACATGTGTTAATATTTATTTGAATAGTGAATTCAATAAATAGAAAATCACTATAAAATACTCATCCTTTTTAATTACTAAAATGAAAGGCGTTTTCATTTTACTTGATATGAATTACTTCATGTATAAATAGTTTAGTGGTACACTAAATTATTTAAATGGTTGAATAAAATCATATATGCATTATTGGGTCATTACATGTAAGTGATGATTTTTAATAAAGTTTTAATGATAAGAAAACTGGAGTATGAACATCATATATGAGTATGTGATTCATAGCTCGTGTATATTATTTAATCAGTTCGACTTATATATATGCGAGGCATATTAAAAACATAAAAATTAATTTACTAATATCCTTAACGTGGAGATAAGGGATCAATTAGTATTAATCAATGTTTTATTTGAGATTGATAATGGTCATAATTTATTTGCAAAATAAATATGATTTATTTTTAAATCAATATTTTATTTGAGAAAATATTGATAATATAATTGTGAAAAATAAGTATAATTTATTTGTGAAATAATTATAAATTATTTTCATTCAAAATATGTTATTTGAGAATATATTGATAATTATAAATTATTTGTTAAATTATTTATAATTTATTTATGAAATAAATATCAATATTTTATTGAGGAAATATTGATAATATTTGTAATTTATTCGCAAAATAATTATAATTTATTTGTGAAAAATAATTATAAATTATTTGTGAAATAAATTATAATATATTTGTTTATGAACAAATGTGTAAGAGTTTAAAACCTTTGAATTAATTTAAATTAAATATGTGATTTTGAAGTCATTACTAACTCGTGGAGTTTGAGAATGTATTTAATCACATAGATATTATTGCTCTATTTATTGAGTTATAAATACGAGGCAATAAATGTATTTACGAAATACGAAAAGAAGCATTTGTGAAATACAAATCCGGATAATGGAATAAGAAAATGAAAAACTCTTATATCCGAGTTGTGGGGGTGAATACGATATATTCATTTAACAAGAGTGTGTTAAATTGAGAATAATTCGTAATATATATATATATATATATATATATATATATATATATATATATATATATATATATATATATATATATATATATATATATAATTCACCTAGTTCAATCCAATTGAGTATGTAGCTAAACGGAATAATCAAACCTAAGAAGGTGCGGATAATATTATTCTATAAATTTGGATGTACCGGATAACTTGTTGGGGGAAACTCTTTATATGCCTAAACGCATATTAAGTCGAGTTTCACACAAGAAAATTAAATATCATACCATATGAGTTATGGAAGGGAAGAAAAAATTCAAATACCTCAAAATGTGGGGGTACTTAATTAGGTCAGATTTTGATTTCACCACTGAAAAATAACTTAAAAATATTAATTACTACTAGTTTATGCGATAAATAGTAGTAGCTCATATTTTTGGTATTTAAATCTGACATAATTGTAATCATGTGAACCGAGCCAGGTGATGTAACATTCATTGAGAATGCAAGAAGAATTTGAGAATCATTTCTCATAAATTGATCTTTCTTTTGTTTCATATTTATTTTCAGTAAGAGTGATTTACTGATATTTAAAATATAATAAAGTAATATTATTTATTATATTACTTCTATAAACCTTTTTATACTTTATAATTAGAGTTAGTTATAAAATATTTATTCTGTGAGAATAAACAAAATAGTCTAACCCATTTTTCACAAGAATATTTTTTTATTTAATTGATTTTGATCAAGAGGATCAACTATATTCTGCGAAAATATACATATAAATCGCTTATCTTCAACAAGTTTGTTGACGAGTTGAAGAGACATATGAGCTAAAAGCTCGAAGTTATTTGATCCAGATATTCTAACTTATATGTTATAGAATTAACTTCGAACATATAAATAGATTATGTCACGTTCCAATATCATGGATTGGAAAGAGGCGATTGAGTTACATTTATAAAATTGGTAGACCTCGAGACCAATTAAATGTAGACAAGTTTTTAAGTTCAAGAGTTTAAAAACTTTGATAAGTCAATCGATAAAACTAGGCTAGACGAGTAACCAAGTTGCCTTATAAAAGAAATAATTTTACTTATTTGACTCATATTCACTAGCGATTAGGATGACATCCATTTAAAATGTTAATAGCTCTAATAGCTATATATAATGGACGTTGAGATTATCATTCTTAATGGTGAATTAAATGAGAAAAATTATAAGGAGTAACCAGAGAGTTTCGTTGTTAAATGAAAAGAAAACTAGTTTGCGAAACTTATGTATTTTCTTGTTGACCTTTAACAAACTCCTAAATAATGACACAATGAATGTGATAGTGTGATAACAAATCTTGACTGTCATATTAATAAATATGACTAGTTTGTCTATATAAACTAACTGGATAATTGAGTATCAGAGTTTGTTTATATGCAATTAATATGTTAATATTTGAGACTAATACTGTGAGTATTAAATCCATTGAGAAAATATTAACTTATGATGTGAAAAACTTGGGTTTAATCAATCATGATTAAGATGTCATGTGATGATATTAAACCATTTCAAGCACATTATGTGGATGAGTTATAAATAGTTTAATACTTATGAAAAGGGACTTCATAATTATATTTAATTCATACCTTGTGTGCTATACGAGAATAAATGTGATAGAGTATCACAATTTGAGTATGCTCATATAATTAGATGTCATGCATATATCGTAAAATGCAAGAGGCTAGACATCGTCTCTTTAGTTAATAACCTAAGGAGATACACGAGCAATCTTAGCAAGATTCTTTGGGATGCATTAATGAGAATGCTTGAATCTTGATAGAATACATACATATGTACATTAAATTTGGAAAATTTCAAACGATCCAGGAGGGATATAGTAATGCAAATGAAACTTCTGATTTAGATGAATCAAAGTTTAAACGCGGATATGTATTCAATTTTGGAGGCACCGCTATTTCCTGAGAATCTTCCAAACAAACGCCTATAGCTCAATCCACTATGAAATTAGAGTGCATAGCATTGGATAAAGCTAGTTAAGAATTTGAGTGGCCTCACAAAATTCATGGAAGATATTTTAATATGACTGAAAATTGTGTTAGTCATACATAAAATGCGATAATCAAGCGGTGATACACAGAGCTCAACAAGCTCTATGTATAATGGTAAAGTCACGACATGACATATTCGTTGTCGTTGATACAATACCGAGAGATATCTACTTTCAAATAGAATGGACTTTATGAAGTCAAAAGATAATCCTGATTCCGGATATTAAAGGTTTATCTAGAGAGTAGTATGTGCATCGAGGGGAATGGGCTTAAAGCCTAAATTAGACTAAGTTACCTCGTACGGAAACCTAACCTGGCGACTGGAGATCCCACGGACCAGGTTCAATAGGACAACCAGTCTTGGCTAACTTAAAAGAAAGCACTTAAGAGTATAACTCTATCCCATTCTTATGATGCAATAAGTGCAAGCCTACCGCGTTATTTTACAGGTTAAGCAAATGCTTTTAATGACGTCTATATCTTGTCAATACAAGTAGAGTATGGTAGGATACTCTTGATAGATGCGGTCACCTATGTTAGTGTGAGCTGGGTCGGCTCGTTGAGAATTTCTTTATAGGCTGGAATTCTCTAAAGCACTCGCATAACCAAGAATGTTCAGGGCCAAAACGAACACAACCGAGAACTTGAAACAAATCGGTTTAGTACTGTGTTAAGTTTATTGTCTTGGTTTACACAAACAGCCGACGGTTCAAGATGAAATATTTCACCGATTGGCTAAGTAAATCCGATAAGCTTTAACTAGGGAAGGTTCAAGATGAAATATTTCACCTATTCCGATGCGGTATTATTCCTAAAGAAATTTCGACATGATATGTCTATGTGAAGGAACTCGAACAACAATTTCATTCATGTGGGGGATTGTTGGGGTTTTATGTGTGAATGAAATAAATTAAAGTAAGAGATGTGTCTATTCGGTCCGAAGAGGTACCCTTTGGACCGAACCATTGTGTCCTTTCTCAAGAGGCACTTTTGCGTCTACAAATATGAGACAGAATCTGGCCAATTCTGAATCAATTAATATAGTAACAGAAAGAAAAACATTACTCTCTTTTTCTCTTACTTCCGTAAAAATTTAGTCCGAAATTTCTGTTTATTCAAGTTCGCCGTGGGTTCATTATTTGTGCAAATGATGAACAACAGACTGTTGTATCTTGGGAGACTACCGGGAATTAAACTGTATGCACTGTGGCAGCCCCGGAAATATTGTCTTAAGGAAATTTGTTTCGGCAAGCCTCAGTCTAATTTCCTTGTTTTTACGTAAAGATTGAAGTGATCTTTGGTTTTGATACAAGTAAGTATTTCTTATTATTTTTTGTGTTAGATCGAAATATTTAAGTACACAGATTGTTAAACACCAACAGTTTCATAACATCATTAATTTTGAAAGCATAACATTATAATAATTAATGATATGATGAATTTATAACCACAATGTCTATAAAATTCTCATAAACATGATCTTTGTAAGAATTTTCCGTCTCATCACATATATAGGTTTAACAAAATTCATAATGTAACACCAAAAGGTTTTTTTGCCTACTAGAACCAATGATTATTCTATTTATATATCCAACTTGTAGCACTTATGTAATGCAGGAATCAGTTAAGGCCAATGGATGGTTTTAGGACAGCCCTCAAGAACGGTGGCTTTAATTTAATTGAAACAATATTTGGAGCCATATCCTTCAAAGAATAATATGGCATTAGAAATTGGATGCAATATTCTAGCAGAAAATCTCCTATATATGTATGTTTATTAGCGAAATCCCGTTATGTTAATAAGTCAAGGACAACTACTTCTTTGAGGTCGCAATGTATTTCACTTGTTGTAAGTGCGAGTATTTTTCGCTAATTGGTAAGGAAGTAACAACCTCTCATAGATATTATATCTATTTATTTGGAATAAATGTGAAAACACTATTGCTCACTTAATTTTGCTCACTTTATTTGAATTTTTATATGCTCATTTGATCAAAGTAGAAAATGGCACCAAAAAGGAAAAAAAAGAAGAAAAAACTAAAGCCATATGAAGTCGAATGGATCTAAAATCTAAATTAAGTAATAATGTATGTTAATAATAATTCTACGATGAATTGTGTTTGGATGGAGCTCCCAAAATTATACTCCCTCTGTCCCAAATTATCTGTTATTTTAGAGAAAAAATTTTGTCCCAAATTATCTGTCACTTTAGAATTTTAATACACATTAATTACATATTTTAGGTATATAAGAGAAAAAGCTAGATAGAGAGAGTGTAAAACTTGAATACCGTGTAAATAGCTAATGGTGGGATAAATAAAGAATAAGAATATTTGAGGTATATAATTTATTTTTTCCATAAAAGTGAGGCTATGTAGTAGGTACCTTAATATGTGTGAAAACATGTAAAATGACACTTAATTTGGGACAGAGAGAGTATAATTAACCGAAAAATCTTGTCAGTCATAGCGTGAAAAGTCGATATTTTTGAAGTTCGTGCTGTAATTATTAATATTACTAAAATCAATTAGATCTCATAAATTATTTTTTAAACTGCTAGACGAAATTAACCCTTGGACATATAGCCGGGTGAAGTTATTCAAACATATTTCGTTGTCTACCGGGAAATAATGTCGCATTTTCTCAAACTTAAAGTTTAGGGGGAAAATGCGATTTTCGCTATCTACAATTCAATAAATGCTTGTAGTATCCTTTTTGGGGTAAACACCACATTTGGTTCCTCTTATCATTAACTTTTTACAGAGTGGTCCCTCTTATATTTTTTTTCTCAGTTTAATCCCTACTATGTATTATTTGTTTCACTTTAGTCCTTTTCAGGTGTTCCAAGACGGTTCCGGTAACATGTGATATGCTCATAAGGGCAATTTCGTCATTTCAAGCAAACTAACATGGATATTTCGTCTTTCTAATCATTTGAAAAAAAGCTAAAGATTTAATCTCTTCCAAACTAGGCTTTCATTCCAGTCCAACTTAATCGTCCATTTCATTCCAAACTAAAGTTTTCTCCCAAAATCTTCTTCAAACACCAAAATTGCTCACCAATTAAATAATATCTCAAATGGTCTCAATAGCGAACGGACGAAAATGCCCTAAAAAATATTTATATGCATGTCATGTGTTATCAGAACCACCTGATAAGGACTAAAGTGAAACACATAATTCATAGTAGGGACTAAAGTGAAATAAATAATTCATAGTAGGGACTAAAGTGGGAAAAAAACATAAAAGGAACCACTCTGTAAAAAGTTAATGATAAGAGGGACCAAAAATGTTATTTACCCATCCTTTTTTGTTTATATGAAGGGGTAAAGAAAGAAGCAGTCCTTCGAAAAAATAAATTCCAAAAGATGTAGTCAGTCCTGTTGATGTACATATTGGTTAATTATAAGCAAAGGGCAATTATGCAATGAAAGACAATTAGAACTAGAATTATTAATCTAATTTTGTGGCTACAATTAATTAATTAAACCAGTTATTTAATTATATCATCCCATTTCACTTGATAGGAAAAGGAGCACATAAAATCAAGAAAGTATTGGGAAATAGGGAACATATATATATATATATATATATATATATATATATATATATATATATATATATATATATATATATATATTCAATCAAAATATATAGCTGGACAGGGACCAAATATCATCAGTACGGAAGTAATATCTTAGGTAGAAGAGAACACTTGACTTGAATGATCACAGTCACAGATAAATAGAGTGCCCAAAGAGACTCGATACAAATTTTTTCTGCATTAAAAATACAAATACAAATACAAATACTTAGTTATATATATTACTTAATTATAACAAAGAAATACGTACGTACTAGTACAACTTAATTTGGCTCATGCAGCTAGCCAAGTTCTGCCAATATCATTAATTAGTACATACACTTTATATAGAATTAATAACTCCTCACTCATGCATGAGTTTCCTCTTTTGTGGTTGTGACCTCGGCATGAGTTTGAGTTTCATCCACCGGATCAATCACAGGTACTGCTTTTTCTGCAGGCGGGGCCTCTACCTCAGCAGGAGTTTCTTGCACCGGTACTTCCTCGGCTGCAGTCGGGGCCTCTACCTCGGAAGGAGTTTCAACTATTGGATCAACCACTGGTACATCCTCGGCTGTAGTCTCCTCAACCGGAGAAATTTCTTTTGTTTCCTCCACGACTACAACAGGAGGCTCTTCTGTCACAATTTTCTCGTCAGGCTCGCCTTCAGTGGCAGATGGCTCCTCTGCCGGTGCTGCATCATCTTCAGTTACATCCTCCGGTGTTACTTCCACGGGGGCCAAAACCACCTCCTCTGTCTCTGTCTCTGTTTCTGTCTTCGGGGTACTGCTGATTGCTTCCTCAGTTGGAATAGTCTCGGTCACTGGTGCGACAACTGATTCAACCTACATATATACAAAATAAATTTTTTTTATTTCTCGAAGGTATTCTTGTTTTGAATCCGATTTAATAATATACAAACTATATATAAATGCACAAATATTGAATATACAGAAAACTTGCATGATTACAAAAAAAAGACTAAGTAATGGTAGAGAAATTGCAAATGATAAGTATGTACCTCAACTGTGGCCATTAAAGCAGATGTGATAATGTGGTGGAAAATTTGGAAACAGCTAGAGGAGGTTCTTAAAGTGTTGGTTTTGCTTTTGGTGAATGTGGGCTGATGTAAAATGCATCAATTAGACGGGCTATTTATAGACAAGGAAAAGAGAGATCAGCAGTGAAACCAATATAAAATATACTAATGAATTAAAAGAGAAAGCAGTAAAAGAATCTTGCCAGATTGACGCATGAGATGATGGTGATCATGAACAGAACATATTTGTTGTAAATCGGATTTTACTTTACAGGAAATATATAAAGCAAAAATCTTTATGAGCTAGGGGATCCGCTCCATTATTAATTATTGTTTCTGTCACAAAATATATATTTGGACATACTTTTTGTGACTTGTGGGAAAAATGCAAGATACTCCCCTGTGTTCCTGCAAGAAATTACCCTCCAAACTTTCTTGTGTTTCTAAAAATCCTGCAAAAAATACTCAATTTGTAAAAAAAAAAGGATGTTTTGGATCGATATATTTCAAGAAATAATTTTAAAAATATATCACGTGAAGTTGTAGGGACCAACTTAAAGTACTTTAAAAATGGTTTCTTGAAATGTGTCGATCCAAAATGACCTATTTTTTACAAATTGAGTGTTTTTTACAGAATTTTGAATAGCACAAGAAAATTTGACGCAATAAAAATTTTACAAGATAGTTTCTTACAAATTTAACATAACACAGGGGAATATCTTGCATATACCCCGTGACTTGTAAGTTTTCTGATAGAAAAAAAATTAAATATATATAACCCTAGGTTTTATAGGGCGATATATTAGAGATATTTAAAAGTATATACTGAATTTCATTTTTTTAACAAAACTTTGTTTTAATTAAAAAGAAACGTGTAAGATATTAATTAAATATACCAAATCGCAATTTCAATTAATTTACCCAAATATAAAAAGTAGGATTTTGATTTGAACAGGCAAAGCATACATGTTGAGGGCCATGTTCTACATTGCTAGTATATTTTTCTTGAATGGCTTCTGTATTTTGTTCATGCTCAACAAATTGTATACCATCATCCTATTGTTTTGAAAATTAATGATAATTTTCTCCTAGCTAAAAAAAAAAAAAGCGAATTTAAATTCATCTAATTAATTTATGAATTGAACTTAGCTTTTGAGTTTGAGTTAGGTGACTTAGGTCCAAGTCATGCGGTGATTTCTTAATATGGTATTAGAGTCCAGGTTGAAGTGAGTCACCTCCTTCCGTATTGGGCTATTCCTTGCTCGCATGATGGAATTTATTCTTGACCCCCACGGTCTGGGAAATCCGCATGTTGGGAATCCACACGGTCTAGACAAATTCGCGTGTTGGACTCTTACCCACATGTCAATAATTCACAAATATTGGGCTTTAATATGTCTCGTGTTGGACTTGTTTCACCCACACATTCAATCTGCTCACACGTGAAGGGGAAATATTGAGACTAAATGTCCCACGTTGGTTGAGAAACAATATATAGTTAAGTCCACTTTATAAGGTATTGAACAATCTTCATCTTACAAGCTAGCTTTTGAGATTGAGTTAGGCTTGAAGTGGACTTAGCGCAAACCATATGGTGAATTCTAATATCAAATTTTAGATAATTTGTCTAAATAGAACAAGATTCATTTTAAATTTCATTCATAAATTTTGACTAGGTTTAACAAATAAATTTGATACTTTATAAGACAAAGGTAAATTCACAGTTGTTAATTATATATAGTACTCATTACAAAGAAATATGTTAGTGTCCAAGGGCGGACCTACATAGGGGCGAGTGGGGTCTATAGCCCCCACTCAGATTTAAAATAAATATTTAATAGTAGTATGGTTAACATATTAAATACTTTGGCTCACTGGATAGGGCTTTCGAAATTTTGAACGCAGTCTGTAGTTCGAACCCTGGTAGCTACTTTCTTGCACTTTTTTTAGTTTCCTTTCTTTCCTAAGAAGTATTGTTTTAAGTTTTAACTTATACTGTATTAGTTTTTTTTTTTTAGAGTCATATACTGTATTAGTTTTAGTTACATTAAAAATGCCTTTGCTAAGAAGTATTATTTTAACTTATATTGGTTTTAGTTATATTAAAAATGTCTTTGCTCATTGGTTCAGTTATACATGATTATCAACATTGTCCCGAGTTCAAAATCTAAGAGTGCCATTTTCTTTGTTATTTATTTTATAATTTTTTTGTTTTTTAACAATTATTCTCTTTAATTTTTTCAATAATTGTTCTTTTAATTTTTTTCTTTCTCAACAATTGTTCTTTTAACTTTTTTTTTCTTTCTGAATAATTCTTCTTAGCTTTTTGTTATTTCTTCATATTTTTTAAAATTTATTTCTTTTTTAATAATAATCAAGAGAATTCGATTTTTTTTATTATATGTTTTATTTAATACATTATTACATAAACTCTCTCCCCCCAAAAAAATAAAAATATAGCTCCGTCCCTGGCTATTATGGGCATATTTCATAAAATTAAAAATCGGTGCGATTAATTGTGCATATGATTGGTGTTATCTGAAATTATATTTCGATTATTAAATTTATCGTAGAACCTTATAGCCCTATGTATTAAAGTTTCATTTTCGACGTATGTGTCGGTCAGTTGTATATTAAAAACTTTTTGAGAAATCTTTGAAAAAATTGTAATAAAAAGAAAATATGTTAAAGTAAAAACTACTCTATATTCTCGTTTTGGTTGACTCAAATACAATTTTTTTTTGGTATTTTCGAGGAAAACTTATCAAAATTATGATCTATGCTTAGCCCCCACTGACTCGTATTCCTGGATCCGCCCCTGTTAGTGTCACCTTCTTATCGGAATGAATTATATTGAGATTAAGGTAGAGTTAAAAATTGAACAAAATAGAATCTACATTCATTCTCAACTAATATTAGATAAGCATGACAACATTAATTCCCTATCCATCCACAAAAAATATCGCTGCTTAATTAGTCAAAATAGGAATGTTTAACCATTTGAGAAATAATTAGCCAAATGAATGAAATGAGATGTGAAAGAAGCCGGTGACCTTTTGGGGTACCCACATTCCAAATACATATGATCCATTACACGTCAAAAGCACACTCATTTCCATCAAGACGATGACATGGCGTCGCTTTCGTTATTAATTCGTCCGATTTTCAGAAATTTCTCTTCCCAATTGGCAACTACTTCACTGAATTGCTGGCCGCCCTTTCTAAAATTTGCAAAGATGTGGGACCCGGCAAGAGATGCTTTACAAAATTTCACTCGTGAATTTGGGACCCACAAGGGTGCCGTCTACGGTGCCACGTGCGACTAAGATTAATGTAGTTAAATTAACACTGGTTTAGTATGATATTTGAATTTTTGTTTAGTAGTATTAATTAGCGGGACTTGGTAGTTATATGAAATCTCAATGGAATTTTGAAGAGACCAGTCATAAGTTTTGGCCTTGGGATTTTTTAGACTAAGTAGCATTCCATACCTAAACTTGAATTCTCAGCTTTTATATATATATGTCAAGACAGATCAGATAGCTAATTTATGTCCATTAACCTCTTTCTAAGTCTAACTATCTATAGCTACATAGAGTTAATAATGATGGGTGGATATGCACAGTCATTTAACCTAGGAGATCACATGCTCTCGAATGATGTCTATGTTTGCCTTAAGTGTAAATATTAGTTAGTGTTTTTGGGAAGTTATCCCTGGATCCGCGATGTGTTCAATTAATAATTTACTCTCATGTGATATGAAAACGAGCATATTACTTACTCATGATTTATAGTAATGAGCATTTTATCTCATTCTTCGTGAATGTATATATTGCGCACTCTATAATATTACGGACTTCGACAATTTATATCTGGATAACAGATACAAATACAACATGATTGAAGAATATATGCAAACAAAAGTCGATATAGAATGACACAATACTACTTATTAAATTTAAATATTGAGATTTTTCTTCCATTAAAGAAATCATATGTCCAATGTAACCAATTTTTATGTTAAATCAATTTCATTTCGCTATACTTCATCCAATCTTCTATAGATTTATAATTAATCAAATAAAATAAAGAGCTTAATGGCAGTAAGTATGGCAAAGGTGTATCCATACTTCCCCCTCCCTAAAGTGCATATACTCTCTGAAGATCTAAAGTTGATCCTTGGACGGTGGGATCGTCCCCACATGGTCCTTCCTTCCTGCATTATTTGCTTACCGTGGCATGAACCACTAGAAACCTGCCACGTGGAGAAACAAACATCTTTTGAAAGACGGGTGGGACCTTAAATTTAATCGTCTTTCAGTACAGCTATGATGATATATATATATTGACGTCAAATGTACAAGGGCACCTATCAATTCTGAAAAATTAATTAACCATTGTTAATAAGCATTTCTAATTCAACAATACTACGAGTTCGAAGTAACTTTTCGTAAGGTCCTGTTTGGAAGTCTTATTTTACAAAACAAAGCGTTGATCTAATAAATTCTGATTAATTATGACAATTCAAAATGTAGTTCCAAATATATAATAGACTTATATAGTATTTAATTTATTGGCATTACAATGGTCATCCATTGCACGCTAGATCGGTATATACAATTCCATTTAAGTTTCAGCTGGTACTCATTTTGGTTTACATGAAGGGGCCCGGCCTGCTATATATAGTTATTCTGAAAGGGCAAATTAAAGGAAGTAGAGCTATGTATTTTGAAAGGGTAATGAAGAACTTGTCTTTGAGAGAAAATACAATTATTCCAAAATATTTAGTCCTGTTGAATTTTGGCGTAGATTTTAATTGGAAAATCACATTTATTTTCTATTTATTTTCTTTATCCTTTGAAAGAGGCCTCTCGAATGAGTTCAATTACACGTTTTCCGCATATATATACAGTACAGACGAATCTCACTTCCATGATTTCAAGAGTATTTCAAGCAAAATTTATTTCATAGAATAGTTGCATATGACGACGTAATGCAACTAATTAAAGAAAATGCACAGTTGAGAATGAATTTGAAATATTTCTCTGACCCTTAAATTTAAAAATACTCTAAATAAATTGATGTGCTACTTACAACAGCTGCACATTAATTAATTTCCCATGTAATGAATGATCATTCTTCCAAATGATCTTAATTAATAGTAAATTATGGTGGTTAATTGTCACGGCTTCATGAGACATGCTTTATAATTTATGGTCCCCCTTTAAAGGACTGTCAGCCATAACAAGGTAATTTTCCAACCCAAATCTAGACGAAAGTCGAAAGATCAGTAATTCTGTGCAGAAAATGGTTTTACACAAAAGTACAAATAAATTTAATCCCTTGTAGCAATATTATATTAAGAAAACACTGAGCATGTTAATATGTTCCACAGAATCTATAACCTGAGAACTTTAGATAGAAAGAAATTTGTGCTTGGAAACTCTCAACATTTTTTTTCTGATGAGCGGATATTTTTAAGAAAATTATATACAATAAATCCTCCTGACAAGTCAAAATGTGGGTAATTATTCATAAATCAAAATCATGCCAGGTATAGGGCCTGTTGAGATCCAAGCCACAAGTATATATAGGCTCAAGGGGCCCAATAGTCGGCTTAGCTAAACTCTAATTGGGCCATTAACCTATTAAAGAAATTTAATTTTACCATGTGGCCCAGTGAGAGCCAGGCAAGATTCGGTGTCTACTAATTTATAAACCAGATTATTGAATAGGATGGAGCTCAATTCGAGTCTATTAGGGCTTTTTGTTTAATTGGAAGGGTCTGATTCGATTTTGAAGACCCCTATTCTAGCTAAGTGAATATGAATTTACACCAATTCAATTCGTATTTCGATAATAAATAATATTTGTTTAAACATTTACAAAATGTTCTATTGTTATAGATAACTTTAGTAACAATTTATAAATAAAACCAACTCTAAATCGAGCATGATCATATCCATTAGCACTGGGCCAGACCGGCGATTTTCACTTTAAATATTTGAGGCACATCCCATATTAATTCACTGGGCCGGATCTCGAATTATATTAAGATGTACTGATGTAGCAAAGAGCAAAGGTGTGACAGTAACAATGGCGCAGGTTTTAATCCTACGCCCACCAATCCCAAACAGAACCCGGACCCTGCACGGTTCAGCTCAGCCAAAACTCGCTAGCTCGACTCACTGCTGGACCACTCTTCAACATTCCCTCAAGTGCAACGGCAAGTTTTCTTGCCTCTTCTCCGACAATCGAAAACAGGTTCTTATCCAATTTCATTCTTTAACACAGATTCTGTAACAATTCATTAATCTATAAAGGATTCCTATTGCGGCTTTTCATTTTCCAGTTTGTTTCCAAAGAAGAATTATACTAAACGAATGGAGGCATTATGTTTTGGTTGTATAATACCTAACTCTTCAGGAATCGGCGGTGGATTAGGGTTTGGTTCTCCTCGCTGAAACTAGAGAATTCAATTATATTTCAAATTGATTCCATTACGAGAACTGGCTTAATGACCCCGGGTACATAATTACAGACCTTGTTAAAGAACTTAGCACTCAAATGCCCAAGTAATTATTCTTTTTAATTGATGTAACAAAATAGATAGTGATTGGAGAATACATTTCACAGTAAGGTAATTTTGTTTCTACCACTAATATGGTTACCAATCCATTATATTATCTGTTACTATTGCATCAACCCCGTGCGAGATGACGAGTTATGTTTAAGCAGCGTCAAAAGTTATTTTTCATTTTGTTGTTTGCTCTTTATTGCTATCCTTTTAAGCTCTGTGCTCGGTTTCACTTTATAAGATTCCATGATTTGAGAGTTTTTGAGCCTCTGGCTATTTCCACTTATATTCCTGATCAAATGTAGTGTCTAAGTCTTAGAAGTTTCAATGGGGGATACATCAATCTTTTTTTTTTTTTATGATAAATACTAGCCAAGAACCTTATGAGATATCATTATACTCTTGAACGTGAGGCTCTATGAAACCGTCGATAAAGGTTGTTAATATATCACCTTTAGTTTGGACAGGACATGATGACTGTCTGACTATTCTGGTTACTTATTCCTTCGATCTATGTTCAACAAAATAAACCACATGATTACACCGTACTGGAAACTTAATTATTAACAAAGGAAATGTAAACTAGACAAAACTGAAATTTATTATTGATTAGGGGAATTTGTCTGTTTGAGTTACGAATTAAGCCCAATTCTCCCAATAAAGGAATGCCTTACATAAAAGTAATAAGGAAGATAAGTCCCCCTACTAACATAATTCAAAAGAATTAGGCTTGCTAACATAAATCAGGATTGTGATTTGGGATGATGGTTTCACTTGGAGGCAGTGAGCATAACTTCCTCTGCTAGTCATGTTCTACTGTTACTTAATCCCTTGTATTATTTTTATTTGATATGCAGGAACAGGCTCGAAAAGCTTTAGAAAGTGCCCTTGGTGAAAAGAAAACAGAGTTTGAGAAATGGGACAAAGAAATTAAAAATAGAGAGAAATCAGGTGGAGGAGGGAATTCTGGCAGAGGTGGTTGGTTTGGATGGGGCGGATGGTCTGATGATGACCGTTTCTGGCAGGAAGCTCAACAAGCAAGTCTTGCGATTTTGGGTATTCTTATTGTGGTAAGCATATTTGATTACATCACTCTACAAGTCATTTCTAAAATCTAATCCTATACGTCTCTTTTTGCTTTATTTGTTTATAGCTATACATAGCATCTTATATGTAAAGTTTTATTGACGCAGTATCTGATAGTGGCAAAAGGGGATGTGATGCTCGCAGTCATTTTCAATCCTCTTTTGTTTGCTCTAAGAGGGACACGAACTACAATCACCTTTTTTACATCAAAGATTATGAATAGGATATATCCTAGCAGAGGAAATTTTGGTACACCGCAGGAAGAAGTGACTGTAAGTGTTTCTGCTAAAGATCGAGTGGTAGGAAAATGGGGAAGCAATTAAATTTTTTGGTCAGGTAAAAACATGCAGATCAGTAGAAATTCTATATCGTGTTTGTTGTCAAAATGCCAAATTTTTTATTCACAATTGGCTGAGCAGTTGTGAGTATAAATATAGTATTATGTGGGAGGAGTCTTATGTTCCGAAAGGATTTAGATGTCCCTGGTGCTTTCTTAGTTCATATTTTGAAGCCTTTGTTTAAACTTTACAAAACATTGAGAGTGAATTAAAGAATTTAATTTCAGATTTTGCATAGCCTTCTTGGTGGCTTAAGTATCTTAATTTTCCTCTTTGATATTCCTAAAACATTAGAATAGTGAAAACAAAAATCTTTACTTAAAACTGCTCACTGAAAATTTGAATGAAATGTATGCATATCAGAGTATGATGCTGCATTTCTCTGTTTAATTTTTTGGAATATCGTCTCCTTCGTATGAGTTGGATAATTAGATCTAAGCTTTGTTTTGGCAGTACTAGTAAAAACATAAAGCATTAATTAAACCTTAGAGCAATTATCAAAACTTTTGCCTAGACTAATAAGTCCAAGTCTTTTGCTTATCAACACTTCTGAACAAGCCCACTTCTCATCAATGGTATTGTTGGAAATTGGAGCACCTATAGGAAAACTTCTGTCGACAAACTATTTCAATATTACAGGTCCCGTTGAATTGTTTTATCTTAAAGGAGATTTTCTATAATCTAGTACCTAGTAAAACCTCCCATTGATTTTTTTTTTTTAATCTAAAGGGAAATTCCCTAATTGTCATTTTGAATCATTATACTTGTGATTAGAATTTTTTAATGAGGGAATTTTAATTAAGAGAATAGTCATATTCTTAAAGATGTATGACCTTCCACCATGTTTCATGAGTATGTTTGGACGATTGGGCACAAAATGATTGAGAGCTTCATGTCTCATAGCAGTAATATATAATACTTTGTTGGTATGTCACCAGACTCACCACCAACCCTGCATTACCACCAGAATAACCCCCCTCCCCCCCACCCCACTCCCTCCAAAATAAATAAAATGTAATGATGACGTATTCCCAAAAAGAAGGAATAAATTAACCATGCATCACAATTGCAAAAATCGTCATAAATTAATTCCTGATTTTGGATTTTCATCATAAGCTATTCAATTTGGCGAATTTCGTTCCCTAATTTAATATTTTTTTGAAATATCGTCCCACTGTTAATTATAAGACGAAAATTGTGCATTTACCGTTAAATTATCACATGGATACCTACGTGTCATGATGTGGTAAATTTTAAAATGAATAATTATAGACTATTGCAGAGTTCGTCCCAAACTAATTATAAGATTGAAACGTCATTTCCATTGAATTATAAATTTAATATTGAGACTAAATTCATACAAAATGGTAAATTATGGGATGAAATTCGGCGAGTTGATATGGTTTGAGACGAAAAATTAAAATTAGTAATTAATTTGGGACGATATTTCAAACAAATATTAAATTGCGGGACAAAATTCAATAAGATAATATATTTTGGGACAAAAATTTAAAATCACTAACTAGTTTGGGACATTTTCTGCAATTTTACCTTTAAAGAAGTATGATGGAATGCAATAACATGATGTAATTCATCCATCTAAACATTAAGTAGGGTGGGGAGGAGAGAACTGCTAATAATCAATTGATGATTATGTGAATATGTGGATATGGATCTTGATTCTCAACGATATACCATTAGTTTAAAATGAGATCATAAAGAATTAATTCTCTAATAACATAAAAGTAACATTTATAAGTGGCTACACAAAAAATATATTTTTGGTAAACCTTTAATTCCATCAAATTCAATCAATTATCAATATAATATATTTCGGATACAAATCTAATTCTCTCAAACTCAATCAATTATCAATCACAATGAATGATTTATGATTAATTGCTCTCCTCTATGTTAAATTTCAGAACTATACTAGTCTCTCTCTAGAAATAGTAAAACCGAAAACTTTTACAGCTTACAACAAATCCTCGTCTCTCTAGAAATAGTAAGACCCGGGCCCGTGCTTTAGAAAAATCAAATAAATTCAGCGTCCTAATTTCGTACACCCAATGCGACAGAACTTTAAAGTTAATCATGTGAAACTTGAACGGCCAATGTGAAACATTATCTAAAGTACAACGGATACATCTCGTCTGAGTTCTTAAAAGATGCAAGTGGTCCACGTTTGGCGCACCCAATAATTACCCAATAGAAAGAAGTCAAAGGCAAAAAAAGATATGAAAAATCGATTCATAGTCCATGTTAATGAAGGAATTCTTAAACCAGGTTATGAAAGAATTCGATATTACATTTTGTAATCACGAGATTTAGACAATTCTTGTAATCTTGATCTAGGCAATTACTCGTAGTCAACCCCAATACTAAGCTGTCATTTTATTATTATTATTATTATATTATTATACTCGTTGAAATTGAATGTCTTCTTGAAAGAAGTGCTGTGCACCGGAGGGAGTGACCTTCACGATCTCCCAACCTTTTTCATTTTCTTTTTTGTTCTCACTCTCACATTTTTATTTTTATTTTTATTATTACTATCTCTCTCTCACATTCATTCATTCCTCATTTAATTCACAATCACGGATCACCACATGACCTTTTCTTTCTCTTCTTAAAAACTTCCCTTAAAATATCCTCTCTCTCTCTCTTAATATTTTTGTTGGGGGTTTCTTGGTGGCTTTTTCTAGTTTGTTCTTTTAGGACCTTATCCTTTTGTTGTTGTGTCTTTTTTCATGTAATTCTGTACAAAACAGATTCTTTTTGTTTTCCCTGCTTTTTGTCTTGGTCTTCTTATCCTCTTTGAGCTCTTTTTTCAGTTGTCGTTATTTTTGTTACATTGGGATTCTTCGAATTGAACAAAATTGTGAAAAGTATTTTTTTTGTTCATGTCTTTGGCTGTTGGAGCTGTTTCGAGTTCCAAAAGCAGCATGGGATTTGAAGATAACAAGGGGGATGGAAAAGAGGGCAGCCTTGCTTCTGAGACTAATAAAGCTGGGTCAACTAATTCGGACCCTGAAATTGAACCCGGGACAGGGGGGATAGTTAGCAGGCAAATGAGTGAGAGTTCTATGTATACAACTGAGGATGAAGATGATGAGGATACTGAATCCAAGATAGAATTGGGTCCTAAATGCACTCTCAAAGAGTTGTCTGAAAAAGACAAGGTTCGTCTTTTACATTAAATGTGAGTTTTTTTTCTTTTATTAATTGACCGTGCCCTTAGTTATAATGGTGATTTGGTTATATGTAGGATGATGAGAGTTTAAGGAGATGGAAGGAACAACTTCTTGGTAGTGTGGATGTGAATTCTGTTGGAGGTCTTGAATTTTATGGCTTTGTTTCTTAATTAATCTCCAATCATTAGAATTATTCATCTTTGAATCATTAATTAATATTGACTTCAATTTTTTTGACTCTGCTTTTGTATTCTTGTAGAAACTCTTGATCCAGAAGTAAAAATATTGAGCCTTGCTATTAAAGCCCCTGGTAGGGGTGATATTTTTCTTCCAATCCCTGAAGCTGGAAACCCGAAAGGCCCGTGGTTTACATTGAAAGAGGGGAGCCGTTATAGCCTTAAATTTACGTTCCAGGTTAACAATAACATTGTTTCAGGCCTGAAATACAAGAACAATGTCTGGAAGACCGGCATTAAAGGTTAAATTCATGTTATCAATTCTTTGAACACAATTGCCATTTTATAAAGGATTAATGTCTGAAGTACATATTCCCTCTTTAAAACCTTGGTTTCAGTGGACAGCACGAAAGAAATGATTGGAACCTTTAGTCCTCAAGCGGAGCCTTACACGCATGAAATGCCTGAAGAGACGACCCCTTCTGGCATTTTTGCTAGGGGATCCTACACAGCAAAAACTCAGGTAATTTAATTAACTTATGTATAATGTCCATTAATTATCTGTTTAGTTGTACTGAACAGAGATGTTGTTCTATTGAATTTGTGAAGATGTTTGTGTTAAGTTGTAACTTTGTAAATTGTTGAAGAACTAGGATCTTGTAAGATGTCTGTGTATTTAAATCTAATCATTTTACTCTTACCAACAACACCTTGTGATGTTGTGTGTGCAGTTTCTGGATGATGATAACAGATGCTACTTGGAGCTGAATTATACATTTGACATCAAGAGAGACTGGCAGCCGACGACATAAACTAAGGCTTAATAGTAGAAGCAACATTTCTCTTCATTCAGTTTTGAGTTATTTTTAATTTTGTATCCATTGTGATCCCTGGAAATGATGATAGAGCAAGAACGAAAAACAATGTGTTGTCTGATATTGGTTTTTTTAGTGCGTAAATTTCAGCATTCAGTTCTCTGTTGTTGATTGCCATGCAATAAAATTTGACCTGTAACTTTTCCCCAGTTATTTATGTTTCATCCTGATTTTGTTCGTCACTATTTGTTAAGTATGTTAGTTATTGCATTTGGATCATTAAACAGGATTTAGGATCCATTAATTACTGAAGTGAGATGAATTAGTTCAATTCAAGAAAAGAAAAAAGAAAATAGATACAATCTGGACTGCCAAAAGCACTCTAGTGCACAAGTAGGAGTAACAGAACGTTGTCATTTCATGTCAATTTGAGATTGTGTGATCGAAGCGGAATTCAAGTCGACCACCAATAATAATATAATACTATGATTTCTGGTGTTTTTACTTATTGAGCCCAACTCTAGTTGAATTTTAAATATCAAGTTATGTATAAATAATTAAATTCGAAAACTTGTTATTGAACAAAGGTCAATTTTCATACATAGATTCATAATTTGCTAACAATTTAGATTCTAATAAATGCTTTTGTTCTGATGCTTCAGTTTAAATTTAAAATATTGAAAATTTTGATATCAGGAATTATTAGTTTGAAACTCGGTCAGTACGTACTTGTGTATTATGTATTTGAAAAATTATTGCGAAATAGCTCCTGAAGAAGATAAAAAAGGAAATAAAACTAAGGTCATCTCCAGCCGAAGCAGGCAATAGCCCCTTCCTGTCTGTCTGCCTGCCTTGCCAAGTTAGTCATCTTCAACCGAATCAACAATTCAAAATATTTATTTCAATCTCAAACTTTCCCCACTCTTACTTAACTATAACAACAACAACAACAACAACAATAATAATAGTAATGGAATAATAATAATAATAAGACATTCATAAAAATAAAAACGAGTAAACATAATTCACGGAAAACAACAACAATTATTATTAATGCACTTAGATTAAAAAGAAAAACAACTATTACACACTAAATATTGTATCTTTCAAAATTATGGTTAAGTTTTTTTTAAAGAAAACATTAAATCATAATTAGTTTTTATATTTTTTTTTATACATTTAAATTACTTAACTTTTAAAATAAATAAACACAAAAAAAAGGGAAAGGAAAGGTGTAGAGCTGGCAGGCAAAACAAAAAAAAAAAAAAAAAAGAGAGAGAGAGAAAAGAAAGAACGAAATACACGACAGTCTAGCTGGCAAGCAAAACAACAAAAAATAAAAAATAAAATAAGAGAAAGGCGCGTCTGGGAGCTGGGCAGGCAAGCATCTCCCCCCGGATGCCTGCCTGCCCTTCCGATGGAGCTCTTCTCCAGCCGACGGGGGGCTGTTGCTTGCCTCCTCCTTCGGGGAGATGGCCTAAACTATGAGTTAGAGTTATCATAAGTTTCGAGAATCGAAGCTCGAGTTCTGATTGACATTTTGCTCACAATTTTGAAATAAAAATATTATAATAATAATTAATAAACCTATTAAAAAACGTAAATCATTGGGCTATTTTTGGGCCCAAGAGTATTGTACTGGGCCTTAAATTCGAACCTTTGGGTGCTTTACAGTCAGGAACGAGGGATATCATCCCAGGATGGGCTCACTCACATCCTGCAACTGCAACCGACTTTTGCTAATGGCCCATGACAAGAAAAAGATTTAAGAATTAGAGGTGAATTAAAGTAGCTAGACCTTCCAATTGGGAAAATTTCCAATTTAATTGGAAAGCCCTAGAATCATCGTCGTCTTCGGCTCTCACTCTCTTGCACCGTTTCCCGCCAAAATAACCGGTGAGTGGTTCTCGTATTCATTCACTGCATGCTTATTTTGTTTACATTGTTGTGCATCCGTCTAAGAATAGTTCTACCTATAGGTTTGAGAGGCGCACTAGAGATGAAAATTTTCTTTAATTGTACTCGAATTTCGGCAGGATTTGATTAGTTTCCTATGTTTGATTTCTGTAACTTATATAAACTCTAGGAAGTAAAGTTCAAGTTTTTATTATCTATCACGCAGCTTATATGATGAAAGTGAAAAGAGATGAATCAGCCAATGTGGTGGATGAAGAGCAGGCCGCTAAAAGGCAGAAGCTAGTTGAGCCTTCCTCACCCGTGTCTGCATTTGAAAATCCGCTCCTTCCGCTTGCCGCTTATGACGAATATGATGATGAGGAAAATGATCAGAAGCTAGTTAAGAAAAATGGGCATAATTATTACGAGGAAGATGATGTTGATGACAACGATGAAGAAGATGAAGATGATCATAGTGGTAAAGTGAAGCGTTACCGCTCTGATGAAGTGAGAAGAGACTGCCCTTATCTTGACACTGTTAATAGACAGGTATTCTGAGTCATCATGAGTATATTAGTCATTGGACTTGTGAATCTGTTTTCCATATGACTTGTACTTGCTGTTCTTAGTTTGGATGTTTCTTTTTTTGCTTCTCATATATAACCTTGTCTGTTTCCCCTGAGCCAGTTATCCTGAAACAAGATTGAAATATGAATGGATTCTTGTATTCATTGCTCAAAATGGTATATAATTTATGAGAATCATTGTTTGTTTTTTCACAATATCTATGCAGATTTTTTGGGATTGGAATTATAGTCAATCCTCTGATTGTTTATCTTACAGGAGATGAGATAAATACGAGTTATTAGAAGTTCTGAGTTTATCATATAAGATCTTCCTCTAAGAAAGATGTCACTCATGTCAGGTCCACGGGGCTCCTTCTTTTGTGTCTTCCTTGAGTATTTAGTTTATTAGATGAAGAGAGGACATATATAAATGATTTTTTTTTTCTTTGACTCTTCTCAAAAGATGTTAAGACTTTTGTGACAGACCAGTCTTTGAAAGAGTACAGTCGTGTCATGGAAGTGGCTCTTCTAATCTGTTTAATCTAAGAGGTCATTAGATTAAACTTGGAAGTGCAAACACATAGGTGATAGGGTGTTGTTTCTGAAGATCATGTACCAGACTAGGATCATGTTTTCACTATTACGGAAAGGAGTTGCCAGAGTCTACCTAACTCAGGTTCTTTCTTCTGGAAGGACTTATTTACCATGGATTATTCCTCGAAGTAACAAAGAAATAATTTTTTCTTAAGGTTAATCACGTGAATAATTTTAGGTCATCGTTCGACCACCTCCATACTTGTTTAAAGTTTCCTTAACATGTTCACCGTATTCATTATCAGTAGAATGAATCATGAAACGACTAATTTAGTTTGTTGTCATATGGTAACAGTTCTATCTTTGAACCCACATTTTGTATTGCAGGTTTTAGATTTTGATTTTGAGAAGTTTTGCTCGGTATCTCTGTCAAACTTGAATGTTTATGCATGTTTGGTTTGTGGGAAGTATTACCAAGGAAGGGGGCAGAAATCTCATGCATATACCCATAGTCTCGAAGCAGATCACCACGTTTACATCAATCTTCGGACAGAAAAAGTTTATTGTCTTCCTGATGGGTATGAAGTTATCGACCCATCGCTGGATGACATTAGACAGGTCCTCTACCCAAGGTATGTTTAGGATTTATTTCGTCGTTTGTTTTACTCATGCTTGTTGGCTACCTTAGTTTTTTATTACATTTTTGCAGTCCAGGGGAGGATGTCTTACTGAGCAGTGGAGCACTTATATTGCTTTATTTGCATGTCTTTCTGAATAAATATACAAGGATATGAAGGGTGATTATCTGTAGAAAAAACTTATATGTTTTCGTTTTCACTCATGACATCTTTTGCATTTTTATCTTTTTCTTGATATCTTATGCTTTGTTTGCATGAGTTCATCACTTGATCTTTCTTATGTATTATAACAGGTTTGCAAAGGAGCAAGTTGGTCAGCTTGACAAAAACCGGCAGTGGTCTAGGGCACTTGATGGGTCTGATTATCTCCCTGGAATGGTATTAGCTATGCCTTTTTAATATGTTAATTTATTTTATTCCAGCTGATCTTCTTGACATGTATCCAGAAAGAAAAGGATATGTTCATTATCTCCAAATCTAATCCTTGTTAATTGTCACTTATGTTTTATAGGTGGGTTTAAATAACATCAAAGAGACTGACTTTGTTAATGTTACCATCCAAGCTTTAATGCGTGTTACTCCCTTGAGGAATTTTTTTCTTATCCCTGAGAACTACCAGAATTGCAAGTCCCAACTTGTTCAGCGATTTGGAGAGCTCACACGGAAAATATGGCATGCGAGGAATTTCAAAGGGCAGGTCTGATCCTGCATCTGAATTTAACTGCCATATACTAATTCACAACCGTCATATTCTTAAGCTATTGAGGATTTTGCAGGTGAGTCCGCATGAGTTTCTGCAGGCTGTTATGAAAGCGAGTAAGAAACGTTTCCGTATAGGGGCACAGTCAGATCCAGTCGAATTTATTTCATGGCTTCTTAATACACTTCATGGAGATCTTAAAAGTTCAAGAAAGGGTAGCAGCATTATTCATCAATGTTTTCAGGTTTTCTTTTTTCACGCTATGTTTTTGTTGTGTATTCCCTCTTTTTGATGTAAAACATATAACTCCCCAATGAATATTTGATGTATGAAATGGTTCTTATAGGGAGAACTGGAGGTTATGAAAGAGATTAATGTGAACTCTATTGCGGAGAAGAAAGAAAGTATGCCTTTCTTAATGCTTGGGTTGGACTTGCCGCATCCTCCTCTTTTTAAGGACATTATGGAGAAAAACATAATCCCACAGGTTAGACTTCATAGATAGCATTTTAAATTTTCTTGTTCTTGTGTTTCTTTTTACAGTTGGCATTTGTATATGTTAGGTATGTATATCTCAGAATTCTATTCTTATTATTTTACTTTTGTTTTGCTCCATGTGTAACAAATGCCATAGATTTTAGAGGATCTTCTGAGATATAAAACTCGCTTATGCACTTCAATTTGTTAACTACTTGATATCGCCCTCCCTAATTTCGCTCGACAACCAATGAAGACTGGGTTTCGTACCGTGTTTAATTTCAATACTTTAGTACATGTACATGGGGTGTGTGTTCAGGGACGGATCCAGAATCAAAGGGTTTGGGGGGGGGGGGGGGGGGAGTTTTACCATCTTTAGACTAATTGGCAATGATATTCAATATATTGTATTTGCTAAAAAAATAGAATATCTATGAAAAATAAATTAAATAGAAAATGCTAAAGTAATTTAATGAAAAAATTATCGAAGTTGTATGTAGTTCTCTCATCATAAAAAATTATCTAAGATAATATTAGTACCGAGATTTTCAACAATTTTCTTTTCAATGTATATAATCCATCAATCCACAAATCTTCCATTTTGTTTCTAAGCCTATTTTTTACCAACGTCATTGTTGATCGCCCGATCGTGGCAGTGGTAACATGAAAAGTTAATACCAAGCGAACCAAACGATCAATTAAAGGTTACACCATATACTTCCTACTTTTCAATCGTAAACATAACTCACAAATTGAAGATAATTCTTTATTTTTATTATGGCTGAGGTGTAATTGGTAATTTAACATGAAAAGATAGGAGAACTAATTTGGACTATTTATATAATTGAAGTACTAAAATAATTTTTTCAAAATTTTTTTGGGGGCCAGCACCCCCCCTCCCCCCCCCCCCCCCCCCCAAAAAAAAAAACAAGCTGGATCCGTCCGTGTGTGTGTTGGGTGTTGGGCCATTAAGCTGGAGTCTTGTAGTATCAAAATATAATATAATGTACTTACATTTTCTCCATAAGAAGTTCGAAGCAACTTCTACTATGTGGAGTTTTCTTGATTTATATGATCTGTAGATGTAAATTTTTCTTGACAAACTCACCTTTAATAATTGCATAATTGTCAATCCCACGAATTTGTTTAGGTTCCACTTTTCAACATACTGAAGAAGTTCGATGGAGAGTCCGTGACAGAAGTTGTGCGGCCTCGTATAGCAAGGATGAGATACCGTGTCACAAAATTGCCCAGATATCTTATTCTCCATGTGCGTCGGTTTACTAAGAACAACTTCTTTATGGAAAAAAATCCAACACTTGGTGAGTATTTAACTGTTCGAGTAACTTGCATTCCTCTGTGGATTTAGTCTTTTGGGCAAAAAGTAGTCTAAATACACGGGATACTTTCATGCTCTTGTAATTTCCTATTTGGTTAAGCCATGTGAAAAAAAATTCATGTCCCTATGGTAGTAGCTATTAGTCAAGTATTTAATTGATTTGGCATGTATATGACTCAATTGCTAGGGAGGTTTTTAGTTTGGACTTTGGAGTTTAGAATAGGATTTTGTCCGACGTTGAAGTTGTTTAGATTAATCATTTGAGAAGCCTGATCAATTGATTATGTAGGCTGAGTTTAGCATTGGTGTTTTAATTAGTGTGTTTTGAAAAGGGTTTCATGTAAATAGGGGTAATGATGGTGATCTTTTTAAGATGCTTTCTCAAAAACATCAATGAAAATAAAACATTCTTTTTTGCTTCCATCATAAGTCAGCAGTATAACTTTATCTAGTTCCTTACGAGACCTTTCATTTGTTTTAGTTAATTTTCCTGTGAAGAATCTGGAACTGAAGGATTACATTCCTCTTCCTGCACCTAATGAAAATGAAAAGGTGCGGTCCAAGTACGATTTAATTGCCAATATTGTTCATGATGGTAAGCCCGGTGAAGGATCTTATAGAGTCTTTGTCCAGCGAAAATCAGAAGAGTTATGGTAATATTTCTAATCTTTTTCCTTCTCCAATGTGATTGAAACCATCAGTATTTGACTTGTCTCGTGCATATCAATCCCAGGTATGAGATGCAGGACCTTCATGTGTCAGAAACATTACCCCAAATGGTTGCACTTTCTGAGACGTACATGCAGATATACGAGCAGCAGCAATGACACCTATCTTTTAGATTTATTTGAAGCAGAAGTTTTATACTTTGTCGGTTGAACATAGTATAATGGTACTTGAGAATTTGAGCTGAATTGTATCATTTGTTATTGTTTCTTGTTCCGGATGCTAAATTTTCAGTTTTGCAGTGGCCTTATCAAGGGCCTAATTATATTCACACGAATTTTCCAAGAGCAAAAATTAGAAGCTGGCTTGTACCTTCACCCCAGATTCCCTAATATGTTGCAGGTACTTGTGAAATTGATTTTGGTGGGAGTTAATATGTTTGAATATTGCATGCTTTTGCATATATCATCATTCCATATTGAACTTCTTTTTTGGAGATCCAATGGCCCTTTTATTTTATCTTTACTGAAACCTTATATTGATGATATATATGAATGGAGAAGATTTGCATATGTTTTGGTACTTTTTATTTCAAACAAAAATAATCAAGACCTGGAAATGGTGGGGAGGGGGACATTGTTACCTCATTTATTTTTAATATAGATCTCGTTTCAGGACAATTTCTAAGCCTTAATATAATTGATATTGTAAAAAGCTTAGATTAATAGAGCTTTAGTGACAATTTCAGAAATTGAGGTAACATAGTTTTTTAGTGCTCAGATGTTATCCAAGAAGATAAATTCCTTAACATTAAACCCTACTACAATGTGTTTTTCAAAAAATTATCGAATATTTTTACATAAACTTATATTCCTAGAATAGAACTCCAAGAAGATAAGATCATTGAATTCAAACATAAATAAATACTATTAATCATATAATAGGTTTGAAAAATCACCCAAAAAGAACATGTGACATATTCCCTTTGTCCTTTTATTTTGTGTAAAAATGTCTAAAAGTTTCAATTTTTTCAACCCTTTCCTTTGTCATTTTATTTATGTTTCTATTTTCATTTTGGGTTAAAATGTCACACACAAAAACTCAAGAGAGCAAAAATTAGAGGACGGAGGGAGTATATTTTAAATAATTAGTTAATGAAAAGTTACCCCTTTGACCTTCATGTGATCTAAAAAAGAGCTTTTTATCCCCTCTATAATCTCATAAGAGTTTTACACCGTTTCCCTGATATTTTAATAAAGTGGCACTTTACCCCCGTGATATGATAATGTGACAGTTTACCCCTGTGTTATGATAAATGTGATAATTTAACCCCCTTAAGTTATGATAAATGTGTCAATTTACCCCCCAATGTTACATAAATACTTTTCATATCACTCTCAATTTCGTCAAGTGAGTTACACTCTCCGGTTAAAGTAGGTAAATTGCTTCTTTAAAATTTTCATAGGGGGTAAAATGCTGTTTTTCAAATCAAGGGGGAGTAAATTGAATATTATGCATTTCACAGGGAGGTAAATTGACATTAACCCTTTAATTATAAAATGAAGGCTTTGATAATATATTTGCACCCTAAATTATATTTTTAGTACCTTTTGTTAATTTAAAGGGTGACATAAAAAGTGCAAACTCCAAACTGGTGCAAAACTCATGTTTATGTGTTAGCAACAATCATGTGATATAGTTCCCCTTAAGAAAAATGAAGGCTTTGATAATATATTTGCACCCTAAATTATATTTTTAGTACCTTTTGTTAAATTAAAGGGTGACATAAAAAGTGCAAACTCCAAACTGGTGCAAAATTCATGTTTATGTGTTAGCAACAATCATGTGATATAGTTCCCCTTAAGAAAATTCTGGTGGGTCTCTCACAGATTGTGTGACTTTCAATTCCTTTAACAACTTCTGAGTTTTTCTATCTATCTATTATTACTTATTAGGGGAGAAAACAAAATCAAAGAACAGGAAGTGGAAGAGCTAGAGATGGACAGAGAAATCATAGAGGCAGAGATTCGTAATTTCATAATGGTATGGTCTTCAATATTAATATCAGCATGCTATTGCTATATAATAACTAAATTTGTACCTAAAGGTACAATCAGATTCTTCACGTTCCTTCCTGTGCTTTGTCTTTTCTTGATTCTTCCTCTTAAATTAAACTTCATCAATTTGGTCTGCCCAACTTCCTACTTTATCTCTTGGCTAGCCTCATTCAAACTCCTCCTCTTGGTTTTTGAACATGGCCCTTTGTCCCATCCATCACTCTCTGTTTTTGATTTTGTCTTAGTATGTTGTTTACCTATCATTCTCAAGAAACCCGCAAGCCCAAACTCTTCCACTATAAAAGAAGAAAAACGTTTGCACAAGTTTGTTGATGACGTCTATTTTGCAATGAGGCCCCTTTTGCATTTTGCTGAAAAGGGCTTGGTTTTAATAATCTTGATCGTTTTCGTAACTTCTTATAAGGACACCTTTCCTCGAGAAATTGTTATATTTCTCGTATGTATCTATCTTTACATCGCGATGGATGTGATTCAAGGAGTAATTGCCGTTATTTGCCAAGTTTTACTACAAACTGAACTCGAACCAGCTTTTAATTACCCTTATCACTCAACCTCGTTGAAGGACTTTTGGAGCCATAGGTGGAACCGAGTAGCCGCAATTACTCTACGCTCCACTGTATTTGAACCCATCTTCCGTTACTCGTACATGGCTCTCGGCCAAAAATGGGCCTCGATTCTAGCATTGGTGGGTACTTTTCTTGCATCAGCGTTGATGCATGAGATCATGTTTTACTATTTGTGCGGTGTGGTAAGACCTGCATGGGGCACAACGTTGTTTTTCTTCATCCACGGGCTGCTTTTGATTGTTGAGAGCATATTGAAAAGGAAAATTGAAGGAAAGTGGCAACTGCCGCAAACAATTGTTGGACCGTTGATTTTTGGGTTTGTGATGTGGACATTTATTTGGCTGTGTATGTGGGAACTACTATTGGAGTACGACTTGGTTAACAGAGCACTTGAAGAGTATGCAGCCGTGGTTGCTTTTGTATGGGATTTGGGCATGGATTGGAGAAATGTTGCCTACAATTTGTGTAAAATTTTCATACCAACAGCACCAAGCTGGTAATAAAGCGAAGAATTAATGTTGTCATAACTTAGAATCAATGTGCGACTCAGATCAAATAGTAATATTTTATTGCACTTTGCGAAATAAAATAATAATGTCAACATTAACAAAGTTTTCATCATTTTTCTAAATTTGTGTGCTCCGGACAAACGGTCTTATTCTATGTAGGACTGAGGCCAAATGGAGAGAGTTTCTCAAGAAGGCATTCATCCTGTCCATTCCTATGATAAATTTTGGACATCAAGATTACATGTCATAAGGTACTGGAAAAGGAAAAAAAATATGTACACTATTAATTAAGCATATCATAGCTTTAATTTGAAAATCCATAATTGTTGCTAACTCATTTGGGCTTGAGAGGACATATTTTGTAACCTGGACGATTGTTCTAAAATCAGTTTATAAGTCGATGGGTACTTCCAGGCTACGAATGAGAATTCGTCGCTATATTCTTCAACTCCTTCAACCAATAATTGCCAAATTAAAACCCCAGAACCGGCTTCTCTTTTCTTTGCAGACTCGTAAATCTTGTCATAAACAATCTTCAACAGAATATCTCTATCGTATAGTCCCTCTGTGTTAATAGTCAAAGGGGCACCAACTTCCGTAAAGAGAACTGGTTTCTTCAACACTTTCTCACTGTCGCTTATATGAGCATCCGCCCAGTTCGAGAGGTATTTAACTTTTGCTTCTAAATCTGCCTCTGGGATCCTACAATATATGTATATAAGCAAGAAATTTAAAATTTAAAAGGATACAATAGTGTTTTTGAGTGCATATATAAATATAACTAACCAGCTGTGGGGGTAAGCATGAACAGAAGCAAAGTCTATGTCTTTAATAGCTGAGTTCGTTATAAAATCTGATCCAAGTGATGCAGCCCAGTCCCCTGGATTTGTTCCATAATTCTCGGCCAATTTTGAACCATAAAAACCTTCAAGCCCAACTGTCACAAGATGTTTTTGGTCCAAACTTTTCACAAATGCAGCCATTTCTGTAATCCAATCCTGATAGAAAGGATAGACATATCATTTCTAACACACTTCCTCACATGCATATAATATTTTCTTTCCATATCTTTTTCCAGTAAATGGTGATGGTAAAATTCTAACTGGAAACTTCTTCCCAGCCTAAATCTATATTGAAAGACCGCAAAATAACATATAATAAATATTAGTTCTAACAAGAAAGTTACTTGTTGTGGCCTGTGGGCCTATAACAAAGTGACTAGCCACAAATCCATAATAAACCAAATCAGTTCATCAATTAGTTTTATTTTCAAAACCCAGTTCGATACTATATTCTAGTCCTCTTAACTGGCTTCAATCTAATTTCCGACAGGGATAAGCAAAAACGAACCTCAACTCAACTTTCAACTTTACCTGAAGAACTGGAGCAGATGAAATGGATTCACACCGAGGCTCATTCATGAGTTCCCAGGCAAATATAGAAGGCTCCTCAGAATATAGGATTCCGGTATAGGAATTCTTTCTAGTTACAATAGCCTGAAATAATCAACAAAAGAGAATATGTATTAGCATAACAAGATTAAGAAACACAATTACCAGACATTGACTCATCTAAAGCTTTGCGGTAATCAAAACCAATAAAAGATGATAAGGATTTGTTTCTGATAACTGTGTATTTCTCTATGGCAACTAAAAGTTCTCTTAAAGAATGAATTGCATACCTTAACATAACTTTTGTAGTAACCTTTTATGGTCGGGTCGGAGAAAAATGAATCAGCTGAAGAAGACACATTGATTCCAGCTTCTTCTGCCCAACTCACATATTGAGCTTTTCCACCATATGCATTTAAATTGTTAACAAGACTCAAGATTAATCTTATCCGATGTCTTCTTGCTTCAACTAATACATAATCCAAAGCCTGGTATAAATATAAATTAGATAGCACTTATAACAAATACATTAAACCTCAATCCACAAAGATTCTGAGCAACGGAAAAAGAAGCAATTACGATAAAGGGAACTTCAATTTCTAAACAGAGGACCATTCAGTTTTGAGCTAAAGATCTGATTGCAATAAACCAAGAAAAAGACAATAATAATTAATTAGTTAATTACCATATCTATCAAGAACAAAAAAATGCTAACCTTGAAGACCCTTTCATTGAAGACACCGGGTCGGATCTGAAGATCAGCGGACCCAGGCCCATCACTGAATGCCCAAGTCCTGCAAACAGTCAACCCCATTTGAGACCCTTTCTTCAACATCTTCGAAACTCTGCTCCTTGAAGATGGGGCCCGCACGCTCTCCTCCATCAGCCAATAGGAATTCCATCCATTCACATACACTTCTTCTTGAAGATGGGTCACGAATCTGGTGTGGTTGACCCCCACAAAGCTCATATGGGGCAGATTCCATGTTATGACGGGAAATGTGAAACTAAGGTCATCCTTGAAGTTGAGATATAAGAAGCAGAAAATAGTGAAGACGCCGAGAATTGGGTACAATCTTTTCTCCCTCCAGTTTGAGTCCATTTAGTCAAACAATTCGATTTTCGTTTGTACTACTTCATTCTGTAATCAATTCATTTATCAAAGCAAAGCACGCCTGCAGCGAATGAAATAAAGGAATGATTTTAGCTAGGTTGGTGTGTTCGTTCGGCAGCAACAGGTGTCTTTATCTATTAGTTTCGTTTCAAATTAGTTGCTTGCAAAAGTCAACAATACATGATTATGATTATGCTCTTTAATAAATACAGAAATCTTTATAATATTCCAAGGAAATTTGTAATATACTCTAGAGCAGAGCAGAAATTTTTTTGTTTTTTATTTCTAAAAATACTTTTAATTAAAAATTGCAAGGAGGCAAGTTCTGGCTTAATATTAAATTTATTAAAAATTGCAAGGAGGCAAGTCAACAATACATAGTTTGAATTTTATACATTTGCAAGAACTTCATTGTTTTTTGTAAATTTATACTAGTTAACATGCTTTACATTATTAGTCCAGATTAATTTTTCGCATCTCATGTCTTTTTCTTGTCTCAACCCCTTGACACTCTCCATGTGTGTTCAATTTATTGCGCATTTAATTAACTTATTCCCCAAAATATTCCCCTAATTTTGGTGCACATATCAATTCGAAAATTATATGTCTATCCCGGTGGATTCAATTAATTGAAGTTCTGGATGAGCGATAGGTGTTTATGAGAGAACAAATTTTCATTCTCAAATGTACATGCGTTTATCATCCAACCCCTATAGATATAATCCACTGATGGAGGATGAATGTAATCAAATTTGTCATGTGGAAGACTAAAATTAAAATGGATAAAAGTTAAAAGGACTAAATTTATATTCAATATAGCTAAATTTTTGTTTATATCCAATAATAATAGGAACTTTTCTTAAAATTTTGCCCGGGAAAAAATTATTATATTGAACGAGCATATCATAAGGAAAACGCCACTAATGATCCTCCTTATCATTAATTTTTTTAAATAGTGTACCTCTTACGTTTCTTTTTTACATGTTAGTCCACTAATTATCCTCACCAATAATAAATTATTAAAACTTTGAAATTACGATACCATGTATATTCCCTGATAATGAAAGTTATTTAATTAAAAAATATTGACTTTCACAATAAGCTTTATTCTTATTTCACTATACTTACTAAAACCAAATACAAATAGACATTTAGTAAAAGGTTACAAAATTTTATATATATCAACTATTAAAAAATGTAATAAAAGAAAAAGAACGTGGCTACAGAAAATATTTATTTAATCTAAATATTATGGATTCTTTGAAAAAAAATGCAAAACACTATGAATAAATTAATATATAAATATTAAAAAAATTAATAAATTTAGACGCACTTCTCATTCTCGATTTTTTCAAATATGACGCTATGCGCTCTCGTTAAGGCTCCCCGCTCCGCAAATTAGTTACCTAGATCGAAAGTATAAGTTAAACTTAATGACGAACATATAATTTAAAATACTTACAGCAGGAGAGCCTTCTCCTTTATCTTCCAACATTCTGCAATTCATATCTTCAATGGGCTTAGAAAACTTCAAACAATAATTCCCAAAGGAATTAACGACATCAGGATATCTTATATATTCAACATTCATCTCCTTAAAAGGATAGGTTAACTCGTCTTTATTTCTGTAATATCGTGTTAAAGAAAAGAACTCTACAAACCTCTTCATAAATATCCTTAATCTTTCTGCATCAGTCTTCAAGGAAATTCAACACGCGGATAAACAAACAAAAATGGAAGGCATATGTAACAATCCGTTAGCCATAGGAGAAATCTTTATAGATACCCTCAAGAAAACAAGATTTGTACGCATTAAGATAATATATTCTAATGTAATAGCCCGATTAGTCATAGATTTAAACAGGATCCGGGTTATAGATATTTAATTTTCATATCAAAGGATTGCAATTATGCTAAAATGTTGTCTTTTTCTTTGATCTATGTTTTTTATATCAATATGTAATTCAACTTGTAATAGATTTTCTGAATTTCAACTTTATACAAGTATAATTATGTCATGTTAGTTCTTTTTCTCGAGTTATGCTTTGATTTTTAAACTAAAACAACTTTTATCTCTTTTATTTATTTTTATTTTTTATTTGCAAAAGATTAACAAATTACTCTTCTTGTTTGAATTTTAATACAAAATCGATTTGTCTAGTTTGAAAAATACTTTTTTCTTTCATATAAATTTTTTAAAATAGGATTATTCATTTTTAAAAAAAATTTATATGATATAGATATATTTGAGCTTTACAAAGCCTAACTCTTATCATTTTTCTCACATATTCTCATTTTCTAAACAAAATAGTAGGGGTGTTCACGGTTCGGATAACCGACCGAACCGAACCGAAATGAGTTCGGTGAAAACCGAACCGAACCAAATCTATTCAGTTCGGTTTTCGGTTTTGAGACTAGGCCTAATTCGGTTTTCGGTTCGGTTCGGTTATTTTTGTTCGATTAACCAAACCGAAAACCGAATTTTTGATTCAAAGGTTAACATTTTTTGTTCGATTTTATGGACTTTAAAATTATTTAATCTTATGCCTATGGATATGAATTTTTTTTTTAACTTATGTCAATTGAGGATTATTAAGTGTTAGTTTTTGCAGTTGTATTGTAAAATTCTTTAATTTTATGCCTATGATATGAATTTAATTGTTTAATTTATGTCATTTGATGATTATTAAATGTTAACCACTTTACTATTTAGTTCTATGTAATGTTTAATAATGTTTAGTGTTATGGTTACCTATTAATTTGATGTTTTTTATGATAAATGATTTAGTATTTGATTATATAATTTTAATAAATTATCAATAATATAAAATTTCGGTTAAACCGAAACCGAACCGAAATTTTTCGATTAAAACCGAAAACCGAATTAAGATGTTCGGTTCGATTTTCGGTTCGAAAAAATCAAGAACCGAAACTTCGGTTATCCGAAATTTCGGTTCGGTTCGATTCGATTTTCACCGAATGAACAGCCCTACAAAATAGCAAATGTGCTTGAAGTTCGGATTCAGAAAACTAAACTAAAACTTGCCCAATTAGATTAGGGCAATCTTTTTAGGGCATTTTTTGTTCTTGAAGACACAAAGCAAATCTCAACTAACCGCACAACAAAGGTACCGTTGAAAGCATCAAGGTTTTGCCCTACATTGCATATTCGTTCTTCGGGAATCTATATTCAGGTAATATAATGCGATTTTAGCTCTACAATTTCAAGGATATTAGTATAATTGCTATAAAATGTGGTTGAAGTTTAAGGCATGGCTTCTTGAAGCTTTTTTCTACTTTGATTTTTATTTGCCTCACCAGTTGTAATGTTGTTTTTTTTTCATTTTGGGAAGTTCCATGTGTTATTTGGGATAATAATTTCAGTTGCAAGTTATCCTTCTATGAAAAATGTATTCCATCAATAAATGTTTCATTAATAAGAAAAATGACAAATAAAAAATGTACTTGTTCAGTTATTCTTCTGATGATTTTCAAAGTTTTTAGGCTTCTGAAATTTTTCTTTATTATAGGTATATAAATAAAAAGTACAACCTTCCAATGTCTGGCTCAATTACCAAACCAGCTAAAAGAATGTTTAAAAATACCATTAAATCTCTATATAATTTAAATCATAATCTTACAGATACCTTCTATGAGATTGTCAATTCTGTAATATGTTGAATTTCCAGGATTGTAAGCAAGTACTCCCTTGTTTGTTTCGTAGGAAGATTGTATTTCAAATTTTTTTTATTTAAGTGGATATTTTTAAGTTGATTCTTGTTTTCAAAATCATCATCCTTTTAAAAGAATTCTTTGATCAATTAAATTTTGTTCTATTTATTATATAGATATGGTTCAATTGTTTCGAAGTGTTACTGCATACCTTGCACTTAACAGGATGAAGTCTTTAAAATCCAAGGTATTCTTAAACATTTTGTAATTAAACTATTTTTGAACATTGATTCATTAAAATTGTGTTTTATATTTTGTAGACTCACGAGGATTATGTAAGAGAAGACATCCAAAATTTTAAAATTAACTTAGTCCCATGTGACAATAAAATTCCCTATGGTCGAGTGTTGTTGGGATTGAATGAATTGGATGATTCTAAAATTTTAGAAAATATGAAGAGGGATAAAATTTTAATGGACAGGTATGATAAATCAAACTATGATAAAATTGTTAAAATTGCTCCATATTTTTTGGTTCCCACCCTGGCGATGGAATATATGTTGCATGTGAGTAATTTGGTCTTGAGCCTCTACAAATATGGATACCGTAAAACTGTTAGGAGACTAATAAGCAAGACAACAATGGCGGATGACATTCAGAAACTTGATGAAGAGATCTATGAAGCAGCCTGTCACGGGCTTAGACTTTCCCAAAGCCTCCCGTGCAGCACTTAGCCACGAACACCCCCAGCGATCGTTTCCGCCCCTCCATCGGATTGGCTAAGTCAACCTCACTCTCGTCTCCAAGTAGGTATTATGAAGGAGGTTAGTTGAGAAGGTAAAATATCACACAAGAGTTGAAAGAATACTTATATCATTACATGGATGGATTACAACCTTTATATGTAACAATTGGATCTCACCTTGGTTGATCCTTACAAATGAATCTCTACTTCTATTTATAGTAGTTGGCATCCCTAATGGATGACCAAGATTATTCTAATCTTACGTAGGAATGATTCTCTAGATCATTCTACAAAAATCCTAGTATATCTACTTTATTCTAGAACATTCCATAATGTTCTAGTTACTACTTCTACATAGTTCTAGAACCTTTGACAATGTTCTACTTTCTTCCGTAACCTTCCACCGCTTTCCACAACCTTCTAGAGTCTTCTAGAAGATTCTCCAACCTTCTAGAGTATTCTACAAGGTTCTCCGTCATCTTCCACATCATTCTAGAATATTCCGGATCCCTCCGGAGCCTTGTAGCACCTTCCGGAACCCTCCGGAACCATGTAGAACATTCCGGACCCCTCCGAAATCTTGTTCTGGAGTTCTCTTGAACGCCCCGGACTTGTGTAGAACCCTCTGGAATCCTCCGGAACCTCCAAGACTTGGTTTGGCACATCCCAAAATGCTTGGGGCCGCCCCTGAGATGCCCCAGTGCCACTCGACGGCCTTTCCTTGCTCTTGTGCCCCATATCACGCTCAGCTAGGCCTCCTTCCTTGCCGGCTATCCCTTAATGTGCGCCTATCGCGCCTGCCTAGTGCCGGGCCAGCCATCCCACCTGTATGGCCGCCCGTCCATACTGCTTGGCCAGTCGGCTCCCTGCCTGACTGCCAAGGTTCTCTCTCCGAGCCACTTCAACGCTCCCCCTGAGCGGAGTCCCGTTCGTGCGAAACCTCACCCTAGGTTCCTTGGTCCCGCAATTCCTACGACAAGGTAGGTGTGTCCCCGTCCCTGGCTCCCCCAGAGCTGCGCTCCTGTCCATCGGGCCTCCATTGCGCCATTTTGCACCCAGCAAAATGTCAGGGCGTGACAAGCCGTACAACTTAAGGAAATTATTGAAAAACAGAAGTATACGGACATCTATCATTGAAGAACCATTGTTTATCTTGTTTTGTTATCGAGTTTAACACTGTCTGTTATGTCTGTTAACATTGATTAATGTTTTATTAAACTGATTGGATATATTTTGTTTCAATAGCAAGTTAGAGCTATTTTGTTGCAATGTGGAGATAAGAATCTTCAATTGTCATGAACATGTTCGTAAGGTGATGTTTGATGAATTTTAGTGAATTGAGTTATATTTAGAATTCAGTATTAAACAAATGTATTTGGTATTTGGTTTATTCCATGTTATGTTATTAAGGAATTCATTTCTAAATAGTGTGATTATGCATTAAAAAATCTCATATTATTTGCATAATATCTATACAAACTGTAATCACTAGATCTTTTATATTTGGAATCATATTTTGGGTGCGAAAAAGTCTTATGAAAATGGTGTTATAAAACTACAATATACACTCTAGTTTGATGATTCTGAATATGTATTTGTTCATTAGTTGCATTGTTTATATGCACTCTCGTTTATGATTATGAATGCATTTGAATGTGTATTTGTTCATGAGACGCATTATTTATTTGAATGAACGAAAAGACAAAACATCCACTAAAGTGTGAAGATAAAACACTGACAAACTCTTTATCCCTCGACACATACACATGAATTTAAAAGAAGAAACTGATTCTACCAAAATTCCTGGCAATTGAATCAACGTCATAGTATTTTTCTGCAACAGAAGTTCAGAATGAAAAATTTTTAGCAAGAGGAAAATGAGAAGATGACATCAAACATGTTTTTTAACTTATAGCTTACCATGGCACCCAACCAGAAGTTTACTAAAGATAGCAGCGAAGGAAACATCAGATTCTCGAATGCTCTTCAGAAGAGAACAAGCATGTTAGTGCTCCCTTTAATTAGCATATTGTTAACAGCTAACAAAGAAAATAAACTTACACAACCATAGCTTAGTTGCGCATATTTTTTTAGTGTAACATCAGGGTGATGTATGAGTAACTAATTTGACTCTGCTCTACTACGGAGAAATCTCTAACTTGCTCTACAGTTTTTTTAGTGTAACATGTTCATGACAATTGAAGATTTTTATCTCCAAATTGCAACAAAATAGCTCTAACTTGCTATTGAAACAAAATATATCCAATCAGTTTAATAAAATATTAATCAATGTCAACAGATATAACAGACAATTTTGAACTCGATAACAAAACAAGATAAACAATGGTTTTTCAATTATAGATGTCCGTATCCTTCTGTTTCTCAATAATTTCCTTAAGTTGTACGGCTGCTTCATAAATCTCTTCATCAAGTTGTCCAAATATTTCAATTGTTATTTCAAATTCCAAACTTTTGATAAAGTTAGACTTCAAGCTTGACACACACAAAAAATAAAAATAAAAATTGAAAAACTGTGTGTTTGTAATTTGTAATTAGTAATTAGTAAATCTTAAGATGCATATCCGTAAGCTCAAAATAAATAAATACTCCTATAACTTTCAAATCAAAGTACAATTCTAAGTTAATACTTTTTATCGAAAATTAATACAAGTAATTAATTGATTTTTTAACAATAAATAATAATATGTTGAAATAGAATTAAGATTGGAATATATTTTTATTATTGCATTACAAAGAAAAATAAACTAAACTTCTTTCTTAATAAGCCTTTTTAGTAATAAAATAATTTTACTTTTTTAATAGAATAAATTATCTGACCTATATGATTTGAATTTAATTGATCAACTAGACGTTCGTTAAATTTTACAAATTTTAATATTTCCTGTATTAGTAATAACAGAAATAGAAGACTGACAAAAAAAAAAGAATTAACAGAAATTGAACAAAGGCCAAAAAAATCCTTCATGATAAATAAAATATTTGTAATTATTAGGTAGGTTCTAAGTGAGATTTCTATAATGGATCTCCACAAACCTCTAGGATATAATTACACATGCATATATAATTAAACCAAACCTCGCTGATATATTCAAGGCAATTAAACATTAATAACTCGTTGAAACATTTCAATACTATTTGGGAAACATTTTAAATAATATAAATCAAATAAACATATTGAATCAAAAATCATCGTACACTCAGAAAATAGAAATTCTTCATGTTTTAGTGAAACATATTCCTTAGCTATGACACCTAAGTATGAGAATAGGCAGAAACAAATTTTAACTAAACAAAGGAGAATTTTCAAGGAAACTTTTAAAAGATTTAACAGCAATAACAAGATTAATAGGCAATCAGTTACAGATACGGAGTAATAGTGAATTTTCCAAACTGAATCATGTCTAATATTTCATCTAATATAAGAAAATAACAAAAATGCCACAAAATGAGAAACCAAGAGTTGAAACTCCCCAGCGCACTTAAAAGAGTGAAGTTCCTTTCCCCTTCTTATCCCCACCAATTTCAAAATGCTTGCACCTCTGCAAAGCAAATAGCAAATATATAGTAAGATGCAAGTATAAGATGAAATTCAAAAGATAGGAAAAGCAAAAATTGAATCAACCTTGATAGCGTGCTGGGAAACATGTTTGCAGCCCTGGCACTGCAGCCTCAGCACAATTTTCTTAGTCGTTTTTGCCTGGTAAGAAAAATAGGCATCAGGTTTATTTACAAAGAAATGTTGCTTCAGATTAGCAAAACTACAAAATATCAGCTCCATTAGCTTCTCAGCATATAATATTTTCATTAGAATACTCTCTTTATTGATACATGGACAACTTTTCCCTGGAATTAAGTATAACAATGGCATTAATGAGGAACTCTTTCACCTTCTTGTGGAAGACTGGCTTGGTTTGACCACCATAACCGGACTGCTTTCGGTCATATCGGCGCTTCCCTTGTGCAGCAAGACTATCTTTACCCTTCTTGTACTGAGTCACCTTATGTAAGGTGTGCTTTTTGCACTCCTTCGACTTGCAAAAAGTCTTCTTTGTTTTTGGAACGTTAACCTACAAAAGTTAAAAATATGAAACAAGATACTTAAAGCATTCATAATTACTCTAGAGAGCACTAGCAGATAGCCTAGAAACTATATGAACAAATACAAAATTAACAAGAGACATGACAAAAATTGAACACCACCCCTTGTAGATGCAAAGAAGCTGGCTACATCCAAGGGATCAGTTGACTAAATAGAAAGCAGACTTGGTAATACTTGAAAAAAGATAGAGCAATATAGGTGCAGGCCAAAAACATTTTCGAAAATCCTAACACAATTATAATACCAAAAACTTGAAGCACCCATTAAAATCCACGGTATAACCATAACAGACAGTCAGCAATCTTATTAAACCTATCTCATAGTGTATAACAACAATGTCAGTGTTCACTCCCAAAAATTATCGGCCATAAACGAAACATGCTATCTAAGAGAATCATAGTCCAAAGAAATTATGAATAAAATATAGCTAGAATAAGCATAGTTCAAGCTCATAATTGCATAACAAGCTTGCATCACACCTAATCCAATAAATTACATTGCGCGGCAGAATGTATGATGAACAAGGAATTCCACAAATCCATTATTTTTGTTTTTGAACCAAACAATACTTGCAAAACATTTTGGGTGTAGATTATCTAACAGTTCAAATCATTAAACTTAGACAGCAAACATTTTGTGATTAAGACAACGAAAAGCAAATTGGATCGAATTCAAAGTATAAGTAGAAACATTCGTGCAAATGAGTTGATATTAAGGTAACAGAAACACCGTCGACAGTGAAATTACCATTGCTGATAGTCGATGAAGAGAGGCCGGCGAATGGGATTAGGTTTCTGCAAGATGGATGCTGTATCAAACCCTTGAAATTAATACTTATACAAATTAGGGCTTATTTTCTACAAGGCTCCAATTGAGCATTGTGCGACCCAATTAGAATCTTTAACTAATGGGCCTTTACTACATTATAAAAATGCAAACAATTTTGAAAATGGGCCTCAAAACTCAAACATACAAGGTTCTTACACTTTCGGATTTTCATTTAGTTCCAACGAAAAATAATGCTATTCTTTTTACGTTTTTTAAAATGAAACAATTTTAAAAAGTTAGGTTTTAAATATATATTTATGTAAAGAATGTTTCCATGACTTGACACTTTTAACAATGAAAAAGGGGAAATTGTTTTTTTGGTACCGTAGGATAGGCTGACTTGCACTTTTGGTACTATTGGATATGAAAATGCAAATTTGGTATCATATGATATATTTTCATTGTAATTTTGGTACCAAACCCAATTTTTCTACAAAGTTAATGGCAATTTACCCCCTATGAAATGCATAATGTTCAATTTATCCCTCTATAATTTGAAAAAAATCAATTTACCCCCTGTAAAATTTTAATGAAGCAATTTACCCCCCTTCAGTCGGAGATTGTAACTCACTTGCCGAAATTGAGAGTATACATGCAAACTATTTTATTTAACATAGGGGGATAAATTGCCACATTTATCATAACATAATGGGTAAAAAATCACATTATCATAACAAAAGTGGATTAAGTGCCGTCTATGAAAATATTTTCGTATCGAATGATACCAAAAGTGCAAGTTAGCCTATCCTATGGTACCAAAAAAGCAATTTTCCCAATGAAAAACATTATTTGACACCACTCACATTTATTTTGGCAAGAGAGACAGTAACAACATAATTATATCAGAAAATCATCTAACAATACTATTATATTGAAGATTCATATTACCCTTTTTGGGCAGAGTAATTACATACATCATGTACATATACCCCGTACATTATATATATAATGTAGGATGATAATTAACTCTTATATAATTTTATATTATTGAATAATTAAGAAAACTAGTCAGTTTAATTAGACTGTGTTTGAATAGTGTAATTAAAAAGTTTTAATTAAAAAATCCTAAAGATCCACATAATTCAAACGTCAAAATAGCATATAGTTTGACTTTGTTTTAGTAAAATAATTATATTTAATTTCATGTCAATTAAAAAATTATACACACACTATAATATATACTACTATATTAAAAACTATAAACTTAATTTAATGAATAATGATGAAACTTTTGTCCTATTAGTACTGTAGATCACAGTAGCTATCCATAAAGTAGTGATTGTTACACAGCAATTCTTCTCAAACTTTGACTTATTACTAGGAAAGTCGACCAAATTACATTCTGAACCAAATCTTGTTTCAACTCTAGGTTCATTAATTTGTGCCTAGAAGGCTAGAACTAGTGAGGAAAATAGTGTGTATTAAATTTTCGTGTATAAAATATATATGTGTATGTGACTATACGCATTATCTCAATTACACAAACGTAAATTGTATAATAATAATGATAAAGTGTCTTCATCCATACAAATACAATCAGGTGACTCCATTTATAAAAAATTTACTTTACTTCCATTTTTGGTACATAAATGTTCACATCAATTACCATACTCTCCACATATTTACATCATTTTTCCAATTTCACATATATATACATATATAAATATAAGAATTAGCATCTGAAAAGTGATAAAATAAAGTTTAAACATATAAAAATGGTGAATACTCCAGCAAGATTTAAAATAGTTGCTGCGACTTTTGATGAAGTGGCTAAGGCTAGGCCATGTGAGAGTAACGATAGTGAGTATTCGATCTGATCTCGTAAATTCATTTTTGAAGAGAGAAATTAGAAAGCAAAGAAAAATTGAAGAGGTTGATCGTGAAGATATGGATAAGGATGATGAGACCGACGTGATGACACAGGAACAAATTTTTTGGATTTGTAATTTCAAGAATCGTCATACCGATGAATCGACCGTGGAGATCCTAAAACTAATAAGCAAATCAAGATTCTTGGTGTATTAGGGGAAAAGATCGATCCTAGCATTGACCCGGCCGGCTTCTCCTTGATGGAGAGATGGCTTGCTTTATAGGCTTGGGTATGGAGAGGCGATAGAAGCAGTGAGTTGACCTGACCCTTTGAGTTTTGTTGTTAGGGTTCCAAATCTTCTAGTTTCCAGTCTGATATCTTGTTTAATTTCACGACAAAGTTAAATTGAGTATTAATGCAGCAATAGAGAAGGCATCGTGAGAAGTTGGAGGTAGGAAGAGTTCTTTGCCAAATTTTAATCGGCGGTTAATGGCTCGATCGGTTGCTTCATATTGGCTTTGATGTCGTTGAGTTCTTTCAATTAAATTATTGAATTTTAGCTTAAATTAAGTTAAATAACTATGCTTAAATATTAAAAATAAAATGATTTCCTGATTTGAAACTAAAAATTAAGTATTTTTCTTGAAAGGTTGTAAATCCAGAATGCTAACTTATTTAGATGGGACTAGGTAAACAGACATAATACTACTGCCTTTCAAGTTTTTCCCTATACTAGGGCTTTCTGCATCCGAAACATCTAAACTAGGATTGAGAATTAAAGATAAATCAAATATAGTTATTGGTATGTAGAGGTTTTCAGAATACGGAAGTCTGTTCTTTGATTATCCAAAGAAAAACAATCCTCAGAGTTCAAGTGCAGGGAGGCCAATGTAGTTGAAATCCCCACATTGGTGAATATCATGGACTAACAACCAAATAGTTTACTTATTGTCATAAAATAACCTATAATACAGACTTTATTAGTACTTCTAAGCTGTAACGCATTACATCAACAATCAAACTTACAGGGGTAATAACAGTACTGTAGCGTGACCAGATAACTCCAGTCGCTGTAACAGCTGTAAAGGAGTAAATAAAGTCAGTTTCTTGAAAGCTTGTGGAGAATCACTTCCTTCTGACATGCAGTAGAAGTTGAGAAACTGTGTCTGGTGATGTTGAGCTAGCTTACTTGGGACTGCGCAACCTCAAGCTGCATCATCACCATATCCCTCAATTGTTTGCTTCATTTCATCTAGCTGTGCAATTACGTACTCAAGTTTCTTGCAACAAATCTCATTTGATATTCTCGGCACATAATCACACTTCTCAAAGGGACGATATTCGCAAGCACCCTTGATTTCATCTCGCAGAGTCATCTGAATGTCCTATTTAACAAATAAACAAACCTATTTTCAGTTGTTGACTGCCTACCTCCCTTAAAATTGGAAACCCCGAAATGCCTAATTGGTATTTTGTTAAAAACAGAAGTAAATTTTCAGGAGATAGCTAACAACAATAGCAAGAAGAAGAAGAGGGGAAGTTAGTACCTTGAATAACTGTATAAACTCGCTGCAATGACTATTAACAATCTCCTTTCTGGGCCCACTAGGGTTTGCCATTTCATCCATTACTAAACCAGCTAGCTCCAATGCCCTAACTATTCTCTGTCATGACAAGGCCATAAAATTCGTATAACAACTGGGTAAAAGTTGTGGATTACTCATATTTAATGGAGACATGTTAGAATATTACCTTTTCGACGGTTTGGAGTCGCTGCAGCAAAGTGGTATGGCCCTGTGAATCCATGGCGACCGAATTGGCTATTTTGCGTCTGTACTAAAGACTAAAGTTGTGGTTTCTAGGAGATGCTGAGTAACGTTCACTTCCCGGCGGTAATTGACGCTTTAACGTGTATGGGTTTTAGTAATCGATGAACTGTTCTTCAAAAATCCCCTAGCGTAAGGTTAGATCACCGTCGGGTCTAAGAAAGAAATTAAATCAAATATTTTGCTGGTCGAATCGGTCCGACCGTTAGTCAAATCGAATGACGTGGTAATGATATATTATTAATTTTAATAAATTATTATATACGGACCGTTAGTCAAATCGAATCGGTCCGACCGTTAGTCAAATCGAATGACGTGGTAATGATATATTATTAATGAATCGGTCCAAGGGATCAGTTGACTAAATAGAAAGCAGACTTGGTAATACTTGAAAAAAGATAGAGCAATATAGGTGCAGGCCAAAAACATTTTCGAAAATCCTAACACAATTATAATACCAAAAACTTGAAGCACCCATTAAAATCCACGGTATAACCATAACAGACAGTCAGCAATCTTATTAAACCTATCTCATAGTGTATAACAACAATGTCAGTGTTCACTCCCAAAAATTATCGGCCATAAACGAAACATGCTATCTAAGAGAATCATAGTCCAAAGAAATTATGAATAAAATATAGCTAGAATAAGCATAGTTCAAGCTCATAATTGCATAACAAGCTTGCATCACACCTAATCCAATAAATTACATTGCGCGGCAGAATGTATGATGAACAAGGAATTCCACAAATCCATTATTTTTGTTTTTGAACCAAACAATACTTGCAAAACATTTTGGGTGTAGATTATCTAACAGTTCAAATCATTAAACTTAGACAGCAAACATTTTGTGATTAAGACAACGAAAAGCAAATTGGATCGAATTCAAAGTATAAGTAGAAACATTCGTGCAAATGAGTTGATATTAAGGTAACAGAAACACCGTCGACAGTGAAATTACCATTGCTGATAGTCGATGAAGAGAGGCCGGCGAATGGGATTAGGTTTCTGCAAGATGGATGCTGTATCAAACCCTTGAAATTAATACTTATACAAATTAGGGCTTATTTTCTACAAGGCTCCAATTGAGCATTGTGCGACCCAATTAGAATCTTTAACTAATGGGCCTTTACTACATTATAAAAATGCAAACAATTTTGAAAATGGGCCTCAAAACTCAAACATACAAGGTTCTTACACTTTCGGATTTTCATTTAGTTCCAACGAAAAATAATGCTATTCTTTTTACGTTTTTTAAAATGAAACAATTTTAAAAAGTTAGGTTTTAAATATATATTTATGTAAAGAATGTTTCCATGACTTGACACTTTTAACAATGAAAAAGGGGAAATTGTTTTTTTGGTACCGTAGGATAGGCTGACTTGCACTTTTGGTACTATTGGATATGAAAATGCAAATTTGGTATCATATGATATATTTTCATTGTAATTTTGGTACCAAACCCAATTTTTCTACAAAGTTAATGGCAATTTACCCCCTATGAAATGCATAATGTTCAATTTATCCCTCTATAATTTGAAAAAAATCAATTTACCCCCTGTAAAATTTTAATGAAGCAATTTACCCCCCTTCAGTCGGAGATTGTAACTCACTTGCCGAAATTGAGAGTATACATGCAAACTATTTTATTTAACATAGGGGGATAAATTGCCACATTTATCATAACATAATGGGTAAAAAATCACATTATCATAACAAAAGTGGATTAAGTGCCGTCTATGAAAATATTTTCGTATCGAATGATACCAAAAGTGCAAGTTAGCCTATCCTATGGTACCAAAAAAGCAATTTTCCCAATGAAAAACATTATTTGACACCACTCACATTTATTTTGGCAAGAGAGACAGTAACAACATAATTATATCAGAAAATCATCTAACAATACTATTATATTGAAGATTCATATTACCCTTTTTGGGCAGAGTAATTACATACATCATGTACATATACCCCGTACATTATATATATAATGTAGGATGATAATTAACTCTTATATAATTTTATATTATTGAATAATTAAGAAAACTAGTCAGTTTAATTAGACTGTGTTTGAATAGTGTAATTAAAAAGTTTTAATTAAAAAATCCTAAAGATCCACATAATTCAAACGTCAAAATAGCATATAGTTTGACTTTGTTTTAGTAAAATAATTATATTTAATTTCATGTCAATTAAAAAATTATACACACACTATAATATATACTACTATATTAAAAACTATAAACTTAATTTAATGAATAATGATGAAACTTTTGTCCTATTAGTACTGTAGATCACAGTAGCTATCCATAAAGTAGTGATTGTTACACAGCAATTCTTCTCAAACTTTGACTTATTACTAGGAAAGTCGACCAAATTACATTCTGAACCAAATCTTGTTTCAACTCTAGGTTCATTAATTTGTGCCTAGAAGGCTAGAACTAGTGAGGAAAATAGTGTGTATTAAATTTTCGTGTATAAAATATATATGTGTATGTGACTATACGCATTATCTCAATTACACAAACGTAAATTGTATAATAATAATGATAAAGTGTCTTCATCCATACAAATACAATCAGGTGACTCCATTTATAAAAAATTTACTTTACTTCCATTTTTGGTACATAAATGTTCACATCAATTACCATATACTCGATCTCCACATATATTTACATCATTTTTCCAATTTCACATACATATATAAATATAAGAATTAGCATCTGAAACGTGATAAAATATAGTTTAAACATATAGAAATGGTGAATACTCCATCAAGATTTAAAATAGTTGCTGTGACTTTTGATGAAGTGGCTAAGGCTAGGCCATGTGAGAGTAACGATAGTGAGTACTCGACGGATTTATCTGATCTCGTAAATTGATTTTGAAGAGAGAAATTAGAAAGCGAAGAAAAATTGAAGAGGTTGATCGTGAAGATATAGATAAGGATGATGAGTCCAACGTGATGACACATGAACAAATTTTTTGGATTTGTAATTTCAAGAATCATCATACTGATGAATCAACCGTGGAGATCCTAAAACTAATAAGCATATCAAGATTCTTGGTGTATTAGGGGAAATTATCGATCCTAGCATTGACCCGGCCGGCTTCTCCTTGATGGAGAGATGGCTTGCTTTATAGGCTTGGGTATGGAGAGGCGACAGAAGCAGTGAGTTGACCTGACCCTTTGAGTTTCGTTGTTAGGGTTCCAAACCTTCTAGTTTCTAGTCTGATATCTTGTTTAATTTCACGACAAAGTTAAGTTGAGTATTAATGCAGCCATAGAGAAGGCATCGTGAGAAGTTGGAGGTAGGAAGAGTTCTTTGCCAAATTTTAATCGGCGGTTAATGGCTCGATCGGTTGCTTCATAATGGCTTTGATGTCGTTGAGTTTTTTCAATTAAATTATTGAATTTTAGCTTAAATTAAGTTAAATAACTATGCTTAAATATTAAAAATAAAATGATTTCCTGATTTGAAACTAAAAATTAAGTATTTTTCTTGAAGTTTTTATCCATATTGCGGGCCACATATTTAAATTTTATTTTTAATACATTTCGATTTATTAAATATTAAAAAGATGATTTTTTTTTTTAGAATAATTGAAAAAACTGGACATCAAATAAATATGTTGAAATTCGACAAATCTATATTTTCATTTCAATTGAATAAAAATAAACAATTTTATCTGTATTTGATAAACTGCATCAAAATTTTGTTCCACAATTGCAGCCCTCTTAATGTTCATTACCACATGTATCTAATTAGGAATTACACATATATATAATCAATCTCTTCTATACATATAAAACAAGAAAAAATAATATCCTCTTAACTAATAAACTCAAATGGTTTTGAAGGTATCATTGTTATGTAAATGTAGCACTAAGGTTAAGGTTCCAAGATTAGAGAGATCGTTGATTCAATTTTCACTCATGTGGTTTTAATACTAGTACGTTATTTGATAATTATTTTTCTTTGTAATTTGATTATACTTGAATAGATTTTTAATTTGATGAAATTGATGTAACATGATGTAATTTAAACTCTAATAAAAAATGTAGTCATGATTATTTTGAAATCTACAATACTGATTTATATTTTGATTAATGCATCTTGTAATTAATACTAGCATATTACTTATTATAGGTCTTTGCAAATCAAAGTGGGAGAAAAATGATGATCGCCCATTAGAAGATTACGAATACATTGACATCAATACAAATGAAAGTCGTTACATATTTGAAGTATTCCTCGCGTAACTGCTCGAAACTTTTTCCAAAATTAATGTTAATAAACCAGATGAGCTAAAGCAGGTAGTGAGATTAATGTGCATCGGCATTAGAAAGTCACGTTCACATGCCGCTGCCTTGCGTATTATGAAGCCAAGTGGTCTGGGTCATATAAACGAACAACTAATGAAATTTCTAGCCATATTTTGGTCGAAAATAGGTCAGTTCGGTTCGTGTCGGTACTGGAAATCTCCTTCTATTGCAGAGATGATTTTCAGTTTCTTGCCAAGGCTGGTGTTAGAATTTTTGGGAACTTGACTTTGATATTGAACCAAGAAAAAATGGTATGTAAAATTGTTGTGTAGAGAATTATAGCTAAGACTCGTATGAGTACTATTGTATTAAAGTATTATTATAATTATTATCCAAATGAAAACATATAAAATTTTGTTCATTGACTTTTTCATTGAAGGTTATAGCTAAGACTCGTATGGCTTTTTCATTGCAGGTAAAAACATAAAATTATTAGCCATAGGCCCCAACATTTTTTGTCTAGGACACTGTTAATCTTACGGATTGACTATTAGGTTGTATAATAACCCATTTCTTAATAGTATACTTACCTGTTTTGACTACTTTTAAAATTAAAAAAATTGACACTAAAATATTTATAACTAATAAAAGTTCCATACTTTCATCATTAAAAGTGTCTAAAAGAACCCTATGACATTAAATGTGTAAATTAGTCGGGTACATGATATTTGAACAATATATTTTCAAGTTTGTTTTTTCTTTTTAATCAAACCTGAGATTCCAATTGAGCTTAGGCCATCTCCAATGGTTTCCCAGGGCCATTCCCGAGCCAGCCTCCAGGGCAGCCCCCGAGCCAGCCCGAACTCTGGGTGATCATCTCCAGTGGTGGTCTCCAACACACAATTTCTTTTAATTTTTTTTCTTCCCCACTCTCACCATTTTTATAATAGTTTTAATATTGTTTTTAATATTGATATTAATAATAATAATAATAATTTATTTTTATTCTAACATTAACAAATATACTAATAAATTATTTATAAAATTTAATTACTTTTATAGATAGAATAAATAATTAAAGCCATTTTTAATGTTACTATTATTAAAACATTAATAATTAGAATTATAATTAAAATTAAAAAAAATATTTTATTCTAATATTAATTACTATTTTTAAAATGAAAGAAATAATTAAAGTCATTTTTAATGTTACTATTATTAAAACATTAATAATTATAATTATAATTTAAATAAAAAAAATAATATTTAATTTTATTCTAATATTAACAAATTATTTACAAAATTTAATTACTATTTTTTAAATGAATGAAATAATTAAAGCAATTTTAATGTTACTATTATTAAAACATTAATAATTAGAATTATAATTAGAATTAAAAAATTATATTAAATTATATTCTAATATTAACAATACACAATTTATTCTAATATTAAAAATATTACAAATTTTAATTACAAATTATACACAATTAAAATTATTTTACTATATTTATAACAAATAATCAATTAAAACAAAAAAAAGGAGGGGACAAATCAGGTGGCGCCAAGTGACTTAAAGTTGGGAGCACTCTCCCCTGTTCCTTCATCTTCTTCACGCGGCCCTGCATGCCAGCCTCCATTCCCGCCCCAGCTCGCCGCCCAGCCCGTGACGCCCCGCGCCCTGCCCCGGACCACCATTGGAGACGATTCCCCAGCCTAGCCCGGCCCTCACGCGCGCCCCGAGCCCACCATTGGAGATGCTCTTATAACAAATTTTAATAGAATTAAGTTTAAATATGTTGTCCTCAAATGACTCAAGCACGAATTTATTATTTTATATTTTTAATCTGTATTGACAATTTTTTTTACATAGACCACATCGAAATGTGAGATTGAAATTAAAAAATATATGATACTTTGAATTGTTAAAGTATATTTGTGAAATATAAGATTTAGAAGTAAGTACACTTTTGAAAATTAAAAAATTATATGGGTCACCACCGCCACCTTCACCCTCCCCTACCACTAAATCAACCTTGACAACCCATGGGTCAAGCCAGCTTCTGTCTTGCCCATCCCCACATAACTATTACATTAATGCACCCACACAAACACGTAGAGATGGGGAGAAAGATTTGTGTTTAGTGGTCCGGGAATGAACGGCGGCGAAGGTACTTGACGAATTGTGCTCGATGCGATCCAGTGAATTTAATTACCTAACTCAGGCTCACTTAATTTTCGATATTTATATAAGCATTATTGATAATTATTGGAAGGAACCAACTACATGTCAAGACAAAGTGTAACATTTATAGTTTAATTATGAAATCCTTTTTTCCATGAAATTAAAAGTTCTGCTTTACAGCTTTTGGGATATACTAGAGGTTTGAGAATAATCGCATGTAAAATTATTTGATTGAGTCGTTTTCATTCTAATCAAATTTGAGAGATGAATTGTACGCTTAGAATGAGTTCTCTTAATTTTTATGATAAAAAATTAACTACAAAAAGCTCAAAGTATGACTCAGAATGATTAGAACATGATAAACGTAAAACATGTAGAATTATATCAAAAAGAAAAGGAAAAATTATCTCAAAAAAAAAATGAACTTCCTATAAGGCTGTTTCAAAATTTAATCTTTTGTTTGCCATCTCAAAATATTTCGTCATATACTGTTCCCCTCCTTCACACCCAAACCATCGCCAGATTTAATCGAAATTATGAATAAAAATGAATCACAAACCGAAGTTTAATGAGACAAAAATTTAAATTAATATTAGAAGTTCGGTAAGCAGATGTGTCGACTATTGAGATTCCGTAAAATCCCAACAACAACCGGCCAGTAAACTTCTATAGTTTGATATAGCTACAGCCACTTATGGCAGATCAAGAACAGAGTATATTTATTTTACCCTTTCTTGGAGTACATGTAGCATTTCTTTTAAAAAGTTCCACACGATATACGAAGGAGAAATTAGAAAATCAAATTATTGTTAACACGCATTCTTTGTCTTTGAGATTTCATTGAAGACGGAAGAGAAGCACAGAATAGTTTGTGTGATATGATATGGGAACAGAGAAGAGAGTATTTATCTAGTGAAAATTGAAAACCCTAGCTTGTTTGGGCCTACTTCCTTTTCTTATTGTCTTACATTTTTATTTACTAAATGGGCCTCTTATGCTTTGTTTTTCTTTAAGAATTTGGGCTTATTATGCTATTTGGGATTTTTTTGCACTTTGCACCCCCGAAACATGAAAAATATATACTTTACACCTTCAAAACTTAGATTTATTTATCGGGGGTGCAAGTTGCTGATTTGTTCTTAATTAAAGGGTGTTCAAATTTTATTTTAGGGGTGCAAAGTGTTAATTTTTCAAGTTTCGAGGGTCCAAAGTATCAAAGATTTACACTTGAATTATCTATTTTAACCTTAAATTTTTGTAGATTTACACTTGAATTGTCTATTTTAACCTTAAATTTTTGTCTGAGAATAAAAGAGTGCCCTCCTATTTGCTACCACTTTTTTTTTTTTTAAGACAGATATTTGCTACTTTCTTGTCTTCATATACATCCATTGAAATAGAATTTTACTTCGAAATCCAGTCGAATTTGTTAAGATATTAAAGTTGAGTTTGGCCAATCGATATAATTGCTTTTAAGAGAATTAGTTATAATAGAATTGATTATGCGTTTGGTTTCCACTTTCATAAATTGATTATAGAAATGTAGATTTTCGTATAATTTACAAAATTAACCTTAAATATATGTTAAATAATATAGTCAAATAATATTTACGACTTTTAGAGGCAAATTCAAATTCGAATCCTCCTGGAAATACTATATCGGAGAGGACAGATCTGAGTTGAAAATACACAATTTGGTGAATAAAAAAATCCATAAATCATACCAAGTTAAATATAAACTGAATTTAGAACACTAGTACATGCCAAATTTAATATATAATGTATTAGTAATTGCTACGTATATGGAAATGTCCATGCCAAGTTTAATATATAATGTATTATAATTGCTACTTTTCGAAAACGTTGATTAAAGTTTCGTCTTCATGGTATGTTTCGATTACTAAAAATTATAAACTTTTTGGAGACTTATCAGAAAAATTCGAGATTTTTTCAAGAAATATTTGGGAAAATAAAGAAATATATTGAAATATAAACTATATCATATTTTCATTTCAATTGACTGAAAAACAAAAACTTTTCGATATGCGAATATACTGAATTTTGATCCATGTTTGAAAATGTTAGGAGTGGAGGATGAATAAGAAGAAATTCGAGTACGTTTATAATCACAAAAATCTCTCAAAAAAAAATAATTACAAAAGAATAAAGATTTTCACATGTAGTGTGATTAATCAATTATATTATATATTATACACTTTGTCGCATAATTATTATCCAAGCATTTCAATTTTCAACTAGAAATCACGGTAACAATAAAATGCATCAACCGGAACGTATAAAATAAAGATCTCAAATAAATAATTAAGAGAAAACAACTCAACTTTGTAGTATCTCAAGAAAACGGAAGAGTTTCTTTTTTTCTTTTTCCTTTTTCTTGTAGTAGTGATTTTAGTAAAACTACATCAACATGCTACCAATTGGCCCAAATATGAATCACATCCTAAATTAACTTGTAGAAATGTTACATAATTTCAGTCCAAAAGGAGCCAGTCAAATCACAGCTCAAGAGAGGTGTGACTACAAATTACAACCCACAAATGCAATCAGCCACTGCAGAATATCCAAATTTGAGAAATATATACTATACTATTATGTGTTATGTGAAATATGAACCAAACTATTCTATAAAAATTTATTTACACAAAACTCTTTTGTACTTTCAAAAATTCTGTATAAAACACTCAATTTCCTTTAGTTTACTAACACTGTTAATTTTTAATTGAATTTCCTAAATTATCCTTAGGTATATATAAAAGTACAAGGGGGTTTAGTTCAAATGTTCAAAGTACAAGAGAACCTTATGCAAACATTAAGAAATACAAGGAAATTGTGTGCAAACATTCATAGGGGTGAGCAAATCAAACCGGACCGACCGGACCGAACCGGAACCGACGGTTCGGTCCGGACCGTTTACCGAACTGGCCAACCGGTTCGGTAATCAGTTTCTGTGTGAGAACCGGACCAGCATCTATTCGGTTTTCGGTAAAAACCGACGGTTTCCCGAACCGAACCGAACCCACTTGGATATTTTTTTCCCCTTATTATGCTACCCGAACGGTTCCCAATACCCACTTGTGACTTACCCTATTCCCAAACCTGATTTCCTCTTCTTCTCCAAGTTCCACCGCCGCCGCCCAAGCACCAGCCGCCGCCCAAGCTCCACTAGAAAACGATGTAGATCTGAGTGAAAGAGATGTATATGTAATATAATTGTTCCAGATTCGAGTTGGACCGGGTCAAGATAATGAAGATCTAGCCAATCAAAAAGAAAAGACCTTATTTTATGTAGGTAACATCACTATCAATATTGTTAATGGTTAAGAAGAAAATATATATCCAAAGAACAATTCTTCTCTTCTTGTGTGTGTGTAATGTTGGTGTTTGTGGTGCTCTGTGTCAGCAATAATATTTCAAAATCCAATTCCAAATCATTCTTTCTTTTTTTATTTGGCATCTGGAGGCTACGATCCATTTTGACAAATTGGAATATGAATAAAATCTCCCAAGTGAATTGGACCGATTCGATACCAAATTGGAATGTGAAATATGAATTTTAGGGAACATTTCGGTACACATGGACCGAACCGGATCGACTATTTCGGTCCGGTAATCGGTCCATGATTTTTTGGGACCGAACCCGGCCATAACCGAACTTCGGTTCGGTTCGGCCCGTTTGCTCAGCCCTAAACATTCAAAAGACGGTCACATATGCAGAACCCTAATTGTCTTCCTCTTCATTCACAATCACAAAAGTAAAAATGTCTTCTTTTTCAACTGCAAACTCCAGGCGTTATTTCAGCACTGAAAGGGTGTTGAAGTGTTTTTGTCAAGAAACCACAAATTCATTTATGATCGATGCATGTATTTAAAAAAAATCAAATTCACTTAAAATTGTCTCACCTTCCGAGAATAAATAAGACACACAAAAATATAGAAAGATTCGAGAAAATATAAACAAAATTCATATTGGCCTATTTAATTTAGGTAAAATTGCAGAAAACGTCCCAAACTAATTATTGATTTTGGATTTTCGTCCCGAGCTATTTAACTTGGCGAATTTCGTTTTTTTGGAATATCGTCCCAAACTAATTACTAATTTTGATTTTTCATCCCAAACTATATCAACTCGCCAAATTTCGTTCCATAATTTACCATTTTGTATAAATTCAGTCCCAATATTAAATTTCTAAGTTAATGAAAATTACGTTCAATTTTGTAATTAATTTGGGACGAACTCTGTAATATTATATAATTATTCATGTTAAAATTTACCATGTCATGACCCTTAAGCAGCCATGTGATAATTCATCGGTAAATGCGCAATTCCGTCTTATAATTATGGTGGGACGATATTTCAAAAAAATATTAAATTACGGGATGAAATTCACCAAATTAAATAGTTTGGGACGAAAATTCAAAATTAGTAATTAATTTGGGACGATTTTTGCAATTTTGCCTTTATTTATAAATCAATTAAATTTCAAAACTCAACAAGAAAAGAACTACTCCGTAGTTTTTAAAATAGTTGTATAAATAATAGTAATACGAAACAAGTAGAAACACGCCTCTATAAACATAACATTACCTCTGTGCTATATTGTTTACACGCACAGCGATTGTCGCAAAACCATTCCCCTTTAAACCAATCAGTAAAACCTCCGCCGGGGACCGCCGCTACCGAACGCACAGATTATTTAACACAACATATGGAGGGAGTAGGGGCCAGACTCGGGCGATCCTCGACTCGTTACGGCCCCCCGACTGTCTTCACTGGCCCGGTTCGTAAGTGGAAGAAGAAGTGGGTTCACGCGCCGCCGTCAAATTCCAACCACCACAACACGGCTGCTAAAGGAACTGTAAATGGAAGTAATGGTTCCTCCCACCTCATGTTCTACAAGTGGACCCCCATGACCCCCAGCCAAAACAAAGAGAGTAATAATGCCAATGCTGATTCCAACAATTCCAGTAAAGACGACACCGTATCAGCTGAGGAGACTCCGAAGAGAAAATTCAAGTATATTCCGGTACTCATCCTAATTCGACCTGATCTCAGATTTAACTGATTTAATTTTATGTATTATTACGTGGAGCTGGCGTGGTGAGGATTCGATACTTTGGACAGATAATTTTAGCGTATAATCGAATTTGGTTGGGAGTTGATAATGTATATTGCTATTTCTCTACTGTGGCTTTGGGTTTTCCGACTTATGGTGGTTAGGGTTTAAAATGATGTTTCGAGTTTGGAATATGGGGATCAATTTAAATTCAACGATTGGGATTTCTGAAAGTTATGATTAAACGAATAAACAGTGAAAACTTATTTTCTTTTGTGTACTTTCCCAAATATTGAGGGCATATGCCGTTTGTTGATTTGTTATCCTGTTTGCTGGGGGCGGGCAGGTGGGTAGGTAGGGTGGGAGTGGTTTTGTTCCTCGCCTGATTGAAAGTAGTTGAAGCAAGAATTGTTTAACTTACTGAATATCGAGGAGCTTATATAACTAATTATGACCTTTCTTTTCCCCATTGATCTAGTACTATTATTTGTGTTGGAGATTGAGAATGATATGCTCTTAAGAAAAGCAAACAAATGTATACAATTATTCAGGAGTGTTTGGTAGAAGAAATGTTATGGGACAGACTAACTTGTGCAAAATGTTGAACAAATGTTTTTAACTAATTATGACCTTTCTTTTCCCCATTGATCTAGTACTATTATTTGTGTTGGAGATTGAGAATGATATGCTCTTAAGAAAAGCAAACAAATGTATACAATTATTCAGGAGTGTTTGGTAGAAGAAATGTTATGGGACAGACTAACTTGTGCAAAATGTTGAACAAATGTTTTTAACCAATTTTGAGTCACCTATGTGATTTTGCATATTTACTTCTTTCTCTAGTCAGCTTTGAGTGAGAGCAGCATCCTAGATATTTAGATTAACTTTTTGTGGAATCAGGTACCCTATAAAGGCTGTAATGAATTCCAAGTCAAGATTTCATTATGTCTCCTGTTTAGACATTTCCTCATCTGATTTTTCCCTGACGAACCATCAGATTAATTCTTTCAGTCTATGCATAGTTTGAAATTGGATCAATAAGCTACTTTGGAAAATATGAAGGATTTCTATACATAGGACTGAACTACACTAGCAACTTTAAAGTGATTTCTTTTACAAATTCCTGTAATAGGGTCTATATGAGACCATTTAAGGAGGTTTATTCATCTAATATGCCATTTGTTTCTTGATCTATATCAATAGATGATTAGCATGGACTCATTCTCCGTCTTCCTGTTTGATCATGAGTTATTGATTTAAGTGCCGCTTTTGAGTTCAATGGTGTTGTAGATAGTGTAATAAATATGCTCTCATTATTCTTTATTATTGAAAAGTATTTTGTCATTTTTATGAAATACATGGTTGAATGGTTAATCTCCGTGTTATTAGAACTTTATGTATGGGTGTTGGTCTGGTTTTACCTGGTTGTGGTTTCAAAAAGTTGTTTTGATGGTTTTAGCAAACCTTTTTAAACACGATTTGGATTGGGTTTTACCGATTTGGAACTTTGAGATATGACTTCGATTGGGTTCGAGTGTTGACGTTTGAGGGGGCAAATTGGAAAAGCAAGTTGGTAGGTGACAATTACAAATCAAGTCTTTTATAGGGTTTGAAAAATGATACTATATTATGTAGGTTGGTATAAGTGTGAGAGGTTTGTGGGTTTAAGGAGTTTGGCGAGACCTGGGTTTGGGCCAGTTCTGGGGTAGGACTAGATACATATCGGTTTTGGCTCAGTCTCGGTGGGGTGAAACCATTTTTTGTTTCTTGTAATATTCCCCAATCTTTTTAAAATAGTGTCTGAAAATTCATAAAGTTCCACACCTATTATCTAGCCGTGCCTAACATATTATGATGTTACTTATTCACTGTTTCCATGAATCAATTAATGTTTATCCTTTGTTCCGGAATAATTGGATAGGCTATAGTGCTCGAAGAACAAAAGAATGAGTCTTCAGAGGAAAATGAGGATGAAGCTAACCCAACCGAGACTGACACAAACACTGTGGAGGCAACCTCCAAATGTGATGGATACGATGAAAAGCCAGACATCAATGATATACCTATGGAGGAAAACCAGGTGATTAACATACACATATTCTTACTGCACTTATTCTCCATTGGGGTTCAATTACTTGTTGAATATTTAAAAACAAAAAAACAGTCTTTCATGCTTTATTCAAGAAACCTGCAGCTATCATTGGCAGGGAATTACGAGCTTATTAATTTAGATAATACTTCAGTAATAATGAATAGCAGCGTAATAAGATGCATTTTTCCTATCCTCATTTGAAGATTAGCAGCTGTAGGAGTTTGATTATTTTTCATGTGAACTTACAAAGCAACAATTGCACTTCTGTGTCAGGATCAAGAGAATAATCCTATAGAACGACAAGACCTGAATGAAAGCACATTGGATTTGAGTTTGGGATTGAAGGCTCATGATGGTGAAGATGAAACCAACTCCATAGCAGATCAAGTTAAAGAAGATCAGTTGGATTAAGTTCCATAATTACAAGGACACTATGAGTACTAAGATATCCATTATATCCTCCCGAAGAACATTGTTTTTTTCTGTCTTATTCCGCTACTGGTGCTTAGGACATGTAAGTTCAAGCACCTTGCTGCTGAGGCTATAACAATTTCTTTAGGTTCCATCCTCCGGGGGATCCATATTTTTTTTACTAATGAAATATAAACAACATTAAATTCTATTTGGATTTCCTTTATTGGCTTTTTTTTTTTTTTTTTTTCAATATAGGACATTGTGTAATGAGTATTAAAGTGTAACTGTTTGACTCACTAATGCTTCTACTTCAACAGCTAGCATGTAAAATTTCCTGTTCCTTCTCTGTGGTTTCCTCGGTTCAAATTATCAGTTTGAACTCTCCACAATTAATTGCCGTAGTTTTTTCCCTTCTTTTTTTTTTTGTTTATATCCAGAAACTTTTCCTTTAATTTCGAAGACTAAACAGCTTACAATTAGGATCAAATATAATTCTTAGTAATGGTATTCTAAAATTCAGTCTTAACTGCTCATAGTAAAATGGCTAACAAAATTTGTTCCAACACACCATAAGCAGATGACCAGTCATTACATTAAATTTCTCCATATATTGAGGTTGTACTGAACTGAGGATAAATGAAAACAGACATAGGTAAGTTGCACCGTTGCAGTACTCAGGATATTTACGGTGAAATTTAAAAAAGAACATGAGGCAAGTTATAGCTTTTTTTTTACCCTACAAAATCAGAAAAGTAAAACAAAAGCAAGGATCCATATTATTTTTCCCTGATTATCAGGAGGAATTTAAACGATCTGATAACAGTCTTCAGTTGTGACTCACTTGTAAATACGGAAGGCAAATCAGTTGTGACTCACTGATATATGTGGGGAGGAAAATAGGACAACAAAAGTAGCCTTATACAAAGGCAAGCACAAGTAATTCAATTACGCAAATTTGCATCTACCAACGCAGAAGAAAGAAAATTAAAGGAGATTTTCGTCATTATTCTTTGGCCACGACAGCTTGCTCCTCATTAAAGTAATCATGTCTGTAAGAATGAAAAGGATAATTAGATTGTGTCTATGTAGAAGTGTAAAAAAATATAATATGCAAAATTGACTTACCGAATCTTTCTGGTTAGCTGGTAGATGCCTGTGCCTGCCATCACAACGTTTACACTAAAAAGATTCCAATTCTTCTGCAGTTTACCGAAAAAAGATATGTTAGATGGTTCTTTTTCGTGAAAGTCGTGTAGCTAAAACAAGGGAGTAAAGTACAATGTATGTGAGATGGGGGGTAATTACTTCGTCTCATCAATCTTAAGCATAAATTATAAAAGGTTGTACCAATTTTTTTTTCTTCTTAAATAAGTGGCAAGAAGACTCTCATCCTTTAACTTCAAAAAGAAGACAGACACTTGATCTTTTCATATACTTATGTGCAATTTATTCATCTTCTGATGAAGATAGTTGCCAATACCTCTTTCACAAATCTATTTTCTTGACTCATACATAGAGTCATCAACAACTGGTTCATTACTTTGGTACAACCCGCCCCCAAAATCTTGATTAACAAAGACAGGATTGCTCTCACAAGATATAAATACAAGTCCAGAGGGATTTAACTAGCTTATATTTCAGGAATAGATGATGCTTTACATTAAAGAAGGCGATGCAATTCTTTATCTGAAAGGTTGTAAATCCAGAATGCTAACTTATTTAGATGGGACTAGGTAAACAGACATAATATTACTGCCTTTCAAGTTTTTCCCTATACTAGGGCTTTCTGCATCCGAAACATCTAAACTAGGATTGAGAATTAAAGATAAATCAAATATAGTTATTGGTATGTAGAGGTTTTCAGAATACGGAAGTCTGTTCTTTGATTATCCAAAGAAAAACAATCCTCAGAGTTCAAGTGCAGGGAGGCCAATGCAGTTGAAATCCCCACATTGGTGAATATCATGAACTAAAAACCAAATAGTTTACTCATTGTCATAAAATAACCTATAATACAGACTTTATTAGTACTTCTAAGCTGTAACGCATTACATCAACAATCAAACTTACAGGGGTAATAACAGTACTGTAGCGTGACCAGATAATTCCAGTCGCTGTAACAGCTGTAAAGGAGTAAATAAAGTCAGTTTCTTGAAAGCTTGTGGAGAATCACTTCCTTCTGACATGCAGTAGAAGTTGAGAAACTGAAATTGGTATCTTCATAAAACAACTAAATAAAAGCAATCAAGGATGTTCTTTTATCCCATGTTCGCTTGCCAAAAAATTCATTCAAGTCAATGAAGTAATCTGAGAGAAGAAAAGATCATCAACCAACACTAACCTATCTGTTGGGGATATGAAACTTTCTCGGGGGGTTTCATGGAGTCTGCAATATTGGCTATGCTAATGCCCCACTTGAAGGTCGGTGCCCAGAAATGAACTACAGTATAAGACAATGAATTCAACCATAACTTACATACTCATAAAGGGTTTCAAATGAACTTCTTAGAGAAAGGACAAATTCACAAAGGTGATTTTGTCATCTCATTTGAGGAAAAAAATTGAAAACCACATTCCCCAGTCAACCAATAATACAATATAAAATAACAAGAAGATCAACTCGCATAACTAGAAAACTTTTGTGGCATCTCTTGATTTTGTGGTTTATTCCATGATAATCAAACTTATCAAGCATTCCAATATGAATCAACCATCAAATAACTGTAAAATTTGGTCAACAATGATATATTTATTACTTGTGATGATAATACACAGAAAGAGGGTAGACTTACGGATAGTATATCAGACTGAGAGTTATTTAAGCTTCAAAAATCACAACACAAATTAACCAGAATCTTCATATATTCATCAATTCATAATTCGTTCCCATTTTAACAGTTTTACCTCCAGCTTCTCCATCCATTACCTATGAACTTCCGAACCTAAATGTTGCAAGCATGACATTATGATGAACATAAAGGCATCATCCATAACAGCTAATGAGTCAATTACCTCGGGACAGAATGGGAAAAAGAAAAAGAAAAAGAAAAAGTTGAAGGTAATTAGAAACAAAAATAAAGGTCTTACCTAATTCAAATAATACAATAAAATAACCCTAAAAATATATCGTCTTTCTATTAATCTTATAGTGAATAACGATTGTACAGAATTACAGGATCTGAATCTAAGAAACAAGTTTATCACACACACACACACACACACATATATATATATATATATATATATATCCACCAAAAGGAAAACAGAAGATATGCTTTTGAAAAAGTTGGAAGAAGAAATGGAACTGACTGGTTTTAGGGCCAGCGGGGTGATTCCACAGAGCTTGCAGTTTCGAAGTCGCCATTGAATCTCTCTCCCTTCTATTTTTGTGTGTGTGAGCGCGTGTGTTTTCTGCTGCTGAAATGATGAAGATGGGAACTGGGGCGTATAAAGAAATTTGACCAGTAATTAATTTACCTTGAAAAATATTTAGACACGATGATGCCCCCTTTTTTTTTTACAAAAAAAAATTAAAATTACCTATGATATCTTGGTCTAGTGACAAGGCTCGGTCTCCATAATTTCCTACTTTTTGTAAAATTACTTCTTTTTTTTTTTTACAGGAAAATTTCATTTTACCCCCTATTCTTTTCACTATTTTGTACTTAACCTCCATCCTCTAAAGTTGCAGTTACATGCTTGTGGTGGTTGGAAAATCTCAAAACGTAATTATTGGTTGATTATTGTAATATTTGATGTATGTAATTTGCGATTAAGAAACTTCAATCTCAATCAAACTTGTGGTGGTTGGAATGGTGGGCGGTCTTGCTTTGGATTTAGTGAGTGAGACTTGTCTAGTTGAGAAAAGTTTGTAGCATTGTGTTACATGCGGTGTTTGGTTGCTGATTTTTATAGAATGTTAAACTAATGTTAATCAAACCCTTCATTTCTTTCGAGAAAGTTGATAATTAAGATGAATTTTTTTTTAAGGTAAAATATCTAATTATTTATGGGCCTTTGATATGTTGAAGTAGACAATGAGTCTTCGAGAAATTTACTTGTACTTTATTTAGTTATTTATGGTTATATTGTTGAAAAGAAAGATTAAGAGAGAAATGAATATTTGAGTATTTATAATTTTATTTTGCAAAATTTAAGTAAAAAAATGAACTCCCTATTTTGCCTTAGATTTTTTTTACTCCGATAGTCAACTTTGACGAAAAAAAGAGGGGTTTGAGTTTTTTAAATTTGAGGGTGTTAAGTGTTAATTTTGTGTTTTGGGGTGCAAAGTGCCCATTTATTGTGTTTTGGGGGTGGAAGTTGCTGATTTGTTCTTAATTAGAGGATGTTGAGTGCTAATTTTATTTTGGGGATACAAAGTGCGAAATTCTCAAGTTTTGAGGGTGCAAAGTGCCAATACTATTGAATTACGTATTTTGCCCTTGAATTTTTACTTGAAAATAAAAGTGGGTGCAAAGTGCTGCATTTTTCATATTTCGAGGGTGCGAAGGGCTAAATCTAAGTTTCAGAGGTGTAAAGTGCCTATTTTCCATGTTTTGAGGGTGTAATGTGCAAAAAACCCTACGGATTCTCAATCAACTTGAATTTATGTTGATTGTAGTTTTTGAGACATTGTTATTTGTCTTATGAGTTTTAAGATTATGATTAGATGTTTGATTGTTTATTTTGAACTTTTGTTGTTTTAATTTGTCTACTCTTTTATTTAGGATCTATGTGTGATTTTATTTCGATTAAATTAAAGTTACAATTTAAACTTATTATGTTGTAAGTTAGCTCTTATGATTTCATTTTCATTTTTAATCATGCATTGAATAAAATATTCATTGATTAAGTATTTATTTGTGTATATTAATTTATGTTCAAATATGTTATATCCCGTATATAATAATTGATTAAAATTAATAATATATTATTACGACTGCATTCGATTTGATTTGACTAACGATCTGACCGATTCGACCTGCAAAATATCTGATTTAATTTATTTCTTAGACCCGACGGTGATTTAACCTTACACTAGGGGATTTTTGAAGAACAGTTCATCGGTTGCTAAAACCCATACACGGTAAAGCGTCAATTACCGCCGGGAAGTGAACGTTACTCAGCATCTCCTAGAAACCACAACTTTAGTCTTTAGTACAGACGCAAAATAGCCAATTCGGTCGCCATGGATTCACAGGGCCATACCACTTTGCTGCAGCGACTCCAAACCGTCGAAAAGGTAATGTTCTAACATGTCTCCATTAAATATGAGTAATCCACAACTTTTACCCAGTTATTATACGAATTTTATGGCCTTGTCATGACAGAGAATAGTTAGGGCATTAGAGCTAGCTGGTTTAGTAATGGATGAAATGGCAAACCCTAGTGGGCCCAGAAAGGAGATTGTTAATAGTCATTGCAGCGAGTTTATACAGTTATTCAAGGTACTAACTTCCCCCCTTCTTCTTCTTGCTATTGTTGTTAGCTATCTCCTGAAAATTTACTTCTGTTTTTAACAAAATACCAATTAGGCATTTTCGGGGGTTTCAATTTTAAGGTAGGTAGGCAGTCAACAACTGAAAATAGGTTTATTTATTTGTTATATAGGACATTCAGATGACTCTGCGAGATGAAATCAAGGGTGCTTGCGAATATCGTCCCTTTGAGAAGTGTGATTATGTGCCGAGAATATCAAATGAGATTTGTTGCAAGAAACTTGAGTACGTAATTGCACAGCTAGATGAAATGAAGCAAACAATTGAGGGATATGGTGATGATGCAGCTTGAGGTTGCGCAGTCTCAAGTAAGCTAGCTCAACATCACCAGACACAGTTTGTGCAACTTAATGAATAATGTTGTTTTCTATCATATTTAGAGCACATTAGAATCAGGTTGATTGCCTGTGAAAGGTGTAAGAATATGCATGTTTAAGTGACGTGCGAAGTGGTTTATTTTATCCCTAGAGGGTAATGTAACAAGAATTTCACTGTTAACTGAAATGATAATTTTTAACTTAGAATTTATGTTTCATGCACCCTGTTTTTCTGTGTTCGGTTCTTTCTTTCTTTTGTTACCTTCCAAGTTTAAGGATTTTGTTAAATTAGTGACTCTTGTTTCAGTTTGCTTTACCTGCACTGCTATCATATAAAGTTTAGTGTGCTGTTCAGAATTCACCAAGCTGTATTATATTTAAAGTACTAGGATTATTTGATTTGAAATATGATGCTTGTTTGCAGCAACCTTAACCATAGATGTTGTGGTTGGAAGAGAAATTCAGTTAAGTCCTATTTATTTATAAGGGTGATTCTATTTTTAGACGTTGACTTTTAGTCTAAGTTTAGCATCATATGGGTTATAAATGGTAATCATTCAGATAACACTTTTGCAATTTACATATTTGCCAGTGTATTCAAGTGTCATGAATACACACCACCTGTCAGCATCAGTCTCCGACTTGGACAACCAGGCTCATTTCTGCAATGTACTATGGTGGTGAATATTTTGCTCCGACTGATGTATTAATATCACCGGTAAGATATTTAAGAGAAATAAATAAAGAGAATAACTCTAAGAAACAAAACTTCTGAATGCTTTTATGCTGAATAAGGATGGACGTCCCATTTGAACTTACCACAATGTTGTTCTAATTTTGACATAATCGAGTTGTTTAATCATATGCTCAGTGACAGGATTCTCTCATTGACGACGCACCATCAAGTTCCACCTCTGCATCGGTATATCTTCAAGCAGCCTCTATTTTAGGGTCTTGGGGCTTCAGGCAAAGCTTTTTCTTGCTGCGAAGAAATGACCGCGTCTCTGTGTAGGGCATCATAGATGATGGTTTTTGCACCAGCATCATGAACCATAAGGGAACATATCCGCAGGACTCAGACAAGGGTACCTATGACTATGGTTCTAACCATAGATTTTACTCTGAGATTTCTTTGATGATTTCTTTCATTATAGGATTTAAAATTATAAAGATGCTGCAATAGTGGGAGAGGGTAAGTGGTATTTAATGAGACAATCAAACTATAAGATGACAGTCAGATTCTGATGTGGTAAATTACCCAAATATAATAAGTACGGTTTTATCTTGATATATATATGTGACGTGGTATGTCCTACGGTACAAAGGTTTTACTAGAGCTAGTAAAACGTCAATTGCTGAAAGCCAAAACAAATGAGGTATCGTTACCAGAATTTAATTGGTGCGACACTCATTTAATATTTATGCACAAATCCATCTTTACTGCCAGGCTGTACAATGTTTGGATTAATTTCGAAATTAAATATATTTGTTCGAAGAATGATTCCCTCTTTTAACTAATGCCGATAGAGGAGCAAATGATATGAAACATCTTTATTTTCACTTTCAATATTCAGAAAAGAGAAAAGTCTTTTGGATTTATACGATGAATGGTCCATTTATGGTTTGTGCAAGTATATGTCTTATATATATGATGACTGTGGCTTCTATTATCACAAGATAGTTGGATAGTTTGTGCAAATAATTTTAAATGGTTGCTTTCTTTCATTAGTGCACATGGACTATGAGTATACGATCAAATGTAATGCAAATAATGGCAGGCTCGAAGCTCTGTTCTTGTGATTTCGGCTTACTTCTTCCTTTCTGGCTAGTTCCACTTCATCCTTGTTTGATGTTTTCAAATTATAAAGGATTATTGTTGCTTGGGGATATGCTTGTAGTGCAGACCCCCATTTTGTGGTCCAATTGGATGGCTTACAGAACCTTACTCTGTCGTTGCTGGGCAAACAAGGTACTGTATATATCAGTCTCCTTTGCAATTTGAGTTTGGTTCTGGATTTTGTTCTCGGTATTTAGTCATCAATCATATACTATGCACAAACACACATAATTCAGTTGTATCTCGTTCTTTCTCCCTGTGAGTCTTATAATATTGCTCTTCTTACATAGACCAGGTCCATGAGAATTGCATAGACCTTGTGGTCAAGAATTTAACACATCATCAATTGGAAAAGCATAATATCATCAAAATTGAAGATGTGGTGAATTCATGATCACAAGGTCTATGCAATATGTATGTATAGTTTGTTGAGTTCTTTTTGCTTCCTAAACTGAAAAAGCTATTCAGTTCTTAGGTCAATCCAAAATTTGTATACTCAGTAAACATTGGTTCGAGTTTTCAGGCTTACCCTTGCCTTACATCAGATCCCATTTGTAAGCCTAAAGGACGTAAAATACATGGCTTGAAGAGGAAGAAAAATTCTTGTTAAACTTTCGAAATTTGGTACCAATCTAGTTCTATATTTCATTGAGCTAATTATAATTTGGATCAATTCTCAACTAAATTTATCATATCCTTTTTCCTCTAAAACTATAATTTTCACGTATGTAAACATTGGGAGCTTCCAATTTTTCTTTATTTAAGAAAAAAAATTTAAAAGTTTTTTATTTTTAACGTCTGACTACAAAAATATACGGATGGTATGAACTTATCATTGCAAGATGCGTATTTTCGATTAGAATATTGCTCTGCGCACAAGCCAAAAGTGCAAATTCTTGAGATAAAAGATCTGGGCATTGAGCATTAGAAAACAAAACATGAGTGTGAGTGAAATGATGTCAAATATGCTCTTATGGTCCTATGAAATCAGTATATCGTGTGCTATAGGAAGTGGAGTCTTGATTTCAATTGAATAATTGACGTTAAGAATCTTGACGAAGTTACTTTTGCATAATTTCAATTTTTTTTCTCAGTTTACTAACTTTTCTTTAATCCATTTTTTGACAAGATTTAATAATTTATAGGGTTAATTACAGGGACCTCCCCTGAGGTTTGGTGAAACTCGCGTTCATTCCCCTCTAAGAATACTAATTACTCGGACCTCCCCTGAGGTTTGCAAAACCTTACAAAACCCTAACGGAGACTAACAGAGGTGGATGGAATGCGTGAAATTACCCTCATGCCCTCATCAATTTTAATTACATCGACCTCCCCTAAGGTTTACAAAACCTTACAAAAATTTATATTTGCCTATTAGTCCCCAAACTTTAATAAAATTAAATTTACACATAAAAAGAAAAGAAAAACTAATGCCACCCCGATTTATATCACATAAAAAAGAAAAAAAAATAGTTTATTAATTATGCAATTAATAGTAATAATAAATATGTAAATAAGATTTTATTTTTGTATTTTATAATAAAATATTATTTAATTGTATTGTATTTAAGTAAGATATAAATTTATGATTTCATTGTTGAAAATATTAAACATATATATATAAGTTTAAAACTGAAATAACCCATAAATTTAATTATTTACTAATACCTCATAGATAATTATTTTATAAAAAGGTATTTGAATTAGTATCTTTAAATTTTGTGAAAAAAATATTTATTGATTTTTTTAGTTAAATTTTTATAAAATACATATTTCAATACTGTATAATTTATCAATAGCGTAAAAAATAATTTATTAATTATGTAAACAAGATTTATTTTAGTATTTTATATTAAATATTATTTAATAGTATTGGGTTTAAGTAATCAATAAATTATTGTCTTGGATCGCTGGTTCCAGGCTGGCGACGGCCTGGGATATTCTCCCCAGGTCGTCGCCGGCCTGGATCTGGCGATCCCAGGCCGTCGGGACGGCCTTGGAAGGTGGTGGCAGCGGTGTTGGGGTGATTTTAGGGTTTTTTAAAAAAAAATTATATTTATATTTTTATTATAAAAATTAAAATATTCTTGAATATATATTTTTTTCTTTAAAACTTGTTATGTTATATATATGAATAATTAAAAATAATAATTTCCCAACAAATAAGTTCTTTAATTATTTCATATCAATAAAACTTGAGTTGATATATGTGTAATATTTTTTCTAAAACATTATTGGCTAATATAAAATTTTATAAACATGTTTAATATTTTTTTCTAAAACATTATTGACCATTATAAAATTTTATATTTATAGACATAAAATTTAAACTTGAGTATTTTCAATATTTTTATATAAAGTAAAATATAAGAACACTAAAAATAATAATAAAAATAAATTTGAATACTTATATTTATTTGAATTTATATACACAAATAAGAGGGACAATGTGGAAATCTATACATTAAAAATAAATTTCAATGTTTATATTTATTTGAATAAAAATAATTTTTTGTAAGAGTTAGTAGTGTATTTCTCTTTGCATATATTTTACAATAAGTAAGAAAATACTTTAGAAATATTTAAAATGTTATTTTAAATATAAATATACATTAATAAAGTCATTACATATTTTATATAAATTTAACAACATTTTAGTCCACAAATGTAATTTGACATTACTACTAGATCCATTCTCATGCAACAATATAACATTTGTTGAGAGGGGTAATATAGTCCATACATATTTGCTACAGTAAGTCGGGGGCAAAATTGGCAATCTTCAAAAAATTTATGATGACGTAAGCAAAAATTAACGGAACCCTAACGGTTGTAAGGTTTTGCAAACCTCAGGGGAGGTCCGAGTAATTAGTATTCTTAGAGGGGAATGAACGCGAGTTTCACCAAACCTCAGGGGAGGTCCCTGTAATTAACCCTAATTTATATATATCAATCTTTTCCTTCATAATACCATTCTCACATAAAATATGTACAATTACTTTTTTATATAATAATATATGTACAATTAATTCTCATCTTATAAACTAGTATTATTACTACATATAATTATTCTTATTTTGTATACTGAAAGAGGGAATCTCATTTTTTGTCTTATTATGGTCTAACTTTTGAATATTCATTCATTTTGAATTTTTTTTATAGCAGATCGTCTCTCTTTATTAATGTAATGTAATACATTTGTCCCTTTTAATTTTTTTATTGCAAATGTATTTCTTTCATCAATGTAATGTAACATATTTGTCCCTCTTAAATTCAAAATATATCTATTTTCATTCATTTTAGGATATTTTTGAACTTAAGAGGGAAGAATGTGTTACACACTACATTGATGAGGGGGACACATCTACTATGAAAAATTTAGAAAGGATAATTAGAGAGATAAATCGAAAAATTTAAGAAAAATATATATGCAAAAATTAATCCATACATAAGAAAGAACAACGAAGAGTGTAGTTTACTCCGAACTCCTTAAAACAGCATAAGTCAATGACTTAACGAACCTTATACCTATTGGGCTGAATATGAGGCCCAACATTGGAAATATCGTATAAGCCCAAATTCTGTAGCTCTTTCTTGAACGTATATATGTTACGCTGTACCAGACAAACAAAGACACTGATAACTTGTGAAAAAAGAAGATAAAGCGATGAGATTCGCAGTGGGACCCCCCTCATGATATTGCCTACTTACTCTCCCTCCAGGCTCCAACCAATCAAAATTAATCTTTCCCAACATCAACCACTTGCGTCGCACATGAAAACTCCCCCAACATATATTTCACTAATTTCTAAGCTCAAGCATCAAAAGCACCTCCACTCTCTTTAATTCAATTTCTTCAGAACTGCATTTCTTTTCCGCTTAAAAATCAGAGTCATATGAAGAAACTATATAATCGGAAGGGTAAGGTGCACCCTACGCCGCCGGTGGTGGCAGACCAACTCTTATCTTTCTTACCGGCGGCTATTTTGACTTTGACTGTAGCTCTATCGCCTGAAGACAAGGAAGTGTTGGCTTACCTCATATCTTGCTCCTCCTCCGCCAACTTCTCCAAGAAAAGTAGCGGCGCCGACCACCCCCAGTGTTTCAATTGCAACTGCTTTGGGTGCTACATGAGGTACTGGGTTAAATGGGACTCGTCGGTTAATCGCCACCTCATACACGAGATAATTGATGCTTTTGAAGATAGCTGCCTGTTGAAGGAGAGTAAGAAAGTGAAGAGTAAAAGGGAGAGGAGGAAGGGTAAAAGTGTCAAAGAGGATTTGGAATTGGATGAGTCAAAGAATTTTGGGGTGAGTTTGACCAATGAGGATTTAAGTTTTAGGGCGGAGGAGGAGAATATTGTGAATGAAGATGAATGTGAGAAAGGGTCAGTGAGGAGTTTTGTGAGTTTTCTTGGAGAAAGGATTTGGAGTGTTTGGGGTTCAAGTTAGGATTTTTGAAATTAAGGTTTAATTTTACTCTTTGCTTGTACAATCAGAATAGAATTTTGATTTTTGTAGCAATGAATATATTTACTATTACTGTTGTGGTTTGTGGAACACCATCAACATTGTAAATTATGTCTACTTTTATATTTTTATTATTATTAATGCAAATTATCCACTTGATTTCCCTTCCCTTTCCATTTTCATAGTCTTTCTTTCTGATGTTAATTTGTGTATGATGTTTTTGGAATTAATTAATATTACTGCTGCTGTTAATCTGATTAATTTGATTATGTATGTAGGAAGATTAGTCAATAGCGTTTGTTTGATTTGATTTGATATCATTCCTGCTAATTTTATCTTCTTCAATATACAAACTGACAAGCCCATCAATTTCTTGTACTCTTTGTTATCTTCTTCACTCCATTATTTGTACTTTTACCATTTGTCCAATTCATCTGCAATGTTGTGTTGTGTTGTAGTTTATACCTCATGTAAATAATTTTAACATGCATTTTTCACTTTTGGCTACGTTATTAGAACTAAAATTTTATCCAGAAGATATCCTTTCTTGCTTTTTTTTTTCTATAGCATTTGTTTTTTATCTATGGTAATTTTCAACTTTTAACCATGAACAGGTTTTTTTTTGGCCAAATTTGAGCAAAAGCGGCGACAAAGGTTGGGCAGGAGCGCACTTTTGCTGCTTCGAATAATATCAAATGTTTATAAAGTTTAAAAGTATCAATTTAAGAAATGCAGGAAATTGAAGATGGTAATGGGAAATTTGAACATTTGTTTTGCTAATAACGAGGCAGTCAAAAGTAAACTTAAATCAATAAAAAAATTTAGTGACTTTTGGTTTGGGTGAGGATACTCTGATGTTATATGTATGAGTTATACATATAAATTTATTGATAAATATATTAATTTTAGGGAATAAAAAAGAAACTACTCTAGCAACGATAATTTATGCTCTAGCAATATTGCTAGAGTTTGGGTTTAGTTTGGGCAATTTGAAAATCATCGAAGATTGTGGTGTAATTATGTTTAGACTAATTTTGAATTTGAACTAATTAATGTGTTTAATAACTAAAATGTAACTAAGCACTATGTTGGAGTAGTTGAAAAGTTGAAAATATATTTTGTTTGATTTGGACGTTCTTCTCTGAGAAAATATTTGATGTCACTTTTATATATATATTTTTTCAATCAAAATTAAATTTCTTAGACCATATCCAAGAGAGCTCTTATATGTCAAATTATAAGAAAAATTATAAGATTTTCACAAAAGATGTGCTCCAAGGGACATGCTATAATTTAAGGGCCATTTAAATTTTTAAGTTTGGACTCTCAAACTCCAAAGCCAAATGTATATTCTAATTTATGCTGCAAAGTAGAACATTATTTTGTACTTTGCTGCAAAAATATTTAATATAAGTTCTTGTTAAAAAAAAATTACGAATCTCGAAATATAGTTCAAATTTATTTCATCTAAATTCATATTATTTGAAATTGAACATAGAGCTCGGCTAGTATAAATATTCAACACGTAATTTTCTTACACATTGCAAGTGAATTTTTATGTGTTTTTTTTTTCTTTGCCACAGGGATTGTTGATACTTGATTCAAGCCGGTCACTTTCATCACGCATGGGTCAGCCTTGTCATATTACCAACATTACGTTAATGAATTCAACATGTAAAGCACGGAATTTTGACTTGGACACATCAAATGAGTGAATATTGGTGAGAATAAGTCAAGAATCAAGTGCTGTTCGTTCTTCCAAAATTCAAATCTGAATATTGAATAATAATAGTACTACTTGAAACTTCAACTCAAATTTAATAATGACTAGATAGGGCTTTGCTGATAATAACTTGTGTATTACCTTACCTTGACTGGTTCTATCTTAAAAGACTTAACTTATAAGTATTTGATAAGAACTGATATTGATATTAATCAATCGCATCCTTTTTTTTACATGTGGATTGTGGAGAATGGAGATTCATATCAAAAGTGGGAGCTTACCAGTGGGCTCATGGGCTGGATCAGACCCATTATAAAGATAGGTCCAATATGCATCCAAATCCAACTATGCCCCACAAAACATGGGTGAACCCAGGGCCCAAATCGTCTTCTTAACTTAAGCTAGGCCTCTTTATTTTGTTAAATTGAGTTAAACAAAACATATTTCAAGTAACAATGATATTAAACACTTTAAACTATTTTTCTCACGATGTAGAGTTCTACATGTTAAGTGAACCTACTAAATTAAACTCACTAAATATTTTAAAAAGAAAATCACTAAATTAATTAAGCATTTTTTTCTTCTTCTTGTCATATGAAAGTATTTAGATTTGTCTGACATAAGGGAATCAGACTTGAAATAATAATTAATATATTCCCTTTTCTGACATTAGTCTTCCTTATTACAGTAATGCACCTAACCTAAAGTTCATATTATTCCTTTCATCATTATTCATTACTATAATCGTAATAAATTAGCTAGTCAGAATCATTATTGTTAAATAACTAAAATTAACAACAAATTATTGTTTTATAATTTAATGCTCTAGACGTAATGTAAGATGGTTAGGCAACGTTGGACTGCATGGGACAAATTTAAATCTCTATTACTGCACGTACTTAGCTTAAGAAAGCAAAAGATTACCTACCTTCCTTGCCGATTGTTTTAAAAGTAATTGCAATAACTTAACATATAAAATACCTTCGGCCTTTGAGTAAATTAAAGTCACTTCTACCCATTAAAATCAAACCGACATTTTCATTTAAAATCGATTACTTCTTATCTTAAAGTTGCTACCTCTAGCTCTAGGATTTGTGTAATACCTACTTCATCGTTTTATGTTGGCAAAAAATTGCGTCTAATTAAGTGGCTATATTTTTGGCAAATGACAAGAATTAAATTTTACTCCAGGTATACGACTTATTGGTAAGAGACATTTACCAAACACTACAAGATAATTGAGTTAAAATGACAAAATAATTAAGTGATGATGTGTAAGTTGTCACTTTTTATATGCTATTAGTAATAAAAATATTAATTTTGTCATAACAATAATGGTGACGAGTGCAATAGTGACAAAATATGTTTTTAAGTTGTCACTAATAGCTATTAATGAAAAATATATTGTGACTTAAGTTGTCAGCCTTAACAGCTACTCCCTTTTAGTGACAATAAATATTGTCCTTATGATTTAATGACAACTTTTTGATTGTCACTTTTGGGTATCGCTAAATGTCAATTGTGACAACTTTTTTATAATTTTTGTCACTAGTATATTTATGAAAACTATTTTAGTGACAATATGAATTCTTGTCACTTAATTTATATAAGAAGTGATAATTTTAACATTGTCACATAAAATTTAACACTAAAATTAAATTTTTGTAGTGAAACCTGCCAAATTGTTTATAAGCCTTGGTATACGTTGCGTTGCACTGTTATTGAAGCAAAATAAACTACTTGAATTTATTTTTTATTTAAAAAGAAAAAACTAATGAGGTTTGATCTAACAAAAAAATGCCTCATATTTGCAATTTTCCAGGAAACAAATAAACTTTACTATTTCAGTTTTAAATTATGGGTAAATTATGAAAATCTTTGAAGTAAGGCCTAATTACTTATTGATTATTATGAAAATTCTTTCGAGGTTTGTCATCATCTTAATTTTGTTTAGATATTACTCTCTAGAGGCAAAGTTGAAATTTTTCATGGATAAGTGCTCAATTGTAAGATGATGACAAATCACATGAAAATTTTCATAATACCCATACGTAAGAGAAATTTTTGTAATTAGACATTACCTAATGAGAGTATTCGTAATTTACCTTTAAATTATATAATTTAATTAATTATTTAGGATGTCTCGTAACATAGTTTATTTTATTAATTAGTTTTTTTATGCGAAGGATTTTAAATTATTTTTGTAAAATTCCATATAAATTAAAACTTTTGAACCAAACCATAATTAAACAGGACTAAAAAACAAGTGGGCTAAGAGGATTTATTTCGTGCAACAACTGTGCATATAATTTATTTCGTGCGATAACTGTGTACTAATAGGATCTAGTTAATTAAATATTTTTAATAACAAAATTTAAGCACTAGAAAGTTAAAAGTAAATTCTTTTACATTTCAATTACATGTAATTTGGGAAACACTATTTAAAGCATCAATCTAATCATAAACATTTTGTTTTATAATTTTAGAAAATAAATAATATTACCATGTGATTGTTGGTTATGTTAACCCCACAACAGTAGTTAGGCCATCTCCAACAGCTCCATTAAATTTCAGCCTCTTATCTTAAAATATAACTAATGAACAGTGTTATACAATTTCACTTTTTACTCAGCACTCCAACAGCTAGTTTATATTTTAAGAGACTACTTTTTAACAATCATATTATTTCACTCAAATAGCTAGTTTATATTTTAACAAATAACTTTAATTATTATTTTATATAAATAATAATAATATATTTATAATACTAATTGATTTTTATTTCATAATAGAAAAAATAGTTTTTTTTTAAAAAAAAAATATTAACTTTTAGTATTAAAATTTAGCGATGCCCCAAAAATTATAATCAAAATATTATCACTAAATCATCGTGACAACGTTAATTATCGCTAAAGAGGTTTCATTATTTGTCAATAGTGACAAATTTTTTATAATGATATTCAAATTATAAAATTTTAATTTTAAAATTTTAATTCAAATATGTATGCATTTGAATTTAATTAATATTTATTTGAATGTACAAGCAGTGTGGATTTAATTAGTACAAACTATGAATTTAAATTTATTATTAATTTAATTAGCAATGCCTCCAAGTTATTGTTTTGCATAAAAGTACATAAGTTTTTTGTACTTCCCTACAAACAATTGTATATAGCAATTTTAATTTGGCCATGGGTATTTGGCAAGCCAAACTTATAAAATTTAGCAATTTCTAAATTATAGAGATGCTCTTGGAGAGCACTTTTTATCAAAATTTTAGCAAAACTCTTAAAATTTAACTTTTAGCAATACTCTTGGAGATGGCCTTAATAGTTATAACTTATAACCATTTGTTTCTTTATTAACGACTATTTGAGAGCGACGTCACTAAAATAACAAACTTTCAGAACCCCCCCTACTCCCCTCTGGCCTGGCCAACACACAGCATCGACAAGACAACACAAGCTGTACAGACAGAGGATATTAACGTCATTACACACTCCATTCCCAGACCCCTTATCGTCATTTTCTCACCTACACTCTCACTCCCCACTAAAAAGTACAAATTCCCTTCTCTCACAAACAAACTCCATTAGTCCATTTCCTTCCCTTCCGAACTCAGAAAAGGTAAAACCATAAAATGAGCAGTCGGAGCGGGTCACACCAGCTCAGCAACGGGCTCATCGTCTCGGGTCGACCTGAACAACAGCCCAAGGAACGCCAGCCCGCAATCGCAGCACGCGCCGTTCCGTACACCGGAGGTGACGTTAAGAAATCCGGTGAGCTTGGAAAAATGTACGGCATCGACTTCTCCGGTGGGGACAACCAGCACAACAGCGGATCCGCTAGATCCTGCCCCAATTCGGGCCCGTTGAGCAAAAAATCATCCTCCGGTCCGATGACGCCAATTCAACCCACCGGTCTGATCACGTCCGGTCCACTGGGGTCGAACCGGCGGTCGGGACAGCTTGATATGGCGTCGGCGGCGCCGACCGCATTCAACTACAAGGCTGTTTACGGCTCGGCTGTTACGAGCTTAAAGGATGAGGTGAGGTTAGGGTTTAGTGTTTCGAGGGCGGCAATGTGGGTGTTTTTGGTGGTGGTGGTGATGGGACTAGTGGTGGGGGCGTTTCTCATGGCGGCTGTGAAGAAGCCGGTGGTTCTGGTTGCGGTGGCGGCGGTGTTGGTCCCTGTGGCGGCAATTGTGGTATGGAATTATGGGTATAGAAGGATTGGAGTTTTGGGTTTCTTGAGGAAGTATCCTAATGCTGAGCTGAGAGGTGCAGTTGATGGACAGTACGTCAAGGTCACTGGGGTAATTTCACACTTTCTTGTCTTGTTTTGTGTTTTAATAATAGCTGGGGATGTAAGTTGTATTTAAATTCTGCAATACAGGATTTGTTATTAGGTTTGTTGCAACCTAGCTAGTTTGGTTTCGATGCTATTTTTGGTACTCTTTCTTTTTCTTTTTCTGCGGACCATTTTGACTATTGGTATGATAAATTGAAGCTACTTAAATCTCCATTAGTTTATGAATATTTATTATCTGTTTCAATAAAAATTATTGGGAAGTGAGAATGACTGTTATTCTTTTTCATTGTTTCCTTTTAAAGGATCTCTTTAAGGTAGAGACATGGTGAAATCCTTTGGAACAGGTTCTTACATGAGGTTAGGTGGAGATTAAGACTGTTTAAAGCCTTTAATATGGATTCTTAATCGAAAGGAGATCCAAATTATATCAGTAATCAAAAGGAGATTTGGTTTTTGGACCATGTTTGATTTAGGAAAAATGTAGAGTAGCTTGAATTAAACTGGCAGTTGCCATTGTTCTTTGCGAAATTGTTACTGCTTCTCGAATGATCATACCCTAATGTTAATTGGTTCGAGTCTTGCATTGATTTTTTGAAAACTTGACATATTACTTAGCTTTGGGAAAGGATTAATCTTAGTGAGACTGTATTTTGGGGGAATAAAATGAGAAAAGGTAGCGCATCTGATTCAGTATTTAAATTTACAAACACACGTAGATAACCAATTTTTTTTTGGTGTAATTAATTTTTACTTATCTTGGAGGTGAATTTTACGGACCTACTTTACGAAGCTAATAATTAATAATATTCCTCTCTTTCGGTGATAGAATGCCCATGTCATCTGGAGTCTGGACACATGGCTGGGTAATTTTTAAATGCAGATTTGCAGAAAATAGTAGATTTATCTATTTTGTATCCATTTCAAGTTTGTGTGCGCTCCCCTCTTCCAGTACAGTTTCAATTTCCTTTCTAGTGCATCGTCTCAGCTAACGACCTGTTTCACTTTATTTATTAATCACTCTTGAACAAGCAATTTATTTATTTAAAGCTACTTTTTACTACCCCTTATATTTTCCTACCTAATAAGGATTTTTCTTCTTTCTTTTTTTTCTTTTTCCAAAAAGAGTTCATTCAATCATGTGGTGCTCATCTACACAATAATGTATTAGTCATTGCATTTAATTTGGTGGTTTCTTTAACTACTTGTCATTATTCTTGTATTTATTTTATTGATAGTTGGCTTTGTGTAGGTTGTTACTTGTGGAAGCATACCTCTTGAAACTTCTTTCCAGAAGGTACCAAGATGTGTCTATGTATCTTCAGAATTATATCAATACAGAGGTTGTGGCGGAAAACATGCAAATGCTAAACACCGTTTCTTCTCTTGGGGATGCAGACACTCAGAGGTAAGTTTGTGCTACTTATTAAATTCTATGCAAATTGTATTGCTTCATGTGACTTCAATGGCCTGTTTAAATGGACTACTGCACCATTGAGGTAATTCCTTACTTTTTTTTTTTACATGTAACAGAAGTTTGTGACAGACTTTTATATATCAGACTTTCAGTCTGGTTTAAGAGCTTTAGTAAAAGCAGGCTATGGTGCTAAAGTTGCGCCATTTGTCAAACCAACCGTAGTAGTTGATGTAACCAAGGACAACAAAGACTTGTCTCCAAATTTCCTAAGATGGCTTTCTGACCGAAATTTATCAAATGATGACCATGTAATGTGCCTTAAAGAAGGGTAAGCTAATCATGATTAGTTTCTTAAACCTTATGAAATGAAGGATTTCAATTTTCTGTGGTATTCTTCTTTGCAGTCATATAAAAGAAGGAAGTATTGTGAGTGTTATGGGGGTAATTAGACGTCATGAGAATGTGCTCATGATTGTTCCACCCACAGAGCCGGTTTCAACAGGCTGCCAGTGGCCTTGTTGCCTTCTCCCGACAAATATTGAAGGGCTTATTTTGACGTGGGATGAAACTCAAAACGGTGATGTGATTCCTGTATAAATACTTTGGGTTTGGAAGCCATAAGTAAATAGTGGTGGGATGTTTGAAGAATCCTGCCAAACCACTTGTGAATTCTTTTTCTGGATGAAGAACTAGATCTTGTAAAATTATTGAAGTGCTTGGTAGATATACACAACACAGATATATTGTAGTGGGGAAAAGGAGATCCCCTTAGAAACTCAGCAGAGGTTTATAATGCTGATATCATTGTACAGAAGATGTGAAGTTTGCCCTTGCCCTGATTGGTCATATCTGCATATAAATTGCCACCAAGTGCAAAAGAGTAGAGTTGGTAATATATCACTCGATTCAGCTTTAATTATTTTATCTTTGCTAGCCAATTGAGTTCTACAAAAACTTCAGACAGAAGTGCATATGTACCCATTTATTCAAAGAATAAAAGAACAATGGGGTACACGATAGACAAAATAAAAGAGGCTAATCTAATAAGCATCAATATAATGTAGTACTATTCCACTTTACTACTTTAGCGCATTGCTAGATAGTATTTCTATGATGAACCTAAACAAAATTCAAAACTGACACCATAAACAGCTTAATTGGACAAATGCAAAAACGAAACAGAAAAATGCAAAAGTCGGAGTGTTGACTTCAAGACTTCTTGAAGTGATTGTTGCATTCTCTTAGTTACATGAATTCCTAAAGTTTTTCAACAGTTCTGGTATGTCACAGGCAAGCATATCATCAACAACTTTAATCATTTTGGGCTTCAATTCTTGAAAATCGTGTATGTTACAATGACCCAAAACCTTTCTATAATGATCAACGTCTGGGAAATCCCCTGCTGGTAGATGAAATTCTTTCTGTACCTGTTACATTTAATTTTTTTCCAAATATAAGCATTTCAGTGCGTGTACCGTGGGGGTGGGGGTGAAGAAGGAGTACCTTTGCAAAGACTTTGTCAAGATTCTTGATAAGTTTTCGTTGAGTTTTAGCTTTATTGAAATATTTCGGCATCTCATTTTTTAGATGGCTAATAATGTATGCGTGGATCTTCGCAGCTCTAGCACGTTTAACAAATTCGTTGATCTGAAAATGGTTTTTCATTATGCTCCCATATTGAACAAAGTTGTATTACAAAGCACCAATTAAGATTGATCAAGTTATCTAAAAAGTTGTCATTGTCATACCCGACGATCGCATGCCTTCTTTGGTATGTCTATCAAGTCTAGGAGGAGTTCATCTTGCTCTTTTTCAAAAAGTTCCTTGGCTATAGGTCCCATTTCTGCTTCCTTCAAAGGCTTGTCGCTAAATGATCTACCAATTGCACGAAAAAAGATCAAATTCAAATTTCATCATGAACTTCAAAGGGGTTGTGGTACTTGAAAATGAAGCATATACAAATCAAAATTTCTTAATCTCACCCCACATAGACACGCATAACCTCAGGAGTGTTCAAAACTTTGCCCAGTGACCACATTAATGCACCATAAACTCTCATCAGCTACAATGTAAAAGACAAAAGACTGAGAATTGGAACACACACAACCAAAAAAAAAAAAAAGATGTAGAATAAAGTGGAAACATCCAAACGAGGATTCACATAATCAATAACTAGTCTTGCCTGTTGAGTGTCGACTTGATTTGTTTTATTTAAGACAACTCGTATTTTATCATCATGACCACGTAATGATGAAATAACCCGTTTGAATTCATCACTGATGTCAAGTTTATGGGGATCAAATAGGAGAAGGACTAAATCGCATTTTTCTGCAAACCATGATATAACACCAGTAAAGTCATAGCTTCTTTCGGTACGTTGCTTTTCACCAGATAGAACCCCCGGAGTATCCACAAATGTTATATGTTCAAGTAGCTGCAACCAATATAATGTAATTTTATCAGAAGAAAGGAAAAGTTAATTGACACTGACGTGCAAGTCTCCATAGATAGTAACTCACAGGATGCGGCATTTGCGAACACTCAAACTTTGACATGAATGACCCTCCAAATTTGGTCAAACTAGAAAATGGCAAGTTTTTGTGAACTGCCATGGTATTTCCAGGAATGCTCCTTTCATCCGGTCCAGACTGAGAGAGCATTATTAAGAAGCACTTCAAATAAGTGAACATGACAATATAGAAACCCAACAAAGATCACAATAACTGCAGTTTAGATTGTTTAACATGAAGAAGAAATATATATAATCAGTAGCAGTATCAAAGGCATTAGATTGCAAAATTAAGACAGTAGTAGTGATGATGTAATGCAAGTTAGAAGGAAAAAGGTTAAGATATAAATGTAGATGTTGTTTGGAGCATTATCTATCTCCCTACCAAAAACACACACACACACACACAATAGATGTTCGGAGCACTATGTTGAATATAAAACATTTTCATATGACTTTTTGTACCATGACAACAATAAATCGGTCGGTAGTTGGCTCAGGTCCAATATGAGCACCTGCAAGGAAAACAAACAGCATCTCACAAGCTTTAGAATTAGCCATTGATGTAAAATATAAAATTTTAAGATGTTCTGAGATGTAAGAACTCAACCTGGATAGCTGCCTTGGAGCAAATGCTTTATAAACGTGGTTTTTCCAGTTGAATACTGACCCAATAGCATCACCATAGGTTTGGCATCAAAATCAGTATTAGTCTGGAAATAAAGAAACCAACAACATGTTAATGACATCTTTTGATAGGGGACTCCATAACAAATCTACACAAAACATGTTATGTGATTAAGAAGAATATGTTAAATGTCCACTCACCAAGATAGGAGATACAAAATCATTAAAACGGTAAGTAGCTTCCAACGGCTTTAGCTTTTCATTGTACAACTTCTTCAAACCATCAATTACTGAAGTGACAGCAGCAGGAGCAGGAGTGTGAGCGTTGTTCTAGCAAAGTTGTGAAACATAATAAGTTAGGCATAAACTTCTTAGATGAAGAACCAAAGAGCAGAGCAATTGGGGCAATCTTTTAGGGAAATATAAAAATGTACCTTCTTTTTAGACTTCAAGTAAGAGAAACTCTTTGGTGGTGCTAGTAGAGACTGAGTGTTTCCTGCATCATATTTTAGTTGCATTGCCATTAAACAAAGGTGCTAGATAGCAATTTTACATTAATAGTGGACTTTTTACCAACCATTGGTTTCAGAATTGGCATTTGATATTGGTTCTCTGCTTCTCTGTGAAAATGTAAAGGTGAAAAACACTAGTGCCTAAAATTGTAAACACAAATACAAGAAGATATATTCTTGCATACTTACTGCCATCAGGTAATCCAAACCTTCCATAGACGGGGGACTCAATGTCTCTAAATTATCTGCAACACCAAAAAATGGTATACAGTCGGAAAACAGAAAGGCCGGCTTGTAAAAGAAAGATGCTAGCTAGCTAATGCAGTTGTAATCTAATATAGTTCTACACTTGCCTATGGTTTTAAGGATATCTGATGTCAGTTCATGTCCATCTTGTGCCAGAGAGATCAACTAAAATTGGAATAATTGACCCATAGAACAAATAGAGATAAGAAAAAGAAAAAAAAGAAAAAAGAGAGTTGATAAAGCATTTAATTTCTTGCTAGTATATAATTTTCTAATCATGCAGGAAATATACCTGCATTGCAGTGACAAACTCCTTCAAACCAACAAAGCCTTGTCTCTTTGAATCAGCAATTGCCCAAACCTTGATAACAAAGACGGAAATACAAAATGAATCGAGCGAAAATTTATGAATAAATTACCGTCGGTGCAGAAAAGCAATATAAATCGAGATTTTCCACTTGGTCAAGACAGAGAACATGAGCATCAACAATACAAAAGTATCAGATGATCAATCAGAATTTGATCCAAAAAAACTTCATTGTTTCTCTGTCTCACCAATACCTGCTGGAGTTCCATTACACACAAATACAATACACCAATACCTGCTGGAGTTCCGGTGTCGACAATTTGGACATATCGAAAAATTTGGTGGAGTCATTCATAGTCAAACGTCCGTCATTATCTGTCAAAACAAATTAATCAAAATATCAAGTATTTGATTGAAGAAAAAAACAGAAAAATGGAAAAATAAGAACCTGAATCGGCGAAATTGAACCAATTTTGGTAGATCTTTTGTTGCTCTTTAGAACAGCACCAACTAAACCGGCCTGAATTGATTTCCATTATTTCCGAACCAGTTAACGACAATTTCAAGCGTCTATTATAGTTTATACTGATATGAACAGAAGTAATTTGAAAACCCTAAAAGAAAGAGTGAATTCAGCTGGCTATTAAATTAGTTTCGCGCTTTATTTTTTGCTTCCTCTATAAATTGATTTGTCCAATATTATACAATTTCGGCGAAAGTCGTGTTCATTTAAAATTCTATTAGAAATGGTGTCTATGTAAAATGATTTGTGTACGTAGTTTGAGTAATAAGGACTGAGTGGAGATTGGTTTAAGAGCATTTGATAAGTTTGTTTGCATGGAAATGTGAATTCATGCTCATCATATGTAGAAGTTTAACTTATCTTTAAAGTAATCCAAGTCTAAAAAAGAAATTTCAAATATCAAATTGCATGTAGCACGCCTGATTATCTTGTATTCGAGTTTTTTATTAGATGATTGCATTTTTAGTGATGATTGGACGGACCTCTACACTTTTGAATTCATATTTCTTATTTTTATTCCATTTTTCAATTATATTTCAAAATATTTTGGAAATAAAATTGGAGATGAGTTTATGTTTATAGACATAAAATTTGGAGTTTTAGATTTTGTTTTGATGATAATTTTTTTTTTTTTTGTTTTATCCATCTTGTATTAGAATTACAAATAAAGTAAATAAAAATGTGCATTTTTTTTAATTCAACCGAGAATGTTAAATATAAAAGAAAATTGCAAAAGTCGTCTTGTAATTTAAGATCAATGTCAAAAAGATTAAAATCGACAAATTTAATTCTATTTCAACTCGAAATTCTTAAAATTTCACAAGTTGAATCACATGTGAACGGACCCAATTGCGAAATAAGTTTCCCATTGTAATCGGTACTTTCTTACTTTTGGTCTAAAAAAATGACATTTATCACTTATGGAATAAAACAAGGCACTTTATATATGATATTAATTCCAGTGTGAATAAAGCAATTTGCACATGTCTTATAATTGAAAAGTAGTATTCAATCGTATATTAATACACTTCTCAATTGATTAAATAGGTGTAGAGAAATCGAATTTGGGTAACAACCACCCGATTCCGGTTTGCACTATGCACTCCACAACTATTTCTACAAAATGAACACATTTAAATAATTTTCTTCGTTTATATAGACAACTACGATACCATCAGAATTTCTTATTCATATCAAATCAAAGTTGGCTAAATCCTTCCAATGTCAGTCTTCTATGCCAGTGTTAATAAAAAATTAGCATTTAAGAAAATTCTTGCCAAAACCTGATTTTACTAAACCCATTAAATCATAAAGTAAATGTATTTACTTGTTTTGTGATTGTCATCTATTATCAAGCAATTGTATTTTACTTATCATGTCAATATTTTTGGTTCCATTAAACCCGATATTGGATAAAATTTTCCTTGCATTTGTCTGTGATTTATTTTGATTCAACTAGATCCGATTTGAAATAAAATTTCCCACATTGCAGTGGGTAGACTAGAAATTAAAAAGATTTAATGGCGTTTTATCCCCTCGCCTTGATTTGAAAAAAAAGAAACACTTTACTCCCTATATAATCTTACAAAAGTTTAACAATGTCTCCCTAACATTTTAAAACTTAAAAAGTAACACAAGTATACCTCTTATATACTATACTTTTAAATGTGCCAATTTACCCCCCCCCCCCCCCCCCCCTTGCATTATTATATGTTGCATTCTCTGTATTACGATAAATAAGCTTTTTACCCGCTGTGTCATGATAAATGTGGCACGGTTCTTTTGTCCTTTTACACAACATTTTTCAGGCACACTTTCAATTTCGACAAGTATGTTACACTCAGCGTTAGAAGGAGGTAACTTGCTCCTTTAAAGTTTTGATAGGGGTATGGGGTAAATTGGCATTACTAAAACTAAAAAGCAATCATAGCTGTCATTGTAATTAATTGTAGCATATCCCCATGGAACCAACCTCGTCTACACCACCAAATTTCCCAACAAACAATTGAAAGTCATAGCTCCATGCATGCCCCTAATTAATACTACCTCATTATAAATTCAGCTCGAATTACATTCACACAGAGTAGTATCTCATTTCCTGTCATTATATATAAAGAAGAAGAACTTAATTGAATTGAAAATCATGTCTAGGAATAATGCAGTCCGCTCGGGATGGATAATGGGACTAGTAGTGTTGGTTTTGGCACTGGAGGCAAGGCGTGGAATGAGCGAAATCTCGTGCACGCAGGCCGTAATGCCAATACTATCCTGCAAGGATTTTCTTGTGGGCAACGCAGATAGCGTGCCGGTTGCTTGCTGCCAGGGGGCTGAGATGCTGAATAACTTGGCCAAAAATAAGGACGACCTCAAAACATTGTGCCTCTGCCTTAAACAAGCTGCTACAGCCTTAAAGGTTAAAACCGACAGAGCAGCCCAACTTCCGCAGATATGCAAGATCGCTACACCCCTAGCTATTAATCCTGATGTCGACTGTAACAGGTCAAATTAATCAGAATCAAAACAGACTGAAGTTAACTAAATGCAAAAATACATGTGCTCTGTCTAATTAACAAAAAGCCCCAACAGTTATTTTCATTATAAAAAATCCCTATGTTCTTTTTTTTTTTATAGCAAAAAACTCCATTCAAAATTTCTTCATAAATCATTAGGAAGGTTATTACCAATTTTTTCAGTGAACAAGGGAATTACTGTCAATGTTTTAGGTGAAGAGGGATGTTTTCGTAATTTTGAATGGAGATATAATTGTCATTTTCTTATGCAATTATGTACTCCAATTTGGGAGTCTTTTTTGCTAGTAAAAAAATAGGACAAAGGAGCTTTTTATAATAAAAATTATACAAGAACTTTTTTTGTTAATCAGGCAGAACCTAAGGGTATTTTTGTATTTCGCTCAAATTTTATTACTAATTATTAATTATTTTTGTACTTGTAGCATTGGAAGTATGTATGATGGAAATTAAGTGTAGAGATCGATCAATGTGGCCAAATCAGTGAAGGAGCAGGGTGAACTTTTAGTTATCATGGTTAACGGTTATGCATTATGTAACAGAGAAGAACGAATGATATATAGTATTAAAAAGAATATGTTATCTTAATTAAGATTATGATGTCCCTTTTTTCTTGGTAATTTGTTTGTTTAACGATTTTTAATTTTGCCAAATTTGTATGCAAACAAAAAGAACCCCCAACATTTGATTTAACTGGAGGTGAACTTTGTAATTAGGCGTTTTCGCTTAATTCCTCAGCCCAAAAAATAAGATTTTTTTATGAAGAAAATTCAAAGTAAATTTTAATTAAATGAGATAAGTAAATCATTTAAAAAGTTAAATATTTAAATTAATTAAAGCACTAAGGGCAAAATAAAAATAACATGACTTCTCTTTATTATAATATAGAATTTTAATTTTGAGCAATTAACAAACAATATTTATTTTTATATAAATCAAATTACAAAAGAAGATTGAGGGCCAGTTTGTTTGGTGTTTGAGAAAGTATTTTGAGAGAATAATGGGAATTTGTAAAAGAATATCGATTTGCATAATATTTTTTGTTTGTGTTGGGGAGATTGTTTTGACAAATCAAGTATGTGTAGATTTTTGGAAGAATTTACGTCGTAGGTGTAACAAGTGTCTTACTTTATGTCAAGTTATGATTGTTATATTATATGATATATGTAAGAGATATGTTACTTTATATCAAATCGAAGTTGAATTTGTGTAGGTTTTTTTTGTTAGATATGAAAATTGCAGTTAGTTTGACTTTTGGGAAAATAATTGCCGTTACTTTCCACTGTCCTTACACCTTCTCTCCAGTTTTTTTCTTTTTTCATATGTTACTAGTTATTGTTTATTTTAAATAATTGTGTATTAATTATTAATTCTATACGAATCAAAAGTTATATGATTGTTTGATCATTATTAAATATATATATATAAAAAAATCTGAATTTATTGTTACTAATTTACTATATTAATTTTTAAATATCCTATAAATAAAAAATATGTAGTACTATTTAATTTTACACTATTTCTTACAATTATTATTAATTATCTAAATTAATATTACAACAATATTATTACAATCATCATCACAATCATAACAATATTATTTCAATCACAATCTCAATTATTACACTATATTATATCCTACTTCTATAGAGTTTTTGATGTGATATTTGTCATTAACTTTTTGCCCCCAAACATCAACATTCAAAACCATTTCAAATTATATCTCAACTTTTTAAATCCCACTATCTATTAATTTATTAATATTTTATTATCTCAATATTCCAATAAAAAAAAAAAGTAAATGGTGTTTCAAATGTGTTTGTTGTAGTGAATGTTTTGGCAAGTGATCGGACCGGACCACCGGCTGCAGTCATCTGTTACCATCTGACAATAATATAAATGCACTGTTCAATTTTTTTCTCTGCATCATTTCATAGTTTTTAATGTTATTGTAATGAGGTAGGTAGTAGTCTATTGATTAAAATTGAAGCATGAATAAGAGGTTATAAGTTCAATTTTTAATAGTGTGGGTATTTTTCTACTTTAATACTAGTAATTATAATTAATTTATCTCTATACTTTGATATCAATGAACAAATATATATATATATATATATATATATATATATATATATATATATATATATTTTTTTTTTTTTTTCCAAGGGTTTAATTCCTTTCGAGGCGGGTTGGACACATTAAGTGGGTACCTCTCCCAACAGGGATTCGAACCTGAGTCTGCTACTTTGTAATGACTAGTCCCTTCCACTAGACCAATCACCTGCTGGTCGAACAAATATATTTGAATAGATGTTCTGATATATCGAATGATGTAATGATTTATTACCATTTAAATAAATTGATTAATGCAGTAAATGAGTATGTAATTTCTTTCAATAATCAGATACTTATAATCTTTAATCATTTGTCAATTTTACTTGTCCAAAAAAAAAAAATCGTTTGCCAATTTTACAACTGAGTAAGGTTAACCAGGATCCTTAATTACGATAGTCATTGCATTATTTAGAAGGAAAAAAAGCAGTTTCTAAATGTCAAAGCATAGAAAAATCACTCAACATTTACCAATATTATATTGAACCAAATTTGGTAGATAGATCTTTTGTTAGGAAAAAAAAAATGATCCCACAAATATAGCGCGCTGACAAGTTCGCCCCACATGTTTTCAGGCCGTTAAGTTTACCCCACAATTTTTAGACTATATATTTGTGGGAACTTGGCATGTTTTAAGACCAAGTTTGGAGATGAATCTCTACATATAATAAGAATACTCAAATTAAAATGAATCTTTCTTTTATAATTAAATTAAATGAATCTTTATGCATGTCAGTTATGTTAAATGAAATTATAGAAATAAATTATTTTCTATTTCTTATGGTCATACCCAAAAGAACATAATCCTATAGAATTTAACTCTCACATTTAAAAAAATCTTAATCCAAAGGAACATAATCTCAAAATTCATCTCAAATACAGAAGTCATTTTAAATATATAGTCCGACACAAATATCACAATGGAAAACTGGGAAGAATTCGTGTTTCAAAATTAGAATAAGATAAATTAGGAAATTTAATTTCCTATTTATATACTTGCCAAATTTAGGTAACGAAAAATGCAGCTGCACAAATTAATTTGAATAATGATATTACAAAATCTCTTCCTAAAATTAAGCTCACAATTTGGGAAAATTTATGAATTTTCTTTTAAGTTACACATCACGGTTGATGTAGATTAATTAGGTTATAAAAACTGTGAATTCCAATTAATCGACCAATCATAATCAGAAAAGATCAAAATGGATTTCATCACAGTTTTTCTAGTTCTTTTTTGTCTAGTTTGTGCATGGTTATCCAATTCAAGAATTCGAAAATCAGGCAAACTCCGGATCCCCCCCGGGCCTTATTCTTTCCCAATCATCGGCAACATTCTCCAACTTGGCCAATATCCTCACCAATCACTTGCAAAACTCTCCAAAACATATGGCCCTCTAATGTCTCTCCATCTTGGGAGCATCTACACCGTCGTTGTATCCTCTCCTGAAGCCGCGAAAGAAATACTACAAAAACACGATCTAGCGTTCTCCAGTCGAATCATCACAGCTGCAGGTCAAGCTCACGACCACCACAAGATCTCGATGGTCTTTTTGCCAGTCGGGAGCCAATGGAGCAAACTTCGTAAAATATGTAGAGAACAGTTGTTCTCGACCCACCATCTTGTAGCCAGTCAAGGCCTTCGCCAGGACAAGTTGCGAAAACTGCGTGATTACGTGCAAGAGTGTTGTGTTAGTGGCAGAGTTGTGAATATTGGCGAAGTTTCCTTCATAACAACGCTCAACCTCATGTCTGTTACGTTGTTTTCGGTTGATTTTACTGACTTTGGCTCTGATACCACTCAGGAATGGAAAGAAACAATCGAGGCGTTGATCGATATTGTAGGTTGTCCTAATTCAGCTGATTTTTTTCCAGTTCTAAAAAGGTTTGATCCACAGGGAATTAAGAAGGAGGCTGACTTTTACTTTGGAAAATTCTTGTCAATGTTTGAGGATATAATCAATCAGAGATTGGAATCAAGAAGAACATCGTTGCCTCATCATCATTCTCCCAAGAATAAAGATTTGCTTCAAGTTCTACTTGATATCAGTGAAGGAAGTGAATATGAATTGAGCTCCAATGACATTAAACATTTACTACTGGTGAGTCAAATTCGATATGCAATTACGCCTTACTATTTTTTTTTTAATTGAAATTCGTATGTGTTTATCAAAAGAAAGTGAATAATTTAATTGATTATATGACGGGGATATAATCCAATCTAGTGAATTAAAAGTTAGGCTTCCTCTCCTCTCCAAAATGAAGGACTTCCCTAGATCAGTATAAAGGAAAATTACATATTGGTGTAATTACAGGATCCACTCATAAAGTGTCATTTAATATCAAAATCCTAGTCTATTTTCAGTTTAACCAATTAATTCGCCTTACGAAAAATTGAGTTTAAGTTACAAAATTTTAATTGATAAAGTGGGAGTTGTCACTTCCAATAAAAAAAAAGAAAATAAGCTGGAGCCATCACTATTTATGAACATTTAGTAGCAAACCTTCAAAAAATACATATTTAATACCAAAATTGGTGGGACGATAGTATGAATAGTAATTTATGATCATTTTGCAGCGTTAATAAATGAAATAAAAAAATGGCAAGGGCCACAATATATAGTTTTTCTTATTTGGCTTTCTTTAGGACTTATTTGTTGCAGGAACGGATACAAGTGCATCCACGGTAGAATTAACCATGACAGAATTACTACTAAATCCAGAAAAGATGTCCAAGGCAAAAGATGAACTTAAGAACGTCATCGGAGACAATATTCAAATCGAAGAAGCGGATATTTCAAGACTTCCGTACTTACAAGCTGTGATAAAAGAAATCTTACGATATCAACCTGTTGGTCCCTTATTAATTCCTCACAAGTCGGACCATGATGTAGAAATCAACGGTTACACAATCCCTAAAAACACGCAAGTACTAATTAATGTTTGGGCTATGGGTAGAGATGCAAACCGATGGTTAAACCCGAATTCGTTTGAGCCTGAGCGATTTTTAGATAACAAAGTTGACTTCAAGGGCCGAGATTTCGAACTTATTCCTTTTGGTTCAGGAAGAAGAATGTGTCCGGGTTTGCCACTAGCTAATCGGATGTTGCATATGATGGTAGCATCTTTAATTCATAATTTCAACTGGAAACTTGAGCCAGAGACAAAAACAAAAGACGGGAACACAAAGGTGAAGTTTGGTACAGCACATAACAAAGCAGTTCCCCTAAAGGCTCTTCCTACCAAGTTGTGAAGCATCATCATCATATATATATATACATAGGAAAAGAGGAAGAAAATTCTAGCTTAGAGCAGATTCAACCCTGCTCAATTTAATCATTTATAAAGCAAATACTACTCCATATGTACTTAGATAAAAAATTAGAAGTTGGCTTCTTCTAAACTCGAATATTTAATATAAACATATTATGCCACTACTGCATATTTATTTGGGGTAAATGCAAACTACTCCCTGTATTATGCTAAGCCTGCAAGAAATTACCCTGTGAAATTTTTATTGCGCCATATTTTTTTATATTTTTAAAACCCTGCAAAAAACACCCAATTTGTAAAAAATAAGGCGTTTTGAATCGACACATTTCAAGAAACTGTTTTTAAATACTTCAAGTTGGTCCCTACAACCGATATGTTTTTTAAATTATTTCTTGGAATATGTCGATTAAAAAAAAAAACTATCTTTTTACAAATTGAGTGTCTTTGCATAATTTTTGGAATGTAAGTCTCAATAAGTTGTAGACTAGTGTGTCCTGTGCATCTGCAATCATTAGATTGTGTATGATCAAGTTGTATGTTAAGACTTACATATATTCCATGTGTTTGATTAATTTGTGCCTTCCCAATACTCCAAATACAATGTCAATTTGAGAAAAAGATTCAAATAGCCATAGGGGATGAATTTTTCTTCTTCTTTTTTTTTTTCCTTCATAATGAAACATGATTATATCTTCTATCCATAAATTTTGATTATTAGTAAAATACAAATAATGTTCAACTAATAAATACACAAAATATTTCATAGAAAGACCTACACCTCAAGTGAGATTTGAAGGTCCTGGGATATCAACTTTGCTGCCATACTAGGCATCATCGACTAATAGGGACTGCCGTCATATCTGTATTTAAAAGCGATGCCATTTATATATCAGAATCGATTCACAATCAAATCGGGGTTGGCTGCGTTACCAGTACTAGAAACAAACAATGCAATTTATATACCAAAATCAATCGGCAGTACTCAGTCAACAAATTATATGCCATTCCATTAAGAAATTTAAGCACCGTAAATAATTAGGACCAATTGGCAGTTCATCTTATAACTATTAATGAAATTAAAGATTGTTTAAATATTATTTCTTAAAGTTTTATATTAGTTTACCAAACAAAAAAAAAAAAAAAAATGGAATTCCTTATCAGATCAGCAAGGTGAATACCCTCTCGTGTGTTTTCTACTTCAGCTTTTAGTAAGTCATAAGTGTTCTGTTCCGCATCAGATTTCAGTTGGCAAATATATTGGCTACATTTTATATTTTCAAATTAATATAATATTATTATTAAGTATCTTGAACTAATATACTTTTCATATTTAATCGCATTTGTGTCTTTATCATTTTAAAGAAATTTAATCAAGCCCCAAATTCCTAATGAGTGTGTGATGTGCTAATTTTTAATTTTTTGTTGTAATATGCAAAAGCGGTAATTTTGAGGTGCATTACCCAATCATATATCACCAAATTGAAGTCAAGAGACCCATAAATGATAACGTTTAAGACATTTTTTTCAATTGGGCTTGATTTGAACTAAAATTATAGGCTAGATAGATATAGGGTAGTTTTGCTAGTCAAAGTACATAAAAATAAAAATGCTAGTGAGCATTAGTTGGGGTGTCAATTTCGTTATTTTCCAAACAAAACACTCACTATTTTCCATCCGTAAGAAGAAAACATTAAATCATCTTGAGTTCAATCATAAATATATGGATTTTCAAACCATAAAACAAAACTGTATTTATAGAATAATTACCTTCGATTATTTTTAAAAATAATATTCTTATCACGTTATTAATGATCTTATTGGTTTCTTGAGGTTATAAATAGTTACCTCCCAACACACCCAATACGTTTTTGATGAATAATATTTCAACAATGACATGAAAATCAAGAGTTTTCACGGTTGAAAAACAGTAAATCTCGTTCTATACATAACTGAATAGAGTGACAAAGAGTGAAGTATTAATCATCTTATAGTTGAGGCGGTTAATTATATTTCTCTAAGGACATTTTGGTCCACAAATTCAAAAAGTCAAATTAAAAATATTAAAGATTTTTTCAACGCTTGAAAATTAACAGAGAGGGACTTGTTACTTAAAAAAGTTTAAGAAGGCTTTTGTTCGCCACGGATCTCTTGTCCTAATGTAGGTGTCGCACTTGGGGTTACATTAATATGTCCATTTTAACCATGCATATTAACTTGATTTACATAAGGTCATCTCCAATGGCAGCTTCCGGGCCGGGGCGGGGTCGAGCTGTGTAGGGGAAACGGTTGGAGATGGAAGAGGGGCTCGGGGCGGGGCGGCTGGAGGGCTGGAAATGGGCGGGGCGGCGGGTTGCGCGGAGCCCTCTGGCTGGCCCGGGGCGCGCGTGTTTTCTTGGAGAAACGCGCCCCTCTTTAAAACAGGTGCCGCCAAGTGGCGGCACCTGATTCGCTCCCTTCCCTTTTTTTTATTTTCTTTTAATTGATATGTGTTGTGTAATTAATGTGTATTGTTGTATAATTAATGTATGGTTAATGTTGTATAATTAATGTGTTGTATTGTTGTAATTAATGTGATTATAATTAATGTGTTATTTGAATTAATGTGTTATTTTAATATGTTATTTAAATTAATGTGTTATTTTGATTAATGTGTTTTTTTAATGTGTGTGATAGGTTTTAATTATATAGTATATAGTATGATTAATTATTTAAAGTAATTTTAAATAAAAATTATGATATACTTATAAATATAGTAATAGTCCATTTAAGTAAACACTCATACAAATAAAAATTTAAATTAATACTTAATCTAAATTATATATTTAAATACATACTAAAAGAGACAATAATAATTACTATTATTAATATTAATATTAAAAAATTAAAACTATAATATTAATAGGTGAGAGTGGACAACATAAAAAAATGGAATTAATTCCTCCACTGAGCCCTGCCATTGGAGACGACCAGGCAGGGCTCGGGGCTGGGGCAGGGCTGGAGCAGGGCTCTCCGGAGCCCCGGGGCAGCCCTGCTCCATTGGAGATGGCCTAAGTTTAACTCCTGTTAAAAATAAAAGGAAAAGAAAAAAACTCCAAATTTTCTAGTCTCACGTCTTCTTCTTCGGCATCTCTGATCTACTGTAACAGTTCAAATTCTACAAAGTTTCTCTGGCTTGCACTTATATCAATATTGGAATACAAGTGCAAGTCAAAGTGCACCAAGTCAGGTATCCAATGTACTTTTGTTAAGAATATTTTCAACGATTTAAGTATATTTTGTAATTTTTATCAAATCTTTTAGAGAAACTGTTGTTTGTTCATTATATTTGATTTTTATCAATTTGACGGAGACACTAAATGTGTCAAGAGTATGTAAATTGTGGTACGAAATCTATTTTTCTGCAAAGCGTGGTACCTAATGTGTTTTCTGGGGTAAAATTTGGGACCAAAAGTGTTTTTCCCTCTTGCGCAAATTGCATTTCACCCCCTGACCGATTTATCACGTGCAAAACTCGTGACCATTTTGAACTTAACGCGCGCGTGACAGTCACGCGCGAAAATTCCATCCAAAATTTAAAGGAATGACTAAATGTATCGAGAGTATGTAAATTGCAGGGCCGGCCCAAGTGTTAGGCAACTTAGGCCGGCGCCTAGGGCCCTCGGTTCGAAGGGCCCGAAAATTTATATTTAGGTCTTTAGGATAATTAAAAAATTAAATATTTTTAATTTTATTAATTTTATGTACATAACATGTATCATGACTCACTTGATAAGACTTTTTCATAATGAGTGAGGGGTCTAGGGTTCAAATCCCAATATTGAGTTTTTTCGTATATTTTGATTGTTTATGTTATTTAACTTTTATTTTTGTAATAATGTTCGTATTTTTTATTTTCCTTTCGTTTAATTTCCTTTTCTTACTTAATGATATCTTGTCAATTTTTTTTCTTAATTAGTACTTAAAAAAAATTCTTTCATAATTATTATAAAAAGAATACGGTTTTTTTTCTTTGAAATATAATTTTTCTGCTTATTACTTTCTCACTTAGTACATTGCAAAAAAGAATTCTACCCCCAATAAAATTGGTCTAGCCCCATCCATATTTTTATATGTATATGTATCTTTTTCTTAGTTTTATATATGATGTATAACTTTTTCTATACATGATAATATATAATTAATAGAGTTAAAATGTCACGAAATGAAATAAAGTCAAGCAATCAATTATGATATTTGTAAAAGAATGAAATAGAGTTAAGGATGAACATATACTTGTAAAATTTGCTTCGGCTAAAATAATATTTTTAATATTAAAAATTATACAAAAAAAATCACGGTTAAATCTTTTAAAAGTTAAATGAGTTTGTTATTTAATTATCTTTCTAAAAAATAATATGTTAGATTTAATTATCTATCTAAAAAATAATATGTTAGAGAAAGTAATATGTTAATATTTAATTAATATTTTTGCCTTTAAAAAAATAAATTAATTATATCCCAAATTTGAAATTCGCCTAGGGCCCCCGAATGTTTAGGGCCGGCCCTGGTAAATTGTGGTATGAAATATGTTTCTCTGCAAAGCATGGTACCAAATGTATTTTCCGGGATAAAGTTTGAGACCAAAAGTGTTCTTCTCTCTTTTAAAAATTTATTCAGTGGATTTATATATGTACATAAAATTAATTTGAATATTATTGTCAAAAACAAATTCTCTCACCCCTTATTGTGTTTATTCAAGGTTATGATGTATAACATATAGCTGTAAAAAATCAAATTACAAAAAAGGAAAAAAAATATAATAGTAATTGTTTTGGATTAGACCATATTAATTAATCTCCGAATATATTGAAAAAAAATTCCTAAATAGCGCGCATTAATTAGTGGGATAGACTAGAAACTAAAAAGGCATGCAGAATTCAAAGACGTCATAATTGAGAGAAAGCTTCCATATATAGTTTGTCTATATAGTATTAAATTAAGATTCCCCTAGCCCGAATTATAAATACAAATGCGCAGGCTGCCACGATATGGAAGATATATCTAAAAAATTAAATAATATTGAAAATGTCTAAAAACGCGGTCGTGTTGACGTGCAGTATAGTAATGTTGGTTTTGGCACTGGAGGCATGCTTTGCAATGAGCAAAATGACGTGCTATAAAGCCTTGCCGTTAGGAACCTGCCAGCCATTTTTGCAGGGGAAAGCAGACTGGTTTCCTATACATTGCTGCGATATGCTTGGACTAATTAACGAGTATATCAGAGCTCAGGTCCTCGACCGTAGAACGTTTTGTCTGTGCTATCAGAAAGCTGCTAAGGTCTTAAAGTTTGTACGCGAAAGATCTTTGGAAATTGCACCAGCATGCGAGGTTGATATATCCTTTTCTTTAGACCCTAATGCCAACTGTTACAGGTAATTTTATTATAATATTTAATTAATAATTAAAGATTTCTTTAATTTTTATTATATATTATTCTGGTATTTTAAATATTTTATTTACTCTCTTTTTTTTTTTTTATTTCTCTTTCTTTGTAGCATGTAGATTTTGACGGAATTAACGGAGATGGAATGGATATAGCAATGGGGCCGAAACAGGACTCAAGGATTTATAAATTTATTTATATATTGTTATTGCATGTACTAAGTAATCTTGATCAATATATATATTATATTTTTTTCCTTTTTTCTTTCTTTAAATTGGGTTTAAATCACATTTTTGGGAATAAAATTACTCAACTACCCCCCACACGTGGCGAATTATTAAATCAAACCTAAAGTCCGAATATCTTGTAAAACCAAAAAAAAAAAAAAGAGAAAAATGCTGCAGCCGGAGCCTAAGAGCATCTCCAACCATGGGCTGGGGGCCGTGTGAGTGTCGATCCGGGGCGGAGAAGTGATCTCCAGCGGCAGGGCAGGGCGCGGGGCGGGGCGGCGCGGGCTGGGCGGCGGTCGCGGGCTGGAATGGTGGAAGGAACAGGTGCCGCGTGAGTTTTTTGGGAAGAAAGTGGGAGAGTGCAATGCACTCTCCTTCTTTAAGTCAGGTGGCGCCACCTGACTGGTTCCTCCTTTTGTTTTTTTTTTTTTTTTTTTAATCTTTTTAGCTATTTATGTTTGTTTGGTACGTGAGTTTAAATGCTTGTTTTAATTGTTTGTAATAATTGTTTAATGTTATATAAAATAATTTTAATTGTTTGTTTTTAATTTTTTAGTTTATCCAATTTATCTCATTCTTTTTTATAGGACAAGTCCACTACTTCTGTAAACTACGCTCGAATGACCCCTCGAGAATGTATTTAAATGAAAATATAATTGCATACTTACACATTTTTTTAGTTTTTAATTGAGAAATGTAAATGATTCGTTAGTATTAGTATATTAAATGAAAATATAATTGCATACTTACACATTTTTTTAGTTTTTAATTGAGAAATGTAAATGATTCGTTAGTATATTAAATGAAAATATAATTAAACACCGATAAATAATTTAAATTGATACCCTAAACATAGAAATATTTAAAAACATACTTAATTAAAAAAATACATAAATTTTACAATTTACATATATTGTTAACCATATTTTGCGTAGACATTGGCGATTAAGTCTTGTTGGAGTCTACGGTTGGTTTCTTTGGATCGTAAAGCATCATGACGAATAATACAGTTATCCAAAGTTTGTCTTCTTGGTAATGGATTTTTATGTGTGTTTGTTGTAACCTTTATCTTGTTTTTATGTGTGCCTTTTATTTAATGTTATAATTCGTGTTTTGAATTAATTATAATTATAATTATAATTTATATTTTAATGTTTAAATATTTTAATTATAATATTTTTAAATTAATTATATTATTAAAATTAATATTATTATTATTCTATAATAATAATTATTATTCTATTATTATTATTAATATCAATATTAAAACTATTATAAAAAGGGTGAGAGTGGGGAAGAATTTTTTTTGAAAGAAATTGAGTGCTGAAGACCACCACTGGAGATGATCACCCAAAGTCTGGGCTGGCTCGGGAGCTGGCCCGGAAGCTGGCCCGGGAATGGCCCCGGAGAACCATTGGAGATGGCCTAAGGTAATTGCTGAATCGCATTCAGCTGTCAATGTTTAAAATCTTTCTGGCAGATAAGCATTTTAAGTTTTTAATATAATTGCAGTCAAAAATTTATCCACACATTAAATTAATTAACCATTTACTCTACTCAGATACCAATAATCTTCTATATATATATATATCATTTGTCAAACATACTTATTAATTATGGCTAACAAGAATCCTTAATCCATAGAAACAGCACAAGTACATTCTAATATATAAAAAAAAACATATATATATAGAAACAGCAGTACTCAACATTTTACCTCCAAAAAATAATGGAAAATTCTTGTGTATACCTGGTCTATGAGCTTTTCATAGACCTTGTGGTTGTAAATGAACCACATCATATATTTTGATGATGTCATACTCTCAAAATATATGATGTGGTTCATTTACAACCACAAGGTCTATGAAAAGCTAATAGACCAGGTCTATGCAAGAATTATCCGAGTGCAAGTGTCTCAATTTCAATTTGTCTATCTGAATATATTCGATCGAGTTTATATTTGAACTATTTTAATTTTTCTTAATGTTAGTTATTATTTTATACAACAAATTTTTAAATAATAGTAGAATAAAATAATCTATAAAAAGAGTATATTTAATTATTAAATCTCTTGTTACAATTAGTACATCATAATTTATTCAACAATACATCATCTCTAAATTCGGATCAATTCAATTATATCATAGTATAAAGTATAACTAACAACAATATTAAAAATGTGAAATTCATGAGAGTATTCAATCACGTGAAGCCTATTGAATACCTATATCATAAGAAATCATCAATAATTTATTCTAATTTGAAAATATTCATATACATAAAATAAATTAATGTACCAATTTTTCTTTTCTTGTTTTTTTTTTTTTTTTTTTTTTTTTTTTTTTTGTCAAGGCCAAGATTATCGATTGAAAGCCCAAAACTGAGGCCCACCAAACTGGCCTACATCAAAGATTTCATGGCGGCGACGAGAGCAAATAACGTGGGCGCTATAAAGGATAAGGTAAAACTCAGGATTTTTGGTGGGACTATTTTTAGAATCTCCTGCCGTAATTCCTCACTCTATGCTGGATTTTTCGTCACTCAAATTCTTTCCAGCATTCGTCCATCTCACCAAAATAAAAAAAATTTAAAGGAATTCCTCCAGCTGCAATTTAAATGAGCAAGCGTTATTCGAATGCATTAGTTTAATTAGGAGGAAAGGGGCTCCAACTCCATCACTTTTTTCTCTGAAAACAAAGGAATTGGGATTGGGAGTTTCATCAGGCTTCTTCGATTCCATAAACCCTATTTCTCTGAATTGTTATACTTCACATAAAACTCGCCATGCTGCATCGAAGTCACGGCTCCCCAGGTATAATAATTTGTTTGGAGTTCTCTTATTCTTAATCAATTTGTTATTTGTTGGTGTTTTTTATTTATTCGGGTATAAATTCTGGGTTGCTTGCTTGAAGTGAAAACTCATGAAATGATTCATTAGGAGACATAGCTCGCATAGTCGCAAATTAATCTTCTCAAGCTAGTCCTAAACACATAAATGAATTACAGGTTAATCATTAAGAAAAAAATGATCTACATATTATTTGGTTGTACCGAATTAGTCCTTATGGTATTGATGAAATTGATGGTCCTCTGTAAAAAAAATGGCAAAATGTATGAACACTATGACCTTTTAGAGTTTTAAGAATTGGAAAATATATGAAATCATTGTCTATTATCACCATTCTTCTTTGATTTTTAGTGAATGGAGAAGTGCTGATAAATCCTTGCTTCATTTTAATGTTTACCTGTCATTTTAAGTGTTATATATATTTATCTTTTCTTTTTTATTTGATAGTAAAAAGTTGTTTCGAGTGCAATCAACAATATTACAAGAAAATGAAGAGAAACATTTGATCCAAATAGTTTCCCAGAAAAGAAAGGAGAAGGAACCTCTAGTGGTTTTGGAAGGTGGATTATAAAGTTTGAGCAATCGATAAATATCTCCTCACGGTATGAATAGGCATTTTTTTAATTATCTTAATATGGAGTTTTTAGTTAGAAATAACCATATAAGTGATGTATGTGGTAATGTGGTCTTTGTGCTGTGTCCGAATACAATGAAGGAAAATATATATATTGAGGTGAACAGTTATGATATTTCCAAGGTTGTATAATTATATTTGATGGATTTGCAGAGTTAAGATGCTTAAATTTGGGAAGATTTAAACCATTTTCTTCCAGTTTCTATGTATTCTCATACACTATAAACACATGTGAATTCTGATTGCATTCCTTTACTAGAATTAATATTCACCTCATATATATGTATGTATATATATAGCAGACAATTATGCTCGTGGTCATCTAATCTATATTTCCTCATAATATAACCGACTTAATATTCACCTCATAATGCTCGTGGTCTGCATCAGAAAAACTAGTGTGGAACTGTGGAAATTTAATTTGGTTTTATTTTTTTCAGTTTCTTTTGGTTTTTTTGGTGGCAGCCTTCATTTCCGTCTTGCACATGTACGAGAGTTTTGGATGGTGGCGAAGAGCTGACTATTTGAAAGTTCATTTTGCTGAGACCTGGAATGAGATGCATCATTTGCTCATTATGGAAGTGTTTTTCATTCAGTGATGTCATTTATTTCTTTTCTAGATCTAATTGATCATCATTTCAGGGAGAGTCTTACATGCATAACCCTTACAAAAATAAACACCAGACTATTTACTCCTCTTCATGGTAGCCTTCGTTCACCTCACTCACTTCCGGATGAAGCTTGGGAAGAGGATTCAGGATGTATACTGCCACAGGCAGATTGTGAAGGAATTGCAGATTGCATAAATAAATCTATAAGGGATCCTCCAGGAAACAAGAAGTGGTGTGACATTGCTCTGAAGATATGAAAATTTTAGTGATTTATCTACGCATGATTTGGACAGGAAAATAATTACATAATTTGGTTTGGTTTATTTATTCTCATCCGAAAGGAATATAGCTATGTCGAGCTGTAATTCTGGAGAATCAGTTGTTCTATCCTCTCCAACGCTGTCGAACTTGGGTAAGACCAGATCCAAAAGCCAAAACCTAAGTTCGAGTGCTTGACGAAGTATTGATGACCCGACGCCTGATCTTACTGCAACGTATTGGTTTGCTAGTTGTAATCATAGGAATTGAGGTTTTAGCTCTTCTTTCCTTTTTAACAGAAATATCATACATTCTTGCTGACCGAGTTTTGTGGGTTTATTTATTTTTACATATTTTCTTAAATCTTTCTTCTTAATTCAAACATATTTTGAATATATTATGATTAAACAAATATGTACCTCAGAACTCTGAATTTTGAACATCGCGGAACAAGAGTCATGGAGTAAATTTTGGGTAAATCCGTCCCATAATAATTGGGGTATTCGCTTAGGGTCCCCGAATATCGCGGAACAAAATAGGACTGGATTGCGGTTCTATTTTTTCTTTTTTCCTTTCTTTTTTTTTTTCTGGAAAAAAAAAAAAAAAAAAGAATTCGACAGCAAAGACTTATTAGATTCGATTTTGTGTATACTAAGATTTTTTCATCATATGCTTTCGTAACAAACTGAATCTCATGTTTTGTCATCAGATTCCAAATCATCAAATATTCAACTATATATAAACCCATAATTATTTAAAGTTCGCCAACTACCAGCGCATCTCTACTTTTAAATTATATTCTTCAGTATGGATGTACAAAGGAAAATTGTTCATTTCAATATGTATTTTCCTTCGCATATGACTTAGAATCGTTACAATTGGTTTTGTGTTAGGAGATGGGTTACACTGTATATGTTGATTTTGGGTTAGACGGGTTCGAGGTAATATTTGAGACTAGTCAGTCCAATCTCAAAGCTGTTCTATATTCCCATTTTGATTCATGGATATTTCATATTCGAATTTTCGGGAAATATAAAAGGGAACCCAATATCCACCCCCCCTATGCATCCACCCCTATGCATGTATGCAACATAGTACTTTTTTTAATTAAATTAATATGCTCTTTAATTAGTGGCATGTGACGTGACATGGTTATTAATGGACAGAGGTAACGCAGGGACTGCAAATCCTTTTTGTCCCGTTAGAATCCCGGTGTTATTTATGTCAGACAAAAGATTTGTACGATTGAATATTAAAAGGAAATTAAGTTGTTAGCTTTGATTGGTGTTTAGAAATATAGAATATGGTGGATAGCCATGAGCCACGACTCTGTTAGCTAATCTCTCTCTCTCTCTTCCCGCATCGTGTCATATTTCAAAATTATAGAGCCTGTTTGTCTCGTTTTTCCGAAAAAAATTTCGGTTATCGAAAAGGCCAAACAAACAATCCAACCACTTTCCCAATTAATTAGCTACAATAATTTTTTTCTTAAACCACTCTTCGAAAGGCCAAACAAACAGGTCACTTTTCTACTCTATTTCTATTTCTCTCTATATTAGAAAAGTCAAAAATTGCGGCTACTTTCCCAAACAACTCTCCCAAAATCCAAACAAACAACATTACGCAAATCGAGATTATTTCTCAAACCTCTACCACTTTCCCAAACCACTCTCCGAAAGGCGAGACAAACAGGCACATACACTTTTCAGAACATTTAATTTTGAAGTATTTATGTCATCTCTAAGAGCACATATATAAATTAAATTATAAGAGTTTTATTAAAATTATTATTAAAATTTCTTTTTAAGAGCACATGTATAATTTAAGTTTTACTAAATTTTATGAGTTTGGATGGCCAAATTCAAATTGTTATTTGTAATTGTTTGAAGGAAAGTGCATGTACTTTTCTGCAAAACAATAAATTATTCTGGACAAAATAAAAAGTAATAAATTTGTCCTTATAATTCAATATATTATCCAAAAAAAATTAATTTTCTTGTAGTGCATGTTGGAATTTAAAAGTCGGATTTTATTTCAAATAATAAAAATTAATATATTTTTTTTGAAAAACTATTTTTATTATGAAATTAAATCAGTTAGTATTATAAATATAGTATTATTATTAATATAAAATAATAATTAAAAGTAATTTGTTAAATATAAACTAGATGTTGGAGTGAAATGATATGTTTGTTAGAAAGTAGTCTCTTAAAATATAAATTAGCTGTTGGAGTGCAGAGTAAAAAACGGAAGTGTATAACATTGTTCATTAGTTATATTTTAATATAAGAGGCTGAAATTTAAGAGAGTTGTTGGAGATGGTCTTATTTAATACTATTTATTTAAAACTCTTTGAGCTTGTTTCTTTGGTATTTGGGAAATTAGTTTGGGAGAGTTAGTGGAGGTTTGTGAAATAATTTTAATTTACGTAATATAGTTTGTTTAGATTTTGAGAGACCGGTTTGAGAAATAAAGTAGGTATAGGTTTTTTTAGAAGAGTTAGGTTGTAGGAGTAAGATGTGTAAGACTTTATGTCAAATCGTGTTTGTTGTGAGATAAATTGTGTAAGAGATATATTATTTTATGTCAAATGATAGTAGAGTTTATATAGGTTTTGTTTAGAGATAAGAAAATTGTTGTTTGTTTTGGTTTTGAGAGAGTAGTTTGATAAAATTGAGAGATGAAAAATTTATTTCAGAAAATATAAAACATGTTTGTTTGGCATTTTCCAAACACAAAATTTTTTGGGATACGCCAAACAAACAGGCCCAAAAATAATGGCTTTGTACACAGCTGCAAGAGTTTTTTTCCTATATAGCCTATTATACAAAAGTATTTCCCAAAATGACCGGAACTGAAAAGTATTTCCCTAAATGTACCTCTTTATTAAAATCGCTATTGACAGTGTCGATTTTACCTAAAATCGATGTTGTCAATAGCGATTTATCAATCATCTCCGAAAATTATAAAAAAAAAATTCACTTAAAATCGATACTGGCAGTATCGATTTTAACTAATATACGGTTTAATTAATATACGGTCTAATTAATATACGGTTTAATTCATATACGGTTAAAATCGACACTAGCAGTGTCGATTTTAAACCTTTTTTTTTTTTTTTTTTAAATGTGAATAACCTCTATCTTATTTTTTGTGAACGAACCTCAATTTGTATAACTCAAACAATAAAGAACAACTCAATAACATAATCAATTCACCATAACAATGTTACTTGCATAACAAGTTCAATATATAAAAATGTCTCCACATTAATAGCTCACTTACAATGACATATATGAAACTATGTCCTATTATTCGTGCATTTGCGACGCGTATGTCCTTCCTTCCCACAAGTAGAAAATGAATCACCCATTTGTCGGTTTGAAAATCCATTTCATTGCGAATGCGTCTTGACTTTTTTCGACCTTTTTCCCGTTCAAGCTTGTAGTTTGGTTTGAACACCGGACCATAATACTCGTTCCAATAATACTCATTATCCAATGGTTCAAATCTACCACTCCATGTCCTCGAATAATTCTCAACGGTATAAAATGACGATACAAAAGATAAATGATCAACATTTTGGTTACTACAACAAGCAAGAACGTGGGAACAAGGAACATGATAGGCTACCCACTTACCACAAGTGCATGTCCTTTCGCCAATGCGCACAGTTTGAACATTACCTCCATTCGTCATGCGACGACATGTGATTACAGAATAAACCCCACCACCCCCATGTTTAGAATTGCTGAAGATTGTTACATGCATACCCCCAACCTTCGAGGTGTTGTGGAGGAGCATTTGGTAAACCTTCAGACTAAATCGATTTTGGGGTTCGGTGTTTGGTAGGCCAGTATTTTCACGAGCAAGTTCAGCAATACCAAGTCTAGATTGAAAGTAATAAACACAAAGATAAAATGAAGTCTCATTAATTGTTGTAATAGGCATACCACGAGCACCTTTCATCACGCCATTGAAAAGCAAGCCTATACCTATTTCGTCTCTCTCAGACAATTGAACTTGACTTGCACGAATATATGTGACATACGATCCTTCACCAATTTCCCTATAAAATTGAGTTGTTCTTTATTGTTTGAGTTATACAAATCGAGGTTCGTTCAAAAAATAAGATAGAGGTTATTCACATTTTGAAAAAAAAAAAAAGTTTTAAATCGACACTGCTAGTGTCGATTTTAACCGTATATGAATTAAACCGTATATTAATTAGACCGTATATTAATTAAACCGTATATTAATTAAAATCGATACTGCCAGTATCGATTTTAAGAGATTTTTTTTTTTAATTTTCGGAGATGACTGATAAATCGCTATTGGCAACATCGATTTTAGATAAAATCGACATTGCCAATAGCGATTTTAACAAAGAGGTACATTTAGGGAAATACTTTTCAGTTCCGGTCATTTTGAGAAATACTTTTATATAATAGGCTATATAGGAAAAAAACTCCAGCTGCAACGTGAGAGTGTGGACTTTTGACCATGTCCTGTCTAGTCGGAGCAAAATTTGCTTTTCTTCAGCGCATATTAAAATCCTTAGGGCATGTTTGTTTGGTGTTTGATAGAATAGTTTGAGAGAGTAGTGAATGATTGTGAAACAATTTTAATTTGCATAATGTTGTTTGTTTGAGTTTGAGAAATAAAGTAGGTGTATATTTTTTGGAAGAGTTGGGATGTAGGTGTAAGACTTTATGTCAAATCATGTTTGTTATGTGAGATAAATTATATAAGTGCTATGTTACTTTATATCAAATCAGAGTAGAGTTTGCATATATTTTGTTTAGAGATAAGAAAATTATTTTTTGTTTGGCTTTAAAGAGAGTAGTTTGAGAAAATTGAAAGGTGAAAATTTTATTTAAGAAAATAAAAAACATGTTTGTTTGGCATTTTCTAAACACAAAATAATTCTGGAAGACACCAAACAAACAAGCCCTTAATAGGCGGGTTAAATTTTAGTCGATACCTAATATAGAAGGTTTTTTTTTACAATCTTGTAAGCCATCGTTCAATTATAATTGTCACTAAAACATGACTAAGCTCATGCTATTTAATGCTCTCTTTTAGAAATATGGCAAATCTCCATGTTTCAATTGTTTAATTACTTATATATATCTTCTTCTTTTTTAGGAATTTATACTTTTTTAAATAAACCAAATTGGCAACTCATTTGTTTATTTCAATTTACCTTCTTAAATTACTATTTCATTTGAAGTATTGATGAAAAAACATGTTTGGTGTTTGAGAAAGTAGTTTGAGAAAGTAGTTTGAGAGAGTAGTGGATGTTTTTTAGATAATCTCAATTTACATAATATTGTTTGTTTGAGTTTTGAAAGAGTGGTTTGAGAAATAAATTCAAATGACTATATTTTAAAACATGAAATGTAATGATTTAAAATAATTGTTTCAACTCTTACCAAATCAAAATGGAGTGGGGATTTTAGATTGTATGATAAATAACCTCTGAAGATAGAATGAACATATAATGACAACTTAATGATGGATTAAGTACATGTACTGGCTTTTCAACCTTAACCAAACTAGATTGCTATACTTTTAGAGCCAAATGTTTTCAAGTATCATCGTATCACGCGTTAAATTGTGAAATATCGCCATCAAAATGACATCGTCACTAACACTCTGTAATTTTGTATTATATGTGATAAAGTTTATTATTTCTTTGTATTTCATAAAATCTATCTTTTTTATATATAATTAACATGCGTGTATCAAATGTATCATTTTGTTACAGGCCTATTACAAACTATGTGACATCTACTGAACCCATCTTGAGCAAGTAGTGGACGAGTGAATCTTGTTTTCTCTTCTTACATTTTTTTTCTTTTTTTTAAGAACATTTATCATTAATCATTACATAGAAAATTATATCAATAATTAACTAAGTACAAAAAATTATTAATAATAAATCACAATCAATTAACTAAATACTAATATTAAACTAAAGAAAAATTCACATTAGTTAAAATTAAACTCTTGATCTTGAGAACTCAGCTATGTCGGTAATTGACACTAGACTACAACTTCATTCACAACTAGCATTTATGTTATATTAATGTTTGTTGGACGGTTTTCAGTTAATTGTATTTGTTGATCTGTCAACTTTGGGGTAGGCTCTTTTATTAGAGGTGTGGAATTAGACGAGTCATAGAAATTATATACGAGCTAGCAATAAAATTATAAAATCTATACCTAACCATATTATTGACTTATTTCATACACGTGACAATGTAATGACCTCACAATTTCAAATGCAATAGTGTTCAACGTAACTTCATTTAGAACTCATAACTTGAGCAAAAAATTCAGTTACGAACAAAATGATTTTCAAATGTAGGGCAACAATAATGAATGGAAACCTTCTTTGGATTAATGGACAAAAATGCATGTAGAATATATATAATGTATATCGTATATATTGTACTCAATTTGTATACGATAAAATATGTAAATGTTTAATAGGTATATACTTTATTACTGCATATAATTACATCAATTATATTTGATATTGTTTATATAGATTGTGTGTATATTATGATATTTTGCGTCCACATAAGAAGACGCGTAAATTAACGACAAAACTAAATGTTTCAAGAGTGTGTGAATCATGGTAAATGTGTTTCTTTTAAAAACTTTGTACCAAAATCATATATATTTTTTTGACTAAAGTTTTTTATCAAAAATATTTTTCCCTCTTAAATTTGTATTCTTTCAAACATCAATCAATATATCAGAATTTTCAGTTACAATCAATTTACAAAAATAAACTAATTCAAAAGACTAAAAATAAATGGCAAAATACACACTAATGAAAATCAAACTCAAAACCTCGTGATGAGGACTGAAAATCAAACCAAGCTACTCGACTCGAGTTCGTTTGATAAAAGCTCGTTTGAGCTCGGTTCGTCACACTAATCAAACAAGCTTGAACATCTTTTTTCATTCGATAACTTTTGAAGCTCGGCTCGAGCTCGACTCGATAAGCTAAAAATTGAAAAAATACATGTAAAATATCAAGCTACTCGATACACGGCTCGAACTCGTTCGATAAAAGCTCGTTTGAGCTCGGCTCGATTGAAAATCAATCCAAACTCAAATACAAAATTTTAAGCTCGATAAAAATCAAACCAAGTTTGAACAGTGTGTCGTTCGATACTACTCGGCTCGATTACAGCCATACTCGTGATCTTTGGACCTCACCTTACATTTGCTATTAGACTATTGCATCATTTACTAATATTGCCTTTCATTCTAAACGGCGCAATGTCAGAATTTGTTTACTGAATAAAGCAAAATTGTAGAAAACACTCCAAATTAATTATTAATTTTGAATTCTCGTCTCAAACTATTTCATTTAGCCAATTTCGTCCTGTAATTTAATAATTTTTTGGAATATAGTCTCACTTGCCACATGGCTGCTTACGTATCAAGATGCGGTATATATTAGCATGAACAGTTATACAAGATTGCAGAATTCGTCCCAAACTATATTAATTCGCCAAATTTCGTCACACAATTTGTCAAAATATTATGAATATCACATGGAAGTAAATTGCCATTAACTTTTTTAAAGAGAAAAATATTATGAATTTTTTAAATTTACGTGCGCTTTTGAGATAAAAAAAGATCCTATCAAAGTTCATATGAAAAATTTGTACATTTTTTTGTATTAATAAATAATAAATATTTATAATTTATTTTGAACGAATTTTTTTCCCATGTCATTTCAATTACAGGACGGAAGTCGACTTGTTGATATAGTTTGAGAAGAAAAATCAAAATTTGTTATTAGTTTGGGACGAATTCTGCAATCTTATATAATTGTTTATGCTAAAATTTGTCATGTCATGACACGTAAGCATCCATGTGACAAGTGGGATGATGTTCCAAAAAAATATTAAATTACGCGACGAATTTGGCTAAGTGATATAACTTGGGACGAAAATTCAAAATCATTAATTAGTTTGGGATGTTTTTTGCAATTTTGCCAAAATAAGATAATACATAGGGCAATTTGTAATTTTGGTACCACTATATACGTACCATAATTTAAAATTTGGTCGTGATGTTCATATAATTGTTAAATAATTGGACAAATATGGAGAGAATTGGCCATGTACACCACACGTGGTCGTTATCAAGTTTTTCTCAATTTTGGAGGGAAAATTATAACATTTCTCTCAGGTTTTCAAGTTATCACAGGATAACAATTAGGTGCAGTGCACATGGCCGGTTTCATCTATTTTTGTCAAGTTATTTGACGGTAGTATGAACATTGCAACCAATATTTAAATTATGATACTAAATGTGCATTTATATATATCTAGTAATATCATTATTACACAGTCTAATAGATAAAAAAAAAAAAAAAAAAAAAAAAAGGGTAATATCAATATTGCAAAGTGCTATAGTGTATTTTACAAAATAATAATATTAAAATATTGTACTTTATCTTTAATTTTATACAGTGGGTGACAAAATAAGAATATACTGTGGCCGTATAAGGTACAGATAAATAGGCGTATTATACCGAATCAAAAAGAACGCCCGCCTAACGTGGTCTGTTTATACCCATGCAAATCTCCTCCTCTTCCCTTCCCCCCACTCTTTACACACACACACACACTGTACATTTACGTAGCTCTCTCTCTCTCTCTGTATTCAATTCACACCAGAATTTAGTGAATTATACTCATATCTACAGGCAGCGAATCGTAATGGGAGAACGGAGCGCTTCAATTGGCGTTCCAGCTCCTATGACCGTGAAATCCGAGCAACCTAATTCCTCCGGCGATGCTCCGCCTGCTATTCCGCCGTCTTCGCAGGAGGAAGCGGTGGATAAGGATATTTTGTGTCCGATTTGCATGCAGATCATAAAGGATGCATTCCTGACGGCGTGTGGACATAGTTTTTGCTACATGTGTATTGTGAGGCATCTTCAGAACAAGAGTGATTGCCCCTGTTGCTCCCATTTCCTAACCCCCAATCATCTATACCCTAATTTCCTTCTCAATAAGGTTTACTTACTTCCTCTTAGTATAATTTTTCCTTTTTTTTAGTTCCCCTGGCAATTTTGGTTAAATTAGGAGGGTACATTTTTGTATATAGTATATATGTTGAAATTCCAATTACAGTTTTCTAGCAGAGAAATTCCTCAATTTCCTATGCAACTATGTCATTTGATATGTGATTGTTTTTCATTTAAAAAAATAAGTGGTCAAAATACAGTGATTGAACTGCAATTTGGTTGTTATTTTCTCTATTCAGAAAAATGCATAGCCAGTGTAGAATAAACATCTTTTATGGCTACCGAGTGTTATCTTGCAGTTTTTTTGTTTCTTCTAATTAATTTGTGCCTCTTGATACAGGCATGACTGAAATTTGTTTAGAAAATCTGATTCTTTTTAGAATGAGCCTCTGGTGAGTGACTAATTAATATTAGTGATGTTCGAGAAGATCGCAACTGTAACCAACTAACTTTATCAGGAAATGGTTTGTCTTCAAGTACTTTGCCTGGATTGAACTTTAATTTGTGCTTTTGCATTTCATTATCATGTTAAGGGAACACTTTTATCCTTAAGACAGTAAATCGCAATTTTGTTGGATGGACAAGGCTCTGATTATAAATAAAAGTAGAGAGGGGGAAAAAAAAAAAAAGAGAAAGTAAAGCTTGTTTTATAAAATAAAAAGAGGAAAACACTATAAATTTATTGAACCTGTTACAGGAGAGTGGACATGAACAATGTCTCCTTCTATAAGCTTGCTTATGAAAAAAAGAATTGTGAAATTACCTCCCCCCCCCCCCCCCACCGAATCATCTCTCCCCTTATTTTCTTCTACTTCCGGAATATGCTTATTTTGTGGTACTTTTCTACCCGCACTGAGTATTTTTGCTGTGCTATGTCTGGATTTTGTAGTTACTGATGAAGACTTCAGCACATCAATTAGCTAAAACAGCCACTCCTTTGGAACAACTCCGCAATGCATTAGAACAGGTCAGTTATAGTAATCTGGAACAATTTTTGCAAGCTCTACTAAGAGCTCCTATTTCAGCCAAGTTTCTGTGAAGACTGAAACCTTGAAATATAATTCATATTCATCTTGGTTTTGAGATGCCTATGTAACTAATCATTCAATATGACTCTATTATATATTCATCCAAATCATGGATTATCTGTTGTAAGATTGTGACTCTAATATGACATCAGACAGGGATATGAAGTGTCGGTTAAGGAGCTCGAGAGCTTCCTGTCTATTGTTGCGGAGAAGAAAAGTAAAATGGAGCAACAAGAGGCTGAGATGAATTTAAAGATTATGCACGACTTCCTGCATATTTTGAAAAAGAAAAAACTAGATGAACTCAATGAGGTTCTTCAACTTTACTCTTTTGTTTTATCATGACCAAGTCATATTCTTGTATATATGTCCTCAACTTCGAATAAAAAAAATAGTTTTTATATTTTTTTTATGTTCCATTTTTTCTTGCAGATACAAGCCGACCTTCAGTTCATAAAAGAAGACATTCATGCAGTGGAGAGACGTCGAATAGAATTATATCGAAGAAGAGATAGATATTCTGCCAAAATGAGAATGCTTGCTGATGACTCCTCTTCAAAATCAGTGTGGCCATCATTGATTGACAAACGTAGTGGTGCCAATGTCTCTAGAACCGGTATTGCACCTGGCCAGAACCAAATGAGTTCAGGTGATTTAGAAAACAGAAAAGCTGATGCTAAATCAGCTGCAAGTCATTTTACTCTAAGGAAGGATGCTCAAGGTGAATCTGACACTCAAAGCCTTACTCAACCCGGGCTGGCATTAGCAAGAAAGAGGAGGGTTCATGCACAGGTCAGCAATCATTTTACTGTTTTCTCTTACAGCTGAGATGTAATTTATTACCGTGTTAGTCTAATTGAACATGTGCACCAAAAAGCAAGCTAACTGTAGTTTGTGTTGTTTTTTCTTTTGCAAGCTGTTTACTGTAATGATTTCTATTGCAACAGTTCGATGACCTACAAGATTGTTACTTGCAAAAACGACGATATTGGGCGAGGATACCACCAGAACAGCACGAAAAAGATTCATATGGTTTAAATAGAGAAGGTTACACTGAAGGGCTTGAAGATTTTCAATCTGTGCTGTCAACCTTCACGAGATACAGGTATAATTCCATGGTCAAATATTGATATTTATCACTTTCATTGCACGTACTTACTAAATGATATTGTTTGGTTAATCAGTCGGATGAGGGGTGTTGCTGAAATTAGACATGGAGATCTGTTTCACTCGGCTAATATTGTATCAAGGTAAGCGGAATTTTTGCTGTAATTTTCATTATTTAACATTACTTGTGTTGGGTGTTTTGAGAAAGTCCTTTCTTTCTTGCAGTATAGAATTTGACCGAGATGATGAGTTGTTTGCTACGGCTGGAGTATCACGACGAATTAAGATTTTTGAGTTTTCATCAGTACGTTTACTCCTAATACTGCTATTTATATTTCTCTACACGACTGAATATGCCAATTTGTTATGTTTCTTTTATACTACTGTACAAATTGGTCTGTGAGGGTATAATTTTTCCAAATTGGTGCTTCTCAATTACTCTCCAGGTGGTTAATGAACCAGCTGATGTGCAATGCCCTGTTGCGGAAATGTCCACGAGATCAAAACTTAGCTGTTTAAGCTGGAACAAGTACACAAAAAGTCAAATAGCCAGTAGCGACTATGAAGGCATAGTAACTGTTTGGGATGCGACTACCCGACAGGTAGCATCTATGCTAGTTATATGGTCTTCTTTTCCTGGTCTTAGTTCGAAAAATAAAGTTATGCTTATTTGAACTCTCTCAAATTATATCATGTGAATGGTTTTCTAGAGTGTGATGGAGTACGAGGAGCATGAAAAACGTGCCTGGAGCGTTGATTTTTCAAGTACTGAACCTTCAATGCTTGTATCTGGGAGTGATGACTGCAAGGTATTTGACATGCCAACTTAATAATCTTGTGGTGTAAATGCAAAAAATCTGAACTTTGATGTTCATTACTAAATATTTTCTTTCATGTGAACATGATTAGTTACACATTTTATTATTGGATCTTCATATGGTCATCAATTAATTTGCGCTAATTTGACTTTTTAACAGGTCAAAGTATGGTGTACAAAACAAGAGGCAAGTGTTCTCAATATTGACATGAAGGCCAATATATGTTCTGTAAAATATAACCCTGGATCTAGCATTCATATAGCGGTGAGCTAGTTGATTAATTCTTTATCTTTTTATAAGTAGAAGCCAACTTAATGAATTCCATATAAGAGATTATATATCCTCATTTCTCTTGCAGGTTGGTTCTGCAGATCATCATATTCATTACTATGACTTGAGAAAAATAAGCCAGCCATTGCATAGTTTCAGCGGGCATAGAAAAGCCGTATCCTATGTGAAATTTTTGTCCAATAATGAGCTTGCTTCTGCATCTACAGATAGTACGTTGCGCCTGTGGGATGTTAAGGATAACGTGCCAGTAAGTTTTGATTCTATTAAGTCGTTGATTCTTGTCTAAGTAACGATAGATCCGAATATTGAAGTTGATTTTGTTTTATTTCTGCAGCTACGCACGTTTAGGGGCCACACAAATGAGAAGAATTTTGTGGGTCTATCAGTAAATAGCGAATATATAGCCTGTGGCAGCGAAACAAATGAAGTGTTCGTGTATCACAAGGTACATTATATCCAAATAATTCCTGTATATCGTCTGCTTAATGATTAAACTTTAATCCCTCACTCGTATTTTAGTTTCAACGTGTTTGGTATTTCATTGCAGGCAATATCTAAACCGGCAGCATGGCATAGATTCAGGTCTAATGCGGAAGAAGAAGCTGATGAAGAATCAAGCTCGTACTTCATTAGTGCCGTGTGTTGGAAAAGCGATAGCCCGACCATGCTGGCAGCAAACAGTCGAGGGACAATTGAAGTACTTGTACTTGCTCCTTGATTCGTAGAAACTTTAATAATTGTAAAGATGTGAAAAAATGAATTAGGTGGTAGTTATAATCTGACAATTAATAGCCTGGAGATCCAAATTAGTGAGTAGGTGCTTGTTGGAATTCTTAAGTTTATTGATGGAATTGGATTGTAGAATCTCCTATTGGCCTTGTTTTACCAATTTCAAAGTGGTCCCTTCATGGAAAGTCGTTCTTCAATTTTTCTGATCTTGGACCAAAGAAAAATGATGTATTGTTTGGTTGTAGACCCGAGCTGGATTTGAACCAGCGTAGAGATATTGTCAACGAGACCCTGGAAAAATAGAACTTAGGCTTTACTAGTTGTGGTTTACATATATATGAAGAAAAAAAATTAATTTTTATCTTTCACAATTATAAAATTGTATTTTTGTGGAATGAACGAAAAAATTAGGACCAAAAATACAATTTGTAAAGCGCAACACTAAAAATGCTAGGAAAATTCTTGTTTTGACTATGTCAAATTCATCCAATCACATGATAGTGTTATATTAGCTTTGCGATTGATTGCTCTCCTAAGAGTTTTATTCGATCTTAAAGCAAACGTATTGCATTTGACATGTAGCTATCGGTTTGAGATAGAATTTTCCAAAATATGAAGGTTTAGTTCCATGGTATTACAAGTGCAAATTTTGTTTTCACTGCAGTGTAATATGATAAATTCTTTTCAATTAAGAGCGTATAATAGTAAAACTCAATTATCTTAAGGAAATAAAACTTGGTGAAAAATGATTAAGTTGAAAATGCCCTCACTCCTAATTAATAGTAGATGATTATTTAATGCAATAGTTGAATAATGAAATTAATACATACATAGTAGATATTGAGAGAAACAGTATCATTCAGTTCTTGTGAAGCATCTTAAATTCATAATAATGTATAAATTCATTCGTGGAACAATTACTACCTAGATAAACTTTCCTTTCATTCACATTACCAAGTCAAATTTTTGACTAAATTATTCAGTCAAGTCTATCTAAACAAGGATTAACTATCCCCGCATACCACTTTTGGCGACGGGGTATCTTTCAAGGTTTCAAAAAGAATCCCCTTTCCCTGGAAAGTCGTCAAGCTTTCACTGCTCTATATTTGCCAGTCTTTCTCTCCACGTCCTTATCATGCGCCTTTTTGTCACCAAAGCTATGAACAGCACTCACAATTGCCAACATACAATCTGCCACGCAACCATCGCAGCTTCGTCCGCCGTCGCCAATGATCCGCCGGAAAACTCTCCTACGTCCGCCGTAAACGGCGTAGAGTTGTTCTATATGCCTCCGCTTAATTTTTCTATGGTCGATTACGGAATATTCCGGTCCGGATTTCCCAAGACTACTAATTTTCGGTTCTTGAAAACCCTAGGCCTCCGATCAATAATGTCCGTATCAATTTGAAATTTTCATAGTTATGTTTTGTTCTACTTTTTTGTCTTCTATGTTTTAGTGAAGTTATTGATGTGATTTCACTATTGTAGATACTTGTGTCCGGAGCCCTATCCTGAAGAAAATATGCAATTCCTTGATGCTAACCGCATTCGTCTTTTTCAGTTCGGCATTGAAGGATCTAAGGTAGTTTCGAATTTAATATTCTAGGGTTTGCTGTCTGAATTTCTTGGGCGTGTTTACTCTTTCAGTATTCCATTTTTGTAAGTCTTCATTGAACATCTCGTTTGAAAAGTTAATGATTGTTCACAAGAAATTAGTAATTAATTCAAGTCTCAGTCCAAAATTGAAGTCAAAACCAATTTCTTTTGTTTTAACTTATGAAATCTAAGGTTTTGTCAATGACCTGAGGTGGTTACTGTTGCAAAATGGATAATTTTGTTATTTCTATATAACTAACTGCGTGTGGGTGAGACCCTTCATCCCAAAATCTTAAAGCCTTTCCGCTTCTAGTATCAAAAGTATGTTAATTAAAGATAGTACTACAGCAACTATTAGAAGGATATGTGTTATGGTTATGGGAATAAAGCTTAGCTTTGTTCTTGGATGTCAACATGACTTGTGTAAGTTGCCGTAAGTCCTCTTTGTTTGTTATATGATTGAGGAATTGGGTCACTTTGTTGCCAACTAAATGAGAATATGGTTATCTCCTTCTGATATTAATTGATTTCATAGCTTTGATTATTATGCAGGAGTCATTTGCAAACATCCCACACTATATAATTACTAATGCATTGGAAGTTTTATTAGGTATATCTACTTCGGGGTCTTCAGTTGTGTTTAACTTAACCTTTTTCTTTTCCTTGAGATGTTTTAATATATTTATGTGCAGATGAAAGAAACCATCCGGTCCTGATTCATTGCAAACGGGGAAAGGTACTTTTGATTCCCTAGTTCAGAACTGATTTATGATTTTCTCAGACTACTAACATGTTTATCCTTCTTGTGGTGTAGCACCGAACTGGTTGTCTAGTTGGATGCCTTAGAAAATTGCAGAATTGGTGCCTGGCTTCAGTTCTTGATGAGTATGTAAGGTTTGCAGCTGATAAGGCTAGGGTTTCGGATCAGAGATTTATGGAGATGTTTGATCCTTCCAGCGTAAAGCTTTTGCCATCTTCGGTTTCATATATTAGGAGTTGAAGACAGTGAAGTGTCCTGATTTTTCATGGAACCCTTTCCCCTGCAATGGAAAAGAGGTTATAGGAAAAGAACAGTTTTTTTTTTTTTTTTCTAAAACATTTTTACAATGAATACCTTGATTTGTAGTTCTGATGCACAGCTAACTACACTATCCAATGAAATCACTGATACATCTTAATTGTTAACCATATCTTATCTGCAATGCTGTGAAACTTACTTGTATAAGAATGTATGGTATATAGGTTGACCTTTGACTTAATTCTTTTTTAAGACGTGCGGGCGGGCATAGTACGTGGGAAACTTTCCTCTTTAATAGGTTCATAAAAGATGAATTTTGAACAAATGTTCAATTATTATCTTACAAGATTGAATATGGACTATATGGCGATGCCATGGTTGGTGGTCAAAATTTCCCGAGTATTTATTTTAATTTTTTTTTTTTTTTTGACAACAACTTTTTTTTAAAATACATAGTTGCTTGAAGCTGGCGTCAATTTGTAATTTGTTTTTACTAATTCTGTTTTATAGGCTTGATGAAACAACTAAATCAGTGCATTATGAATAATGAATAATGAATAAATGAATTTTTTTTCTTCTTCGTAAAACAGTAGGTCATACAAAAATAATTAACCGGATATGATATTGAGATTAAATTGTTATAAATATCAAAATACTATATCCATTAATTAATTAATGTTTTAGTTATTATATTATGTACATAATTTCTTCCAAATAAAATGGAATTTAAATTCAATATAAGATTACTGCAGTCTAAATCAAATTAAATATCTTTAATAAGAATGAAATTTGCATGGTTGAATATGAATATTAGTAGCAAAAAATTCAATTTCTGAATTCATCAGTAGTTTCTAAATATATTCACCATAATCTATATATTTATACATGAATATTGAACTTAAATTTATGTGATTGTCATTATTTTATTAAAAAAAATAAAAATATTGGTTTCGGGGCAGTTCATTTGAATTCATCCGATGATAGTCCCCAACATGTGATTATCACGTATCAATGTTGCTAAAATCATATTTGACCATTCGGTTCGATCGGTTCGACTGCGAATGAAAGGCTTGTCCGGTCCGATTAACCTACTAAAACCAGTTATTTTTTGGAACGGTTCAAAACCGGCGAAATGGTTTGGAACGGTTTAAACCGGTTCTAATTTTTTTTTTCTTTTTTTTTTAATAATAAAAATAAATTGCAATTTTGTGTAAAAAGAGGGAATTGAACACCCAACCTCTTGAATAAAACATAATATCCTTACCATTTAAACTTCATTACTTTTATTAAACTTTTATTTAAATTTAGAAATTATAGGAAACTTATAACCAAATTTATTTATAAATTACATTATAATAATTAACTCAGATTAATATTTTATACATTATCAATGAAGATTAAAACTAGTTTTAGTTTTATTATATAATTTCTTATTAAAAGTTTTTATATAAGATATTTTTTTTCATCTATATTATTTTTAGGATAAAGAGAGTTTAAGTTTGAAAGTCAAATCGATATATTATGCAAATTTGATTTTGAATATTAGACTTGTATACATAATCATATTTTAAAATCTATTAATCTCTTAGTTTGTTGTAATTTTATCTTACACTTTCATATTTTTATGAGCTTACTAATTAGTATCATATTACCCTTATGATATAAATTATATAAATATTCTATGGTTTAATTTAAATATATTCTAAGTTATGATATAATTAGATAAATATTCTATGGTTTAATTTAAATATATTCTTTTTTTCGAGAAATTTAATTTAAATATATTCTAAGTTTTGTATATATCTAATCAATTGTAGGATAATATTTAAAGTTTAGTATATTGTATACACTTTAAAATTAAATATATTCATTATATCGTTATGACGTTATTCGATCCGATTAGTGGTCCGATCGGTTCGATCAGTAAAATTAATGGTCAGTCGACTCACCGATTAATTGTTCGGTCCGATTCCGAAAACATTTTACATAACGACAAAGAAAATGGTTCTCATATCAACGGCGATGGTTGTAGCCACACCAACCAAATTAATCGTACGGCACATGTGCGTTTCGGGCAAGTAGATCCACGTATATGTCGATTAAGAAAAATAAACCGAAATCCACCGTTTAGGGTTTCAAAATCCAACTCACTATCCAAAACCCCCATCTTTTACAGTTTCACTACCCTGCCTTTCGGCCCTTTCTTCTCCGAATAAAATAATTATCAAGACCATTTCTTCAATTTCAGCTGCTGAGTCTTCGCATATTAATCAGATGAAACACCCTTTTCTTCATTAAGGTTAGGCTCGATAATTGTAAGTTTTTCTTTCTTTTATTTAACCTTTTCTTTTCCAATTTTTCCTGATTTTCAGACAAGGATCTTAATCTACACTCAAAAACATATTGTTTCATTGATAGTATATTTTTATAGATAAAGTTTCAATCTTGGGAGGGTTGTAATAGAATTATATGGGGAAATCTGGGGGTAAGAAAAAGAAGAGTGGTGCTACCATAACCCAAAGCCAAAACCATAATTCCAGTGGAGAAAACCATGTCCCACCTGTTGTTAATGGTGGCGTTAATTTGGACTCATCAGTTTTTTTGAAAAGAGCCCATGAGCTCAAGGAAGTGGGTAACAGAAGCTTTCAGGCCAAGGATTATGTGGCTGCTCTTGAACAATACGAGCATGCCCTTAAACTTATTCCGAAATTGCATCCAGACAGAGCTATATTTCACAGCAATAGAGCAGCTTGTTTGATGCAAATGAAGCCTATTGACTATGACACCGTGATATCTGAGTGCACATTAGCTCTTCAGGTACAACCCCAATTTGTTCGAGCCCTTCTTAGGAGGGCTCGTGCTTTTGAGGCAATAGGGAAATACGAAATGGCTATGCAAGACGTTCAGTTGTTGTTGATTGCTGATCCAAAACACGGTGATGCATTGGAGATTGCTGGACGGCTGAGATCGGCTCTTGGTCCTCGTCAAGAAGCTCAGCAGGACCTTCAGAGTCGCCCATCTCCGGCAGCCCTTGGGGCCTCTGCAGTTCGTGGGGCGCCAATTGGTGGCCTTGGACCGTGTTTGCCAGCTAAACCAGTACCTAAGAAGCCAATTTCTCCAGCAGTTGGACCAAATGTACCATCTAACAAGTCGGAAAAGCTTTATCCCATTCCCCCCATGGAAAACGGTTCTGAGACCAAAAACCAGTTTCCGAAGGTTGTGTTGAAGCCTTCAAATGGCCCTTCAAAACCCAATACAAGTGCTACTAAGGATAACCAAAAGGAACAGCCAACGTTGATTCCGCCACAAGCTACAATTCGGTGGAGGCCATTGAAGCTTGTTTATGATCACGATATAAGACTTGCTCAAATGCCAGTGAGTTGCAATTTTAAAGTTTTGAGAGAGGTGGTGAGCAAAAGGTTTCCAATGTCAAAAGCGGTGTTGATTAAGTACAAGGACAATGATGGTGACTTAGTGACTATAACATGCACCCCTGAACTTAGAATGGCAGAGTCTTGTGTTGACAACCTTGTTCCTAAAGACCCTGATACTGATAAAGGAGATTCCATTGGCATGTTGAGATTGCATATTGTTGAAGTTAGTCCTGAGCAAGAGCCACCTTTGCTCGAAGAGGAGGAAGAGAAGCCTATTGAGAATGAGATAGCTAAAGAAGACTTGGCTGATTCTATAGTGGAAGCTGTTGATTCTGAGATTCATAATGCTGAAAAAATTGCTCAGAAGGAGAAAAATGAAACAAAGGAAGACCCTGACTGTAAGGAGGTGGAAATGGATGATTGGTTATTTGAGTTTGCACAGCTGTTCCGTACCCATGTCGGGATCGACCCTGATGCTCATATCGATTTACATGAGCTTGGTATGGAGCTAAGTTCTGAAGCGCTTGAAGAAACAGTGACTAGTGAAGAGGCTCAAACCCTTTTCGACAAAGCTGCATTGAAATTTCAAGAGGTAGCTGCTCTGGCTTTCTTTAACTGGGGAAATGTTCATATGTGTGCGGCGAGGAAAAGAATCCCGATAGATGAATCAGCTGCTAAAGAAATGATGACTGCACAGCTCCAAACTGCTTATGATTGGGTAAAGGACAAATATTCTCTTGCCAAAGAGAAGTACGAGGAGGCTCTTGTCATCAAACCCGATTTTTACGAAGGACTGCTGGCTCTAGGACAGCAGCAATTTGAAATGGCGAAACTTCATTGGTCATTCGTACTAGCTAAGAAAGAGGATTTACTAAAATGGGATCCAACTGAAACAATTAGTCTTTTTGACAGTGCAGAAGAGAAGATGAAAGCCGCGACTGAGTTATGGGAGAAACTCGAGGAGCAGAGAGCTAATGAGCTGAAAGATCCTAGTGCAAGCAAGAAGGATGAACTTTTGAGAAGAAAGAAGAAACAGGGTAGTGGTGGTGAAGGTGATTCTGCGGGGGTAGGGGAAATTACGCCAGAGGAAGCAGCAGAGCAAGCTGCGGTTATGAGATCACAAATTCATTTATTTTGGGGTAATATGCTTTTTGAGAGATCTCAAGTTGAATGCAAATTGGGCTTGACTGGTTGGAAGAATAATTTGGATGTTGCTGTGGAGCGTTTTAAACTTGCTGGAGCTTCTGAAGCCGACATTTCCACAGTTCTGAAGAATCATTGTTCTAATGAAGAAGTGACAGATGGGAAAGATAAAAAGATCGAGAACTCGAATACTGATGTGGTTGATGAAGACAAAAATTAAACTATTTAATGTGGAGTTTGGGAAGTGGCCTTCACCTTTGTTGATGATTTTACTTGTGGGTGTTTCTTGATTGGATATTGAACGGTGAGATTATAAATCGATTTTTTCCTTTTTGTTTTGCCTTGTTTGAACATATATCCGACTCTGTGTATTGGAGTGAATTTCAAGCTGACCTAGATTTTGCAATGATTTTACAAGAATTTAGAAGTCATCACCATTATTAACGATTTGGTTAATAATTTGCACGTGACATGGTTGATTTAAGTGTGGCATTGTGATATAATCATTGTTTCTTACTAGTATTGTTTTTACTTGTTATACGTGTAATTCCTTTTAGATGAAAAGCCTTGTTGAATTCATAAATTTATTGAAGTATCTTTCGATGTTCTGTTTTAACTTGGCTTTGTGGATTTTCAAAAGGCCGGCCGTATACTTTTATTTTATATACGGTTATTATCTCAAATTTAATAATTTGGGCTTCTTCTTGGAAGTTGGAAGTTTATCTAAATATTGATTGCATTTTGTAAGTTTAATTGACTGCACAGATTTTTTCTTTTTATTTTGGAGATTTCAGTAGTGCCAAAAGTGTTTGGTATCTCAAATTTTGTCCACTATCCGGTGGTGGGAATTTCTTTTGGGACACTATACTATTATATCATGGTGTATCAATTTTTTGATATTTTTTATTTTGTCCTTTTTAAATTCTTTACTTATCTCATTTAAATAAAACTTACTTTTATATTATTCCATAAAGAAATTTTTATTTTTTGTGCTTAGAAAATTTAATACAAGCGATAACTAGTGCGGAGGAATCAAAGCATGAAGCGTGTTGAGGATATACTTGTTATACTTATATATTAAATGAAGCAATTCGCACTCAAAGAGTCGTATCCCAACCCAATAGATAAAATTCAAGATTGCTATGGACGAAGCTTCTGCCAAGGCCTTGACTTTAATTGCATGGTGATATTGTAACGCCTTATTTTCCAATCTGTTATGAGAATCTCTTTTGACTCTAAAAACATTTTAGAAAACGATTGGTCTAGGTATCAGATTCTGCTTTTTTCTTTATTTAGCATTCTTCTGGAGCACCCAGACCCAGCCTTGTTAAAATTATATGAATTCTTTTGATTACTGGATTTCTTATCTTCAGTTAACATAAATAATAAATGACTCTTCAAGGAAATTAATTAATTTTATTGCACAATCCAAACAGAGTCTATAAACCACTCTAAGTCTAAGATAACACACTACATATATATTTTTCACCAGACATCATCAATAGTTTAAATAATATACTATTGATTATACATTAGCAAATACACTCACAAAAAGACTGCTTAAACATATGTATATGTATAGATACAATTTAAGCAGTTAAAACTGGTTCCAAATTAGCAGCTTTTTCAATTGTCTTGAATGCTTCAAACCTGGGCTCCTTGTCCTGAAACTTGAGGCCTGCATAGAGCTTCATGTAGTCTTCGAACACAAATTTTGGGTACAGATCTTTGGTCTCTTGTTTCTCAACTAATGCTGGTGCTGGGTATATCACAGCATCACTTCCTGGGTTGTAAAACGAGGCAAGCGACATTCTGTTCCCATCTGTTTGAGCAATGACTCGGTGCATCACACTCTTATACTTCCCATTCGTAATCACCTTCAGGAAACAAAATTTGAGTTAGAGACATTATAAAGTCTGGTCTCCACATTGATGCTCTCATAAGTTGTTAATTACCTCAAGTTGATCACCAAGGTTGATGACAATGGAGTGGCGCATAGGCGGAACATCGACCCATTGGCCGTCTTTGAGGAGTTGTAGGCCACTCACTTTGTCATCTTGGAAGAGAAGGATGATGCCTCCGGCATCCGTGTGGGCCCGCAGGCCTTTGATCAAATCGGGCTTAGGGCAGGGTGGGTAGTTGCTCACTTTGGTGCCAAAGGTTGGGCCTTTAGAGCCATAGAATGCTTTCTTCAGATAACCTTTCTCAAGCCCAAGATTCTCACACAGCAAATCAAGAAGATGCTCAGCTAGTTTCTCCAATTGGACTGCAAATTCCTTCATCACTTCCCTATTAAATATACAAATCAAGTCAGATAAAAGAAAGAAAATATTATACACTTTTGTTGGTAACCAAAAATAAAAAAATAAAAAAAAAAATTATATATATAACAACCTGTATTCTTGTTCAAGATCAGGGATTTCTGAGATGTTTGAAACAGGGAGATGACGCAAAAAGAAAGTGCTTTCCCAATCCAAATCTTTGATTTCAGATTGTACAGCTTCAAGACCTTTGCTTTGGACCATTTCCTTGAATCTTTGTTCCATACATTTTCTGTAGTGTTCTTTTGTTAGCCTCTCCACTTTATCCATAAACTCAGGTGCAATTCCATGGTTCACAAGCTTCAGAACAAATTAGATGAGTGAAATTGAATCAACTTGGTCCAGAGTTAATATTAATTTCAGTTCAGGGGTTTTATTTAGAGAAGAAAATGAACTTAATTACCTCAAAGAATCCCCAGTTTTGACAAGCATCTTCTATTATTTCCATTGTTGCAGACCTTTCTTCTCCATTGAGTTTCTCCATGTTAACCACTGGAAAAGTTGCCATTTTCTGAGTGTGTGTTTGTGTTTGGTTTGTTTGTATGTATATGTTATGTATTTATCAGAGTAGTATGAATGAATTATATTGCGCTGTTATGATATGATATGTATACAGGGGAAGTTATTGGAGGTACATTTATAGTGGTGGTGCAAAAGGTCTTTGTTTGGCGCCGATTAAGGTAGAGTGACAGTAAAATATTCGCTAATTAGATAATATATTTTCAAATTTATGTACCAAATATCAACAGTCTAGTGTGTAGGATAGGATAGGTTGTTCACACAGGAATTATTTGCCCCCACTCACCCCCCATTTAAAATACTGTATATTTTCCTTGAGCTTCTATCCGAAATCATTGATAAAAATTTTAAAGTAATATATCTATTTTTTGAATTTTATATTTTTTTGCTGTTCTTCTTTTTGTCAATCTTTTTTTTAGTCATGAAAATATAATTTATTCAACCATATACAAGAAAACTTTTTTTTATTAACTTGATAAACCTAATGAAAAATTGATAAATATGAAATTATAATAACGGTATTTTTTAGGCATACAAATTTAAGTGAAAAGGACAAATGGGACAAGTCTCGTGGAACATTATGTATGAATACCCTACCAATTAAGACCAACAATTTGGAATTGGATCAATAATTAATTAGTCTATGTGAATAAAGATCAGAGCCATGGTTGGCTCTTTTTATTTTTATTGGCTTTTGGAACCACTTGGGCGGGGTGGGTCCTGCCTTTCCTACTTGGATGTTTCCTCCCCCAATTTTTGCTTTTGGAGTGGCTGCTGCGCATTGCTTCATTCATAATTTTTACTTTTTTGCATGAAGATAATGACTGACACTTTTATTTACGAGTATGATTTTTCTAGTACTAATAATATTAAAATTATTATTTCTGAAATTTCAACGACTGATTGTTTCAAATTTGTCACATTAATAATGAATAAAATTATTTCTGAGTAATTTCTAATGATCTCTATATTATATTTTAAATTTTGCCCTTTTTAGGTTTTAGATCAACATAAATTGTAGATATCTTTGCTCTCGCATGTGGCGATTGAATTTTACTTGATATGATTGTTTTGTTTTGTTTTGTTTTAAGACATTCTTACTAAGAAATATGAGTTAAAATATTCATGACATACCAAAAATTGTTCCAAATAATTCCCAAAAATTTTCACATTTCGAATTAGCAAAATCTCATATAAATAACCTCATCATGTTGTTTTAAACTTCTCTCTTTTTTTCTCCTCCTTTTGATTTAAATCAATTTTCATGTTCATAATTATTAACCTTCTAATCATCACAAAGGAAAAAAAATTAATCTTCTAATAAAGTCTAAGGCTCTATTTGGATGGGTTTTGGCCCGGTCTCGCGAGACCGAGCCAAAACCCTTCCAAATGAGTTTTTACCAAACCTATAAAACCATCACTCAAACTCTTCAAACCTATAAAACATTGATTTGACACCTACCACCTATTTTTTTTCCCCAAAATTCACTAAAAAAGACATTGATTTGACACATACCACCTACTTTTTTTCCTAAACCCCAACATCCAAAACCCATCCAAATGAGGTCTCAAAGGTTTCATCGAAACCACCCAAACCAATTTTTTTAAACCGAGACCCGCGAAACCGAGCCAAAACCCATCCAAATAGACCCTAAAACTTTATCACAAAACCAAATTATATTCAAACAGGTCTCAAACCTTCCTCTTTTCACTTTTACTATTTGGACAAGACATTGACAGAAGAATATAAACTCGTCAGTCCCGTCACTTCTAATAAGCACGCGGGGCTGCGATTTTAGGCATACGTGGAAGTGATTGATACGTACTTACGAAAAATAATAAAATTAAGCAACTTTCTTGCAAAGTCACGTCGGCCGTGTGCACTTCTAATTTATTAAACGAACAATAGATAAAGTTATCGATCACATCTTAATTTTAATCTTGGTCTAAACTGAAATTGCAGTGCAAGTGTATAGTATAATAAAAGTAATCCATCTTACCATGATTCTCATCAATTTTAAGAGATTGGCATTTCTTTACTTGGATAAAAACAATATATAATGTTAAATTAAACATTCTGGGTTTTAAGATGTCATTTTTTAGAAACATTAGTACGTATATTTTACAAACATTTTATATATGTGTTTTTTTTTTTATTTACTCATACTCCTTCTATCCCGTTTATTTTGTTCCATTGGTACAGACAAGTGGTCAAGTTGACTAAATTTATAAAAATTATAATAAATAATTTAATTAATATATTTCATTAATAAGTTGATAATATTATATGGCATCATATATATTAATATTTAAAAAGTTTAATACATCATAAATGTAAATAATTTAATATGTTAAATCACTTAAAAGATTACAAAATTTGATCGGGTATTATAACAAATGGAGTAAAATAAATGAGATAGAGAGAGATATTTTAACTTTAGTCAAAAATAAATAAAAACTTCCGGGAAGGGCAGTTGAATTTTATTATAATTAGTTCTATTCCAATCAAGTTAGACTATTCAAAGGCAGGTAAGCTACCACATCCATAATATTAAATTCTAAATTCCTAATACGGATAAATTCCTTGTTTGACCATTCAACATTTATTCTCAATTTTGATAGTGCCTATTTATTATTAGAGATGGGAATAAAAAGATTAATTCTTAGGGTACGTTTGTTTGGTGTTTGGGAGAGTAGTTTGGAAAAGTAGTGGAGTTTTGTGAAATAATTTTGATTTACATAATGTTATTTGTTTGGATTTTGATAAATTAAATAGACATAGAAATAATTCTTAGGCTTAGGGTATGTTAGTAGGTGTAAGATGTGTAAGACTTTATGTAAAATTATGTTTATTATGTGAAATAGGTCATGACTATTTAAGACACGAGTTACTTTATAAATTTATTTCAGAAAGTAAAAAAAATATGTGATTTTTTGCTTATCCCAAACACAAAATAATTTTGGGAAAAATAAAACTTCACGTTGTGACAACGAGCCATAATTGATCAAACGTCACATTGTAAACGAGCCATGATTGGTGGCTTAATTCAGTTTCTGGTTCAAATTCAATTAGATTCTTCATTTTCAAACAAATGTGGCTAAATTTAAATCCAAACAATGAGCTAGCGAAGGTTATGTGGATGAAAAATGTGATGTTATTTATCTGGATATGTCTGCTACTTTAAATGATAAACTTAAATAAATTCATTATGATAAGCTTGATTAAGTTAGATAAAATATAGCATATCACGTGATTTAGTTTGAAATATGTCATTAAAATTCAAATACATGTATATATGTTCTTTATTTCTTTTAGAATATTTTAAAATAATTTTTTATATTATTTTTATTACATTTTAGAAAAATGAACTTGCAAATCTAGAATCCGTTTATTTTATGATGTCGCACAATCTGATTTGATGAAGGGATTTTTCGTCAAAGTGCCTGGTCCACGTTCAGTGTGCCGTGTAATGATGTTTTTCTCTCCTCAGTATGGAATCTTAAGTCGATCAAATCGAGCTGGACTCCACTTCAAGGATCCCTAACCCTGTGCTCAAAAAAACTCGTCAGGTTGTGTCGGTGGTTGACCCGGCGCTGACCCTCCGGTGCCTAGTCAGATCAATAAAAAGTACAGGAGAATGTAGCAGAAAAGTAGTAGTTATATCGACCAGAATGTACTTATAATGTAAAAAATACGGAGTATTTATAGGAGTGGAAGACGGATCTTTCGGATCTGTCGGGTCTTTCGGGTCGGGTCAGATCTTTATTGGTTCGATCTGATTGAGCTCTTTTTTGTCGAATATATGTGCTCAAATGGACATATCTAATAAGTATGCTCATATGTCGAATGGACTGCTCGAATAACTCTTCTCATAGGTCGAATGGACTGATCGGATAACTCTTCTCATAGGTCAAATGGACTGATCGAATAATTTTTCTCATATGTCAAATGAACTAATCGAATAACTATGCTCGAATGGACTGATCGAATAAGTATTCTCGAACGGACTGATCGGATAAGTATGCTCGAAGGTCGAATTGATCATCAAGGTCGAACATCTTTGCTCGAAGGTCGAGGGGATGATCGAAGGTACCTAGATCAGTTTAGTGTGATAATATAGACCATATTTGATCATAACAGAACATATTTGATATATATTGAATAAGATCATATTTGATCATAACGGAACACTGGTGTATGTCGAATAATTAGAGCATATTTGATCATAACGGAGCACTGTTGTATGTCGAATAAGAGCATATTTGATTAAAGATGCCGAACTATGGATAGAAAGAAAGATGCAGGAAAGGAAAATGAAATATGATAGCAGAACTAACCAGATGGCCACCAAAACCTGGAGGTGACATTTTAATGGAAATTGGAAATCAACGTCAGGTCCCGACTATTCGAAAAGGCAGACTGAAGCGGAGGATGACAACATTTTTATAAGTTGCACTTTATCCCCTATGTTATGATAACGTGACAGTTTATTCCATGGAGCTATGATAAATGTGGTAATTTACCCCACTTGTTGTGTTATGATAAATGTGGCAATTCACCTCATGTGTTGTGTTTGATTACACAAATACTTTTCATGTTCACTCACTTTCAATTTTGACAAGTGAATTACACTCTCCGGCTAAAAGAAGGGAAATTGCTTCTTTAAAATTTTCAAAGAAGATAAAATGCTCATTTTCAAAAGTATATAGGCTTGAGTATTTATTAATTGGGGAGAGGATTGGGATTGTTGATGTGTGGGCATGACAACGTACAATAGACTCCGTCCCAAAGGACTTGGTGGTGATCGGTCTCCACCGTCGAGACGTACATAGCTCTTGCAATGTTATACACAAATTTAAATATATGAATTGCACTGCACGTTTGATATCAAGTATAAATTTTAACACAACAATAAACTGTACGCCTTGCATTTATATTTAATGTAAGAAGAAATATTTAATATATATTTCTTTTTCCTATTAAAGTCTAACACAAAGTTATACACGTTTTCAAATAAGTGGGGATATAAAAAAATTCGAATAAATGATTTATTTTTTATCACATGTCTCTAATATCATAAATTGAATAAAACAAAAGCGATATAGTATTATATATCGAGCGAGGTTACTGTTAATTTGTGCAATTCATTCATACCTAATTAATTATCTTGCTTGCTTAGGTCTTGTTAAAGTTTCAGTGAATGAATTTAATTAATTGGGGACTTCAATTCTCTTTTAAGGGCAGGGCAGGGCAGGGCAGGGGGATTACCCTACCCTATGGTCCAGTCCAGATACAGTCTGTCTCCAATCTCCTTAATGGTGTGTACCGGACTAATTATTTCCGTTCATGAGTATTGTATAAGACTCTGACCACCAGATTAATTTGATCGACTAAAGATCAAAAGGATAAGAAATTCGAGAACATAATGTGTCAATAACTTAACTATAGGATAAAAAGTGCAAAAACGGTACTATTTATTTGTGGGATGTAAAACGTCGATCTAATACTCTTGGGAGTTTGGTTGTACTTGTTAGGATATATATAATTAGACAAATAGGGATGAACATGAAACAATTTCATATTGATTTGAGTTAAATCAGGATAATAACACTTAAAGTCAGATATAAGACTGTTATTTATACAGCAATATAGTTTTCAACCTAGAAAAATAATGGAGTTCGCCTCAGTTGGGTTCATCGAGTTTTATTACTTTTGTTCGATCATATTTTAAATAATCAAAATCTCGATAAAAAAGTAAAATCACACAAATTTTGCAAATGGGATTAATTATTCCACTGCATTACAACTCTCTTTTATATATTAAAGGATTAAGGATTGAATAAATTAAGGAGTGAATCTCACTTAATGGTTTATATGTTATATAGCAGAATGTGGTTTCTCATGAATGACTAGCAGAATGTGGTTTCTCATGAATGAATTACGCTCACATCCACATATAATATTCTATTATTGGGTACAAACAGTTAGGGATGTTAATGGATCGGATCAGGCTCGATTTTGATCCGACTCCATTTATTATGTCTGATCGAATTCGGATTTCAATTGGATATAAGTTTCTTGAGCCCATTGAATTATTAATGATAACATATTATTAATATTACTTATTTGAATAAACTATTATGTATATATATATATTTTTTTTATTGTCGGATACAGATCTCTAACGATTTGGATCGACCTAAATTATTATTCGTTCCACGTATTTTAAATTACGGATATTTATAATTTGACCAGTTAAATCTCCAATTTAATTAAAATCCTAATAAATCGGGCCGAATTCGGATTGAAATTTGCCCTGTTGACAGCCCATGCAAAGATTGTGAAATAGAATTGGTTTTAAGTCCATTTTAAAACAATCAAATTTGAATATGGAGCTCTTTCTCTAAAAACCAATTTATGGCCTTATGTTTAAGTTACTTGCCGAAAATCTGCAGCTAATTGATGGGCCTTAAACCAACAATAATAACCATTTCTTTTCGTTGGAGGTCCTTTAAATAGAGAGAGAATAACCATTCTGATACATGGAGCTTTGCCATACGGCCCATAACACAAAACCCAATAGATTCAAACATAAATACCAAATTTCAGTTTATTTTTTGGGTTGTTCCAGCCGAATAAGATATTCATTAACATGAAGCCTATTCGCATCTTATACTAAAATTGATTTGTTTAAATATTTCCTTTTCAAATGTTATATAAAACTTACATATTACCAACAATAAATTTGTAAATAAGCACTGTTAACGTTTTTGCCAAATATTAAACAACTAAAATATTTAAACCAGTATGCACAGAAATTGGACCATTTGCCAAACGCCCCCAATTTTCATTATTAATTTACTGAAATCTTCACAATTTAATTTCATTATTTGTTGTTGATCTTAGTATATGTCGAGAACGTCAAGGATCGTACGGTTGCAAAGGGGACAAGAGCCTCGGTTCAACCACATCTCCCTTGAACACACTCTGCAGAAAGTATGCCCACATGGTATGAACGCTGCGCCCTTTTTCCTTCCCATGCACACGCAACACACCTGATCACACCCACCCCTATCCTCCTCTTTCTTTATCTCTCCATCATAGCCGTCCGCTTCCTCAAGCAATCTCATCAACGATACTCTCAAAGGTGCAGTTCCATCATGAGTACTTGTACTTGGGCTCCCCTCGTCATCGTTGCTATCGGGCCTTGGTCGGCTAGACCTCGGGCTTAAATCGTTCTCCAAATCTAGCAACGCCCTGAGCTGCCTCTCGGCCGCAAGCGCCGCCGCTAAATTCATTCCGCCGGCTGCCGGGGACTGACCCACGCACGGGGGAACGGGTTCACTTGCAGTCGGATTGGGCGCCAAGTCAATTTGTGGGCCTTCTTCCTCTGCATCATCATCCCTCACGCTTATTGCTGTTGGGCTTGGGCCGAGGACCCACGTGGCCCCACAACAGGACATGCCCTTCAATCCCAGCCGTTCAGTCAGACTCTTTCTTCTCTCTGCTCGATCTAGGCCGTCCATACAAGAGCTGCCCCAATTTTTTTTTTTTTTTTTTTTTTTTTTTTTTGTGGCCTGGCCTGCGGTGAAAACCCAACTATATATCAATTTGGCCCATTATTTCACGGTATGAGTGAGTACACATGAAAATAGAAGAAGAGAAAATATAAATTCAAAAAACTAATAAATCTATGAGTACGGAAGAAAGTGGTGAATATTTTTTTTTTTTTTTTTTTGGAGAAGAAAAAAGTGGTGATCAATACTGAATGAATACTACAAGTATAATTTTTAAACTTACACAGAGTGGCAGAGAGAAAGAGAGACCAAAATTAAACCGTTGGAATCAAAGCCACCACCATATCTTCCGTGCTTAAATACAAAAATTACAACTCAACAGATAATACTAGCTATGAATTGTGAAACCTGGATAAGTCAATATATGGGAATCGGACGCCTCTTCTTTTCTTTTTTTTTTTCTTTGGTTGACAGCTCCGCCCGTCGGATTTAAAAAAGGAGGGAATATTTTTGGTTGAGATAAAGAAACAAAAGATAAGACAAAATAGAAGAAGTGGAATAGGAGGAAAAAGAGAACATGTTGGTGGGGCTTAGAGGATGGAGGCTTTTTCTTGTTATATGTACAGATCAATTAAAGATATTCAAATTAAAATGCTTAGTTCTTAAACTAACTAGTTCAACACTAGAAGAATTTTTTTTTAAAAAAAAAAAAGGAAATATTAGTAATAACTTATAATGTAAAAGGCCGGGGTGGACCAATGATGTATTGCATGCGTTTGTGGGATTTTTCTTAATTTCTGGCAGTTCATCCATCGAGGTTTGGTCCATGCGTCTTTTGCAGAGGGTTTCAAAAAACTTGACCATATATTTCATTACAACAAAAATAACTGGAGAAATATATACTACTGGCTGACTAAATTAGGGTTATTTAGATCCTACCCACTAGATTTATTCTATTACGGTTGGATGTTCCATATGAACATGAAAGAATAAAAACTTATCTTTTCATGTCCATATGTTGTCAAGCACCTAGTAGGCACGAATTTTCCCTAAATTGGGCACAAGTACCAATAATTAACATGTAACTGGTCTTGTAGGAAGGGATTCCTCTTTTTAATATTTCTAAAAGTCTACGTACTTTATAAGTGTCTAGATAATTTTACATGTAATTTTTATAATTAATTTTATTATTAAGTAATAAGAGCAAATTAACACATTTTTAACCAATTTAACTCATCATTTTTTTCTACCACTTTAATTTTCTTGTTTTACAAATTTACCCTTTTTTTTATAAATTATAACCTATTTTCACTATTTTTTATGATTTTGTCGATTACTCTTGTTTTTTCCCTTTTAACAATTTTTATATCGGTTTCACTATATTTGTGTCAGTTAAACTCCTTTTTAACTGATTTCAATCGTTTTTATCAGTTTAACACATTTTCACCTATTTCACACATCTTTTCACTGATTTCACATGCTCTCTTTTTTTACCAAATTCACATGTTTTTTTTCGAGTTGGCCCTTTTTCATTGACTATTAATTTTTTTATCGATTTCATATATTTCTCACTTATGTCATCATTTCATCTATTTCATTTTTTTTCTTTAATTTCATGCGAATTATCATCAATTTCAAATGTATATATATTTATCATTTCATGGGCACTTTTTTTATCATTTCATTATTTTTTCACCAACTTCATTAGTGTTTATCAATTTCATTTGAACTTTCATAGAGTTCACATGTTTTCAACGATTTCACAAAATTTCATCGATTTCACCCTTTTCTCATTGATTTCACCCGTTTTTCACGAAAAGAATTTCATGAAAAATCGAGGTTATGCATGTCTTGATATTATGAATACTCTTTAATTTTGCTATTCTAGCCGAAGTAAATTACGAACTTAACTAAGTCATATGTATTTTTTTATTCATTCATAGGTAGGCTACGAGAATTTCATTTTAATTTTTTTGTAGTTAGAGTGTTTATGATTTATTTTAATTGTACAAAATATGTAATTTTTTTTTTACTTAAATACATATTGATGCTAAAATATAATAATTTATATTTAAGCATAAGCAGCTATTTGAAATAGTAATCGTGTTTTTTTAATGGTTCGTTAAGATTTAAATTATATAAATTGATGTAAGAGAGAATTTATAAATTTTAGGATTTTATGTAGGAGTTAAATATAATAAGAATTCATGTCTAATTATACCTTTGTAATTACTTTTACATGTTTGTCACTTAATTAAATTTTATAGTCCGTACAAATAAGTTAAAGGTGTGTTACCAAATGTTTCAGCCCAATAACATATGGGGTAGAAATGACATAGAACTTAAGTTATGGAAAAAAATGCAATAATCCCCATAAATAATTGAACTCTCTACCTTTTAACTTGGAAATTCGTTCATCAATAAGACTAAACAAGCAAAGCTGATGTGAGAATTGATCTGCAATGGTTGACATATTATATACTATAAATTATGTCGAGTACTTCAATAGCTACTACATATGTTAAGCAAGTCAATGTGCAAATGTGTACGAGCTGTACCAATATCAATAAAAAAATGCTGAAATATCTCAATAAAATAATTCGTTTTTTTCTTTTAAATGACGTGAGTATATATTATTTATTGTGTTGGCCTACTAACTAAATCATTTCGACACGTCGCCTCCAACATATGACCAGATTAACGGTAACTCAAATTTTCCAATTTTTATATTTTTTCCTTTGAAATTGTCCACTGGAAACGAAAAATGAAGAATATATAATCTTAATTTTAAAACTCTTTATTTGTCTATGACTCTTATTAATTTAATTATTAATTTTTCATGATTTTTCATTATAGTTTTAAAAACTTTTCAATATTCTGCCGAAGAAAACATACTCTATAAACAAATTTTGATTCATGATTAGTAATTACATTATTTTCAGAAAACACTAGTATTAATCCTCTCTCTCTTTTCTCAATTTTTCAATTTTATATTATTATTAGTTGATCTTACTAGGGAAGCTTCTAAAATTACGTAAAAGATTATAAAGTAGTCATGAATGTTTGATCGTTAAGGGATAAACTTGTATTAGTCCAAAATTAATATATGTAATCAAAGTCTCAAGTTTTTGAAATTTTATTTCCACATTACACGCATCAAGTCTCAAAATGAGTTTGATACGCGTCACCCCTATTTTTCTTCAATTTAGTGCTCTACAAATTAAAAAAAAGGAGAAAAATGTAAGAGATATTTATATTTCACGTTCATATCACACGCGCGTATATTGCATGGATATATGTATTTACGGACAAATGCATATATGAACACACAGATGATTAAGTTTTGATATTTGTTAATGTATTCATATGTGTAACAATGATACAAACGTGAATAGAGGAGATAACTTCAAAAAATAATTAATATCCTCCATGGCCCCAACTATGAAGGCATATTACATAGATACAACATTAATTTGTCAAATAATGGAACGGTTCTTATTTGTTTGGAGAAAAAAATGGAACAAATTTAATGTCAAACAAAAGAATTAAACTGGCGAATACATTTCCTAATGAAGCTACATATAGGCCTTGACATAAGCCCATCAGTAATTGGGGCTCGGGGCCTGGCATAGCAGGCCCAAAATACTTTAAATCTCTGTTCCCGGTAGTCGGACTGTTGTATACTATATAAAATGAGATTTGAGCCTGTAGTTTGGATATTGAAGTTTACTATTTTTTTTTAAAAAACGATTTATCATGTAAATTAAAATTGAATATCACTTAATATTGATATATGCCATGAAAAAAGCTATGTTCCATTCTAAAATGCAAGTTCCAAGACCATACTCAACATTAACAGTTACGGGCTACTTACGGCCTTACGGGGCAAAGAGCTTGTGAATCGACATGCAGAATATAATATATGGCGTGATTTCAGACACAACAAGTATGTGATAATATGATTGCTTGAACTGAACGGACACTCAATTTGTCTTGAAAAATGAAAAGTCACACACAAGAAATTAAGAATACTCTGCTTGAATTGAACAAAACTTATAGGGTACGAATTCAACATAAGAATAAGCTGTGACATACAATAAAAATATATATACGAAGTATATGATATTCCTTGCATTTCATTCTCTTACAAATATTAAAATTCTTTGTTTCTTCAAATTAGTTATTTTTTCTCTAAATCATCCTTTGCCATAATATTAGTTATCAAAAAGTAGTATTTTTTAAGACAAATAATAATAGGGTTCTTATAAGGTTAGTATCTCTTGTGAGAAAAACCATTTCGTCCCCTTTCAATTATCATTGGATGAAAGTCATTTTGATCTTAGCCATTTAATATTTATATTTTGAATGTCAACCCGTATAATAGATATATTTGGATGGATTTTAGCTCGATTTCGCGGGTCCTAATTTAAAAAAATGGTTTGGATCGATGAAACATTTAAGACTTCATTTGTATGGGTTTTGGATGTTGGGTTTTGTGGTTTGAATATGTTGAAACCCCATTTGGATTTGATTTGGATCTTGAGGTTTATGAAAAAAAATAGGTTGTAGATGTCAGATCAATGTCTTTTCTAATGAGATTTGAAGGAAAAAATAGGTGATAGGTGTCAAATCAATGTTTTATAGGTTTGAAGAGTTTGAGTATGAGTTTTTGAATATGATTTTGAATGTTTCATGGGTTTGACGAAAACTCATTTGAAAGGATTTTGGCTCGATCACGCGAAACCCACGAGACCGAGCCAAAATCCATCTACTTATACCCTATATATTCCAATCTTTAGAAATAATAAAATACTAAAATGACTAGAACACCCTTCAATTAAAATAGCTTCAAATCATACTCCATCCCTACGACCTACTCTTCCCCACCCCTAATACATATAATATTAATCATACTTGTACATACTAATCAACTTTAATTTATAATGATTAGAGTATTTTGCTTTGTTTCTCATAAAATGAAAATTAGGTTTACTAATAATGATATATGGATTTAGTATTTTCTTCTAAAATATATATATATATATATCATGATGCAGGCTGAAACCCGCAACATAAAGGAAATGAAGGGATAAGGACCGGGAATCACTCAACGCTACTAATAATAGGTAAATTATGTCCAAATGTCACAATTTTAAGCTAGACTTATGCCAAAAAAACTAGAAAGGAGAACTAATCTTAGAAAAACCTATAAAAATATATAAAGTTTTTGACTTTTCTAATTCTCATTTGTCACTGCTCACCAAAACAAAGAAGGATAAAAATAGTTATGGTAAAAAAACTATAAACCAATATTTTGCTATGAGATGTTTTAGCTCAAAGTTAAACATGGTATTGGTACGCTATTGCTAATTATGAAGCAAAAATCATAAAATAATGGAAGAAAAATTTCTGCCTCATATCGCATGCAGCGTTTGTTCTCTTCTCCAACTAAATACCTTCAAATTTACAAGACTCAACGTGTCACAACTGTGTTCTCCCTAACACAATTCTTAAAACCCCAAAACACCCACATCATCTAACAAGATAATATAAAATATCACAAGGACAGATACGTCTTTCCACGGGAACTACCATCATATCAACCAAGTAATTAATTAATTAATTATATTATACTATTATAGGAGGAGTATAATTATAAATTGGCATTTTGACTCTGTTTTGCTTATTTGCAAACTCGGAATCGGAATCCGAATCCTCTGTTCTTCTCTAAAACTAAACCTCAACCAAAAATGGCTTCCATCCCCTCGACCACTCTATTTTCATGTAAATCTCTCCAAAAATCATCTCAAAACTCAAAATTGATACCTAGACGTTTCGATCGGGTCAATTTTTCAGGTCTATTGGTGAAAAAATCGACGAAGCTGAAGCAGAATTTTAATGTGCGAGCGGCGGTGAGTGAGGATGAATGGGGTCCAGATAAGGAGCCAGGGGTGGCTGTGCTGGAGGAGGAAGAGCCGACGGAAATTGATATATTGAAGAAACAATTGGTGGGTTCTTTTTATGGAACGAACAGGGGTTTGAGCGCCAGTAGTGAAACTAGGGCGGAAGTTGTGGAATTGATCACGCAGCTTGAGGCTAAGAATCCCACTCCGGCTCCGACTGAGGCTTTACCCCTGCTCAATGGCAAATGGATTCTTGCGTAAGTTCCATTTCAAATTTTATACTGCTTCATTAATTATTATAGTTTTAAGTGACTAGTTATAAAGTTATTGAAATTGAAATAAATTAATTATATTATTTTTTATTAGAATTCTGTAGAAATTTATTTAAATTAAACTTGACTCTTGAATGCTTGAGCCACACTTTTAAGTAGTGTCGCTTGAAATTTCAAATGTTACTTGTTACTGCATCGTACATACTTGGTTTACACGATAATTGGCACTAAATTATTGTAACAGCTAATAGCGTCAACATTACGTATTTGCTCAATTGATATCTGCAAACCATTTGATTTCCAATAATCTTAACTCTTGATTAGTATTTATTTACCTTAAGTAGTTTGGTGAACTGTCCATTGTAGAATGCAATTCTAATACTATGTTAAATAATGGTATCTTAATCTATACACTGGATAAATACACAAAATTTTCATAAGTGGTCATATTAAAAATCACCTATGATAATTCATTGTTAAGATGCATCCTGCACCTTGTGGGTCTTCAGCTATTGTATTTAATTGAGGAATTTGCAGGTATACTTCATTTGTAGGTTTGTTCCCTTTGCTATCAAGAGGCGCAGCTCTGCCATTGGTGAAGCTTGAGGAGATATCGCAGACTATTGACTCGGAAAATTTCACTGTCCAGAACTCGGTCCTTTTCTCTGGACCATTGGCAACCACTGCAATTACTACAAATGCCAAATTTGAAGTCCGAAGTCCTAAACGTGTGCAGGTTTTTATCTTTCACGGCGCCTCTGATTATCCTTTTCTACTTCTGAGATGTTTTTCTGAAATATTTGTTAATGCTAAATTGCAGATTAAATTCGAAGAGGGCATAATTGGGACACCCCAGTTGACAGATTCCATAGTATTCCCAGAAAACGTGGAATTTCTAGGACAAAAGATTGATCTCACACCCATCAAAGGCTTGCTCACTTCTGTACAAGACACAGCATCATCTGTAGCCAAGTCCATTTCTAGCCAACCACCATTTAAGTTTGCCATCTCCAGTAGCAAGGCGGATTCGTGGCTACTAACAACATACCTTGATGATGACCTCCGGATTTCAAGAGGAGATGGAGGCAGTATATTTGTGCTCATCAAGCAAGGCAGTGCCCTTTTGACACCCTAAACAAATACTCCTCTGTTTCGATGGATGCTTATTAATTAAGTGCATGTAATAAAATATTTCTTGTTTATTGACTGGAAATCAGATTACAAACCAAGGGGTGAAGTTTCGTGATCGAGTATAGTATTTCATATTTGTGAGTGTTTAAATCAAAACTATTTTCAGATACATTTACCAGTTAAGTCTTCAATCACTTAGCTTCATGGTTTGTAGGATAAATATGTGTAAATGTATCCACTCCACTAATCTGTCTGTTAATTCTATCCAAAAATCTGGGAAACCATTCATGACAGGATAATATAAGAAAACATTATCCACAGATGGATTTTATTTTGTTTGAACACTAATTCAACCGGTTGAAGCTTTCTTTTATAAATCATAAGTTACACTTACAATCATTTGTAAGACGTAAAGAAAGCCTACTTATATATACTCCTTCAAGAAGATAAAAATCAATGCCTTTACATTTTCAGTATGAAAACAAATGAGTACAAACTTCATGAAATACCTCAAGAATAACACCCTCAAACTCCGCAGAATTCATCTTCACATAATAATTTAGCAATCGTCGCAAATCCTTAGCCTCGTGAATCCTATTTGTTGTAATCATTTGCTTTATAGACTCCCTAAAATCCTCCCTAGGATCATAAGAAGACTTCTCCATCGCCACCATCACAACAAACTTGGTTTCTTCTCGTCTCTTTCTTCTTACTCTCTCTTCATTCCTTGCTTCTTGTCTATCTCTAATCATCTGATCTAGCCTTTCTTGCACCATGGCATGTGCTATGCTTGAAATTGACTGAAATCTGTCTGAATTATTCGAGCTTTCGACTTCTTCGGAAGAAGATACACTAAGTCTACTATTGCAGCATAGTGCCCTGCTGCATCCTTTAGTTTGAAGCTTCTTTTGCTTCTTGATGTTCCCTTCTCTTGATCTATACATTGTTGCAGATTTGAAGAAGAGTGTGAGATTTCAATGAAATCATTTATGTAATTAGGCAGTGGGCTCGAGGTAACCATGATTATGCCTTGGGATTAAAGTGTGTGAAATGTGTCTTAAAGTTGAGGAATGACTGGATTATGAAGATTCAAACTGATACGGAGGGAACATTTTCTTTTGTTTATTAACGTAATTAGTTGTCGTACTTTTTGTAATCGTGGTCGAAACTTAAAGAAATTAAATTAATGTAAAAGGACTTTAATGCAAAAGTGGAAAACCAGAAAGGCCAAAATAGTTTGATGCTATGTATCCATCCAATGCTAATTGAATTATGTTATATATATATATATGTAAGTTATGTAACATTTGATCTCGATGCAAAATGATTGCAAATGAAAACTGATTAACAAACAAAAGGGCCACATTGTGATGCTTTAATTAGGAAAACTACTTAATCAAATTGCAATGAGACCTGAATAAAAATGAAATTAGTCTATATGTTATGTGGACAAAGCATGCTTTAAAGCTTGTCTTAAGCAAATTAATTATTGTACAGCTGATTGTTGACGGATAAATCAATTATAAAATTAGGAAGGCTATCTTATTAAGTAGCATTATCCGGACCCGGTTTGGTCGAACCCAAAGTAACTACATGGTAAATGTAATACACTTGTTTTTGAATTTGATGCATCTTTCATGAGAGTAACCAATCACAAAACAAGTGTAATACACTTATTTGATAGTTGAATGAGTTTGATCAAATTAAATTAGATTTGGACAAGAATTTTTTCTTACAAAATTGATAAAGAAGAAGAAGAAGATGGAGGATCTGGGTGTTTATCATGTGATGTATATAGTGATTAACTATTTAACCATTAATTTGAGCATGTGTTAGTTGTACTTAGTTAGAAAGGTAAACCGTAAAGATTGTTCTCATTCTTTTGACGCATGAATGTATAATTATTATTTCTTTCACCAGGTTGTCAAACAAATAAAATGGTTCATGTGGGTGAAATGATCGCCTGGCAAGCTACGTGTGAATTTAGTTATACCTTTAATTGCAGTAGATACATACGTATATATCCGTATTGACAAACACACATGTACAAGAGAACGATATATTATTATCCTAGCAAATTCTCAACATATTAAGATTATTATATTAGATGTAAAAAACTAATGAAAGACTAATAAAGAAATGGGAGTATAAGATATCACCGGTGGGGTGGAGGATGCATCCGGGAGCCCAAATTGATTTGGGTACAAAATTTGCAATAAATAGCTCACAATGGAGGACCCAAAGGAAAGTGCAAAATGCACCCAAGACCCATTTCCTTCCAATTGAACCCAAATTTGAGCCCTCAAGATGTCTGAACCCAAATCTCAGTATCCAATCATAAATTGACACGTATACGATGTGGAAAAGAAATCTGATCAGAAATAAGATGCAAAAAATCTTATCTGAAATCTCAGTATCTAATCATAAATTGACACGCAAATAAAATTTTTATCACAAAACTTTTCAGAATATAATATCAAATTTCGATTCAAATGGATAAAAAAGCATATCAAAGATAGAATACAGCTTACATAAAATATAAATCCGCACTTGAAAAAAATAATGAAGACACCATCAATGAGTTCATTGTCTATAATTAATAATTATTATAAAATTACAAATATTTTGAATTTTTTTTTCTTTAGTCCAAAATTAATTTTGATTGTATTTTTAAATAGACTTTAATTTTAAGTTAGTGAAATAAATTTAATTTAAATTGTTTTTAAAAATGGGTTCCCATTTTTTATGTCTGTTGCTGCAGAAAAATACTTTTTCAGAGAGTGCAAAACATTATAGCAGAGTGCAAATGAATAATTTGGGTCCAATATTTGGGTACACCACTGGTGATGCTCTAAGTGGTAATAGTCGTAAGAGGTATGATTTATAAAATCAAATATTATTTGGACTTAAGACGATCAAGTTTACTTCATCTTTTGTACGATAATAGAGATATATGATATGTCTATTTATTTCTATACTCTAAGGTCTCGACCTTTAACACATTTCAAAGAATAGCAATCTAGATCTTTATTGTATATTGTGGTTGACTAATAGTGATTAATCACATAATTATAAATATAATACATTTTGCTTTAGGTTGATTAAAATCTAATCAAACCAAATATGAATTAGAACATTCCGATTATATACAACCTTAATAATGGATATTTATACATTAAGAGAAAATTATTTTGGAAGTTGTGTTTTTCTTTTTTCTATATTTTTCCTTTCTTAGGGTTGCATGATTGATACAGTGAATGTAGTTGATTAATAAAATTATCTTTTGTTGGAACTTGGAAGTAGGATCCAGAAAGGAAATGTGGATCTCGCTGGTCAACAAAGGGATATGATGGGCTTCATCCTGGCCCATTAGCGATTACACTAAGATTAATGAAGCATCTACCGGCCTACCTGTTTATTTTTCTTCTAAATAACTTGTTTCTATAAAAATATTAAAGTTATTCAGATGCATTATTATTTATCCATCATGCTATATTATATATATTGGCATATTGCTTACCACGAAAAGAAATAATCTCTTCTAAAATAACATTTAACTAATCTGTCGGCCCGGCAACGTAACACCTTATCATTGGATATAGAACTTGGACCTTGACTTAAAATGCAAGTGCCCCTAATTAAAAAAAAACTTAAGATGTAAAGCTGAATATTTGATTGATGAGTTTAAAATGGGCTGCATATATAGGAACCATGCAACCACGTATATATATATATATAGAAGATATGGTCCATAATCTTGCCGTTTATTTTTGGTACGTAGTACCATCAATCCATACATAAGATAAGATATAGATATATACCTACCACAGATGTAGCTAGTAAAGTTACTTATTGAAATATTGAGAGACAAATTAATTAAGATTTTGATGAATTATGATTTTGAAAATGAAACCATCAAAGCGAGCTTTATCTGTTTTAACGCATAATGACAATGATTTGTAAATTTAATATTCTTAAATTCTTCCTTATCACTAAGTGTTTAATTTGACCTATTTCAAAGAAGCTAGGTTGGTTAATTATGAACAGGGATATCATATCATATCATTCATTATTTTCAACCAATGATAATTGAGATAAGATAGGAGTTCATTATTCCCTGTTCCTATTTTGCATATGAGCACAACTCCGAAAAGAGCGAAATACAATGGGATGCACAAAAAAGAGCTTTGAAAATACAACATGAGTACTGGGGCCAAGATCCTCTGTACCACAATTTGTGTACCACAAATGAAGAATTGACACATACATATATAATAATTGTGGTACAGAGGATCTAGTGTCTGAGTACTGGTTATAAATTAGACGACAACCTGGAATGAATTTAAATCTTACAATAGACAATGTCGACACGATGATATATATAATCATTAATCAATAATAATATTGGATGAATTAAATTGCTCTTAATTTATCTTCGTCTTGATCTTCAGCACCTACATGGATCGAAAGAAGAAGCACGATTAGTTGATTAAAGGAGATTTAGAAATTAGGGATTTGTAATTTATTTTTGCCTCTTTTAGTTTATAAGGAAAAGCGTACTTATTATAAAGTTGCTACATGCTCATTACTCATTAGTTTGTATATATATAGGTTCAGGGCTCAAATCCTATATGTAACGCAATTTTCTACTTTTCTGAAGAATATAATTTTACACAGTTTATTTTCTTTCTCTTCGTAATTAATTCCATCATGGTTATAGAGAACTTTTTGCCACTCCATTGACTCTTAATTTAGAAACACACATAAAATTTTCTAAGGGCTAAATACAATTTAGCTCCTAATTAAACTATGATAGATGTAACACTTAACCCGTAATATAAAATTAGATGCAACAATTACCACCTTAATCTATGAAAAGTAGCTAGCAGTCACCTCTAAGGACCATCACTCAACGGTCATGACATTTTTAACATTGTTAATATTTTCGCCTTTTCGGATAAACACAAAAGAGATATTCAATAATATTCCATTTTTTATACTCTCAGGCAACATGTTCTACTATTATGCATATAATACCTTCATTGTATAGGGAACAACGTAGACTTGAAAAAAAATTCAAGCAATTTTAATTTATTGAACTCTTTTATCTTTTGGGTCGCTATATATGTGATTGATTGCTTACCAAAAAAATAAATAAATTGGTAGCATAAAACTGCTTATGAAAAAACAATTTTTTGGCAATAAAATAAAATACTGCATATATATTTTTAGCAATCATACATCGACCTGAAGGGGAAAAAAAGTCAAAAAGTTATTGCTTGATTTATTTTGACGGAGACATTTTGTCATCAATTATTGGAAGTAAAGATAAACTATTTTCTGGAAGTAAAGATAAACTATTTTCTCTCTATAATGAGGGTATTATATGTATAATGATAGCATGAGGGTAAAAATGAAATATTATTAATTATTTTAGGAGTTCTTTAATTTATATTTTACCCGAAAAAACTAACATTTATATAGTTAATCGTTAACTGATGGTCCAAGGGATGACTGTTAGTCTGTTAGGAGAATATTTATTAGAATTTATACATTATGGTTTATGGGGTAGTTGTTAATTTGTTATGACTCATTTGCGATTTAGGAGATGCTACATGGTGGTTATTGCATTATGGGTCTCTATGAATGACACATGTCTAAAGTAAGTATTCATTTGATCGTCATTCTATCGTGTGTGTGTGTGTGTGTGTGAGAGAGAGATTGGGATGGCACGTGACAGTTGCTATCAGCTTGGGAATTGTTTGGTGTAGGGGCCTAAGTGAATTACTAATAGAGAAGCTTTTTCCTTTTAAACATAAATGCCCATATGGTTTTTATTTTTAGCTTTCGAACAAACACCGTTAAATAAATTTTGAACATACGGTTTTGATTTTTTAGCTTTCGAACAAGCACCGTTAAATAAATTATCTTCAGAAACCAAATCGATTCTACCTGTTTGGATTCTGGAAAGCCGCCACTAACAGCTTCCTGAAGAAGTGATTAATACTCTGTAGTCTGTATGAACAGAACCACTTATTGTTATTGGACATTTATCTTCCCCAAACAAGCCCTGATCATAAAAGCTGTCATATTGGACGCTCTCATTTATCATCTTATTTGATGTGTCTCTTCTACAGTTCTACCTAATAATTACTCTGTTCATATAATATGACTAGCACTTACGAAGAATTCGGGTTATGTAACAATATCAACTTATTCAAGCATTAAATAACTTATATTTGATTCAGTTTGTTTATATATAAATAAAAAAAATATATTAATTAAATTGAAACTTGTTTCCAATTTTATTAGGAAAATAACCACCCAACTCACGTATTATGGTCATAAACAAAGTAATTGTGCTACAAATAATTGTGTTGACGTCCCCGGACATTTCAACAACTAATAGACCAACAATTCATTAGGCTTGCTCTACTGAAAAGGGTGTGGTTCGAATCTCATTTAAAATTTGAATGAAAACAATATCATGAACATGTTAAAGGTCATTTATGGTCAAGATACATTTGTGCGCAGAATATACAATAATATAATGAGATCCCGAAACTTGATGGAGTTATATCCCACGAGTTATATCATTCATAGTTTTAAGGCAGAGATTATGATGGTCACGGACTAGTTAGATAGAAGCTTGGACACATAAATTATAAAAAAAAAAAAAATTTGTGTTGACTTTTTAACCTAACACAAGGAGTGAGAGAAGTAAGGTGTCCGTACATGACTTGACTAGGAGTCACATGCTTTCATGTGGACTCGGGAGTGGTTTATAAACGGGATAATTATATCCACACCCGTAAGATTTCATGAAAGTATTATGCACCTTCTTAAGTTACAAATATATGGTCACACCGATAATCCGAAATTATACATCGTGCTGTATCGTGTACGTATTGGATCTTCGGATGCTTGTACGATTCGTTTGTGAAATATACCACCATGTCATTTTCAAAATTATGTTTCGGATACAAAGGCGTATCGAAAACGCCCATTATACTTGAGTGCATGTATTTCTATAAATAATTTCTAAATTATGTATATTATTAAAGTAAATTTACATAAAACGCTTGAAAATATGTATAGGGCCAAATACTTTGCCTATGATATTAATGCTATGGTTTTACTTGAACACTTATATAAGAGGGAGATAGCATTGTTCATTTTAATATGGAATAAAAATTGAACTAAATATATATTACATAATTTTTATAATATATTTTTTAAAAAATGATTTTTTATTATAATATATTTTAAATATACACACGTATTTTAACCGTATCATATTCTATAAATTTTAAAAATTCGTATCGCCATATTCATATTATATCCGTTCGTATCGCCGTATCCATATCCGTACGTCATAGGTCACAAGTCTTTTTCTCTCATCAAATTACAAATAATTAAGAGAAGGTAGAAGAATAAATTTTTATCCTTGTTCTATTATTTCATTATATATAGAAATTATCTCAAAATTTAAAGTATCAAATACCACAGTAATCGTTAATTAGGTATTCTATTGGGTCAATACAATTAAAAAATAAAAAGAAACACTAATGAATTGAATCTGCCATTCTTAAAACAAAACATTTTCTAATGAAAAACTGAGGGTGTAAGTGGATGGATTTTGGCCCAGTCTCGCGGGTTTCGCGAGACCGAGTCAAAATCCTTTCAAATTAGTTTTGGTCAAACCCATAAAACCTTCAAAAACATATTCAGAAACTCAAACTCAAACTCTTCAAACATTTAAAACATTGATTTGACACATACCACATATTTTTTCCCTTTAACCCCAATATTCAAATTCAATTCAAGTGAGATTTCAACTTATTCAAACCACATAACCCAACATCCAAAATATTAGTGTTTAACAATCTGTGTAATAGGAATATATTCAATTTATATTTCTTATAGTAACTATAACAGTAATTAATTATAAACTATAGTTGTAATTAAGTATAATTTACTGAATTAATATAATATATATATATATATATATATATATATATATATATATATATATATATATATATATATATATATATATATATATATATATATATATATATATATATATATATATATATATATATATATATATATATATATATATATATATATATATATATATATATTCAGGAATTTTATTAGAACAAATTAGTGTTTCAACTTGATTTTTTGCAAAATGTCGTAACTTTGTTTTAAAAATTTTTAGTATTTAAAATGAATTAAATTGAATAATCAATGTTTCATATGTAATTATACTAATCATGTATAAGAACAAAATGTAGACATAAAATTTTAAATACGGAAACAGTATGAAATATGTTTCAAATCAAATGAAAAATGGTTTAATTTATAAAACTGAATAGCAAGAGACGTAGAGAAATAATTTGACTTGCAAATATGATAATTAAATTAACTCACTAAATTGGTATTGAAAATAAGAAAATAAAAAGAAGTTAGACTGAGGCTGCGGATGCAATTTCCTTAAGAAAATATTTTCGAGGCTGCCTACGGTGCAATCAGTACTCCTCGGTAGTCTCCCAAGATATAACAGTCTTGATCCTTGTTGTTTTGCACGAACAAAAGGCCACGGGCGTGTTGGAACAAACAGAACTTTGACTAGAAAATTTTTTAATTTGAGAAATAGAGAAGATAAAATTATTTATACTTTATTTGCTGAAAAAATAGTGTAGAATTGGTCAGATTCCTTTCCTATTTATACCAATTGAAAAAGTGTTGCTGGAGGGTCACAACAGTTTGGATTTAACTTAAGCAATGCTTCGGTCTGAACGGGTGCCACTCGTTCGGTTTAAAATCCGACCAAACACACCCTTTCATTCAAAATTAGGTGGACAACACGGATTCTTTTCGGATCTTCTAGAAACAGGTCTCGCGGATCCTGTTCGGATCACACACGGATCCTAATCGGATCATCCACGGATCTGTGTAAAGTTTGGATTTTAAAAATTTATTGGGCCCAGATATAACTCTAGGCTCATTCCTACAAAAGTTTTTTTCACTTTGAAGGTTAGGTACACTCTTTATAACACAAAAATCATCCAAATGAGGTCTCAGATGTTTCATCGAAACTACCCGTACCATTTTTTTTAAATTGAGAACAGCGAAATCGAGCCAAAATCCATCCATATAGATTTAAAAAAATTGAGAACAGTTGTTGCCTGCCTGCACGCAAACAACTCCCCGCCCCCCCGGATGCCTGCTTGCCCATCTGGGGGGAGCTCTTCTCCAGCCGACGGGGGGCTGTTGCTTGTCTCCCCCCTTTGGTTGAAGATGGCCTAATAACTAATACACCCCGGTATAAAGAAGGTATTTTTGTCCTAAGTACTTTTTTCAAATATATTACTATTTTACATGAAAAAAAAAACCCTAAATAGATTTTATAGGCTGCTTCACTATTGTATGAATCTACTCTCACAAATGCAAACCAAACAAGCCCAAAGTGTGGCATCGTCAATCATATCATATCTAATAAAGATAACGCCAATATTAACATTAATGGTAAAAGAAAACGAGGGACGTAATTGCCGCCCTCCAACGGTCCATCCAGCCCCTTCCACGGTTGATTTCCGGTTCTCCCCTCCCCCTTCTCCCACTGCCATAGATATAATGACGGTGATGGTGCCCCTTACCCTCAAATCTCAACTCAACTAACATTATTAAACACGTCCCTTTCTCTCTCTTTATTACTCAATTGCTCATTCCCCTCTTTCTTTATTGCACGTAGGGTCCTCTCTTTCTCCTCCCTTCCATAAACAAAAATTACCAAAATCACTGAAAAACAGAGCCTTCTTCAGTTTCAGGAAACAGAGCAATGGAAGAACCAAAGCCTCCGCTAATTCTTTCACCCTCCACTAGTGTAAGAAGAAGAAGCAATGATTCTAACTCACCTGAATTCGAGTTTTCCAACCCTTCTTTCACCAATTTTAATATCCTCTCCGCCGACGAGCTCTTCTCCGGTGGAGTCCTTCTTCCCCTGCAACACCTCCATCTCTCAACTACCGGGTCGGATCGTGAACCGGTACCCGACCCAGAATCCCAACCTTCAACTTCGGAATTGGCTGCCTCAAATAAGCAAGATCCGCCTGAAGATTCCGGGTCGGATCCTACCCCGGTAACCGAGCCCGAACCAACCGCAGAATTGTCAGCCACTAATTCAGCATTCACTTCTTCGAAAAGATGGGTAAGAGATATTTTCAAGAAAATTGGTGATGATCTTCAGACTAATTCCAAGGAGAAGGGTAATAATAATAATAGTGTCAAAGAGAAGAAGCGAGAGAAGAAGAACGGTACTAGTGTCAATGGTAATACGGCGGAGCTCAACATACACATATGGCCTTTCTCAAGGAGTAGATCCGCCGGAAATGGCGGAACTCGGCCTCGATCGACGACGGCTCGGAAAGTGAGCAGCGCGCCGTGTTCTCGCAGTAACTCTAGGGGTGAATCAAAATCTAGAAAATGGCCTAACAGTCCTAACAGAGCAGGGGTTCATTTAGGAAAAAGTAGTCCTGTCTGGCAAGCTCGCCGCAGCGTTAGCAGGACCGCCGTCAAAAAAGATGGAAATGAAGATCGCCAGAGAATATCCGGCGGAGGTTCTAGAGGTAGGGTGTTGAGTTTGAATGTTCCTATGTGTATTGGGTACCGACAACGTTTGAGTTGTGGAAGTGATGAAAATGTCGCCATTAGCGCCACCACGGAGGGTGCACCAGGCGGCGGTCGGAGCGTGGGAGGCGTGACTGGAGAAGGAGTACGTGGAAGTAATTTATTTAAAATTAGGGGCTTATTTACTAAAAAAGTGTATTAATCGTTTACAAAACCAATGTGTATAGTTTTTAATTTTTCGATTTTATCTAATCTTAGCGCGGATTTGATACTTTAGATTGGTCTCCCTTTTCTACAGTAAAGAGTTTGTTCAGAGAATCTCAAGCCCAAATATATTTGTACCATCTTTTAAGAAATACAGTAGATAAAATTGCAATTCATTGCCAATATTTTAATTACAGGATTGAAAGCGGTAAAACGATGTATTTTAAGGATACAAAATATTAATGTATTCATATAATAAATATTAATTAGATGGAGGGATATTACATTATATTATACTATGAATTATAGCCCTACAATTCCTTGGTTGATGTTGTCAATGGATGCACATGAAAATGTCACTATTTCAACATTCATTTATGTTTCCATGGATTTATTGGAGAACGCCACATAATAATTGCTTGGCTGTGAAAATTCATTGTGCCTTTTCTTTTACAAAAAATTATTGATCTTCTTCTTGCTCTGATGTAGTGGATCTAGTTTTGCCATGAAAATCATGTACATACTACATGAGTTAGAATATTTTATGAACTTAATTTTTTAAAAACGATAGGGAAACATCATATACTCGTGGAAGTAAATTATCCCAAATTATATACATTTAATATGTTTCAAATAACAATTTTTTATTCTGAACAACACAAAATGAGTATGACATAATATTAGTCTATTCTTCTTCTAAATTACATTGGGCCAACAAAACAAATGTAATTAAATTAATTTTTTACAGTCTTCTTTGATATTTAAAATTAATTTCAAGATATCGGTCAAATTTAAATATTCATTCACAAGGTCAACAATATGTTTAATGTTTTACAATTAGCACCAATTAATTAGTTTGTTGAGATATAATATTTCCTTGTTCATGTTGGTCAACAATTGGAGCTTTATCTTCATTAAATAAATAGGCCACCATATATGATTAATAGTTATATATATATATATACTCTGGTTAGGTGTTGTAACGTGCAGTTAATAATGCATGTAATGTAGTAGTAGTACGTAGCATCACAATGACTAACAAGAAACAAAGTCACATGACCAAGCATGTCCTCCTTATGCCCCTCATTAAATAAAAACTTAATTAGGTCCCCATTCCTTCTTCTAGATTACAAAAATGACTTTCGGTTTATCCGAGGTCAAATAATTCCAAGTTTGTCAGTAGACATTCTTGTTCATTAAGCTATGTTTCCCATGATTAATTCAAACCTTACACAAGATCTGGAAGTCAAAATAAACGGAAAAAAAAAAAAAAAATAAATAAACAGGATTTTGTAATATTTCTAGGCATAGAAATGTTGAACAAGATGAACAATACATACATACATAATGGACATTTCTTTATTCATGGTCCATAAAAACAGTTGAATTTAGACAAAAAAGTAGTCCATGTTTGTCGTCTCCGTCCATTGATTAAGCCTCTACTCTACTCTAGGTCCGATTCTGGCATTCTGCTTTCTCTTCTCTGGGTTTTAATTTTCATCTTCTAATTGTTGTATATGAAAAACAACAGAGGCCCAATTTGTATATCAGCCCAACAGTTTTTGTCCCATTTTATAAGAAGCTTATCTAGTGGGCCTGGTAACATTGTGTAGCTTCATACTGGATAAAAATTAGTGCTTCGTTTGGAATTTGGATCGAAGAAATAAAATTGAATAGTCCCTTTTTTTTAGGTTTTTTTTTTCCATTTAGAAAATTTGTGGCTCAATTTAACAACACTAATATTCTTAAAATAAGGAATAAAAAACCTTTTTTTAGGGAAAAATAATAAAAAAACTTACCAACACAAATTTATTCATTTAAATCCAATTTTTTTTTTTTTTTTTTTTTCCCCTCAAAAAAAAAAAAAATCCAATTTTTTTGAAGTCGCACTTCTATGAGGCGTATAAATAATTCAATAATACTAAAAAAATCAGAAAATCAACACCCAAAGAGTTTTCGTGTTCGGGGTAAACTCTGAAATCCCTTTCAAGGAAAATCAAGCAACAAGGATCAAGAGAAATAATGTCTGCACGCGATAAGAAACCCTCAAAACCCTCAAGCAGCCGAACCGGCGGCATCCGAACCCTATCCGATCTGAACCGGCCATCCGCCGATTCTGATAGTGATTCCGATGCCCCCCAGGAGTACTACACCGGAGGCGAAAAGAGGTCCCATTTCTCTATTATTACTGCATAACTTTTCTATTTTTTCTTGAATCTAATACAAACTATATTTTATGATTGTGATTACTTTAAATAGTGATTAATATTGCTTTTAAGTTATTTTCCTTGGATTTTGGACATGGTGCTGCGGTATCGAATCTTGATTTAGGCAAAGATTCTGTTGGGCATGGGAATTGGTGTTTATTGTTACTGTTAGTAGTGTAAACTTAGGGTTTACTCTGCTAGTTGACTTGTATCAGTCGATAAATTGATCTTCTTGAAGTGTCATGATACCTTTCTGGTCAAATTAGGCGTTTGTGGGTATATGTGGTTTTCTGTGTTTATGATTGCTACTTGTTTCTATAATCTGTAATGGGGAAAAAACCATCTGTTCTAAATTTCCTGGCCAGAGGGCTTATATGGTTTTCTCTTAATGCTAAATTGCTATTGTGAAAAATAGAAAAACATGTCTTGTTTCTGATCGAACCACCCAGTATTTTGTTTGTGCATATTGTCTGAGACCTTTTGTTTATAACCACTCAATAGTGATTGCTGATTTTTGATATATAGTATCACCAAGGAGCTCGTCATTCATGTTTGCTCGCATTTTGTTGCTGATAGCTATTTTCGTGATACAAAATGCTTTGGGCTTTTACATTTACTTGAGATTCTAAAATTTGTTGGAATTTTCTGATCGGTGAAATTTCTTTACTTTAAAACTAGTTTATAGGAGATGATTTCTTTATGCCTCTCTCTGTAGATATATGGAAGGAGCCATGTTTTATTGATTTTTTTCTTTCGTTTTTTGGAGTTTACATTGGGGGCTTTCTCTTTCTAGATCTGTGTGTTTTTAAGACATGAGCCCTGAACATTAATGGATATATATTATCAATTAATGAGTTTTTGCACAAATATATCGTTCTTACTGCCTGAAGCAAATCTTGAGCGTGAATATGATTGACTGAGTTCATGTAGCATGATCTACTTTGAAGTTGCTGGTGCAACCACGACATTTGACATTTGGACTTGTTTCTAGACTATCAAATACATTTTACCATTGTACCTGACCCATTGCCATGTCTTTCTTTGATGGTTTTCAGTATGATTGGTTATCTGACTAATTATAATCCTAATACTTTCAGTGGTATGATTGTCCAAGATCCTACAAAGGGCAATAATGTGGATGCAATATTTGATCAAGCTAGACAGCAGGGTGCTGTACAAGGTCCACTGGAAAATCTCCAGCCTTCTTCAAGCTCTAGAAGCTTCACTGGGACAGGAAGATTACTCTCCGGAGAAACCGCACCTGCACCAGCTGCTCCTCAGCAGCCAGAGTCGCTTGTTCACAACATTGTCTTTTGGAGAAATGGTTTCACTGTCAACGATGGCCCTTTGAGGAGGTTGAATGATCCTGAAAATGCTCCATTTCTGGAGGTAACCATCAATGAAAATATAAGAAAAGTTTTGAAGAGATAATCAGAACTACTTTTTTTGAGCTTAGATAATAAGAACTACTGAAATTGGATGACTTATTTCTGTTTTCTTTTCCTTATAACTAGAAAATTCCCTTTAATAATAGGCAGTAATATTATGTGATAGGATTTTATGATGTGTAACGATATCTTTGTGCAGAGTATCCAAAAATCTGAGTGCCCTAAAGAGCTGGAACCTGCAGACAGGAGATCCTCTGTTCATGTTAATCTCATAAGGAGGGATGAGGATTGCCCTGTAAGTCGGTACTGCAATTCTGTTTATTTTTACTCTTCATCCCCTCTATTTTATTTGGACAATCACATGCAATTTCATATTTATCCATTATAAGATGGCATGCCATTAGGTGCTTGAACATAACTATTCGGCCTCCTCAAAAAAAATTCCGAAAAGCTGAAGTAACCCTTGTTGTTGGTCCCTTCCTTGGAAACTTAGAATATTTGTGTGTTCTCTTTGTTAGACATCCCATGATAAAACTCCTAGTTTGATAAAGGTTGGCAATTGCTTTGTTTTTGGTGATTTTCTGTTTTTTTTATCTTTGTAATAAAGTCTGTTAAAAAATCATATTAGATCCCTTAAGCTTGGAAATACAGGCAACAACGTTGATTGCCGGTTTTTTTTTTAATAATATTTCCTAGTTTAGATTCCTTGAGATGAAGCAAAAGTTAAACTGATTGACTGGCAACACCATTGAATAGTGATATTGTATTAAAAAAATTCCCTCGTAATTTGGTATCATCACAGTTTAGAAACTATGATTCCATATTGACTCCATTGGTATCATAGCAATCGACAATCTCTTGTATATCCAATGGAAATTCACTCGAGTGTTACATATATCTTGAGGAAAATATTTACTACTACTATAATTTTATTTTGTTACTTGCAGGAACCAGAGGTACGCCGTGTTCCATTTCAAGGAGTGGGTAGAACTCTAGGGAGTAGCTCTTCAACTGAGGAAATTGTTGCTGCGCCCGTCCACAGTGCCCCAACCCCTTCCGTGGGCCTCGTGTTGGATAGATCACTGCCGTCCACTTCAATTCAACTCAGGCTTGCTGATGGGACCCGCATGGTAGCACACTTCAACCACCACCATACAATCGCTGATATCCGTTCTTTTATCGATGCATCTAGACCCGGGGGATCGAGGGCATATCAACTCCAGACCGTTGGATTTCCTCCAAAGGTCCTTACTGATCAAGCCCAGACAATTGAACAAGCAGGGTTGTTGAATTCAGTAGTAATTCAGAAACTCTAAGCACAGCTCCTCTGATTTATAGTCTCGCTTGTTGCCTAGCGGTTTAAACTTGTTTAATTTCTGCATCTGTGACTTGAAGAACTTATTAATACGTTAGAAGCTAAATCTATATATAAGAAGGTGCTTTCGAATATGCTGATTAATGCAAATTTTCAGGTTAACTTTGAACTGCTTTTGGAGCCAGCTATGTGTCTTATAAATAGTCTACCCCATCTTCGTCATGTAAAATTTCGTGGAGTATTACATAGTCAACATCATTCGTATTCACTGAAATGTGTTAGTGAATGTGGATGCATTAGCCACTTCAAAAGACTTTACTGCCGTACCTATCTACGTACACTCTATAGCTGCAAAACCTAGCTCCAAAAAGCAAAAAACAAAAAAATATATATATAAATTGTCCACTCTGCCGTGGTGCACGTTTATATTCCACTACACTTATGATATTATTATTTTATGAATTATATAAAGTAATACTACTTCATATGTGTTTTACTATTTATCTAATAAAAAATTGGGTTTATATAAAGTAATACTACTTCATATGTGTTTTACTATTTATCTAATAAAAAATTGAGTTGATTGCACTATGAATGTTATTTTATATGGCTTAAAATAAAATAATGAAATAACTAGTAGATTAATAAGAATGCAGCTACAATCCCTTTTGTTGGTGATAAAAAAACATAGAAAGGTGTAAAGAGGCATCTCATCCCCCAGCAACGATTTTTCTCCGTTCATATTGGGGGGATGAGACGAGAAAAAAGTTACAAGTTGTCGGCCAAAAGACATACTAGCAAATTTTAGTATATATCATCAAGATTTCATTTTTTTTTAGAAGAGGGTCCCACAGTTAAACCCAATTGAAATTGGTGCTTGGTGTTGGGATTGAATTACCCTTTCGCGAAACTTGAGTTTTCAATCATCTATTCAAATCTGATAAATATTTAATTTTACTTACTATTATTTCAACGGAGCGTTTTACCCAAGTTTTTTTTTCTCCTGTTTTTGAATTTTTTTTAATTTAAGAATTAAAACATGATTAGTTAAAAAAAAAAAAAAAAACCTCCCCATTATTTCTTTGCCTAAAACTACATTCGTAATTTCCCTCTGCCTCTTACAAATCACAAACCCACTAACTTTAATCCGACGACAGCCAAAAAATTCCATGTAACATCTTTCCAGATTCCATATTTTTTGTTATTCCATATTCATATATCCTCTAAAAAATCATCTACACAAATTATACATAGGCCTGAGAGTGCTGACAGTGGCCGAAATCAGGAGAACATGTGAAGGGTGGTAGATGGTTACTTGCTACAAGACCCGACCAACAACTGCAAGTTGCAGAATCCATAAACTGATTTGTTGTTATAAGTTTCATATTTACATATCATATACTTCAATTTGATCTCAATTACTATCTTGCTTAATGTCGTACTTTTAGTTCGTACTACTAACCAGTTTATTGTTATTATTAATCACGTGTGTTCACCTTTGAACTTGAGTTCATTTGCTTTGCATAAAGTTTCCATCAAAGTGAATGCCATATGTTTGATTAAATGCAAGACAAAATAATTGCTCTAATTTCGATTGAGCATTTTCTTACCATTTTTCTAATATTTGTTGTAGTCTTATGATTCGGTTCTCTAACTAATTTATTGTTCTTTTAGATGGTAAAAGTTGACCCATCCAAGGGTAATCAATGTCTTTGGGATGTAATAGAAGCAATGATGTCGAAGAACGTGGTCGGAAACAAAAAATGGACATCCTATTTGAAAAGGGATTGGAATTGATTTTAGACTGACCATGATCAAGTATGAGATAAATATTTGTTGACTTGAGTTCAATGGTTCTTAGAAATAGTGATTGTAGCATAAGATGCTCGAAATGAAGAAATATTTAGAACGAATGCTTAGATCAATAAAAAAATAAAACTCCATGAACCTATTTATCTTGCAGCCATCCTCAAATTATCAAGCATATGATGTTCATTTTAATAGAAACCTTAAAGATTCTTAATTTTATAGCATCAATGGGCTTAGATATTTGTGTTTCGTGCGTACAATGATTTTGGACGCGAGTGTTTTGTAAAGAGTGGTCATTTATTTACAATGCATAAGTTTGCACATTTTGTCCAGTATGCTCATCATGTTATTGTAAGTCCAGTATGCTCATCATGCTCATCTACAATTTATTATTTCTTAGTAAAAATCATCATCAAATTGACATCTATCCATAAGCTACATTTTGTATAAAATTATTTATATGTCATCCTTTCCACCTCAAACCCCACATTGAAAATACATCAAGTCTACATTGAAACTCAATTTAAATAAAATGAGTTTCACTAAACCATCCACCATATATATATATTCTTTAAAACTAAAAGAAGCATTTATTAATTAATTAATTAATCGAGAACATCGATTCAAATGGAGGCAAACAGTTTGAGTTGCTTGTGTTGTGGAGATGTGCATTTAGGAGTCTTGTCATGTAAAAGAAAAGAAAAGAATATAACGGGGTGATCTGATGGGCCTAGCTACAAACTTTAATTTCCTCTCGCGGGAAAAGCGATAAACTATACAAAATGAAAATTGGAAAAGTAGGTTTTCTCTTTTATTTGCAAACTTATATATTATCCCATCAATATGAAATTTGACATTTATCGAATTTTTTCACAGCGATTGAATTGATTTTCCATCTCCTTCTCCTTAATAATTTATTACTCTGTTAAGAAGGAATGAATGTCTTGTTGGTACAGGGACTGGCGAACGATTTGCTGCCATTCTATTTATTTCTCCTATTTTAGTATTCATTCATTATGCGGGCAGGGCCACCAATCGTTTTATGATTAATGAACCGATTCTTCTTTTTTTTTTTTTTTTTGTTGACCCCCTTTATTTAATCAACAAAGGTGTAACATATACATGTAATTGTATGCTGCTCCTAGAAAAAAAAAAAAAAAAAAAAAAACTACTTCCCTCATTTCATTTTTTCGTTCGATTGATATGAAAAATGGACTTTGGCCTATTTTATGATATGAAAATTGAATTTTTGCTCATTTATTTTGTTCCATTTGTTACAGTATCCGGTCAAACTTTTTAATATTTTAAGTGACTTATCATGTTAGATTATTCAATTTTTTTATATTAAAATTTTTAAATATTAATATATAATATTATCAATTCATTAATGAAGTATATTAATTAGATTATTTATTATAATTTTTATTATAAATTTAATCAAGTTAATTGATAACTTAACCAATAAAGCAAAATAAATGAGCCAAGGAAATAATCATTTTGCCTAGCGATATATATTGCCAGAACAAATTTTTTGGCTGGCAGAGCAATATTTTGTGATTCACTAATTTACCTGTTATAGTCAATGCCTATTAAATCTTACTTTTCTCATTCTCATAATTCTCCTTCTTAATTAACAACCTTTTAATTATGACAAATTAGTTTTCTCTCTCCCTAGCCTCCAATGATTACTTTTTTCTTATCCATGACAGATTTAAACATAGAAATTAATCAAATAATAACTTTTAAACTCTAAAATACTATGACCATGAGCATCCATGTTATCACTTGTTGTTAAGGTTTTACATACTTTAGAGAGAAGTGCCGTAAAGTTGGTTATTCCTATGACAATATCCCTAACCACTCCTTTTTGTTAGCATAAGACTATATATATATACTATAATTGACCACAAAATCAAAAATGCTAAATCTATAAGCCATAAGATATAAAAAAGTAGCATTATCTCCTTAACTAAACATATGATGGCTGATTTGTATTTTGTACATGTTTATTAATCAACTTCTTATATTATGTTTGATGATTTGCCCCCTTTTTTTCTCCTTATTTGTTTTTCAAAAATCCCGACTTAAAGCTTTAACCATTTCGATGTAATGTTGTTGGAAATATTACCATGTCCATTATTGCTACTTAATTTTGTCATTGAAATTTATTTTCTTGCGGTGTATTGGAATTCAGTGTATAAATGGACATGTTTAAGCTTTTACGTAGTTAAATAATTATGTGACACAGAGGATTTAATTGTAGACGAACATAATATATATATATATATATATATATAAATAAAGATTTGTAGTGGAAATGCCATGTATATAACCAATTTAAAAAATGTAAATTCCACATATCCATTAATGCGTTAATATATAATCAGAGAAATTGTAAATATACTCCATAATAAGAGACGGCTCTAATTAGTACTCACTCCGTTTCAAATTAATTGGTACATTATTTGTTTTCACATAAAACTCATAGTTAATCACTTTTTTATTGTAAAATATTAAAAATACCCTCTTTAATGATTGCTATCACTCTTGTCATGAGATACTTCATACATATTAATCTTTTAGTACCTTATTCATTTTTTTAATAAAAGAAAATCACATTGAAAAACTTGTGCCAATTAACTTGAAACATAGTAAGAATTTAACAAATGTGTAAACTAATTTAAAACGGATCTCAAAAAAAAAAAAAAAACTAATTTAAAACAGATGTAGTAGAAAGTGGAATAGGGAGGGCGCGAGAAAACCCTAGCCCTTATCATTATGATTGCAGGATCAGAAAAGACTTTCACTAGCTATTGGTAAGCAAAAAAAAAATAATGGTGCTAACTTATGATTGGAAATAAACCCTTTATAATATGGAGTATAATTAGCATCTTCCCAGTGATTAAGCATGTCATGAAAAGGCCTTTTGCTTTCTGGAGTAGAATTAATTATTCCATCCGCTTTATATTAATTGGTACATTTGTCAAATTTTTTGTTTCAAATTAATTAGCATGTTCGGTTTTCAAAACATATTTTTTCAATTTTATCCTCTTTCATTTAAGTTGAAAAACTCAATGGTCACCGCTAACTAAATAAAAAAATTAAAAAGTACTCATCATTATAAACGGTATTTAAGATATTTTACCATGAAAAAAATATGTAATGATAATATTTCTTAATAAGTAAAAAAATAAAGAATATGCCAATTAATATGATAAGGGAAGAGTACTAATTTTTATGAAGTGTAGGTTTAGCTAAGCTTAACTCATAAAGATGCCTATCGATATTGTCACTTGATTGACCTCATGTGGGAGAGTGCATGGAGCAATGGGAACCCGGGGCTTGGTGGAGGCACATCCTGTGATTTACATCCTTCAGGATTCTAGGGCAAGGGTTCTGAGGGTCCAGGATTAGTCGAGTGTAAGCTTGTACACCTGGGTTATCAAAAAAAAAAAAAAAAAAAAAGAAGAATACTCATAGGTTCTAGAATAACAATTCTTACATGGAGTTAATTTGATATATCCAAATTTATGGCAAATTGACAAAAAACTATGGGTCTATTTGGATGGGTTTTGGCTCGGTTTCGCGGGTCTTGGTTTAAAAAAATTGATTTGGGTGGTTTCGATGAAACCTTTGAGACTTCACTTGGATTGAGTTTTGATGTTCGAGTTTAGGGAAAAAAGTAGGTTATAGGTGTTAAATCAATGTCTTTTTTAGTGAAATTTGAGGAAAAAAGTAGATGACAGATGTCTAATCAATGTTTTATAGGTTCTTAATGGTTTTATGGGTTTGGCGAAAACTCATTTGGATGGGTTTTGGCTCGGTCTCACGAAACCCACGAGACCGGGCCAAAACCCATCCAAATACAGCCTATATTCTTCACATAAACTATTCTGCTCGTAACAAAAATTACCTTGTTCCAAATTACTTCCAATACATTTTTTTATTTTATTAATTATTAATTTTTTTTAATTATAATAACTTATAAATAATATTCTGGTATACAAGTATGCATGGCATGAATTATACATAATAAAAAGAACTTCATAGAATAATAAAAATGTAGCCAATCCTAATTCAAATTTATAAAGGGAGAAATACCCTCATATCATGTCCAATAATACTTCCGAAAATAGATTAAATCAAGTTTTCCGAACTTAAAATAAAAAAAATATAATTTTTTTTGTAAGGGATATATAGGGCATATTTGTCTGGATAGTCTCAAAATTATTACATATATTTGAAAAACGAGAAAGAATTTTTTTTTCTATTTTTTGAAAATCAAACAAAAATAATTTTTTATATATAAAGAAACTCTATACAAACTCTACTTATATTTGATAAAGTATTTTTATCTCTTGCACAATTTATTTAACATAATAAACATGTTTTAATATAAAATTGTAAACATCTTATACCTAAAACTTAAACCCTTACCAAAGAACTTACACTTATTTTAATTTTCAAACACTCTACCCGGTGGCGTAGCTACTGTCAAAATGAGGGGTGCAATGATCCCACTCAAGTTTTCCCCTTTTTAAGGAAATTATAAACATTAGTAGTAAAAATTATGTATATCTTATTATTTCATTGGATGGACCCCACTCAAACATTAAAATTTACATGATAGCAAGGCCAATTTTTAATTAAAATATATTTGTCTTCCCCTTTAGTTGATAAATAATTAATACTCTCTATATGTTTTAAATTAAGTGTCGTTTTACATATTTTAATTCACACATATTAAAGTACCTATTATCTAGCTTCACTTTTATGGAAAAAATAAATTATATATCTCAAATATTCTTATTCTTTATTTATCCCATCATTAGTTATTTACACGTTATTCAAGTTTTACACATTCTTTCTTATTTTTTCTCTAAAAGTACCTAAAATATGTAATTAATGTGTATTGAAATCCTAAAGTGACAGATAATTTGGGACAAATTTTTTTATCTAAAAGGATAGATAATTTGGAACAGAAGGAGTAACATTTCTGGCGTATTATTTATTATAATTTTTTAAAATTTAATTAAATTGACTGATCAACGATGCCAAAAAATAAAGATTAATGAGTCCGAGGGAGTATTAGGTAAATGATGATAAAATGCCAATATAATATAATATGTATTTTCATCTTTCTATCATAGCTAAGCTAGGGCAGAGGCTAGTTGATGGACATGACTTAAAGCAAATACAAAAACTCGGAAAAGCTGCTACTGCCCTACATGTATTGGATTTGGATTGGAAGAACCAACCCCCTGCCTACATCTATCTATAAGTAAATTAATAAATAAATAAAGCTACGTACGTATACCCCTGGCCTGGCTGCCTGCCTGCTGCACAAATATATTCTAGTTCTAGTTCTAGTTCTACTCTTTTACTAGTAAATCAATTAGCTGTACGTACACACTTCGAATCGATCAGTTTCTCTTAATCAATAATAATTATTTTAATTTTAATTTTAATTTTAATTTTAATTATAGCTAGGAGTATGTGTCGTTTCAACGATTGTGACTGAACCCTAAATGCAAAAGTCTAAAATTTTAAAGCCTAACCTGTGACTAAGACAGGCCTAAATTCTTACTGTCTCAACCCCTAAAAATCTAAATAAAACCAGCTGCTTCTGCTTCTGCTTCTATCAAGAACTAACTAATGAGCTGCACTTGTACTTGGTGTAAGCATCATTAATTTGAGTTGGTTTTATGGAACCAAATCGATAAAGTTAGTAGTTAGTAATTCAATTTAATCAGTCTATCATATAATAATAATATACTAGCTAGTAAAGATAAATTTATTAATTCAATTAAAAAAAACATAGTCACTTGCATGATAATAAATTAAAATTACACTAGACATAGTAACTAGTAAATATACATACAAAACAAAATTATTAGTATTTGATTATATTGTATTGTAGTAATAAAAATAGAAAGTAGAGTATTTGTGATGGAAACCTAAACCTAATTATATACTCCCTAATATATAGTATAATGGGGTGGAGGAGAAGAGAGTGGTATAGGGAGGGGGGCTTAATTAGGGAAGGAGATGAGGAAGTAGTATAGAATAATATACTCTTTCTTTAATTAATGAAAAGAGTAGTAGATAGAGTAATAAGAATATAGTATTACAGTAATATATATCCCCTCCAAAGAAAACCTCTCTCTCCTTGCTATCATCATCAATCAACAAGTTGTGTAGAATATATATTAAATTACTTACGAGAAATTATTTAGTACAATCGCTGCACCACGTCATCAAGTATACGTGGTGCAGCCCACCAATATACTTGGGACATGTAGATTAATAATCCACATCACCCATGTTCTGACAATGTGAACACAATTTTTTGAATGCCTATTTTTTTGGAACATAGCTGATGTGAATTATCAATCCACATGTCCCAAATATATTTGTTGGCTGCACTACGTGTACTTGATGACGTGGTGCAGCGACTATATTAAATAATCTCTCCTTACTTAATTAGTACTAATAATAATAAATAGTAATTCCTTCATTTGAAAAGAAAAGAAAAGAAAAGAAAAGAAAAAAGAATTATATTCACTCTCTTTATCTCTGCGTGTGTGGAATTGTGTAGTTTGACAGTAGTAATGGCAGCGTTTGAGTGGCAGTGAATGAAAAGAAAGAGAGAAAGAGAGAGTTTTCATTGGGAAGGTAAAGTTTTGCAGCAATTACCCCCCTCCCCCTGCAAACACAACACAACACCGCGTGCGCTCTTAATTGTTTTTCTTTCTTTCTTATCATGAATGGAAAAAAAAAAATGAAAAGAGAGAATTTAATTTAATAACTTAAGAAAAGAAATTAAAGAAGAGAACAACTACTACTACTACGTACTAGTAGAGTATTACTTTCTACATCATCTTGGATCCTTGAAGAAGAAGAGAGAGAGAGAGAGAGAGAGAGAATTTAACACTAGGGAAATGGAATACAGTAGTAATATTTAGGATTTTTCTGTAAAAAGGCTGAACCAAGTAAGCATAAAACTCGGGAGCCCCCCTGCCCTCATCTTAGGATACACTCTAAAACAGAAACTATTATTATTATTATTATTACTGACGACTCCTATTTTTCTTTCTTTTATTTGCTTTCTTTTGCTTTGCTTCTCCATTCCTCCAATTCCTCCCTCCCTCTAAGAAAGAAAGAAAGAAAGAACGAAAAAGAGAGTACACAGACAGACAGACAAATAAAGGAAACACTCTTCCTTCCTTCCTTCTTTCTCCATATATTATAAAAAAAAATTTACCTAAGGAAGAAAAACTACTCCAACAACCAACAAAACGTACAATAGCAAGGATTAAAATGGAGGGTGGAGGAGGGTCAACTAGCATTTCTTGTCTCATGGGTACTTTCGGAGAAGAAAACATTAATAATAATAATAATAATAATAATAATAATAATAGTGACAGTGATGGAGGAGGAGGAGGGTTTTGTCCTATGATAATGATGCCTCCTCCAGTTGGGAGTGGAGGAGTTGGTTCTTCTTCTATGATGCTTCATCACATGAACACCATTACAAGCACAGGCTATTACTTCATGGACGTCCAAAGAAATAATACAGATGCTGATGATGATGATGATTGCTCTCTTAAAGCTAAGATCATGGCTCATCCTCACTACAACCGCCTCTTGGCTGCTTATCTTAACTGTCAAAAGGTACCTACCTACCAACCTACAAATATTGTATATATATATATGCTTTGATTAATTGGTGTTTTTCTTAAGTTTGTAAAATTAATTACCTAGAAATATATTTATGTATCTTTTAATTTGTATGGATGAGGTAGATAGGAGCACCGCCTGAGGTTGTGGCTAGGCTAGAGGAATTAGCCTGCTCCTCCTCCTCCTCCTCCTCCTCCGCGATGGGGGGGCGGCACAGCAGCAGCAGCAGCAGCAGGAGCTGTGTGGGTGAAGATCCAGCTCTTGACCAATTCATGGAGGCATACTGTGAAATGCTGATTAAATATGAGCAAGAACTCTCCAAACCATTCAAAGAAGCCATGCTTTTCCTCTCAAGAATTGACTCCCACTTCAAAGCCCTCAATCTCCAATCCCCTCATCATCATTCATCTTCTTCTGCACCAGGTAGCTCGATCGCTCATCTTTTAATTACTCAATGAATTCTTTCTTTCTTTCTTTCTTTCTTTCACAAATTAAAGACCTACCTACCTACCTATTTTATGCATGCTAAGGAAGTTTCTTTCTTCTATAAAAGATTCATATATTTATGTTTTAACTATATGTTTTTCCTCTCCTTTGAAAGTTAAAACGGTCTATTATTATGCATATACTCTATATATTCATGTAATGATTAAAGTCATTTAATTTTTATCATTTGAACATCAAACCTAGCTAAATCTTTGGATGCCAATTTTTTTTCTTTTTTTTTTTTTGTCCCATTATAGTTATCTGCATTGCCCATCAGTTTGAAAAGGCATCTCATTGTAGCTTGATGAATACATATATATTTTACATACATGACAGCTTCTTTGTGGGGCACAAACATAATTAAATCGGTCGGTCAACTATGTGAGAAAAAGAAATGTCTAGCTCTCGGCTATAAAGAAGCCTCTGATCGGCTTGTATAATAATATTCCTCTCTGGATTTTTCGATCATATCATACTTTTTCTCGAAAATTCTGGATAGTAATCGAGTTTTATGTATTTCAAGGCATAACCAAAGTACTATGCCTTGCTAATCCTTAGTCAAAAGAGCATGAATGTCCCCAATGTATCTGATTTCTTGGTTTATGTGATTTTTTATTTAGTAGATTTCGATGCATTAATATACATATATATTAGAATCAAAAGTACTAATTAATTATTTTCATAATGTGATGTTGGGGAAGAAGAAGTATAAGAAGATTATTTTCTTGCTCACTGCATATAATATATATTTATATGTTGTAATGGACTAACAGCTGGTTGTGGTGAAGCAATGGAGAGAAACGGTGGTAATTCATCTGATGACGAATTTGATGTGAATAACAATTTGATAGACCCTCAAGCAGAAGACAGGCAACTTAAAGGTCAGCTTTTGAGAAAATACAGTGGGTATCTGGGCAGCCTCAAGCAAGAATTCATGAAGAAAAGAAAGAAAGGAAAGCTGCCTAAAGAAGCCAGGCAACAATTGCTCGACTGGTGGAGCAGGCATTACAAGTGGCCCTATCCATCGGTATGTATGCATACATATATGTTATGGTTAATTTTAACTAATTTTGTTGTCATATACGTACTATATAAAACTAGAGATGAATTAATTAAAACATCGCGTGAAGAAACCCTAGCCATTATACATATATATGGCTCTTAATTTCCATTTTTATTCCCAACACTAGAGTACTTTCAATGTCGTTTTTCGACTACTATTTTTAATCTTTCGGCATGTATTTATCATTTCTTGTTATTTCCATCCAATTCGGGACTAAATAAATGTGCAAAACATAACAGAAATTGATATACTATAATTTAATCTTAATTGCTATACATTGGACCCTTGATATAACCTCGTTGTTATTGATAACAAAGAGTATATTTTATTTAATTTAATTTCTAACGATCACCATTTTTCATTCTTGAACAGGAATCACAGAAGCTGGCACTTGCAGAATCAACCGGTTTGGATCAGAAGCAAATAAATAACTGGTTCATAAACCAAAGGAAGAGGCACTGGAAACCTTCTGAAGACATGCAGTTTGTGGTGATGGATGCTACTCATCCCGGACACTATTACATGGACAATGTTTTGGGTAATAATCCTTTTGCAATGGACATCTCGCCAACGCTACTTTAAACTATCCACTCGCAATTATTAGTATGATCATTATTAAGTGTATGAACTTCTATTATGTAACTTATTACCTAGTTAATTAGTATATGCGCAATTAGAGCAATGAACTCACTCCTATTTTAGATGATGAGATGTTTCTAATATTAATACTTAAATTGCCAGAAGTTGCATATGACATGTATGCAAATCGAAATATTGTATTGTGCTAGCTATGACTTGTATGCAAATCGAAATGTTGTATTGTGCTATGACTTGTATGCATGCCAATAACTACATTATATTCTATAATTAATAATTTTGTACTTTTTTTCATCGTGTTTCTGGTGGGGGGGATGTTTATATCCAGGACCAGGTTTATGATCATATCTGCACAAAATTGTTATTGTTTTGGATGATATAACATATTATTAATTGTGCTGTTTCTGTCATAAATCTGTTCTTGAATGAGAATTCCTTTTTCTGTTTCTGGTGATATAGTTTTCTCACCATTTGTTATACATGCATCATGTTTGCATAATCTATATTTAACTAATTAAGAATAAAACTATGAAAAATCAATAGTCCTGGTTGTAGAATTGACTCTAGGGGTGTGGATTTGATTTTTAATTTAATGGTGGATTTGATATAATGGTTGAAAAAACATTTCTACAATAGTTTATTCTATTATGTACAATCAATTTTCACAATAATCGAATATAATAAAAATTGATTAAAGAGTAATTGTTTTCGTATTTGAAACACTACGGGCCTGTTTGTTTGGCGCTTTTCAAAAAAAATTCGTGATTGAAAAATACCAAACAAACATGTTTCTTTCTTTAAATAAAATTTTCACATCTTAATTTTCTCCAATTGCTCTGTCAAAAGCCAAACAAACAAAAAATTTCAAAAAAAACCTATATAAACTCTACTCTGATTTGACATAAAATAACCTATTTCTTACACCATTTATCTCACATAACAAACATGACTTGACATGAAGTCTTTCACATTTTAACCTACAACCTCACTCTTAAAAAAAAAAAAAAAAATCTACACCTATTTTATTTCTCAAACCACCTTCTCAAAATCCAAATAAACAATATTACGTAAATCGAGATTATCTCATAAACTTCCACTACTCTCCCAAACTACTTTCCGAAACATCAAACAAACAGGCCCTATATTTTCACTGCTTTTTGAAAGAACAATAATTTTTGGGGAAAAATGCAAGATACTCTCCTTTGTTATGCTAAACCTGCATGAAACTTTCCTGTGAATTTTTTACTACGCTAAATTTCCTTATGTTTTCAAAAACCCTGCAAAAGATACCCAATTTGTAAAAAATAAGTCGTTTTGGATTGACAAATTTCAAGAAATAAATTTTAAATTATATCACGTGAAGTTGTAGGGACCAACTTGAAGTATATTAGAAATGGTTTCTTGAAATATGTTGATCCAAAACGACCTATTTTTTACGACTTGGGTGTTTTTTGTAGGGTTTTTGAAAACACAAGGAAGTTTAGCGCAATAAAAACTTCACAGAGTATTTTCTTGCAGGTTTAGCATAACACATGGAAGTAATTTACATTTATCCATAATTTTTGCGCTTTTTAAATATCAAAATTGATTATATATGATGATGAGAATTTCATTAAATTTAGACTATACGTTCAAAATTTCTTAAGTATTCATGTTTTTACTTTGATGATAATATGATTAAAAAAGAAATAAAAATGTATTATTAAATAATATATATATACATATATATATATATATATTAAATTTTAATTTATTTAACAAATGATACCGATATTTATGGATAATATCAACCTAGATACATATTTTTTCTTCTTTCTTGCCATTACTTAGATACATATTTTGAATACAAATATTTGTAACCGAATCATATTCATTTGATAATCAAATAAAAATTCAATAAATCATGTTGTATTCTAAAGAATTGAGCCTCGTAATTTAAGGAAAATTATTGTCCATACTTGATTTGGTCAAATCCATTCAACCACATATCAAGTGTATTAAAACTTGCTGGTCACTATTCCAAGAGTTTTATCCCATATCAAAATAAGTGTATTGGACTTCCCATGTAATTACTTTGAGGGTGGCAAAATTCAATCTGAATAAGAATTTCTCCATAATAAAATATTAAGCCCATCAGTCAAAAAGTTATGGGCCTTGCATGTTGATATATCAATTTGATTACAGAAACAAAATCATATTGGGCTTTGGTCCAAATTGTTCTAAAGTTATCAATTAGAATTCTGAGTTTGTTTATACTAATTTAAGCCCAATATGTTTAAAACACAGTTAGTTTTTTTTTTTTTTTTGGTAGAACGATTAAGAACATAATTAAATTGGAATCACACCACAACTATCAAAATTTAAAAAATTAGTATTTTAGTTTAATTGATTTTTATACCACTGTTTCGACTTCACGAAAATACCTCCACCACCGGGGCGGGTACAGATAATCGGAACCACTCCCAGAAACTGTACAATTGGGAACAGCAGAGTAGTGTGAGTAACTAATCAGTTATCAGTCACAATATAAAATTTCGGGATTGGCATTAAAGACTAAATTCTGTTCTTGACTAAAAAAAAAGACTGAAACCTGATTTGTCTTTCATATAAACCAAACACAGCCTAAAGTTGGTAATAATAATAAATAGCAGCAGCGAAGAACCCATGAGTGAAACCATATATAACATCTCTATCTAGGGTTTATTTACCCCTCAAATCTAGGGTTTTATAGAATTTCCCGTCCATTTTTCACCGAAATTCGACGGTCCATTATCCAAATCACCACTACAATGCGCCTTAATTTTCATTCGAAAGGCACCATTTAACTCAATTATCCATACATACATGGCGAGAAACAAACACGCTAAAAGAAATCTGGATTTTTATACCATCAGAGGCACCAATAAAGTTGTTAGAGGTACAGAGTACTCATTTACATACATCACTCATGTGCATGCATGCTTATGAGTTATATATTTAAGTTTTTATTTTTGGGATTTGACTGTTAATGGTTTGATTTTGCCTTGATAAAGGTGCTGTCTTTGGTTTTTTAACTGTGCGGTTGATCGATTGACGTTCTTTTAGTAGTTTGAATCTTTCATGCATAAAACTTTTGGTGCCAGTATGCACGTCAACTATTGGTTCCAAGACTACTTTCATGAAATCAGGAATGTTTTTTCATTGAGTGACTGATTTTTGTTGGCTTGGATTTGAAGCTGGTGATTGTGTCTTGATGCGGGCATCTGAAAAAAACTCGCCCCCATATGTGGCTCTTGTGGAAAAAATTGAGGCTGATAACCGTAATAACCTCAAAGTTCAGGTAAGATGGTACTACAGGCCAGAGGAAACTATTGGAGGCCGGAGGCAGTTTCATGGAGCAAAGGAGTTATTCTTTTCAGATCACTATGACATTCAGAGTGCTCACACTATTGAGGGTAAATGCATTGTGCACACTTTCAAGAATTATACAAAGATGGAGAATGTTGGACCTGGGGATTTTTTTTGTCGATTTGAATATAGACCTACTTCTGGAGCTTTCATTCCAGATCAAATTGCAGTGTGAGTGGCGAGTGGATTATAATTTTTCTTGCATGATTTAGTTTCATTATATTTTATGCTGCAAGGGATATTAAATATTTTTTCTTGTGGTCGCATGTTGAAAGGTATTGCAAATGTGAGATGCCCTACAATCCAGATGATCTGATGATACAATGTGAGGAATGCAAAGACTGGTATGTGGAGTGGTTTCTGCCTTTATCATGATTTCTGCGGTCAAAATGTGGACACTTCATTATATCCAAAAAATGCAACATCTGTCTATGTTCACTATGTTGAAACATAAATCTGCAGTTTGAAGTCATGAACATATAGAGGCAAAATAATTTGATTGTAAAAGATGCACTATTTAATTAAGATTTGGGCGACATTTTAAAAGAATACTTCCTCTTTTTGAAGGTTTAAGTAGTGGACATTGAACCTAACTTTACTAAAGATTGTGTAAATCAAATTGGATGCCATGAAAATTAAAAGGATTTTCATTTATGTATGCCACTTGTGCCTCTTAAAATGCATTTGTTTAAAATTTGTCTCTCAATATACATTTAATATTCTGATATTTACAGAACATGTTCTTCGGTTTGGTAGGTATCATCCTAGTTGTCTAGATATGACAATTGAGCAGGCAAAACAGTTAGATCGCTTTGTTTGCTCTGATCACTCATGTGATGAGGATGTGAAGAAGCCTATCTCAATGGAAAATGTCAAGGTTAGGCTAATTTACATCGTTTGTAGAAAAACTGACTTCAACTCTGTTTATTGAAGTAGACCTTGTACTTTCTTCGTGCATGTCTATGCATCTGCCAATCATAGGTTTTTGTTTTCCTGCAGGGAGAACACAAACGCCGTAAGAAGTAAAGCTCATTGCTAACTTCTGCCGATGTTTTGAGCATTGTAAAGACTAGAGTTGCCTGCATTTAAATGTCACTAAGGTTTATCATGCGACTTTGTAGAATGTGTTTGGTAAAACAGATGAATCAATTAGTTTGAGAGATGTTTATCAGATGGAATTCTCCATCACTTTTGCATTATTCTATTGAAATAGGATTGTAGGGGCAATATTTGTCACTCTCCCAAGAGTGCACGTGTATTACACTTTCTAAATGTTGACTCTTGGATTTGGTCAAACTCGATTTGGATTAGAATTACCTGGTATGGAAAATCCAATCACCCTTTTGTTGCATGCAGTTGGACATGCAAGGTACATATAGATAATGATGTTGCCTTGCTTCCTTTTCATCTTCTTTTGGTCAATCCAGTGCGATGCACGGTCCCACATGCAAGGTCCACTGTGGCCAATATTTATTATAATTACGACTGAAACTAAGGATCATCATATATATGAATAAATATATATTGATGGTACTAATAGGAATCTACAGGAACATATCAGACGAATTCTTCTAGAGCTAAATAACACAGTCTAAGCGGCAAAATCCCCGTTTTATTTTATTAGTAAAAATCTTCCGATGCAATTTTTTATCAGCACTCATTCAAACTACTTTTATAAGTTAATAATGGAGATGTTATTGTCAAATTTGAAGTGAACCCTGGATTATTGTCCATTTTTCAAGTTAGCAAGGGGGTTAATGTCAAACTTTTAGTTGAATAGAGATGTTTTTGCATTTAATGGTGGGGTAATAATGGTCATTCTTCTTCAAATATTTACTCCAACAGGATTATTGTCCATTTTTCAAGTTAACAAGGGGGCCATTGTCAAACTTTTAGTTGAATAGAGATGTTTTCCCATTTAATGGTGGGGTGATAATGGTCATTCTTCTTCAAATATGTACTCCAACTTGAGAGAAATTTCTTGCTAATAAAAAATAGAAAAAGGTTTTCTATGAAAATAAAAATAACATAGATAATTTTGTCAATTAGTCAGAGCACAAGGGGTATTTCTGCATTTTTGCTCAATTTTTCAATCAGAAGTTCACTTCTAGAAGATTTCTACTTCATATCTAGAAAACTTGTAACCTGATTTGGAACAATCAAGTAATCAACTTGTAAACAAATTCCAGCAGTACTCAAACGTTATTCAGATGATTGAAAATGGAGGGGTCCTCCTATATTTATGTCATCAAAGAACTGTCTATAAGAGAGAGACTGAAATAAATGAATAAATGAATGAATGAATGTTTCGTAGAATTGGAGATAAATTATGTTCAATGAAATATCCTCAGCTACCAAGCAAAAAAATTAATCTGTATAACACATACATTCCTGACATCGTGGATATCTATATACACTTCTTCCGGTGGGCCGAGAAAATACTCGTTTATTTTGTCTAACGGCCTTCCTCACTCTTGTCTCAAAAACCTTCCACTCTATCGTGTTATTTTTCACAAAAATGTCTGCAAGCCGGCGTTTGTTTGGCCTTATTGTTGGCATTTTTCCTCCACCGTAATAAATTCGGTAACCAGCTATTAAAGAAGAAAATTGACTTCCTGAGTCTGTCATGGCAAATACATCAGCAGCCGTGCATACTATGAAGTCAAGTGCCGCCAACTGCAAACATTATAAGCTTGTATGAGAACATACTTTATCTTTAATCTAGAAGCTCAAGAGATGAACTGTAGTTAATTATAACACAGCCCTTAGGGTAAGCGTTTTTTTTTTTTTTTTTTTTCCTAATAAAAAAAACTCAAGCTTCACTATTTGAACCCAGGACCTATCTTTGGCCTCAGAAAATAAATTTAGAGACACAATCACATGCAAATGGTGACAAGCCAATTAGACACTCAATTCACATATAAAATGCAAATCATTACCAAACACCAAGGTTGTTCTTAAGCAAAATAATAGAAGCAGAAGAGAAATGAGCATAATTTACCTGAGATGAGAAATTTGCAAATGGCTCAATTTCATTAGAAGAAAGCAAGTTTTCTTTGGTGACTAAATTAGGAAACAAGGTAGTCAGGGCTGCTAATCTCGACTTCCCTCCATAAATATGTGCACCAGCTAGGTATATGTGGGTCCGCCGGTTGAAACCGAGGCCCGCAAGCATAAGCACGGTCTCCTCTGGCATCAATGGACATAATCCTTCCGATCGTAATTCAGTTGGGGAGGGTAACCTGCATAACACTGTTTTTGTTAGAAATCCAAGTGATACTGACATAGGTCATTCTACATATTTATGCACTCTAAACCAGCAAGAGTAGAATTATAATTCGAGCCTAGAAAATACGTAAGTATATTATATACTATATATGTCAATAAATAAATCAAGAATGCAGAAATACATACTTTTTCGTCTTTTTTTGTTCCACCAAAGCAGGGAAATGGACTTCCAGGTAAGATTCTAATTCTCGCCTTTCTTCTTCACCTCCTCCGTATTCACACAAAGAGTGAGCCACCATGTCAATTTCAAATCTCAGATGTAAGGCCAAGTATCTAGACCTTTTAGCTTCATGAACTTTTTGCCCTTTCTTCTTTGACTGAGCAAATGGGCCAACAAGGTAATGGTCCAAATGTCCCAAACCTTTATCATTTTGACGCATCCTCCGAATGAGCAAAGCACCAGCTCCTTGTATTTTGGGAACAAATCTTAGGGCATGAAAATTGCATCTGCATCGAAGTTTCTAGATGAAGTTCTTTAATTAGGAAGCAAAGTGGAGAAATTTGATGAATTCAAAGCTAGGGCAAACTCATAACAGGCGTTAATTGAAAAACCCACAAGCTTAAATATACCTGTAACTGACGTGGTACTGGATCAGATGCCAACCGGTTCCCAAATCCAACAAAATGGATTACTCTGTTAAGATGTAAAATGGGAAGTATGTATTTTAAATAAAAGCTTGGCTTGGCCTCTTTCACAATATCTATGTCCATGACCTGAAGTGCAGTTAGAGTATTAGAGTATGTCACTGGACTTATTCCAAAGTTGGAAACTTAAGTACCAAGAAAAGAATGAGATGAGAATTTCACCAGGCTACCAATTGCTTCTAAATCTAGAGACTGTAATTCCTTTGGAAGTTCCTTGACAATTTGTATATCAGGCTTCAAGTAGTTGATGAAGTGCTCCTCCTGATAAATATCGCCGAACTGACTAAGAAATAACCGAAATGTGGCCGTCAATTTTCAACTCATAAAACATGTTCGAAAATTATAATCGTATTAGAGGGGTACATATATTAACCATTGAAAATATAGGAATAGCAGATTTACAATGTCAAGAGACGCCAGTGGTACACAATGGCGAAGGTTAGATCAAACAAAAAAGACTACATGGAAAAGGTAAACAGAGCATCAAATATCCTATTATCTTCTTTCAATTCTTCATTTCATTAGTTGGCCTACTTTTTCTGCAAGTTGATGCGTGTCGTGTCTGACAAATATGGGGAGATGCAGAGAAATGTTAGCTGAAAAGCTTCTTTCTGACTTTGATCCAATGTATGTATGCTTTATTCATCGGCATTAACCAACTCCTAAAAGAAATTCCTTTGATGATTTAATGAAGAGGTCTACAGATGATTTTAACAAATTATGGTATAAGTTATACAGTGCTTCAACTTGCAGCAAAACTGCTAGCTCGAGAGTAAAAAAGGGGAAAACAGAAGGATCAAGATGCGGAAGACATGATTTAAAGTGTAGATAAAATACAACAAAATGGCGGCAAAGAACACTGAAAATGTGCATATGGACACAAATTTTCTAGCAATATTATGTGCTTTAGGTTTCCATTTCTTGTATGGACTAATATCCCATATTTGGATTGTATTACGATATTAATAAAATGGTAAAACAGGTTGAAAAAATTCAAAAAGTATAACTAGACAATGAAACACAAATTAGTCCCACTTTCTCCCCATCACCAACTCCAAAAATTTAGCTAAGTTCCTACTACTTAAAATGCCAAAAATAGAGAATACAACACGTGTCACAACCTAGTTGTTTGTGAACCTCTCTAACTGCTGAAGAAATAGGGTTATTTTATTTCACATTGATATGCAAAATTTAAACCATTATGCTACACGAATACCAGAAAAATCTACGGAGGTATTTTCAAGGAAACCTAATAGTATCAAAATTAAAAAGTATTTCACCTAGCATCTCTCCAAACGCTGCTGTACATAAATTTGGGGAGAACCAGTGTTGCATTAAGTAATCTAGCAATAGCAACAGCATTGCAAACCTGTTGTCATTCACATTATAAAACATGTCAATGGAAAATTGTTCTCACTGTCAGAATACAAATAGGAGACAAGAAAATCTATATACGGAAAAAGGCTCCAGCAGGAACTTGAAAATAGGCAGAAAGAACTTACAGCAACTCGCTGCTGATTTACTCCGCCATTTGCTGTGACCATTATAAAACCATTGTTGCCCTCTGAAACCGGTAATAAGACATTTGTGTCATATCTTAGCACATCCAAACAAAATGCTAAAATACACACACACACACACACACACACACACAGAGAGAGAGAGAGAGAGAGAGAGAGAGAGACCACTAGGTCCCCAATCGCGGGTATGAGAACAAGGGGTCCAGGAAGAAGCACGATTGTAGGGTTCCATCCAAAGGTCCTTAGGCTCGGGCTTGTTCTCTCCCTGTGTAACAGAATCCATACAACACAATGACCGAACTCATAGAAACCCAAAAAATCATGACTACCAAAATCTGTGGTCCAGAATATGAGCGTACCTCGGCCAATGCATGAGCAGCCTTAGACAAAAGCCTCGCATAAATAGTTTTCTGCGGTTTTTTCCCTCTACCAACCTTTCGTAGTTCTTCCTACAGTAATAGAAAGAACACGAGAACAAGATGCAATTAAGTCCGCTGTAAATAGAAGCCCAGCATGTACAACAGGAAGTAGCTAATTTAATATGCATTGTCCCTAGCAAAACAGCAAAACTGAAGTTGTCACTAGTAATTCAGTAAATCAGCATCCAGAGTGGATATAGTAATCCTTGTATAGTCTATCAAATTCCAGACGAGCAATCATTGTACATAAAATTTAAACTATGTTTAAAGATGTTGGATTTTAAGTGCGGACAACCTATTCTCACAATTGGTTATTGAAAGAAACCACAAAAGAATGCTGTAATAATATAAGCATAACTATGATACGTAATTCACACCTCATGCGTCTATGTTGCTTCTTCTTACATAATACTATGCCTAAATGCAGAAAGTTTGAAATAGATGCTCATTTTTACCGAAGGAGTACCTCAGAGAAATATAATTCAAATGTTTCTGCTTTCTACTTCAACATTCTTATAGTAAATATTATGTTCAAACCGGGGGTTAACCAATCCAACAATTTAATATCAAGAACAAACAAAATAGTTCCTAGCGATTATCTTAATTCATTGAAGTAGATAATCACCTATCTATCTCAACAATCAACTATTGCTTCTAAAAAAGCCAAAACTGAAATCTTCATAATCAAGCAATGGAATTCTGTTATTTCACCGAAACGACACACATCCTTGGATCTATTCAAATTTGCATCTACAATCTAATGAACCACAAGAACAAAAAAAAAAAAAAATTAAAGCTTACCCGGATGGATACAGTGGAAGAGTTAGCTTTCAGAAACTTGACATTTACACCGCCTCCACGTGCCCGACCCTGCTCTTGGATCCGAAAAATCATCCACCAGTTCATCAAGAAGAAAAAACCCATCAACACCCCCAATCCAATTGCAGTCTTTTTATTCTTATACCAAGCCTTTCTCTTGTTGGTTTTGCTCGTTTTCTTGGGATCAAATGCGCCGCTTAAACAGCGGTTCAACGACATCGTCGAGGTGGAGAGACGCAGCCCGAACGAATTTCTGGGAGATGAAAAGCTGAGCCGGGACGAACTGGTTGACATTAGGGCTGGAGCCCGGTGCCCGATATTATTATCTTGTTCGTCGTCATCATGTTCGTTACCATTAATTGTGGTGATTTCTGAAAGATTGGAGTACGACATGTTCTTCTTTTGTTGGTGACGAGTTTGGAAGGTTTGTTCGGTTTTGAAGAAATTAAATTAGGATGTTTTAGCGTCCTAAATTAATTAGTTATTTTGATTTTTGGTCTTGAATTATATTATGTTATCAAATTTTGTTCCGTAATTTAATATTTTTTTAATACTATTTTAAATTAATTATTAATTTTAATTTTCCGTTCCAAATTATATCAATTAGTTGAATTTCATTCCGTAGTTTACCATTTTGCATGAATTTTGTTCAACAATATTAAATTTCGAATTTAATGAAAATGACGGTTCACTCTACTAATTAGTAATTAGTTTATGACAAATTCTGCAATATTATATAATTATTTATGTTGAAATTTGCCGCACAATCAGCCAATGTGGTGGCAATTTACACATGCGCAATTTATGTCTCATAACTAACGGTGGAACGATATTCCACAAAAATATTAAATTACGGGGAGAAAATTCGATGAGGTAATGTAATTTAAAACGAAAATTCAAAATCGCTTATTAATTTGTGACATTTTTCGCCTATGTTTTATTATGAACGATTCCGTAGTTTAAAACTTGATTATTATTTATAACACGTGTTGCATAAATAACTTTTATAGTGTGTGGTAGAATAAAATGAATCTAGATCTAATCTTCTTTTATATACTATATATATATATATATAAAAAGAAAAAAATGATAATTATTTATAACTCAATAAATATAACCCATAAGCCTAGTTGATCGTTTACCTAGAAGTTTTGTTGTTTGACAAACGTTCATTAAAATGAAAAACTTATTCCATCTTAATGTTTATCGGCTTCTTGAATTTTTTAATCTATTGGGCATATGGTAATAAAATAGAAAATGTTCATCAACAATGCAACAAATTATCCAACATTAGAACAAGTTGAGCAAATCCAACTCGTTTGATCCTAAAAAACAGGGAGGTTAAGATTAAAACTGGATTTAGGATACTTCCAATTTAGTCAATTTTACCGTTTAACTAAGTATTAGCTTTTCCATTCTTTTTCTTCTCGTCTCCCAATAAATACTAGCTTAAGTAATGTTTGTACAAGAAATAACTGAACAGAAATCATGTGATAATGGTCCTGTCCGTCTTAAAATTAAAAAATACTTAATTTCTTATTTGCTTCCTCACCCAAGATTTTCTCGATCTCAAGTTAACAAACAATCCTGGCCTTCTGAAAACATGAAAAAGTGTGAAGGGCACGTGACACAGGCTGGTCTGGTCTGCAACATGCATCTGATCCAGCCCTTATTTTGTAGTTATAAAACGAAAACAACAGAACTCTTTCTTTTCTACACACATTGAGCCTATAGGGTGTTTGAAAATGAACATAACTGAAACAAAACAATTGCCAGTAAGATATATATATATATACCTCAAATTGTTGTATAATAAATGGACTATGTAATTGATTGATTCCTCACTAGCTAAGTAACTGTATGCAGCAGAGCAGCAGCATAATTACATTTCTTAGCCTATTGTTTTTATGGGCTTGTACACAAAATTGCAAATGTCCTCCCTCATGGCAACTTTATAAGACTAATCGCCTGCCTGCTATAACATGTCACTTGGCGCTTCATGGTCTAGATTCCTGAATGCAAAACTTGATCCTTCACTCGGTCTTCTTTGAACCACGCTAGCCCTTTGCATCAAACGAACCAGTGCTTGCACTACTTCAGACATTGGGGGCCTAAATTCGGGTTCCGGCTGCATGGTACGTAATTCAAACTCTTTAATGACTAAGGGTTTATAAGTTTTGCTCAAACCTTCAATTTTGTCTAAATTATACGGGACACATCTCCTTAAAACTGTTCACGCCTCTGTGGCAACTCATTGATATAGGAATTAGGGCTTCACTTGGATTGTAGGATATAGATTGAAAGAACGGATTTTAAATCCATAATGTTGGTAAAAAGAATAGTACAACATGGTTACTTATGGATATTAATTTCAAGTATCTAACCTAATTTTAGTCAAATTTGCAGCAGAAATTTCAGCATAGTGTTAGTCGATAACTTTACCTGGACACAGAGGGCAATGATGTCTGCAAAACGGCTCAAAGACTTGGCAGGGTACATGCCATTTAAGGTAGAGTCAACCATTTTTGCTAAAGCATCAATGTCATGTAGTTGAGGAGTGGCCCATCTCACGAGCGACTGTTCTTGTCTCGCTCTTGAACTGAATATGACAAGGAAATGTAAAATAAACACTGTCAAAGAAATGTTATCAAATTGCGCAGAAAAGTGGACACTAAGATAATCAAGAACAAATTTACCTATCAAGTGGCTTACGGCCAGTCAGAAGCTCAAGCATAACCACACCAAAGCTGTATACATCGCTTTTTATAGTGTATATTCCAGACAAGGCAAACTCAGGTGCACTGTAACCGAAGGAACCTACCATCTGTGTTGCTGGAACCTGACAAAATTACGAGAAGAAAATTTTGATTCTTTTTCATGATTTTGTCCGTGTTTATAGACTTTATCACCATTGATTAATTTTACCTGCCGTTCTGTGTTTGGTGTCAAAGCAGCTAAGCCACAGTCTGAAAGGTGGGGATTAAGCTCTTCGTCTAGTAAAATATTTGCTGACTTTAAGTTCCTATGAACAACTGAAGGCAAACACACTTCATGCAAATACCTACGCAAAGATAACATGTATTAGGATTCAAGCTAGAAGAAAGGAGACATGCGTGTGTGAGCGTGTGTTTGTGTTTTCAAAAATGGATTCTATATAAGGCATACTCCAAAGCTCGAGCAGTCCCAAGTGCAACCCTAACTCGTGCATTCCAGGTTAGCATCTTGCTCTTCTCATCAGCAAAGTGCAGCATATCATGCAAACTGCCATTTCCAACATAATCAAGAACTAGAAGACGTTGGCCATGATCTACACAGTATCCACCCAGTGCAACAATGTTTGGATGCCTCAGACGTGACATATTTGAAATTGCTTCAAGAAAGTTATCTTCATCTTGCAGTGACAATGCTGAATTATCAATCTTTTTTATTGCCATAACCTGACAAAAAGAAAAAAGAAAATATTTTTTATATAATGCATCCTACCAAAAAAACAAGTTGATGTCATTATTTTTTTTTTGGTTTCCCAAGGGTTTAATCCCTTTCGAGGCGGGTTAAGCACATTAAGTGGGTACCTCTCCCAACAGGGATTCAAACCTGAGATGTCATTATTTATTGTTACTAATCGGTGTGAAAAATATAAACCTTATCCATTCTATCTAGGTATGACCCAATTTGGAAACTAGAAATGATGGTTTAATTCAAAAGAAATGAAATTTCTAATTCCAGCCATGTAAAGAAGGCTGAAGAAGGCATCCCATCAAATATCTTTCCTAAATTGCATATCAAGCTCACAATAAATATACTTTAGTTAAATTATTGCTTAAAAAGGAAATGAAATTACCTTTCTGTTGGGGAATTCTGCCTTATAAACACGACCAAGAGAACCTTCACCAACCAGATTCTCTTGACTAAAGCTATTAGTTGCAGATTGAAGAGTAGCAACTGTATAACACGTAGCAGTTATTGGAGACTTTGCTCTTTTTACAGATGCATTTTTTCCTTGTAACATTTCAACTGTTACATTTTCAGCTGGAGGGGGCTTTAAATCTGATACATTAGCAGCAGGCATTGCCCTTACGCCCTGCAGCTCCATATCCACTAGAGACAAATCAGAGTGAAAATTCAGTGAATTTAATTTCATTCCACCTTAACTATGAAAAGATACCAAGCACAATTAAACAGAGATCTCGTCCCCTTTAATTTTTATGAATGAAGCTGTTGAATACATACAAAGAACACAGTATTTATACAAAAATGTTACCATAATCACCGCTGGCGGGAAGACTTCCTGTTGAGGGTCGAGCAGCGATTTCCTTCTTGTTTCCTCTTCGAAGGCAGAAAACAAGTATAAGCAGCAAAAATATTACGGCAAACACAAAAGCCACTACTATCCCTGCAATAGGTCCTGCCCCCAATCCACTCTTCTTATTTCCACTTTGGGAATTGGGTGGGACATGAGAATCAGGTGTATGACTGCTTGGACTGCGAGATCTACCCGGAGGAGGTGGGGTATATGGTGGTGGTGGAGGAGCTGGACCATTTGAGAAATCATTTCCATCGTGTCTGATTTATGAAAAGTATTAGGTGAGACATTTTATTAAGATAATAGTGATATAAGAATCAGATGAACTCTTATTATATAAGGCATCATTAACAACTGCAATCTCTTACACAAAAATGGGGATAGAATTTAATTCGTTTGGTATCCACCCACTGAAATGGTTGTATGCTACATTTCTGCAGAAATTAGCATGAGTAATAATATATAGGTGATACCGATCAAATGCATTCTTTCCATAGTATGAATTATGAGGAATTGAAATAAGGAGATGGCGGTGTGTGTGGAGGTGACACGTACAAGTTAGTCAAAGGCAAATTGACGAGGATGTTTATTGAACCAGTGAGTTGATTGTTTTGTACTTGACTGCCCAAGTAACAATATGCATACAAAGTAAAAAATGAATTAATTGAAAGAAGAAAGAAAATAGGAAAAACAAATTAATAGGTAATAATATTATACTCACAATGATGAAAGGTTTGTCAAGGAATTGAAAGAAGGTGGGAGATCTCCAGTGAAATTGTTGAATGATAAGTCCCTGACATAGCAAGAGATAGAGAGTATGATTATTGAAAAATTATATTTTGAGAAAGATAATGATATCTTGAAAAATAAATGTTCAGAAAATTAAAAATGAAACCAGAAAACGCCGCAGATGGAAACATTTAAAGTACAAAAAGCCAGCAGATTTCATAAATTAACATTCAGAGAAAGAGAACTTAGTGACTCACAAAGTTGATAAGGTTGAATGATTGGCAAAAACATCTCCAATGGCCTGAGATAACATGTTTCGGCTGACGTTTCTACAATCATGAATAGCACAAATCTAGGCATTAAAAAAAAACACCAAACCACCAGATCAGATAATAAAAGAATGAAGGCACCAAAGATTACGCCACTCACAAATAACTAAGTGAGCTCATCATAGATATTGAATACGGAAGATTCCCACTTAAATTGTTACCTGCAAGGTTCCTGCACACCAAGATGAACAATCTTCAGAAAAGTGATCATCTAAAACAAGTCCTAGCATCTAGAAGAGGTCAAGAGTCCTCATTAAAACTAACAATAAAAAATAAAATAAAATATAACATTACAGGCTTGTTAGGTTCAAGGGTAACTGATATGGAATCGCGTCATGAATATTATTGTCACTCAAATCTCTGCAGCATAAAACAAAACAAGGATTAATCAACTAAGCACATGTATTATATTACCTTGATTGAAGAATTCTCTTACAATGTTTCGAGAGATGCAAGATTATTAAGCAAGTATCCCATTGTTCCACTGAGTTCCAACCCATTTATTTGGCTGTTCCAAAATCAAGAAAAAGTTTCTCATCAGCCTGAAAAAACACATACTAAGTCTTCTAACTACATTTCATATCAGAGAAACAATACTAAAGGATAGTAACACTCACATAGAGACAACAGAAGAACCTTGACAGGTGACCCCCTTCCATGATTCTCCACACGGGTCGCCGCCATTGGCCTTCCAGCTTGTCAGCTGTGAAGGACTATTCAATGAAGTGTACAAAATTCGAAGGCCTTGTACTGCACAGTGCAGATAAATGCAACTCCACATTCAGTTGGATAACTTGAATCATCATTTTACATGATTAACCACTTAACTTACTCACAAAAAGACAAGCCTATAGGCCTTATACTACAAAACAACTTACATTAATCAAGACCCCATAGAACAAATTAGTTACACTGTTTGTCTAGATACATATGCAGCAAATCGTCAATCTTTTAATTTCCTGGAATTCAGGCCTCAGCCAATCACAGCCTTAGAAAGAATGAAGCTTTTTTCCTAATTTTACACAACTAACTTTTCGATTTCCATCTCTCTCTCAGAATCACTAAAAACCCAAAAGGGAAAAAACCATGGATCAAAATTTTCATACCATTCCATCGAATACACCAAACAGTTTATGTTTTTTGGGCCAATCGAAACTACGAAACAGCAGAGTACATTATGTTCCATATTTTTATCTAATTAACAAATTTCTCTAAATGTTTAAAAAAAATCGAAATACTTGTACAAAAATTTAAATTTACTGAATGAAACATACAAAGGAAACAAAAATTTAATCCATGGGAAAAACTCATCCTTGATAGTATACCACATTACACCAGTTGGAAACAACACCATTGAGCATCGAAACCAAACAAAACGAAAAGGCAAAAAAAAGGCCATTTTCCATGAATCTTTTTTTCTCTTCAACTTAAGACGCCCTGACCCACCAATCAAAATCAAGCTAATAACAGCAAGATAGTAAAAAAGATTCAAACTTTTACCGTCATTGGGATCAGTGGTAGCATAAACTACAGCAGTGGAACAGAACAACACCGCCGAGATCACCACAAAGAAAATGGCCGCCAATCGCCTCTCCATGTTATAAAGTTTACAGTGCGTACAAGTGGTTGTTTTCACTTTTCCGTGTTGTGGTTGTTAAATTAATAAGCGAGCATTTTCTGATTGCTGCATTGAGGAGGAAAAAGAAAAATCATCTGGGGTAGGGGCCACCATTCTTAAAAGCACTCTACTCTTCTGAGATTCGAAGCTTCAGAGTTATGAAGAGAGAGAAACATACAACTAGTATAGACATTAGAATAATCTTAACAATTATTAAGTGGTAGATGACTATAATTTGCGAGCCCAATAGGAAATCTTATTATGGGGATTTAATAAATTCAATAAATTAACTAAACAGAGTCCTATTTTATGGGCTGGAAGCATGAAAACAAGGAACGTTGCCTATTCAATTTGGGAAAGTTGTTTTTATATTGGGGGTGTGATGGACGAAAATGTCCTTATCAGGGTGCTTTATTTGCTGGTTTACCGCTGTATTTAAGTGAATGAGTGAGTGTCCACCGACGCTGGACCCTTGTGTCAGGCATATGAGAATGTTGGAATGACTAAATTGTCCTCATCTGGTGATAGCGAAACCTGTGTTTCTGTTGTATTGGAATGTGTTTCATATGGCGACCTTTTTGCTAGTCAAAATCGTAGGGTTGGACTTTTGAATGCCTTTCCTAGTTTCTTTGATGGTCAATTCTACAGTCAACTTAATTAATTTGTTAACTATCAGAGGTCAATGGAAACTTGCATTATTTCCATGATCGTATTTCATTTTTAATAAATCCATGATAAGTATACAAGTGTGAAAGTATTGATTTTGACATAGTAACAAATAATATAATTTATGATTTTCTTGAAAATTTCTCAAATTATATTATATATTTTTTTTTACAGGCATAGCTTCTTAATTTGAAATTCAAATATTTATAATATATAGTTTGAAATTATCACCATATTGTTCAGTTTTTTCAATGTTACATTTGAACTTGCGATAAAAAAAAAATCTCAAATTATATGACATGCTTTTAGAATCGTAATACAACTGCATTTTGTACATTTTTTTAATCATGATTCATGTCTATACTTTTAATTATAAAAAATTTACGAATAGATAATTGATTTAGTCAAATTGATTAATAATCTTATCAAAGTGACAAATTCTTAAAAAGAAAAAAGAAAAAAAAGGATTGAATTTTCAGGGGGAGCTTTTTTCCAAGGGGTAGGTGCCTATGTTTCATTGATCATTCAAGTCCCAATTATTGCTCAATTTATATATCTTATGGTTATCCCTGTCACCCCACGTTCGAGCAATCTGAATGGTTTATTCAACTTGTTGCTAATACTATCCGTTGACGAATCGGTCCACAAGTTCTTCAGCTAAAACATAATCTATTGTTTGACTTTGACCACCAAAACATAATGTTTGAAGAAATTGTAGTATTTGTCAATGAGACTTTAGCTATGTCCCAAAACCAAAATATATTTTGAATTCAAATCCCATTTTTATGGATAATTTCTTTAGTTTGATATTAATCTTGATAAGTAATAATGTAGTTGTACATTAATAACAATCAAATTATTTTTTATATAGTGGTTAACGTAATAATTTAGTCACCATTGCTGGATAATTCGAATTAAACATTGGAATTTTGTATTTTGTCAGTGACCCAGTCCTGAAACTAGGAAAGTTTGGTAAACTACTTCAGATGGGCCTATCCAATCTTGGGCTCTTGGAACTTGGGCCTATCCTCGGATGGGCTAAACTGGGTGAGTCCATCGCATGTTTAAGCGACGTCGTTTGGAACCGTGGTTGGTGAAGCGAAGATCGGCTCTGCACTATGCGAACAGCACATAAAGCAACGTGCAAAACAAATTACAAATGATGAATTGACTTTGGCAATCTGCTTTAAGAACGCCCCGTGCTATGATATATTATTAATATTTTATATTAATAATTATTCTGTCGCACAAATAATAAATACTTAATTATTGTATTGTATTATGAACAAGAAGGCTCTCTCCATTTTGATGCGGACGAAAATGCGCTCACTTTCCCCTGCCACTGTAAGATTTTCGGTTGACTTTTTAGAGCAATAATCGATTTTTGTTCATTAAACAATTTCCGTGTCCTATTATGAATTTTTTTGTTACTCAATTAACAGAACAGAATAAATCAAATGCAATTCCCTCCATCGGATGATAAAAGTTCTTCTTCTTCTCGGGATGGCTCCAGCAATCATCTTAGGTATTTTAAACCTTTCCTGCAGTTGTGAGTTGCCAATTTTGAATTGGTGACTGATATAGTAAGTTTGTTTTGCACATGTATGACGTTGATCAGATCATATTTAATTTGGAATGAGTTCTGACCAAATGTCAAATGAGTTTAAGTAGCAGATATTAAGTAAACTAATTTTAGTGATAAGTAGAGTGTGTTGAAGCAGCAGTGATGAGGAAAGTAATAGGCTCTGTTATAATGTGTGGAACTTAAAGAGTGAGTCTTGATTTGAGAAAGAGATAAGTTGACGATTGTAGTGCCTAATGCATGTTTGATTGGGTTGTAATTCAGATAATTGCTCCAAGGTTTTGTAAAAGTGGATGATTTTGTGCCTGAAATAAAATTTCCTATTACACAGTCATCAAATTTCGGTCTAACACAATAAGATAGGTGTCAAAAGAGAGGAATATGATTGATATTGAGTTTCTTTCTATATAGAAATGGATGCTTTCTTTTTCTATCCTGTGCGACTTTTATCTCCGGGGTGTATAGAAACTGATTCAGAATTTTACTATTTTGAAATTAAAGATGGAAGAGGGACGTAATAGACGTACCAAAATAGAGACCGAGTTGTATACTAAGCCACTCACTCCCATTCAAAAAAATTCTAATATATTAACAGAAACTTCCACCATTTTCATAAATTTTCCAATTTTTACATACTATGATATTATATAGTATAGAATGGAATGGATAATATGTTCAACATAGCAGAAATTTAAAGTTACACGTGGTTTTTTCAGAAACTTTGAGCAAGTACAAGAGTCGATGCACTCTGCTATTTCAATGAACAAGACAGAAATTCTAGATGCTGCGCTGGATGATTTTTCTGAGGTTAGCTTTTGGTTTCCAGAGCCATGCCAACATTGTTATCTTTAAATAGCATAATACTGATTGCACATTATTTATGTAGGGATACTATGACCTTCCCAATGAAAACCGTAGAACGTTACTGTTAACACTTGCTAGAGAATATGATCTCAACCGATCACAAGTCCGTGAGTTAATGAAGCAATATCTAGGACTTGAGCTTCCAAGAAGTAAGCGCATGTGATTGTTAATTCCATTTGTTCTGCATGAGTGTTTGAGTCTTTGATGAACTCGTTATAGGAAAATGATGCGAAATCAATAGCTTATTGCTTTAGGTGATAATATTGTGGATAATGGGCATGAAGAGGAAGGATCATTTTCTGCTTTCTATAGGATTGAACGAAATTTGAGGCATTCTCTCAAGCCAATGTACGAAGTTCTATTTGAACGGTTGAACACCCACCCTGGAGGATTGAGATTCTTGTCGATTATGCGATCAGACATACTATCTTTTCTCGCGTAAGGTTATGAGCCAAAGCATACTATTTTTCTTGCATTCATTATCGTGCTATTCTTCAATTAATCATACATGGGAAATTTAAATGCATTACCGTGAAGTTTGGGTGCTAAATATAACAGGTTATGCCCATCCTAAGAGGCGAAATCAGATGAAAAGGAACCCAAACACTTATTTATACTCTTCCTTCTTCCAAACTAATTTTCTTCTTTTTTACGTCCATATGCATAGGCATACTTTTGGACTCTTAAAAAGACCCTTAACAATCATCATTTCAGGGAGGAAAATATTGCTTCACTAAGAGCGCTAGACTCTTACTTGAAAGAGAAGCTTATTACATGGCTCAGCCCTGCAAACCTTCAGCTTCACAACGTAACATGGGATGATCCAGCTTCTTTGTTGGAAAAGATTGTAGCCTATGAGGTTGGTTTCTTCGTGTCGTCACTTTAGATGAAAATATTATTATAGGTAAAAACATGAAATTTATAAAATGACATTGCCCTTGTACAGGCAGTGCATCCTATCAGCAATCTTTTAGATCTGAAACGAAGGCTGGGTGTAGGACGTCGTTGTTTTGGATACTTACATCCAGCAATTCCAGGTTAGCATTCTTTTCTTGTATGTATATGGACAAAATATAAGTGGTGATCTGTCAGTCACTGTCACCATGCCCACCACAACCCGAAAACTCCTAAAACTCTAGATAACCAAAGTTATCTGGAAACTTGTTCATATGATCTAATATCTGGGATGTAAATTATCTCCAGCCTGAATAATTTAAGGACTCCACTCATTTGAGTAGTTTCAAACATCAAAATTTTGCTAATTGATAATAGAGCTGATGTTTGAGGCAGCGGACATCAGATTTTGCATCTTATATTTGCAGAGTGTAGGTAGTTCGAGTGCCAGCTTGTTAACCTTTATTTGCCTTATGCAAGTATTAGAGGTTGTTTAGTAATTCCCCTTCTTCTAAAATAGTTTGAATCCTATTTGCTTGGATGCTACTTGCACCGTTAAATATTACCCATGCTCTGCATTTGAGACAAAGGGGTTGTATTAGTTTATATACATTACATGTAAGGCAGTCAATTTTTTCACTTTCTCTTCAGGTGAGCCGCTTATTTTCATTGAAGTTGCACTCATGGAGAACGTGGCTCAAACGATACAGGTTAGTAACTTTCTTTCTTATGTGCTAGAAAATGATTGTGAAATTGCCCTTCTTTATTAACAAATTTATTTTACAGGAAGTTCTATGGGATGATCCTCCTATAACTGAATCTGAGGCAACCTGTGCACTCTTTTATTCCATATCTTCTACTCAGGTATTTATGAATAGGATACTGAAATATTTTCCCAGATTATGATAATTATTACTTTTCAAACTTTTCATGTGTAAATTTAGATATTCTGGTTTCTTCATGTTACTTGAGCTTTTATAGTATCCGTACTTTCAGAAATTTTTATTACTATATTATGCACACAAATCATGACACTGAAATTTTCCTATGGAATACTTTAGCAATATTTCCTATCAAAATTTTTTTTCTTGTTTACATTATTCGTTTCTGTCATATGGTACAAAATTTTCCATGTCTAAACCACCTGATTAGTTCCTTTCTCATTTTTTTCCTTTATTTTTGTCAGAATTAAAGTAGATGATTTTCTCTGCAAACTCTTTTAATATAGGATATAATTAGAAAAGTCTTTGTGCCAGATTTATGGGTGGCTTTCATTGACTCATAACAAAGCTATTGTTTAAAGTGCTTGTGAAGGATGACACACTACACGTTGTAAATATTCACATGTTAGATGATGCATGTCCTTTTCTCTTCCTTGGTTCAGTTAATAACACTCTAATGTCCTTATTTTTCTTTCACAGTATACATTTTCTTTCTCTCATTTTCAACATAATAACCTTCCTTCCTCCTCTTTTAGATCAACAGCCTTTGCTTTGTCCTCTTGAAAATTTGCTTTTAATGGTTTGATCTGGATATGCAGCCTGGTTTATCAGGAATCAACCTAGGAAAGTTCCTTATCAAACGTGTGATTGATGTGGTGAGAAAAGACATGCCGAGAATTTCAGTAAGTTTCTATAGAGTAGATGCTGTTCAATTTTGAAGAAACTTTTATAGTTTTATTTCTAAAAATGACAGGTCCACCTGACTACTCAATTCTCTCTATCTAAATTTGTTAATTATATTGTTCATTGTCATTTCTCAACACTCTTTAGACTTTATTATCTGCTGGTTAAGCTAGACTGTAGCATATGTTTGCTAACACCAAGTAAAGATGAAAATGGGGATGCATTCATTACCGTCTTCTTGCTCAGGGAAACTTTATTGAAATGTGAATTTGTTCCTTGGAAGGTGGAACAACAATAGATCATGCCCATCTGTATGGGTTTCTTAAGGTAGCTTTTCATAGAGAAGAAATCCTTTGTCTAGACTATGAGGAATAGAGTACATATTTACTACGTGTAACTGCAAATCATCCAACGCTTTCCATATGGAACATTCTGTTGAATTTCGTAGCTCCATGAGGAGCTGGCTGAGAACCCACAATTTACATCTCAAAAGGTAATCATTGTACTAAAGTTTTTGGATAAGTCCTTTTGCAAATGCAACAGTGCATATAATGATTAGCAGCTGAAGATTACTTGCCAAATGCCTTTCTCTATCTTTGTAGATAAACCAAAATAGTTCACGTTTATAAGTCAATGTTAGTTTGTATTCTTCACACGGCTGAGCCAGTTCCTGTGTTCACTCATCCACACATAGTCATATTATTTCGAAACTATATGAGGAATAGATGATCAAAGTTATGTTGATCTTTACAGAACAGTAGCCTTTTGTCATTCTGGCACCATTTTCAGTGATATGCAACAATCAAGTCTTCTGTATTCTGCTATATTAATTAACAGAAATTGTTACCTGCAGACTTTCGCAACACTTAGTCCTATACCAGGTTACGTGCAATGGCTTTTATCAAAGTTGGCATCAGCTGAGAGATCTGATTCAACTTTCAAAGAAAACATGCTGAAAGCAGAAGAAGAAAGTGCACTCTTGGAAGCAGCGAAGTAAGCATATGTTTATGCCATTTTGTTGCAAATGCAGTCTTTCTATGTTCCTGGTTTGGCGTCAAGATGCAAGTTTGGGAGCCTTCCTTTTAATTGACATGCGTATTAGGCATTGTATAATTGTTCTGCATTTTAATATGCCCTGAGGTGCACGCTTAGTTTTAACTTTTGGATCTTTGTCACCAATGACTTTAGAAAAAATTGGTTGCCCTTTTTTTTTTGCTGGGTGTGGTGTGGTGGGTGGTTGAGTAACTGCTGTGAATTAAGAACTTCACAATTTTTGTATGAACATTTTAAAAGGTACTCAATAAAATTTTGAGCTAGGATCTCCCAGCTAGGGTGCCCAACCATATAAATGGAGTACATTAGTATGGAATCTATTTGAACTATGTGACACCTCTTAGGCCCCTTTTCACGCCTTGGAGGATTTAGTTTTTTTTTGTCATATTCTAGTGACTAAGCAATGATTAACCTTAATTAACTTGTTAATCTTAGTAACCATAAACTTACCAGATACGTCTTTCCAGTGTCAAATGGTTTCTTACAATTCTCCAATAGTCTAGTTTTTATTTTTCTTTTCATTATTGCTGATTCTAGCAGATATAGAGCACACCATCATTAGCCATCTCCAAAGAATCAGATATGAAAGATTTGATTCTGGTGGGAAGACTTCTTTTATGCTTAGCATGTAATGCTCTCTCTCTCTCTCTCTCCCCGAAAGTTGTGATTGTGTGTGTGAGTTCTGAGAGCTTTTGCGGGTGTGTTTAATGAGGTAGATAGGTTTGATATTTGGGTATTATATTTGCACGTGTCTAGTTTTTTTTTCTATTGAGATTAGAAACATATGATAGGTATGAATTCAAGTCTTTTGTTCTCTGTTCCAGTAATCATCCTTCAAGGATTAATATAAAATTCCAAGGAAATTTCATCTCCAATTATTACATGATTTTATACTTCCGCATGTAATAATCTGCGTTGAAGGTGTTATGATAAACATAATTGTTATGAGCACATTTCTCTGTTTCTGTTTAATTTATACGTGACAGAGAATTTACTACTGGAGAAAATGGGATGGAAGTAATGAGGATTCTGTTATCCTCAACCAGTCACGAGTGGACTAGTTCAGAAAAGTTGGCAGTTGCTTTGAGAACCCCTTTAATGCGACTTTGCGCGAGGTATTTATCACGAATCAATAAGGTTACCAGAATTTTGAGATAAACTTCTGTAAATTTTGCATTCTATAATCAAATAAATTAACCGATAAAAAAAAAAAAGAATGGCTGGGAAACCAGAGAAAGAGAGGCAGATTACTTTGAAATATGGAAATGTGTTATGCCTATTGTTAAATGAGTGATAATTCTTTGCACTTCTCTGTTCATGGTGCTGCTCTATTCTTATCATAGTTTCTGATGCAGTGGCTCCTAAATACAGGTACCTTTTTCAAGAGAAGAAGAGAGGAAAGGCTCTAGATTCTGTTGGAAATTTCCACTTGCAAAATGGAGCAGTATGATATTCATCCATAATCTCTATGATACAACTTTTCCCAATTACTTATTCTGCTGGAAGGTTGCTGACATGGTGGAGGGGTTGGGCCTTTGTTGTTTGTCCGCATCAAGGGGGTTGGTGGGGCTGTTAAATGGGTTAGCCAAAAGGCACATTCTGGTGGTTGGGGTGGGTGGGTTAGGGAGGCTGACCTAGTTGTGATTGTGGAGAACAATGTAGCATTTCCTTATATAACTTTTTCATAATATTCTTAGATTGTTAGATGGTGAAATTAAAAAACATATTAATCACCCACTCCCGTTGAAGCAGTTTACTGAAGGGTCATGCGGGTGCCTCACTCTTGACCATTGCCTATTTATACCAACCCTATCATTCAAAATGTCATGACTTTCTCATCTGAGTTCAGTCCTGCTAGAAAATGATCTAGATGAGCTTTACTTGGGCTACCTTTATTATAGCTTAAAATTGTTTGATTCTTTTTGAATAATAGCACCCACACAAAAGAAAAACTGTCCAAACTACTGGAAAGACAGGTAGTAGATAAATTTATACTAGGTCTGTATATCAGTGATGGAGAAGTCATGCCAAATATTATGTTAAACTCTTCATCTTGTTTGTACAGATGATTGGAAGAATTAATTGGATGGCTGATAGATCAGAAAAAGGACTTAGGCAAAGTGCTGGAATAATGGTCAATTACATTTATAAGTGCGACTCTCATTGATTCTTGCCTTGGTTCCATTTTTTTTCATTAATACCATACAGTCTCATGAAACTATTACAATTAACCCATGAACTTTGGTATTTCCCCTTGGGCTGCTCCTTAATTAGTCAATGCTGCTCTCCGTTTTTTTGATTCTCATGAACTATCTAAACACCAACTGCAGGGTGGAGAACATCGAGGAAAATGCTCACTCATATTTTAGTACAGGACAAACCCAAGCTTCTGATGATGTCAGAACCTACCTTGAGGTAATCTTTACAGTCAAGAAACGTCTTTGTTTACACACAACACAAGATGCATGATTTCGTGTCAATGCACGCCCACATCAAAACACATTCACAGAGAGCATATTTTGTTTGTTCTCAAAGGAAATTTGGTTCTTGCAGCCACAGGCGGATAGCCAAGATGTAATGAAGGGTTAGAAGTTTTCCGGGGGTGTTGTAAGTACAATTGTGTATAATTTAACAATCTACCCTGTATTGAATGTGAAATTGTGAATGTCTTAAACTTCTTCTTTTGGGGTTTCTAGCTCCAATGCTGTGGCCTCCATATGCTACAGTCTTTTTTACCTGACCAGGGCTCACATGCAAATAATACTGCTGCTGTGAGCATGCATTTAGTTCACACAGTATGCAGTCAAAGTTGATTACTGCGCTTTAAGCATGCATACATTCAACAATATCGTGGCGGTTGGTACCATTTGAAAATACGTAGTTTTATTTTTTGTGGTCAACAGACATGAGACAACAAATGGACATCTTCTACTTTAGCGCAGTAAACAAATGTATACATGGTATAACATTTGTTACAAATAGCAAGGAATAAAGGTTACAATGACATTAAAGAACCCCCTCTTAGCCAAAAAGGAGCATCTACGAGCCACTTTCAATGTTCAGTGTTAGAATTTAGAAAGAATCTTTCATATAATAAATAAATGTATTTAAAATTCGTACGACGTTTATAATTTTTTCAAGTGAAGTACTTTGAGAATAAATAAAGGTGTAATTAGTATAAGCATGGGGCATGTGGTATTTGTTTTCATGGCCAGATGGTTTTATTGATCAGAGTTCTTTGTATGCTTCAAAAATCTTCTTATTTGGAAACTAAAATTCATAGAATAAAATTATGAGGAGAAATTCATAGAATAAAATTGATAGACGATAAAGTATACAAGATAATCGTATCACTTAATACAGTAATTGTTATGGATTTGATAATAATATAATGGTATATATATATATTTCATTTTCGCAATAAGGACTAATAAAAAAATTGGTTTATAACAAATATAACTTGACAAAATCAGTAACCAAACTACAATGTTAGATAAATATAATATCAAATAAAAATTACAAATTGCAACTTTACAGTTTAAAAAAAAAATTGTATAATAAATGATTATATGATTAAGAAATCGAATTGCACATTGTAGCAAATAGAATAATTTTCTTTTTATTTTGAGGAAAAGGTGGTAATATTTACAATATCAATTCTGCCAAATAAAAAAGGATCAATCTCAAATCAAATATTGTAACTCTCTCTCAAAAAAAAAAAAAAAAAACAAATATTGTAACAATTAAAATATTTGTTACTATATATATATACTTTATTTCCGATTCAGGCATGCTTACCTTATTGATAAGTAGATTTACCTCATGATCATAAAAATTATGTGCCACCCAAGCCGTCTATATTAAGAAGCCCTGTCTCCAAGCCGTTGGATTGCACGTGCTTTAATATATTAAAATTGCTACTTCAAATTTTTGATATCGGATATACTTCAAGTAACTACACGTGTGCAGCAAATGTTTCCATTTTTGTAGTCCAAATCTAAAAGACACGCTCACCACCCGCATTACCTACATCTCTCCATACACACACACACACACGCTCTTTTCTCTCTGCATGTCTCTTGCTCTCTCTCTTTTTATTACCGGCCTGTTGCTTGATTCTTGTTCCAACAAAAAGAAAGAAAAGTTTACCTGTTGTGTAATTTTATTTATAGGCGGTTGTCTTGTGCTCTAGTTTTAACTTAGGAAGCAATTTTAATTTACTCTTCCATCCACAAGTCTCCAATTTCTCCTTCTCTTCTTTTTCTGTACAATTTTTTAGTTAATCTTTTCGCCTTTTTTTTTTTTTAATCTGTTTTTTGGACTCCAAACGACTGCTGCATAATAGGTTATCTCGACGGTGTGTATTTAACCTACCTTATATATGCTGCTGGTTATTATGATCTCTTTTTTGAAGTTTTATCTTAATGTGATTAAAATTATACTTTATTATAATTATTTAGTTTGATGATTAATTGGTTCTAATATATGTTAGGTTATCAGATTTGTGTGCTTTGTCTGACTTATAGTTATTTCAATTTTAAAATGATGTTTGAAATTTGATCATTTATTGCAGGAGGTTTTCATAGAAGAAGCACGAGATGGCAACCTTTGGCGACATAGGCCTCGCAGCTGGAGTTAATGTTCTCAGTGCATTGATATTTCTAATAGCATTCGCTATCCTACGGCTCCAGCCAATTAATGACAGAGTGTATTTCCCGAAATGGTACCTCAAGGGTTTGAGAGGCAGTCCCGCGCGATCAGGTGCATTTGTAAGCAAAATTGTGAATTTGGACTGGCACTCGTATATTAGGTTTCTTAATTGGGTTCCACACGCACTGCGAATGCCCGAGCCAGAGCTTATTGACCATGCAGGACTAGATTCAGCAGTCTATTTGCGTATTTACCTGCTGGGGTACGGAGCGTAACCTGTCACACGTGCATTTATCTTCCAATGTTGATGGTCATTATATTTTCTTCTAGCTTGCTGAGCTAATTTTTGTTTATAATGCTAAATACTGATCTGATCAGTCTAGATTGTGATAGAATCATGCAGTTGCTCACTCCAAATTGAACTGAAGATAATTGAACCTCATTATGCACCTAGCTATTTTAGACTAGAAGAACTTATCATCTCCATTTCATCCACAATGTAGTAGATTTTGCGATTGAGTGGTGCTTTGCTTAAACGTTATACTAATCACTAGAAGCTCGGTTGTTCTGGTCCTGGGTTTGTCATTGCTTATAGGTTTTGATGGGATGTTAATTTACTGGTACATGGACTGAATTGTACTCTTCATTGTTATAAGTTGGACCGCTTCTGTATAGTTTCTCTAGGATGCAACACTTACGAGATAATAAGCTAGATGGGTAATTTGTTTGTGTATGGGCCTTGTACATATCTTGAGTACGTATTAGACAGAAGAACCACAAAATTATACCTTGAATTCAAGTTTACTCTTCCTCTTTGTGTACTTGACTCCGTGCATTGGTTATGCAGGCTTAAGATATTTGTTCCGGTGGCATTGCTTGCATGGGCTGTACTGGTGCCAGTCAATTGGACAAATAACACTTTAGCAAAATCTCAAGCTACTGACAATTTGCAGTACAGTGACATTGACAAGCTTTCCATCTCAAACATTCCCATTGGGTCACCGAGGTTTGGGGCTTGTTTCCTCTATAGTTTTATCCAAATATCTTTTCATTTCTGTAACTAGTAGGCATTTTGAATCATATTAAGTATATGTTGGATATTCTGTAAAGCTTTATGTCCATTTACAGGTTTTGGACTCATGTAGTAATGGCCTATGCCTTTACCTTTTGGACATGCTATGCTCTGGGAAGGGAGTATGAAAAAGTTGCGACATTGCGCTTACACTTTCTTGCTTCTGGAAGACGTCGCCCTGATCAATTCACGGTGAGAGTCATCTTGATTTTTTCTTCTGAGATGTCGAAGGTTTATATAACACCAGGAAATGATGTGCCTTGTTGTTTCCTGATATCCTTACTATATTGGGCATGCATGTATATTCTGATAATTATACTGTTTTTAAATTGCAAAAGAGTTTACAGTGGTGTAATTCAAAGTTAACTGAAAGTTGTAAATATTTCCTTTATGTAATAAAAACACCTAGTGTATGATATTCTAGAAAGATGTTATTTTTAGAAAATAGACAATTTTATCCCTAATTTGGTGGATGTGTTTTTCTTTCTTTTTCTCTCTCTTGTCATCTTCTAAAGTTTCTACTTTCTGTTGCTATTATAAAATTTTGTTAGACATACATGATACGAGTTGGTTAACTGAGACTGAACTTTGCTTCCGTTGGGCAAAGCACTATGTAGCACCCAAACATTTGGTTGTCAATTTCTGATTGACATTTTATTGTCGTGCAAATTATGAAGTATGTTGAAGGATCATTTTGAATCAGTTTCGTTGTGTTTGTAAATATCTTCCGCATGTGTTGAAGTAAATATATTCTTTGTTTCAAGAGCTTTGTGGTACTTTTTCTTATTGCAGAATATTTATCATATGGTTTAATATTCATGGAGATGACTTGCTGGCTTTTGCTAATCTATTTTCCTAGTTGGTGTTTTTTTCTGGTGAACCTTTTTTTCCGATGTCATTACTAGGAGCACTGAAATTTGATATTGCACAGGTTCTTGTCAGGAATGTGCCACCAGACACAGATGAATCAGTAGCTGAATCAGTGGAGCACTTTTTCTTGGTCAACCATCCAGATCACTATTTGACTCACCAGGTTTGTCATGATAAAGTTTCCCATATATTGTGGTTTTGGGTGTAAAATTGTTTTCACAGAAAGAAAACTTCGGATTATTCTATGACAACATTATCTTTTTTCTTATAGTGAGAATGATATACTTCATTTTATTGACCATGCTTTTGTGTAGATAAATAAATTGCAGAAATACATTAGTTCTGATTCTTTTTGCCTTAGTTCTTCATGATTTTCTTTTCAGGATAACTTCTTAAGTCCGTGCAATAAGAAGTTCCTTATTGCAAGTAATTTTATTTGTTTCTTGATTTTTAGAATAGGAATATAATTTACCCAACTCTAACTTTATAGTAACCTAAGAAATGTCACTATTGCTGTAAATGTAACTTTAAGAAAAAGAAGAATGCATTATCCTTGCAGCAACATATGTGAATACGAAAGATGATTCCCTGAGTTAGTCAGTTAAGTTATGTGTTTAACTCTAAAAACAGCGTGGCTCTCACCTAATCCTAGGATGTTTCTGTTTTAACACTTTTTTTGCATACCATTACAGTATAGATTTTTTTTTTTTTTTTTTTGCTATTTTGCTCAAATTTTATGTTTGGACGTGTAGCGTATAATGACCATAATTGACATGTATTTTTTGGTAATCCTAATGTCACTTTGAAACATAAAAAGGTGATATTATGAGTAAATTTAGATTATACAAAATAAGTATACTGATTGAAGAAAGTAATCATCTCAAGTCCCTTCAACACCTCAATCTAAGGATGTGGTGATATTTAACTATTGGATTAAGTAAACCTTTACTTTTTAACCACAGCAATTTAGTCAATATTCTTTTTGAAATTTGATGAATCAAATTTAGACAAATTTGAACATACATAACTGTATTTTTAACTTCTTTTGTCAGCATGGTGACCTTTTCTAGGAATCTTTTTTTCTTGGGTGCCTGGTTCTGGCATTTCCTGCATCTATATTGATGCTTTATAGCATAAAAGATCTATGATTATGTGCTACTTCAGCATACATGCATTTTTGGCTATTTGTATCCTTTGTAAATTAAACTTAATGTACTGTGCTATATTTATCATTCTTCTTACCTCAGAAGAAATATGCAGGTTGCTGTCAATGCCAATAAACTTGCTAAATTGGTCAAGGAGAAGAAAAGTAAGGAAAATTGGCTTGACTATTACCAACTAAAATATTCAAGAAATCAATCGAAACGGCCTGTTACAAGGGTAATTCTGTATATTGCAATTTATATCTTCTATTATCTTTTAGGATCGTCTTTAACTTATTTATTTCAAATACAATGTTTAAGTTCAGTTTTAATATGATGTATGAGTAGAGTTGGTATATGGCCCCATTCACTTCATTTCAAACTTGCAGACTGGTTTTCTTGGCCTATGGGGAGAGAAAGTCGATGCCATTGATTATCAGACAGCTGAAGTTGAGAGACTATCAAAAGAAGTAAGTACAAATGCATAAACCATTTTTTAGACTATTTGAAAAAATGCATGTAAATAAATATTTTTGTGCTCTGTCTTCCAACTGCAAATCGAAGAATAGAAGTGCACCCTTAGTGCTTGAAGATCTTGTCATTGAGGGATTTGGCCGTTTGGGTGAGCAAGATAGGCGTACATACAAAGAGCAGAGAGAATGTTTACACAACACAAACTTGTGACTAACAACCTTATCTGTTGAGCTTAGGGCCACCTTTAGGTTCAAGTATAAAAAATTTTAAGATTATTTCCACTCTTCCAATGATATTATGCTCTGTACAACATGACCTTATTTACGACATTATTTGTCATGTCAATAAGCATTTCATCACATAGACGATTTTTAGATAAAATATATGTTCCACTGATCTAATGATTTAAAATTTACCCCCTTTAGTTAAACGAATTTATCAGTTTTTATTTCTGTTTCAGTCACTTAAGTCTGTCTATTTTGCTATTTCTCTTCCCTCTATTGATGGATTACAGCTTCTTTTGTTTATAGTTTAAGCATCACATTACATGCAGGTAGCTGAAGAGCGTGAAAAGGTAAAAACTGATCCTCAGTGCATCATGCCAGCTGCTTTTGTCTCCTTCAGAACTCGATGGGGTGCTGCTGTATGCGCACAAACACAGCAATCTAGAAATCCAACTCTGTGGCTAACAGAGTGGGCCACAGAGCCACGTGATGTCTACTGGAATAACCTGGCAATTCCCTATGTTTCACTGACTATTAGGAGACTACTAATCGCTGTTGCTTTCTTCTTCCTCACATTCTTCTTCATGATCCCTGTTACTATCGTGCAATCTCTTGCAAATATCGAGGGTATTGAGAGGACGGCACCATTTCTTAAGCCAGTTATTGAAATGTGAGTATGACTTTATGAGAATTTGCATCATCTTAAGATTACTATTTGTCTAAACATTAGAAATTAATGTTTATCTGACTACTTTTTGTCTTAACATCTTCAGATTGTTATTGGTTTCTCTTCCAATGAATTGTCCTAAGTTCTAAGTTCCGTGTACTATTAACATGGAAGTGGATATTGCTGCTTCTTGTTGGTCTCAATTTTACCCTTACTGTGACATGCAGACCATTTATCAAGTCTCTAATTCAAGGAGTCTTACCTGGGATTGCTTTGAAGATATTCCTCATAGTGCTTCCAACCATATTGATGACGATGTCCAAAGTTGAGGGCTTTTTAGCAATATCAGCATTGGAAAGGAGATCTGCCTTGAGATATTATTACTTTAACTTCGTAAATGTTTTCCTTGTGAGCGTGATAGCAGGAACTGCATTTCAACAACTAGATAGTTTTCTTCATCAGCCGGCAAATGAGTGAGTTAATTGAACATTTACTAGAGAGCATATGCTTTTGGGTATAGGGGCTTGTAGTTTTTTCATTTGTATTTGTTTGAGAGTCGGTAATATTTTATCTCAGACATCACAAGTGTTCTTACTTTCTGAGAAGCCTAAAAATATGCAACGAGGATTTATTATCTAAAAGTGTTGTCTAATTTCTTAGTTAATGTGGTGTGGCCTTTCTCTGTGGTGTGATTTCTCATTTGTCTTCAGGACTTATTCTGCTTGATCAGCTAACATGGAAAATCTTCCGAATTGCAGAGTCCCTAGAACAATTGGCGTTGCAATCCCTATGAAAGCAACCTTTTTCATTACTTATGTAATGGTTGATGGATGGGCTGGTGTTGCTGGGGAGATATTGAGACTAAAACCATTGATAATCTTCCACCTAAAAAATTTCTTCCTCGTAAAGACTGAAAAGGATAGAAAGGCCGCAATGGATCCGGGAAGCATTGGTTTTAACACGGGTGAACCTCAAATACAATTGTATTTTCTTCTTGGCCTCGTCTATGCTGTGGTGACACCAGTTTTCCTTCCCTTTATAATTGTTTTCTTTGCCTTGGCATATGTCGTATTTCGCCATCAGGTATAATTATGCTTATTCATCTTTATGTCACTGTCTCTGTCTCTGTCTCTGATATGTTGTTGGGTTATTTTTCTTGTGTAGATCATAAATGTGTACAACCAAGAATATGAAAGTGCTGGAGCTTTTTGGCCAGATGTTCATGGACGTATAATATTTGCCATGGTATTCTCACAGATAGTTCTGATGGGGTTGTTGAGTTCAAAAGGGGAAGCACAATCAACACCGTTCCTTATTGCCCTTCCGGTTTTGACCATCTTTTTCCATAGGTTCTGTAAAGGCCGTTATGAACCAGCTTTTGTTAAATACCCTTTACAGGTTCTTAACAATCACCAATTCCTAGATTATTAGTATTTCATATTGATGATACATTTCTTTATATCAAAATTATTTTGTTTTCGTCTTGGATTGCAGGAAGCAATGATGAAAGATACTCTAGAACGAGCAAGAGAACCAAACCTGAATTTGAGAGGCTATCTCAAACATGCCTATGTCCATCCAGTTTTTAAAAACGACGATGATGATGATGATGGTTGTGAAGATGATTTCAGTGCAAAATTAGATGAAAATGTGCAAGTACCTACAAAAAGACAGTCTCGAAGAGGTACGCCGGTGTCCAGCAGAATTAGCGGCGAGTCCACTCCGGAAGTAGTTCATGACTCATGAGGAGCCTTAGAAACCCGAAATTATGGTGTTAGATACTGTAGATTAGACGATAGGAAATAGCCAGGTTTATGTGTATATGCAGAACGAGGCTGAAAAGGTTTGCATTGAAATTTGAAGTTTGTAAATTTTGAACTGCCATCCCTTAGTTCCAAACTCCAAGTAAACCCCTGTTGCCTGTTGGAATGGAATGGAATGTCAGTGCTGGTTTTAATAGCAAGAAATAAATTATATGAAAGAGTTATTAACGATAAATGGTATTTGAAAAGTTTCACTAATAACAACAGAATAATAATATGATCACGATTTTTAGAGAAATGGTACAAATGTATTTTTAGTTCTTTAATTCTGAGTTATTATTTTCCCTAAAAATAATTTTGATCTTTTACTTTTTAGAGTTTGCAATTTGAGAACATATAGTTGTAATTTCAATCCAACACTCAATACTTCTTGGTAAAATTCAAATATTCTTTCTGATATTTGTGATCTCTTTGTAGAATTTTGTGATTTTCAATGCATGTTTTATTGCAATGCCAAGCCTTAACATTTAAAAAAAGGGTGAAATACAATTCCCCTTAAAATATTGTCAATGCATGTTTTATTGCAATGCCAAGCCTTAATATTTAAGAAAGGGTGAAATACGGTTCCCTTAAAGTATTGTGGTGGTATCAATTACCCCATAAAGTATCACTTGTAATATTTATCCCTCTCTATTATAGTTTTTATTCCAAAAATACTCTCATCTTTTTCATAAATAATAAATTTCTTTATTAATTATGAATCAATTCATCCACTCATTTTTTTGCTAGCCGAAGGAAAGAAATGAAACAAAATATTGTTTGGTGGATAGATGAATTTAAAATTAATAAAGTTTTTTTTAATAAAGAAACGAAGAAATTGAAACATAATATTGTTTGGTGTCAAACTTGAATTTTGCGAGAAAGAGTTTGAAGGAGAATTACTCAACATTTTAAATAAAATTTGTACATATGAGATAATTATCCCCAAATAAGAACTCAACAAAATATAAATAAGAAAATGAAATATAAAATAAAGAAAACGAATTGAAACATAAATAATGAAAAAAATGAGATGAAAAAAAAAAAAAATTTGAGACATAAAACCGAATGAAACACATAAAGTGAAGAAATTGAAATATAATATAGTTTGGTGGATGTATTGATGAATTCATAATTAACAAATATTTTTTTTGGAAAATGAATAAAGAAACAAGTTCTTTGTTATAAAAGATGCGAGGTAATTTTGAAATAAAATGTAAAATACTATAACAGATGGTGTAAGTGTTACAATTGATAGGTAATTGATACAACCCCTATACTTTAAGGAGGTAACTGAATTTCACCATTTTTAAAAACTCTGAAGATGGAACTTGATCCATGACATTCATTAGCTTAACAATTACAAGTGTAAGAATTACTAATACAGTATATTATAGAGCTGAAAATTAAATAACTGCGAAACCCAGGAATTTAACATAATCCAACACGTCGGAATTCAAAGCTCATCTATGGCTCTTCATGTATTCCGAACAAATCATTATTAGTTTTCTACTTAAAATTCCAAGCGTAATGTCATGAACATGGAGGAAGTTCAACAATACCGTGAAAGGAAAAGAAAGAGGTCAAACCGACGTTGTGACTAGCTAGGGCACAAAGATTTGGGCATTTGTCAATTGGGAACAAAACGGCAACGTTAGGCTAGGGTTTTGGAATTGGGGGGAATTGAACAATTGACACTAATCAACTAGGTATTGGGCGAAGGTTTCCAAATTAGGGATTTCATACTAAACGATGGCGCATTGAAGTGGGGCTGGAATTTTGAATCAACTTATGGTTTTAATTGGGATCGATTCATGTAGCAATAATTTGAATGTTGAAGCGAATTTTCAGGACCAAGCAAAAGAAGGTGTTTATCCTAGAGATGGGTGAAAATCCTCCGTATCAAAATTTGTGTACCACAATTGTGTATCACAAGTAAAAAATTGACACATGTACATGTGACAATTAAAATAATTGTCACATGTACATGTGTCAATTTCTTACCTGTGATACACAATTGTGGTACACAAATTTTGGTACAGAGAATCTTGAGCCCCTAGAGATCTCTTTCTTTCGGTCTTCTATGACCGATGACTCTCGAACTTTTTCAGATTTTGTCCCCTAATCTTGACGAGTTTCCACTTAAAGTGAGAACTCGCAAAGGTTAGGGGGCAAAATAGAAAAACATTCAAAGTTTAGGGAATAAAGTTAACTTTTCCCATACGATTATCATAAATATTGATGTTCATCGGGAAAAAGAATAGTGCATCAGCCAATTGGAATGAGCTAGCTGGAGGGGACAATTACAATGGCTAAAACGTTCTTGTTCAAACGGTAATTTGACCACACCAATATAACCACATGTTACATGTCAACTTGTTAAGTGTATTAACTATTAAGCATGTATTATGATCGAAAAATATTATTCAATCTTAAAACAAGTGCAACACATTTGCCTTGTGGTTGAATTGATGTGGTTAAATTCAATTGGAGCAAGAACTGCATGAACATATTATTTGTCGCTTGGGAAAACTTTTTTTGTTTCATATTTTTGTCATTTTTAGAAATCCGATGTAATTTTTTTTTTCAGATTTACCCTTTCATTTTAACTATTACAACTCCTAATTAAGAGGGGGGAGAAATCGAATCAATCATTACTTCAGTGAAGATATTTTTTATTTTTATCTTGAAGTAGTGGCTATTTAATAGGTTTCTTAATATCTATGTCACTACCAAAAACGACAAATAATATGAAACGGAGAGAATACTGTATTTAAGGTCGTGTTCAACAATAACATAATCTAGGAAATGTACCCGTCATTAATTTCCCAACTTTCTCACCTCAAAACTCTTTGCTTTCATGATCGAATCAATCATTACTTCAGTGAAGATATTTTTGATTTTTATCTTGAAGTAGTGGCTATTTAATAGGTTTCTTAATATCTATGCCACTACCAAAAGCGACAAATAATATGAAACGGAGAGAATACTGTATTTAATGTTCGTGTTCAACAATAACATAATCTAGGAAATGTACCCGTCATTAATTTCCCAACTTTCTCACCTCAAAACTCTCTGCTTTCATGATCTCAACGTTTTCAAAACCTGACATGACTTAGAACATGTAGCTTTTGTTACTTTGTTGTTTTGATCATAAGCACTGATCATTCAATCGGTATGCCGTCATAATGATGTAGTAAATATATTTAATTAAAAATGTGACGGTTCGACCCCGGGTGTCCATTGAATAACGGCCGAAAAATTATTATTATTTTGAAAAAGTGTTAGAATATCGAAACTTCCTTTTTTAAAACGGAAACGATAAATTAAAGGTTTTAAAGCGGAAGCGATTTAAAATAAAATAAGAACAATTTAAATTACTAAGTTTTTTTTACGAACAAATAAAATCAATTTTCATAGTTAAGTTTTAAAGCGGAAGCATTTAATCATAACATATCAAAAGATTTGAACAAATCAACCGAAAGAGATAAGTAAGTAATTTATGAAAATCTTGTATATTTTACTAAAATATAAATCATCTTTTAACGATTCAAATATTTTAAGCAAGGTTGTAAACAAAATCTACAAAGAACCTAAATCGAGAATAAATATAACTACCCTTTAAATACTAGGGTGAGACCGCAAACCGTGATAACCTAACCGCAACCCGATTATTATTTCCAGATGACCTGAAACTGAAAGAACGAAACACGGAACACATAAGTTAATCGTTCAACTCAGTGAGGTTGTGTGCGAATTTGCATGGTGATGCGTGGCAACATATTATATAACGTGAGCATGTTATCAAGCAAATTAAGCATATATTCAAGACGGAAGAAATATGGAATTCACATAACTCATAATTGTTGATGCCGTTCTCCACTTACCCTCCATCCTCAGACTGATATCCATCTAAACACACCAAGTACGGAGCGACCTTACTATCTAATATGCATCGACATGTCTTTGCCTGAGTTCATCCTTACTCCACTCGGATTGTAAGGCCAGACTTATGGGTAACCGTGACAATCCCGCCGGACCTTGCCGTCCAGGTTGGCTTCGGGTCCATATACCAATCAAAAGGGACCCACACAAAATCGAAAACAAACGGAAACATAAAATCGAAAACAGACGGAAACATAACATATCAAACATATTTAACATATTAACAACATTTAACAGTTTATCAAAAGAAATTTTGGGTATCATGATAATTTTGGAAAATATATTGGCAACTAGTCGATTTGGATGCAACATGTATTTGGATAATCATATAAGAATGCTAAGTGATTTCGTGCATTTAATGTCGACCTAATAAGCCCACCTATTCTTGATGATATGCAATAAAAGTTAGAACACATACTTTGATTATTAAAAGCCTAAGTACATGTTTGACTCGATCTACTAGCACATCGGACCTACATACAAATTCAACACATAACGCTCACATTTGTCGCTTAGTACAACGATTAAACTCCACAAATGAAGCGTATCCGAAACCTGAGCAAGTACGTATACGACTTAGAATATATCTAACAACCTTACTTAAACATAACTAATGAAAATCCTACACTAGGATTTCCTAAATTAACACATCGCACAAAAGTGTTTAGAACTTACGACATCAACTTCAATTAAGAGTAGTTATTTTCAAAACTCAAAATACTAATTACATAAAACAGTACCAAAACAACAAATTTTTCCCTTCAGTTTTTAGATTTACGACAAAACAGACTCTAAAGTACTTTTGAAACCATCCATTATTGCTAAAATTTGGAACAAACTTTAAATCAAATGATTCTTAACTAAACTCATATCGAAAATAAAATAAAAACAGAGTATCAGGTATCTTCTTACTCCAAAAATCAAAGCTTTAAAAATCCCACAAGTTTAAAATTTTTAAAAAATACCCTCATAGTTTTGAAAACATAAGAAAATCAACTTTCTTGAAAAATAATTCAAGATCCAAGCATTTAAGCAATATTTAAAAATAATCAAGCATAATTTCAATATAAAACTGATATTAACAATAAGTTTTAATAACTTTTCACAAACTAACAATGAGAAACAAAAAGTTCTTTAATTATAATTTTTCTTCGGAGAAATTTACAAATTTTCAAAAGTGACCAAAGCACTACTTTAAATTAATTAATCAAAAGTTAATAAATCAAGATCCAAACATATAAGCAATATTTAAACAAAACCAAAGCAAAGTCATTAAATATCTAATATTAAATATAAACTTAAACTCAACAACTTATCACAAAAGCTACAAGAATAAATTAAACTTCTTCAATATATACTTTAAAGAGAAGAAAGTAAAATCACAAATATTAACGAGCACAAGCATAGGCGGATCTTTACCCAAAGCAACGAAGGCGATGAAACTCTCTTCAGTTTCAGTTTTACCCAAAGCAACGGAGCACAAGAATGTATTCGTCTTTAAATTTTTACAAAACTTTATCCAGTAATTATAGTTGAAGAAAAGAAATTAAGAGAAAGAAACAAGAACTTATTTGATGCCTAAAGTATATATGTTCTAAAAAGTTTTTAATAATTTCTTTCATAATATCATTTGAAAAATGTAGTAAGATATTAATTAATAAATTAGCTTACAAATGTTTTATTAGATGGACAAATATATACATATGTATTTTTAATAAAATTAGAACAAACTTAAATGGTTCAAGTGGTTAATTACAAAATCACCAATTATTCATACACTATAAAAACTCGAGTAAAAAGAAAAATGTGTCTATTTATCTGGTTCATTGGTTGGACAAATTGAACTGGTTGCTCCCGTCCAATTTCAAAAGCAATGATCGCCCATTGATGTAACCCTAGCTAAGTTGATCCTTAAAATGGATATATGAATAAATAAGAGAAGTTAACACGATGAATTATATCTTATCCAAAAAGTTAGACGACATTTATATAAAACTGGAAACAATACTGAGTTTTAATTCATTTATAATATAAATCACGTGAATATTAATTAGTTTATTTATTTATTATTAGCACGGAGTAGTTTTGTGTTCATTAGGAAATTGGAGAGTTTTATTCACTTCATAATCTAGTTGTTGACTTGTAACAATCCAAGTCTCCAACGGAAACACAGAACTAAAATCTACTCCAGTTAATTTCAGATTTTTCTACAAATAATTTCTTTAACTCAACACATAATTACTCTAGAGAATCAAAGCGTTAGTTAGTTACTAACATAAGTCTAATATTAATTTTGCAATTATTTTAGTGGTCATAAATAATTCAGATGTACGACCTCTAAAGTAAGTAATTTATTAAAATTCGAAATTTGAATTGTATTTTGAACCTCCAAGACAATTTCAGAAAGAAATTAATTGTTACTTCATATCCTACTCATAAAATAAAGCAACATTAATTACTAATATATTGTGAATATGCATTAAATTTGACATAGTCAATACAATATTACAATAGACTTAATTACCAGAATAACCTTTAGTAAAATTACCCATAATAATAACTAACAATATTATCAGCTGTTTAGTCCACTATTTTTACTGGTTTCCTCGAATATATCTACCTCTTTTTAGTTATTTATTTTTATTTTATTACCTTTTCTCGCAAGTAATTGGTAATTTTACACATTCGATTCATAATAAATGAAAAATCTCTTTTTCGATATTTTATTAGACATCTTTCTCTCTCGTCATCTCACCAAAAAAAACCTCCTCAAATTTGCAAGTCTACGATATCTCCAACGCTGCCATAACTAATTTAATTGATAAATCAGGTCAGTCGGAAAATCTTTTCCAGTTGTTTCTCAATGCATGACGTTATTGTTCCTCAATTAGAACTTGAGTTTCATTTAATTCAGTTTACGAGAATTAAGATGATGAAAGTTTAGATTTTTTTCGGATTTCATTTATAAAAATTACTTTTTGTTGTGCTTTTCTCACGAGTTATTTGTCTATGTTTTGGACTAAATTAAGGATTCATTTCAATTGATAGAGTTGAATTCATGTTTATGTGCCGTATCTCTCAGTTCTTCTTGTTTATAAACTCAGTAGCTAGCTATAAGATTGTTGCATGATTAAATTTGTTGAAGAACAAACATTGGTAAATGATAGATCTTCATCCTGTTCCTGTAGCTGTGATTATACTACAAGAAATGTGAAAGTTTGCTAATGAATGAACAAAGATTAATGTTGTTGTTGCTTACCACCTTTTGCTTATAGGACTGTATTTACTGAATTTTTACTAAACCCGATGACGTGGCAGTGCAGCGATGTCATTATTGATTCCAGGACAACGACCGGGCCTTTGTTCAGCCAATGAAGTACCTAAGATACCAAGAAATCTGAAAAATGTGTCTGCGCCTAAAAGGAGGAGGAAGCTTATCCTAAGTGACGATGAGGAGGAGGAGGAAGAACTGTGCAGTGTAAAATTTGACTCTGTGTCTAATCAGGAAACAAGCCTATTTAAAAGCAGCAATATTAGAAGTGGTTTGACAAAAGTAACTAGTGTTTCCTCCGAAAAAGAAACTTCATCAACAAAGACGAGAACTTCAGGCGCTAGTGCTGGTAAGTCCTCCTCAGACGGATGTGTTCTTCCGAAGAAGACTCGTGGAAGGCCAAAGAAGGAGAAGATCGATAAAGCTGTGAAGAGAAGAGGAGATTCTGAAAGCGATGAAGAGTGGGATGCAAAAAAGGAGAAAAGGAGGTCATCAGTGGCTAAAAGTTCCATCAAGAGGAAACAATTTGAGAATATCGATAATCAGAGAACACCAAGTATTGCTCGATTTGTTATATTAAGTGACTCGGAAGAAGATGTGGTTCCAGAAATCTATAAAAGAAACCAAAGTAGTAGTGATCTGGATACCAATAAGGCAAAAAGAAGTTTAAATGGCGTGAAAACTAGAGTTGATATCGCACCCAAATATTCCTCATTTAATTCCTCCAACTTATCCTCCTCAAAATTCCCTTCCTCTTCATCAGTTGCCAAAATCGAAAGGAAGAATGTACACAGGGATGCAGCTGAAAACACAAAGGTATATTCTCTTATTCATTCTTTAGCCCATTTGAGTATGTGCCATTTGTGCATCATTTAATGTTTTCGTATATTCGTAAGTAGGTAGTTGAAAAGAAGTTGGTTAAAAAATGCCATCAGTGTCAGAGACCGGACAGAAGAGTTGTTGTCACGTGTAAGAACTGTAT